>JAKSZT010054334.1:31537898-31696077 GCA_026826555.1 Tolypeutes matacus
AGGATTTCTTTATATATGCAGGATATTAGGCTCCTATCAGATATATGGTTGCCGAATATTTTTTCCCATTGGGTAGGTTGCCTTTTTATTTTCTTAATAACATCCTTAGAGGTGCAGAAGTTTTTAATTTTGAGGAGATCCCATTTATCTATTTTTTCTCTTGCTGCTCGTGCTTTGGGTGTGAAATTCATGAAACCATTTCCTATTACAAGGTCCTGTAGATGCTTCCCTACATTATCTTCCAAGGTTTTTATGGTTTTGACTCTTATATTTAGATCTTTGATCCATCTTGAGTTGATTTTTGTATAAGGTGTGAGATGGTATTCTTCTCTCATTCTTTTGGATATGGATACCCAGTTCTCCAAGCACCACTTGTTAAAGAGGCCATTCTCTCCCAACTGAGTGGACTTTGTGGCCTTGTCAATTATCAGATAACTGTATATGCGAGGATGTATATCAGAACTCTTAATTCGGTTACATTGGTCAGTAGGTCTATCCTTGTGCCAATACCATGCAGTTTTGATCACTGTAGCTTTGTAGTATGTTTTAAAGTCCGGTAGTGTGATACCTCCAACTTCATTTTTCTTTTTCAATATGTCTTTGGCAATTCGGGGCCTCTTGCCTCTCCAAATATATTTGTGTGTTTAGTTTTTCCAGTTCCTTAAAAAATACAGTGTTGACTTTTATTGGGATTGCATTAAATCTGTAGATTAGTTTGGGTAGGATAGACATCTTGATGATGTTTAGTCTTCCTATCCATGAACAGGGAATATTTTTCCATTTATTTAAGTCTTCTTTGATTTCCTTTAACAGTGTTCTGTAGTTTTCTGTATATAAGTCCTTTACATCTTTAGTTAACTTTATTCCTAGGTATTTGATTCTTTTATTTACTATTGTAAATGGTATTTTTTTCCTGATTTCCTCCTCAGTTTGCTCATTATTGGTGTACAGAAATGCTACTGATTTTTGAGCATTGGTCTTATAGCCTGCAACATTACTGAACTCCTTTATAAGTTCTAGAAGCCTTGTTGTAGATTTCTCAGGGCTTTCTATGTATAGGATCATGTCATCTGCAAATAATGAAATTTTTACTTCTTCTTTTCCAATCTGGATGCCTTTTATGTCCTTTTCTGTCTCAGTGCTCGCGCAAGTACTTCTAAGACAATGTTAAATAGGAGTGGTGATAGTGGGCATCCTTGTCTAGTTCCCGATCTCAGAGGGAAGGCTTTTAGGATTTCACCATTGAAAATGATGTTAGCTTTGGGTTTTTCATATATACCCTTTATCATATTCAGAAAGTTTTTGTCTATTCTTATCTTTTGTAGTGTTTTAATGAGGAAAGAGTGCTGTATTTTGTCGAATGCTTTTTCTGCATCTATAGAGATGATCATGTGGTTTTTTTTCTTTCAATCTGTTTATGTGGTGTATTACATTGATTGATTTTCTTATATTGAACCATCCTTGCATAACCGGGATGAAACCCACTTGGTCATGGTGTATAATCGTTTTGATATGTTGTTCAATGCGATTAGCAAGTATTTTGTTAAGGATTTTAGCATCTAGGTTCATTAGAGAAATTGGTCTGTAATTTTCCTTTCTTGTGGTATCTTTATTTGGTTTTGGTATTAGGGTAATGTTGGCATCATAGAATGAGGTAGGCAATATTCCTTCTACTTCTATTTTTTGGAAGAGCTTAAGCAGAATTGGTGTTAGCTCTTTTTGGAATGTTTGGTAGAATTCAGCTGTGAAGCCATCTGGTCCTGGGCTCTTCTTAGTTGGGAGGTTTTTGATGACTGAGTCTATCTCTTTACTTGTAATTGGGCTGTTGAGTTCATCTATTTCTTCTTTCATCAATGTCAGCTGTTTGTGGGTTTCTAGAAACTTGTCCGTTTCCTCTAAATTGTCATTCTTGTTGGCATATAATTTTTCAAAGTATCCTCTTATGATACTCTTTATTTCTGTGGGGTCAGTAGTGATATCACCTTGCTCATGCCTTATTTTATGTATTTGCATCTGTTCTCTCTTTTTCTTTGTTAGTATGGCTAAGGGTTTGTCAATTTTATTGATATTCTCGAAGAACCAGGTTTTGATTTTGTTTATTATTTCCAGTGCTTTCTTTTTCTCTATTTCATTAAGTTCTATTCTAATCTTTGTTATTTCCTTCTTTGTACTTCCTTTAGGTTTAGTTTGTTGTTGTTTTTCCAATTCCTCCAAGTGTGCAGTTAGGTCTTCCATTTTAGCTGTTTCTTCTTTTTTAATATATGAATTTATGGCTATGAACTTCCCTCTCAGGACTGCTTTTGCTGCATCCAATAGGTTTTTATATGTTGTGTTGTCGTTTTCATTAGTTTCAAGGTAGTTACTGATTTCTTTTGAGATATCCTCTTTGACCCACTGTTTGTATAAGAGTGTGTTGTTTAACTTCCATATCCTTTTGCCTAACCTGTTTCTCTGGCCCTTAGTGATTTCCACTTTCATTCTGTTGTGGTCAGAGAAATTACTTTGTGTAATCTCAATCTTTCTGAAATCATTGAGAGTTGTTCTGTGGCCTAGCATGTGGTCTATTTTGGAGTATGTTTCATGTGCACTAGAGAAGAATGTAAATCCTGCTGTATTTGGGTGTAGTGTTCTGTATATGTCTATTAAGTCCAGGTCTTCTAATGTATTGTTGAGTTCCTTAGTTTCTTTATTGATTCTCCATCTAGATGTTCTGTCTAATGATGATAGTGGTGTGTTGAAGTCCCCTGCTATAATTGTAGAGGCATTTATTTCTCCTTTTAGTTTTTCCAAAGTTTGCCGCACGTATTTTGAGGCACCCCGATTAGGTGCGTAAATGTTGATGATTGTTCTCTCTTCTTGAGAGATTACTCCTTTTACTAATATGTAGTGTTCATCTTTGTCTCTTACAATAGTTTTGCATTTAAAGTCTATTTTGTCTGATATTAGAATAGCTACTCCTGCCCTTTTTTGGCTATTGTTAGCTTGTAAAATGGTTTTCCAGCCATTCACTTTCAGCCTCCTTGAATCCCTGGGTCGAAGGTGGGTTTCTTGTAGACAGCATATAGATGGATCATATTTTCTTATCCATTCTGCCAATCTGTGTCTCTTGATTGGTGATTTAATCCATTAACATTCAGTGTTATTATTCATAACGAATTTCTTACTTCAGCCATTTTTTCTTTGGGTTAATGTATGTCATCTGTTGTTTTGTTTCTCTTTTTGTCTTTTCAGTTGTTTTTAAACTCTCCTCCAACTCTCTACCCTTGTTTTTCCTTTCAACTTGTAGAGATTCCTTTAGTATTTCTTGAAGAGCTGGTTTCTTATTGACATACTCTCTTAATTTCTGTTTATCTGTGAATATTTTGAACTCTCCATCATTTTTGAATGCCAGTTTTGCTGGATAGAGAATTCATGGCTGGAAGTTTTTTTCTTTCATTATTTTGACTATGTCATACCACTGTCTTCTTGCCTCCATGCTTTCAGCTGAGAAATCAGCACTTAATCTTATTGTGCTTCCCTTGTATGTGATGGTTCTCTTTTCTCTTGCTGCCTTGAGTATTTTCTCTTTGTCTTGAGCATTGGACATTTTGACAAGTATATGTCTTGGAGTTGGCCTGTTGGGATTTATAGTATTTGGGGTGCGCTGTGCTTCCTGGATCTGCACATCCATCTCTCTCAATAGGGTTGGGAAGTTTTCAGCCATTATTTCCTTCAACACTCCTTCTGTTCCCTTTCCCTTTTCTTCTCCTTCTGGGATGCCCATAATGTGTATGTTTGTGCGTTTTATGTTATCGGTTAATTTCCTGAGTCCATGCTGGATTTTTTCTATCTTTTTGTCTATTTGTTCTATTATCTCTTTGATTTCAGCTGTATTGTCTTCCATATCACTAATTCTTTCCTTTCCCTGTTCAAATCTGCTGCTATGTGAATCCAGCGTCTTTTTGATTTCTTGGATTGTGCCATTGTTCACCATCATATCCATTATCTTTTTAGGCATGTTTGCAATTTCTTCAGTATGTTCTCCTAGTGTCTTCTTTATATCCTTAATCTCTTCCTTCACTTCTTTAAGTTGGTCCATGATATTTATTTGGATAGCTTTGATTAGTTGTTCAATGTTCTGCATCACTTCCTGGTTTTTAATTTGTTCATTGGACTGATCCATGTTTTCCTGTTTCTCAGAGTCATTTGTGTTTTTTTGTTGCCCTCTGGTCATCATATTATCTTGATGGGTTTGTTCAGTTGATTAGCTTTTCTCTATGCTCTAGAGTTTTATTTAGCTGGTGGTTCTGTGTGTGAGTTAAGTTTTCTCTTTGGCACTTTTTCTTCTTATTTTATTTCCTTGCTTCTTTCTATGTTCCCTTGAAGGCAAAAGATTAGGGCCAGAGGAATCAAAAGATGTAAGGAAGACAGAAGGATAATAGTAATATTGATAAAAGTTAGAAGAGGGGCCAAATAAGACTTAATGCGATGAATATTTAACTTGTGTAGACAGTGTAGAATAATAGGAAAAAAAGTGGAGTTCCTACAATGGGCTGGGAAAGCAAATGGAAGAATATATATATAGTGATTTACAAGGCTAGAATTATGAGGAGGGAGAGAAATAGTAAAGAAAGTGTTGAAAGGAAAAAGTTAATACTAAAAAAAAAAAAAAAAGAAGAAAACAAAATAGATGGAATGGAAATTGACACCCTTAATTTGTGGGCCTATGAAAAAATGTTGTATCTGAGAGCCACAACAGAAAGCAGAAGGCAGAAAGATGAGGGAAGGATAAGCGATAGTTTGGAATACAAAATCAATATAGACAGCGTCAGAAATTACTGAATAAGAAGCACAGCAAAGAAGCGACAAGCTAGCAGCACCTAATTTAAAAAAATGAAAGAAAAAAGAAAGTGGGGAGGAAAGAGGAAAGAAAAGCAAGAAACCAGAAATAAACAGAGAAAAACCAAAGAACCACATAGGCAAGCAGTCAAACAGAGCTAAGGGGGGTCAATGATTCCCTTAGGGTCCACGTGGATCCTCTCTGCCTGCTCGTGTTTATCAATCAATTTTCCCGCAGGGTTCTACATGCAGGTCCTGAAACAGCTTTTAGCTATTAAACTAAGTTAAAAAGAATTTATTTTTCATTTATTGAAGTGACATTCTCATTTTTTTTTTTTTTGGCGAAATACAGGACCCAAAATAATTCCTACTCTAGACCAACCCACTTATGGAGGGGACCCCGTGGAAATTAATCAAGCACGTCCCACTTCCTTGACTCCCCAGGGTAGCTGTAGCTCTGATGTTAGTCAGTGCAAAGTGCTAAAGACGGCCCACTCCGCCCCTTCTGGAGCCGAGCCCCAGCGTCACCGGTTGCTATATAAATCAGTTTGACTCTGCAGATTGGCCCCTCCTCTCAGCCTGATGCTGCTTCAGATCGGCTTATCTGCTCCCCAAAGCTATGGGGCGGTCCAGGCAGCCAGATCGATGGCAAAATAAAATTCCCTTCCCTGTCCTCCAACAGAACTCTCCCTCTTTTGGAGAGTGTCCCCTCTTCCTGGCTCCACGGTGGCCCGGGGCTTATCCCTGGGCAGCTAGGCAAATCAACTCCTTCCCTGAACAGAATCACCCCTCCCCTCCGCCGGGTGCCGATTCGCTCCGGCTGTTCTGTTCACCCAAGGTCCAAGGGGCTCCAGGCGGCCAAATCCCCAGAAAATAAAACTCTCTTGCCCTTTTACCAGAGCGCCCCCTCAGAGAGTGCCCCCTCCTGCTAGGCCCTGACACCTGGTTGCCGAGCCCTGCTCGCGGCTCCGATCGGCCATTTTATATATTTTTTCTCCCTAACTGCGGGGCTCAGCCGTCCGTGCCAACCACCACCGGCAGGCTTAAAACTCACGAATCTCTACCGTACCGTCTATGCCATTGGTCCACGCAGATAGATTTCCCAAGCTTCTCATTCCATGTGCGCACAGCACAGACCCCTGGGCAGGACCCCGTCCACAATCCGCCTTGCTCTGGGAGCTTACAGTGTGTGCCTTCCTACACTAATGCCATCTTGGCCTCAATCTCCTCTATGTTTCTTTATTGATCCTCTGCCCAGATGTTTTATCCAATGCTGGGAGTGGTGCATTGAAGTTTCCAACTATTATTGTAGAGACGTCCACTTCTCCCTTCAGTTTTGCCAGTGTTTGCCTCATGTAATTTGGGGCATCCTGTTTAGGTGCATATACATAATAGATTGTTATTTCTTCCTGGTGAATTGCCCCTTTTATTAATATATTATGTCCTTCCTTGTCTCTAATAACAGTTTTGCTCTAAAGCCTTTTTCATCTGATATAAGTATAGCTACTCCAGCTTTTTTGTTTGCTTGTTTGTTTGTTTACTGCGTGTGTGGAATATCTTTTTCCAGCCTTTCACTTTCAATCTGATGGTATCTTTGGGTCTAAGGTGAGTCTCTTATAGACAGCGTATAGATGGCTCATAATTTCTTATCCATTCCACCAGTCTGGGTCTCTTGGTTGGGGTATTTAATCCATTAACATTCAATGTTATTACTGTATAGGCAGTTCATACTTCACCCATTTTGACTTTTGGGTGTTATCAGTCATATTTTATTTTATTTGTACACATTTCGTTACTTTGACTTATATAATCTTCATTTCCAGATTCTCTTCAAAGCTTCTTTCTCCTGTCTTCTCTTTTCATGCTGTGGCACTCCCTTTAGCATTTCCTGCAAAGCTGATCTCTTGATTACAAACTCTCTTAGTTTGTGTTTATCTGTGAATATTCTAAACTCTCCCTCATTTTTGAAAGACAATCTTGTCAGATATAAGATTCTTGGCTGGCAGTTTTTTCCTTGCATTTGCTATTTAATCCCAATTATTGTGCCTTTCATCCCCATACTTTCTGTTATATTTCTTTTTATACTGTCAAATTTTTCTTTATGCTCACACATTGTCTTCTTAATATCCTTTAGCTCTATATTCTTATTTGTCTCCATCTCCTTGAATTGTTTTAGATTTGTTTGAATTACTTTGATAAGTTTTTTCAATTCTTTGTCACTCTTAATGTTTTAATTTGTTCTCTTGCCTGAGCCATAACTTCCTGTTTCTTAGTATAGCTTGTAAAATTTTGCTCATGTCTGGCCATCACATTATCTTGATGAGTTAACTATGAAAGTCAGTTTATTTCTTTTGTCTAGGGTGTTATTGTGTATTGGCTTTGTGTTAAGGCTCTTCTTAAGTGATTGGTTCAACTTATTCTGGACCTGTGAATACATGTTCAGATTTTCTTCCTTCTTCCTCATCGGATTCTTGTGCTGGATATGTAGCACAATTTTTAATATTGTTCTTTTTGTGTAATTGTTTCACCTGCAGAAGAAAGCTTTCTTTCCTCTGTTCCTCCTCTGGGAAACTTGGTTTGTTCTGTTTTTTTTTTTTTGGTGTGTGTGTGCAGAATTTTCTCCCCAGCTCCTATGATTTGTTTACATTCTCTCCCTCACTCAGTGCTCTCTTTTCATTACACTTTTCAGTTCTGGGGTCCCTCCTATCTCATAGCAGTTCACGCCCCCCCCCTTTTTTTTTTCTGTGAGGTTTTTCTGCCTCTGGTTTCTTCCCTGTTAAGGTATACTGCCCTGGGGAGCCAGATGGGGTCAATCCAGAAAGGTGGGTCAATCCAGAAAGTCCATTTTGTATTTAGGTTTTCCAGCAAACAGAAACTGGATTAAGTGCATATGCCACTTGCCAACAGTTCTGCCCCAGTCTCTTTTTTCCCCTCCGAGGGCCCTTTTGTATGCAACACAAATCAGTGGTTTGTCTTCTTCCCTGGTTCTCTGCAGACTTGCATCCCTGTGCCTGGATATAAGTGGGGTTCAAACTCACTGCTACGAGTGCTCTATAGTCTGCATCCACAGCAGGAGGGAACAGGCTGTTCTGCCTCTGCATGACTCCCAAGCTGTGTGAGACGAGTGGGGGGAGAGGGGGAAAACTGAATGGTTCAGGATGGTATATTCCTAGCTGATCTTGGAGATTATTTTTCTTTTCCTTTGATTCAGTGTTTGTGGAGTCTTTCTCCAGTCTCTGTTGTCCTCCAGAGTTCTAAGCAAGTGGGATTTGTTTGTGTATTAGCTGATCTTGAAGGGAGACTTTTCCAGAGGATGTTTCATGTTGCCATGTTGATGACATCATTCCTAAATTCTGGGGTCTTAGGGACTGGTTTCACTTGCTGGAAGGCTTGCTTCCTCCTGATTCTGGTGGTGCTGGCTTACCAGTGCAGTCTTTGGGGTTCCTTGACTTGCATCTCTGCTTTGGGTCATATGGTGATGTCTCCTCCATTCTCTTCTGATTCACTGACTCCCCCATTTTGACTCTTTTTAATGAGAAGATCAATTTGTTCCTGGAGCTTCTCAGAGTCTGTTTCATCATTTGCCTCTTTTTATTAAAACTATGCATAATTGTGTTAATTTATGACCTAATTAGATATATTTTGTATGCTATGTGATATTTCTTTATTCTATTCTATATGTGGAAAGCTGCTTATTCAAATAAAACGTCTGGTATAATATAAGCAACCTGGGTGTTATTGATTGATTTCTTAAGCTCAGGGTCAATGCTAACTAGGTGAGATTCTGAACTAAGTATTGTGCAAGTTATATGACATCCTGTAGTTTTAATTGCAAAACTGTTAAAAGTGACTTTCTCAGTATAATTGCATATCTATGGCATGGTTGTTCTTCCTTGCCCCCACCCCCCACCCCCCATTTCTGGCCAACCTCTAGCCAGGCCAGAGGAGCAGGCTTAGAAACTACCTGATGCCTTCCATATAGTTTAATTAAAACATCAAGGGTCCAACTAAATAATTTATGAACAAACAAGGAGAGAAAGTTTATGGGAGTTAGGCAAACCTAGGGCAAGTATATTGATGATCTAACTTTAATTTGCAAAATACCTGTTCATATTGGGTTCTCCCAGGGAAGAGTTCTGTCACTGAGGATTTATAAGATCATAAATAGAAAAAAAAAAAAATCAAAGAACTTGAGAATCCACTCTTTCCAATAGCCAGTGAGACTAGATACTCCTTAAATTATCGTACCAAAATAATGAAAACAGCAATTTTTCTTTTTATAACTTGTGTACATTTTTGGAATAAATAGAAAGTGTTAGAAAATTCATTTTAAAATTGTCCTTACCTTCAAAGCTTAAAGGTCAACCACATTTTGGATTAGGGTAGAATTACAGTGGAACTGGTGGTCCTTGAAATTCTAAGTAAGAATTTGTAAACAGGAATATAGAGTCTGAGTGAATCCCTGGGCCATGAAAGTCCAAGTATAGTGTTGATTCTGTCAAGTAAAAACTAGCAAGTATTAACTGCGTAAGCCTAAGGAGACACTAAAAAAAAAGGCACAACAAAATCTGTAACTGTAAAATAGAACGGCCTTGGATGGTATCAGAAGAAGGAATAGTATTTAGATCTGCTACTCCTAGAAAGTGAGGTATAATCATCCTATTAATTGCCCTTAGATCTTGAATTCTTGTCTAAAGCAATTTAGTAGTGTTACAAGGTATAGTGCAAGGTATGGTGAATCCTATTTTTATTAGTGCTTATACTATGGGCCTTAGTCCTTCCTTTGGTTCTGGTTTCAAAGACTATTATACAGGCTTGGGTAAAGGGTTGGCTAGGTCAGTGCACAAGATCCTGCCAATATTTGTAAAATTTTTGGCCCATAAATGGTCTGATACTATGCTGAGATCTTTGAGTTATATCTGCTTTAGACACATTTCCCTGTCCAAATTAGCTACGACTAAGAGGGCTGTCTCAGGAATAAGTCTTCTTAGGAGCATTTAAAGTAGCAGTTCCATTTATGTAATAAATCTTTTTACCCAACAAAAATATCCTCTAAAAGTGAAGCTGCAATAAAAATATTTTGATATAGCTGACCTAGTCTAAAGGGACTACTAAAGGAGAGGGAAATGAGTCTAAGCAGAGGAAAATGATTCCAAAAAGAAACTCAGAAGTTCAGGAAGAAATGTAAAGCAAACATTGGGCATGTGGATAAATCTAAATGATTATTGAGTAAATACAACAACGGTAACCACATTTTGTGTGATCTGAGCACTGGCAAGTTTCCAGATATGTCTGTGTTTCACAGCCAAACCACATACTTGCTGAACTTGGGAGATTTCTTCCTGGTGTACATTCAAATTGCCTGTTTTCTGGATGGGTAGGGAGTCCTCTTTGCTCTCCAGTTTGTCCTCTGCTTTCTGTGATGTGGGTGATCAGTTGCCAATGGAGGATGGCTGGAGCTGGATGCTGTGAAGACTGGATTTGCCCCTGAGGAATTTCTCTCAGCTTTGCTAACCCTCCCTCAATCTTCCTTGCCTAAAAACCTCAAGTCCTGGGGTAATTATTCTCAACTCTCCTTTCTTGCCCCATTTTCAGGGTACCACCCCATTACTCAGTAAAGATGTGAGGGAAATAGTTGGAATGTGGTGCAGTCTTCCTTTGTTTCTTGGGCTCCTCTGAATTCTAATCTGTCATGCCAGCTCACACAAAACTTTAAAAGGTTGGTTAAAAGTTAGGCTGGTTATTTACTACCTTTATCCTTGGGAGATTTCTCTTTCCATCTCTGTTTCAGTCAGAAATGACAGCAGCTGTGGATCTCTCCTCTCTTTTGAGGGCTTTGCCATTTTTTGGAATTTGGTTTATTTAGGTTTCTTTTTGTCCTCAGCTCTTTAATGAGTTTCAAAAGCTACTATACATACTTAAGTAGCTTATTTGAATTGTTTTCATTACTAGTGTATGTTATTTATTTTTTAACTTACTAATGGCAAAATAAGCTTTGTTTTTATACTTGAAAATTATGCTTGCTTTGAAAGTGACAGTAGTAGCAAACCAAATGGAGATGATGGCAATGGAAGTAATTTCAGAGAAACGAAGACAAATAGATTTTGTACCTGTTTTACTCAGATGTTAAAATGAGAATAGTCTCTGTTAGGTGATAATATGGAAGCTGATCATAAACATCTGCTATTTCATGTTGAGGTAGTATTATTATCAAGGGGTAAAATTCTGTTGAGAATGTGTTTCTGTGAGATAAGAAAACAATTTGGTGCCAGGTTTTTAAAGATGTAAATTGGACACTATACTTGCTTATTTGTCCAATATTTTTGGTATTTTTAATGATCTTCTTCTATACAAGGAAGGAATGCAATACATTTTTCAATGGCAGATAAGATTGAAGGGCAAAAATTAAAGTTAGAAGCTTGGAAGAAGGAGTTTCTACAGATTATTATAAAATGTTCCATGATTAAATAACATGAAGTAAGTGATGAATATGATACTGTAAATCCACAAAAATTTAAAGCTAAAACCTTATGACTATCGTAGAAAGTTTTGAATTTTATTTTTAATCAAATGAAGATTATGCATAAGGATATCTATTCCTTTCATCAAAATATATAACAAATTTAACAATTACTTTATAGGAAAGTTGTCAGTACTGGTTATCTATGAAAGATTGAACATAAGTTTGAAAATACAATATCACTTGCTTGATTTTAGATAAAAGTTAAAAAATAATGAGCTAGCTGAAATTTTAAAAAAGCTTCTATTCTCATCGACATGTTTGTGACACTGGTTCCTCTACTAAGTTTTAAGAAAAAGAAACAATTTAGAGATATATTAACCCCTTGTTGTTTATTGCAATGATAGTCATATCTTGAATATAATTGTTGACCACAATTAGAATGTAAAGAAATTGAGAAAAACATGTTGTTAAATCAAATGATAACTAGGCATTTGTGAGAAGATAGTATATGGACTGGCTTGATGCCAGCCAAGAGGAGCTCTCCCATGATAAAACATATCAGTGACCAGACTACTGAAGCAGATGCTGCCTGGTGAGCACCAAGTAGAGGCACGCTGACACCCAGTCACTGACTTTCAGCTCCATTGCCTGGGCTGTGCTGCCAGGCTCACTTGCCTTCACACCCCAACCTGTATCTTCCACTGACTTTGGCAGTCCCTCCCCTGATACCGTGTCCGACAGGCTCCAGAGGCTTCTGGTGAAACGTAACCACCTGCCTTCTGTTGGCTCTGAGGCTGATGGATTTTAGAGACTCTGGTATCCTCCACTTTTAAATGTGTGTGTGTCCTTGACCTGCTTATTGCATATTAGTTTTGTTGGCAGCTTGCTAACAAAATTTATTAAGCAAGCAAATAAATGGCATTGAGCATTCAAACTATTGACCTGTGGAATCTGCTTTCAAGTGCTGAATTTACTTTCCATTCAATGTGCTTTCTTTTTTTTTTTTTTATATACAACTGCACATATACCACACCCATGCAAATAGTATTGCTGTCCATTCAACCTAGATTAGATAAATTAACAAACAAGAAACAAGCTCAATTATCATATTAAAACTTTTAAATGTCGATATACATGGTGTTCATTCAAAGTGTGCATTTAGTTTATATGGAGAATCACTTTTGTTTAGTTATGATTGCAGAATGACAATAAGTTATGAGTCTAATATCATGTCTAAATATTAGTTACCTATATGTACACTTTCAATGAACAACTTTTTCTTCTGCTCTGATTGCTCTGATTACATTTATTAAGATATAATTTTATATCCATTGAAGTGAATGATAAAAAATTTGGTCTTGAATTGTTGTATATTTTCTTATATTTCATTTTTCTAGTAATTTATTTTAATTGATGTTACAAAAGTACCATTTTGAAAAGAACTGAAAATTAAAAAAACAAAAAAAACTAGTTTTTCACTTCAGATAGTCTGGAAAACAACATTCTAAAGCACACTTACAGAATTTTATAATAATAATGTACAGCATTTGAGCTCTGCTATTCTCCTTTTTCAGTTGCTCCCTTGTTTTTGAACAATAAATTTTAATGTCTTCCTGTTTGCAAGCTTTGTTTTCAATAATTGCAATTCAATAAAAAAAAAAACTTCAAATGCTGAAGTGTTTTGGTATCTCATTCATTGACTTTTGATTAAAGTCTTCCAAATGATTTAAAAAAAATTTTTTTTTTATTACACAATATATTTGGTTCATAGTAACGCATTCATACAGTATTTCTCCTTTTGTGTCTGGCTTGCTTCACTCAACATAATGTCCTCCAGGTTCATCCATGTTGCCATATGCTTTATGACTTCATTTCTTCTTACAGCTGCATAATATTCCATCGTGTGAATAGACCACAGTTTGTTTATCCATTCAGCTGTTGTTGGAAACCTGGGTTGTTTCCAACTTTTGGCAATGGTGAATAATGTGGCTATGAACGTTGGTGTGCAGATGTCTGTTCGTGTCACTGCTCTCAGTTCTTCTGGGTATATACCCAGTAGTGGTATTGCAGGGTCACATGGCAAGTCTATATTCAACTTCTTTAGAAACTGCCAAACAGTACTCCATAGTGGTTGTACCATCCTGCATTCCCACCAAGAATGAGGAAGTGTTCCCATCTCTCCACATCCTCTCCAACACTTGTAGTTCTCTGTCTTTTTAATAGTGGCCATTCTGATAGGTGTGAAATGATATCTCATTGTAGTTTTGATTTGCATTTCCCTAATCATGAGTGATGTTGAGCATTTCTTCATGTGTTTTTTTGCCATTTGTATTTCTTCTTCGGAGAAATGTCTATTCAAGTATTTGGCCCATTTTTTAATTGGGTCATTTGTCTTTTTATTGTTGAGCTGTAACATCTCTTTATATATCCTGGATATTAAACCCTTATGAGATATGAGATTTCCAAATATTTTTTCCCTTCTGACAAAGTCCTGTGAGGTGCAAAAGTGTTTAATTTTGAGGAGGTCCCATTTATCTACTTTTTCTTTTGTTGCACGTGCTTTGGGTGTGAGGTCCAAGAAACCACCACCTACTACAAGGTCTTGAAGATGTTTCCCTACATTTTCTTCTAGTAGTTTTATGGTCCTGGCTTTTATATTTAGATCTTTGATCCATTTTGAGTTGATTCTTATATAGGGGGTGATATAGAGGTCCTCTTTCATTCTTTTGGTTATAGATATCCAGTTCTCCCAACACCATTTGTTGAAGAGACTGTTTTTTTCCCATCAGCGTGGGCTTGGTAGGTTTGTCAAAAACCAGTTGACTGTATAGGTGAGGGTATATTTCTGGATTCTCAATTCTATTTCACTGATCGATATGTCTATCTTTATGCCAGTACCATGCTGTTTTGACCACTGTAGCTTTGTAATATGTTTCAAGGTCAGGCAGTGAAATTCCTCCCACATTGCTCTTCTTTTTTAGAATACTTTTGGCTATTCGGGTGCACTTACCCTTCCAGATGAATTTGGTAATTGCCTTCTCTAATTCTGTAAGTAAGCTGTTGGAATTTTGATTGGTATTGCATTGAATCTATAAATCAGTTTGGGCAAGATTGACATCTTCACGATATTTATTCTTCCAATCCATGAACATGGAATGTCTTTCCATTTGTTTAGGTCCTTTTTAATTGCTTTTTGCATTGTTTTGTAGTTTTCTGCATATAGGTCCTGTACTTCTTTGGTTAAATTAACTCCTAGGTATTTGAGTCTTTTTGTTGCTAATGAAAATGGAATTTTCTTCCTGATTCCTCCTCAGATTGTTCAGTACTAGTGTACAAAAACATTACTGATTTTTGCATGTTGATCTTGTATCCTGCCACTTTGCTGAACTCATTTATTAATTCAAGTGGTTTTGTTGCGGATACTTCAGGATTTTCTAAATACAGGATCACGTCATATGCAAACAGTGAGAGTTTTACTTTTTTTTTGAGCGACCAGCAGAACAATCCTAACAATCAAGGTTGAGCCAAAAATCAAAGAGCGGTGGTAACTCACAGCCTCCTGTCACTAAAACCCCATAAAAGAGAAAGAAATAGAGCATCTAAGTAAAATACAAACTAACCAGATGCCTAAGCACCAACAAAAAATTACGGGCCATACTAAGAAAATAGAAGACATGGCCCAAGAAAAGGAATACAGCAAAGTCCCAGAAGAGATGCAGAATTTGAGATAACTAATCAGTGAGATGAGCACACATTTCCAAAATCAAATTAATGAGATGAAAGAGAATATAGTTAAAGATATCAATGACATCAAGAAGTCATTGCGTGAACGTAAAGAAGAATTTGAAATCATGAACAGAAAAGTAACGGAGTTCATGGGAATGAAAGACACAATAGGTGAAGTAAAAAATACATTTGAAGCATACAACAGCAGACTCAAAATGATAGAAGAAAGAATAAGTGATACAGGAAATATTAAAGGAAGCCTTAGAACCTGAAAGAAAAAGACAGGAGAGAGAGGCTTGGAGGAGAGTATAGAAGAAAGAAAAGCAGAAAGGATAATCAAAAGAGTAAAAAGAAAGACAAAAATAAGATGACATATGAAAACTAAAGAATAAAATGGAGGAAATAAATAGTGCATTTTCAGTAATATCATTGAATGTGAATGGATTAAATTCCCCAATCAAAAGATACAGGCTGACAGAATGGATAAAAAAACATGAGCCATCCATATGCTGCTTACAAGAAACTCATCTCAGACACAAGGATACAAGCCGGCTGAAAGTAAAAGGTTGGAAAATGATACTCCATGCGAATAGTAAACAGAAAAGAGCAGGGGTAGCTATACTAATATCAGACAAAACAGACTTCAAATGCAAAAAAGTGATAGGAGATGCGGAAGGCCATTATATATTACTAAAAGGGACGATCCTCCAGGAAGATATAACAGTCATAAATATCTACGTACCTACCCAGGGTGCCCCAAAATATATGAGACAAACTCTGGCAAAATTGAAGGGAGAAATAGACATTTCTACAATAATCGTCGGAGACTTCAACACCCCTCTCACATCATTAGATAGAACAACTAGACAGAAGATCAACAAGGAAACAGAGAACTTGAACAATATGATAAACAAGTTAGACCTAACAGACATATACAGTACACTGCATCCAAACTCAGAGGATTATACATTCTTCTCAAGTGCCCATGGATCATTCTCCAGGATAGACCACATGTTAGGTCACAATACAGCTCTCAATAAATATAAAAAGATTGAAATTATACAAAGCACCTTCTCAGATCCTTATGGAATGAAACTAGAAATCAATAACAGACAGTAAAAAAGGAAATTTGCAAATGTGTGGAGACTGAACAACACAATCCTAAATATTCAGTGGGTCAAGAAGAAATTGCAAGTGAAATCAATAAATATATTGAGACAAATGAAAATGAGAACACAACATATCAAAACTTATGGGATACAGCAAAGGCAGTCTTGAGAGGGAAATTTATAGCCCTAAATGCCTATATTAAGAAACAAGAAAGAGCTAACCTAAAAGATTTAACTGAACAACTTGAGAAACTAGAGAAAGAACAGCAAACCAATCCCAAAGCAAAAAGAAGGAAAGAAATAATAAAGATTAGAGCAGAAATAAATGAAAATGAGAACAAAAAAGCAATAGAGAAAATCAACAAAACCAAAAGCTGGTTCTTTGAGAAGATCAATAAAATTGACAAACCCCTCGCTAGAATAACAAAGAAAAAAAGAGAGAAGATGCAAATAAATACAATCAGAAATGAAAGGGGGGAAATTACAAATGACCTCACAGAAATAAAAAGAATCATAAGAGGATATTATGAGAAATTATATGCCAACAAACTAGACAACCTAGATGAAATGGACAAATTTCTAGAAACTCATAACCAACCTACACTGACACAACAAGAAATATAAGAACTTAACAAACCAATCACAATTAAGGAGATTGAATCCATCATCAAAAATCTCCCAGCAAAGAAAAGTCCAGGACTAGATGGCTTCACAGGTAGTTCTACCAAGCATTTCTAAAAGAATTAATACCAATCCTGTTTAAACTCTTCCAAAAAATTGAAGAGGATGGAAAATTACCCAACACATTTTATGAAGCCAACATCACCCTAATACCAAAGCCAGATAAAGATTCCACAAGAAAAGAAAATTACAGACCAATCTCTCTCATGAACATAGATGCAAAAATTCTCAACAAAATACTTGCAAATCGAATGCAACAGCATATCAAAAGACTTATACATCACGACCAAGTGGGATTTATTCCTGGTATGCAAGACTGGTTCAACATAAGAAAATCAATCAATGTAATACACCACATTAACAAGTTGAAGGAAAAAAACCACATGATCATCTCAATAGATGCAGAAAAGGCATTCGACAAAATCCAACATCCTTTTTTGATAAAAAATACTTCAAAAGATAGGAATAAAAGGAAAATTCCTCAATATGATAAAAGGCATATATGAAAAACCCACAGCCAACATCATACTCAATGGGGAAAGGTTGAAAGCTTTCCCCCTAAGATCAGGAATAAGACAAGGATGCCCACTCTCACCATTGTTATTCAACCTTGTACTAGAAGTTCTAGCTAGGGCAATTAGACAAGACAAAAAAATTAAAGGCGTCCAAATAGGAAAAAGGAAGTAAAACTCTCACTGTTTGCGGATGACATGATCCTGTATTTAGAAAATCCTGAAGTATCCACAACAAAGCTACTTGAACTAATAAATGAGTTCAGCAAAGTGGCAGGATATAAGATCAGCACGCAAAAATCAGTAATGTTTTTGTACACTAGTACTGAAAAATCTGAGGAGGAAATCAGGAAGAAAATTCCAATTTCAATAGCAACAAAAAGACTCAAATACCTAGGAGTTAATTTAACCAAAGAAGTACAGGACCTATATGCAGAAAACTACAAAACAATGCTAAAAGAAATTAAAAAAGACCTAAACAAATGGAAAGACATTCCGTGTTCATGGATTGGAATAATAAATATCGTGAAGATGTCAATCTTGCCCAAACTGATTTATAGATTCAAGGCAATACCAATCAAAATCCCAACAGCTTACTTTACAGAATTAGAGAAGGCAATTACCAAATTCATCTGGAAGGGTAAGTGCACCCGAATAGCCACAAGTATTCTAAAAAAGAAGAGCAATGTGGGAGGAATATCACTGCCTGACCTTGAAACATATTACAAAGCTACAGTGGTCAAAACAGCATGGTACTGGCATAAAGATAGACATATCGATCAGTGGAATAGAATTGAGAATCCAGAAATAAACCCTCACCTATGCAGTCAACTGGTTTTTGACAAACCTACCAAGCCCACGCTGCTGGGAAAAAACAGTCTCTTCAACAAATGGTGTTGGGAGAACTGGATATCTATAACCAAAAGAATGAAAGAGGACCCGTATCTCACCCCCTATACAAGAATTAACTCAAAAATGGATCAAAGATCTAAATATAAAAGCCAGGACCATAAAACTACTAGAAGAAAATGTAGGGAAACATCTTCAAGACCTTGTAGTAGGTGGTGGTTTCTTGGACTTCACACCCAAAGCACGTGCAACAAAAGAAAAAGTAGATAAATGGGACCTCCTCAAAATTAAACACTTTTGCACCTCACAGGACTTTGTCAGAAGGGTGAAAAGGCAGCCGACTCAATGGGAAAAAATATTTGGAAATCACATATCTGATAAGGGTTTAATATCCAGGATATATAAAGAGATGTTACAGCTCAACAATAAAAAGACAAATGACCCAATTAAAAAATGGGCCAAAGACTTGAATAGACATTTCTCCGATGAAGAAATACAAATGGCAAAAAAACACATGAAGAAATGCTCAACATCACTCATAATTAGGGAAATGCAAATCAAAACTATAATGAGATATCATTTCACACCTATCAGAATGGCCACTATTAAAAAGACAGAGAACTACAAGTGTTGGAGAGGATGTGGAGAGATAGGAATACTTTTTCACTGTTGGTGGGAATGCAGGATGGTACAACCACTATGGAGGACTGTTTGAATATAGACTTGCCATGTGACCCTGCAATACCACTACGGGGTATATACCCAGAAGAACTGAGAGCAGTGACACGAACAGACATCTGCACACCAACGTTCATAGCCACATTATTCATCATTGCCAAAAGTTGGAAACAACCCAGGTGTCCATCAACAGATGAATGGATAAACAAACTGTGGTCTATTCACACGATGGAATATTATGCAGCTGTCAGAAGAAATGAAGTCATAAAGCATATGGCAACATGGATGAACCTGGAGGACATTATGTTGAGTGAAGCAAGCCAGACACAAAAGGACAAATACTGTATGAATGCATTACTATGAACCAAATATATTGTGTAATATATTGTTTGATTCACACACACAAAAAAACAAACAAAAAACAAAACAAAACAAAAAAAATTTACATGTATCCATTACATTTAATTGAGAAATGTATATATTTTTTCATCTGTGTTTACTTTTTAGTTTTTTATTGCTTATGTTTTCAATTATTAAATGTACAAAATAAAGTTAAAAAAAAATGAGGTGCTTAGATTATCTAAAATATTAAACGGAACCTCGGGGCAGGGAGGGGATGTGCTGTTGAAATACAGGGGCTTCTTTAGGATTTGGAGGTTGTCCTGAGTACCATTGTGGCAACGGATGTAGGCCATTTAAAATCAGCCTGTATCTTTTGATTGGGGATCCATTTACTTTCAATGATATTACTGAAAATGCACTATTTATTTCCTCCGTTGTATTCTTTGGTTTTCATATGTCATCTTATTTTTGTCTCTCTTTTTACTCTTTTGGTTATCCTTTCTGCTTTTCTTTCTTCTATACTCTCCTCCAAGGCTCTCTCTCCTGTCTTTTTCTTTCAGGTTCTAAGGCTTCCTTTAATATTTCCTGCAAAGGTGGATTCTTTCTTGCAAACTCTCTTAGTTTCTGTTTGTTTGTGAATACTTTATATTCACCTTCATATCTGAAGGACAGTTTTGCTGGACAAAGAATTCTCGGCTGGCAGTTTTTCTCTTTCAGTTTCCTAATTGTATCATACCACTGTCCCAAATGATTTTGAACAAAATGCTGCTGTAATGTACAAGACTCATTTGCAAAATGTTCAATTCCATTTTAGGACACTTAATAATGTAGTTTTATAGATTTTCAAAAATATTAAAATTCAATTAACAATGGGCAGAAAAGAAAGCATGCACACAGTGCTATGCTGCAGTATTTATTTTATCTTCAAGATCAGCCTCGTAACAAAAATTGTGTAATCAGGGATCCTGTGTATATATAAAAATACTTGTAAATTTGGATAACTACAGCTTTACTTCCTTTGGCAGAATATCAAACGTTATTGGATATAATTTTTAATTATGCATGTGTCATGACAAATTTCAAGTTTAGCTTTCAGAACCATGTTAGATGTTCAATTAAAAGAATGAACTGATAAAGAGTTTTACTTTGATATATAAATAGGTTGGAAAAGAGCAAACCATTCTTATAATTAATTGATCCTCTATTTGAGGCCTCTGCTGGCTTCGTAATTTTCATGTGCTTAAGAAAACTGGGAACTTAAAAATGAGTTAAATTAATTTAGAAGAAGAGTCATTTGATCTAATTGAAAATTTATTCTACACAAATTGATATGCAAGTATACCTTTCTGGTATTTGATAAGCCATCCATTGGGCTCAGATAGAGATATTAAATGGTCAGTATAACCACTAAATTTTGGAGTAGATGCTGGTACTTCCTTCGAAGATTTGTGTGTTCTGATTTTCACTATTTCTGCTATTAAAATAGCCCCATGTTGAATGTTAAATATAGACAAAAATGACTTGCTTACCATCAACTTTCCTGAGAAATGGAAATTTAGTATGTAATTTTTCATTAAACATGTACTTTTTATATCATTACTGTTGAAAGGGGTATTGCAAACCAAAAAGATTATTACCAAGCAATAAAATGAGTAAATTGTTATAAATATACACTATGCAATAAATGACAAAATCACTGTGGCAAGAGTATTTGGACTATTTTCTACACTCTAGGGCAAGATTGTTCAACTTCTATTTAAAATACACATTTTTCACCTAATCTAACATTTTTCATGTTTTTCAAAGACTCCAACTGGAGGCCTGGCAGTTTGATATACCTCACAGAGCATGGATCACCTGACAGGATCAAGTTTGCCTAGCAGAATACCAGAAGGAGTTAGCTAGTTGGGCATTATGACCATGTTCCCTTGAAATGAAAATGTTGATTATATTTGGAAAGGGTTCTGGTAATGGAGGAATAGCTTGATTAACCCTTCTGCTAATAATAATTATAGACTCTGGACAAAATATTAAAAAAACGACTTGAAGGTCACTGGAGAGCAAACAAAAGAAAGCAGATATTGAAGATGATAGGACTTTTGAAATAGGAGAGCTTCTTCAACGAGATCCACATTTGTCTAGCTTTTCCCCTGAGGGCCTTCCCTAATTTGCACAGCACAGGAGAGGTTAGAACTCAAGTGGAAAGCAACTGTCTTATTGGACAGACGAGTAAAAGATCAGATTTGAGTTTGTCAAAGTGGATGGAAATTCAGTGGACAAATCCAAGAAAGGAGGAAATCACAAATTTGCATGTAACTCTCCTTATATCCTTGACTTACACATGAACTGTGCTGGCAAAAAATGGGAATTGAAAGATCCCAGGGGAAAACAATAGCTAAAGACTGAAAAAGCTCAGCAAAAATTTTAGTAGCAGCCTAATGCTGGGGAAAAAAAAACACCAAAAAACAGAATTTGGAGTCAAAATCGTGCAGTTAGAGTGTTGATTAAACCTACATCCTGCCCTACCAGACTTTGTCTTAAACCCCTTTGGGATCGTATATTGGAATTAAGGTCCATGTCTCAAGATTAAAGGCTATAACTAAGAGTAGTGTAAGATGTACTTGATATGCCCTAACAAGACATCTGTGAAAGTAGATGATCAGCCAATAATTTAACTGCCTGCTCAAATAAAATTTAACACTCTTCAGAAGAATGAGAATTCAGAGTCCCATTTGATGAACACATCATCAGAATGTTCAGTATAAATTTTTAAAAGAGACAGACAGGGAATGAGTATAGCTTAGTAGTTGAGCACTTGCTTCCCATGTATGAGGTCCCGGATTAAAACCAAGTATCAGTTAAAAAGAAAAGAAAAAAAAAAGTTTGGGCAAAGACATAGGAAAATGGTACCCACAGTCAAAGAAAAAAAGTCAATAAAAATAGACCCATAGACAACCTAGATGATGAAATTAGTAGACAAGAACATTAAAATTACTATAGTAACCTTATTAAGGAGTCTATTGGAAAAGATGAGGAAATTTCACAAGAGATATGATAACTGTAAAAAAAAAAAAAAAAAGAAAACAAAAAAACTAAATGGAACTCCTGGAACTAAAGAATTACAATTTCTGAAAACAAGCAATGATTGGATAAGATTAAATAGCAGGTTGAACCAATATAAAAATCAGTGAAACTGAAGAAAATTCATTAGAAATTATCTAAAGTGAAAAACCCAGAGGCAACAAAAAGTTGAGAAGAATGAATACACTCAATAATATATAGTAAAGTATCAAGTAGTCTAATACAATGTAAATGAAGTCCCCAAATGACAGGAAAGAGATAACGGCCAGAAAATATTTGTTAAAATAGTAGTGGTTGTTTTTTTCAAATATGATAAAAATTTTAACTGCAGATTCAAGAACTCTAGAAAGTGCAAGCAACACCCACACTTAGGCATATAATGGTCAAACTGCTGAAAACCAATGATAAAGAGAAAATATTGAAATACTTGGAAAAAATATTATAATAAGTTTTTATAAATGTGTGGGTATATCCATATCCTGAAAGTAAACCTGAGGTGTTGAGACAGGGATAGATTTATTATTACTTACAGAAATAACTGCATCAGTTTCTCTTTGCCTTAATTCTTCCCTCTTCAGAGGTGATGTGATGAAAGCCATATGGCCATCATCCTATATGGGCCAGGTTTTGTACTATAGATGAGAATCCCTAAAAATATGAATTTGGCAATTTGTATAGAAGGACAGCTCTTCCCCCCTTTTCCACTGAGAGACTGAAAGCAATCTAATCTTCCTAATGTAAGCAAATTTTTCTTGGGAAAAAAAAGGGAAAGATCTTGGGGTCTTACTTTTTGATGTGTGAATAAATGTGCCCAGGGAGAGGATATGCATTTTAATGATATCTTATCAACACCTAGGGTACAGCTAAAGAAATGTAATACTTATGGAGAAATGTATAATTTTAAATGTTTATGTCATAGGAGAAAAAGTGTTTTAAATCAATGATCTAAACTTCTATCTAGAGAAGTATAGAAAAAGAATGGCAAACAAGTCTAATATGAGTAAAGAAATAATAAAAATATTAGCAAAAGTAAATAAAATAAAAAATGAGCATTAGTGAAAGTCAACCATGCCAGGAGGTGATTCTTGGAAAAGATTTTAAAAATTGGTAAAACACTACCTAGACTGATTGAGAGAAAAAGAAAGAATACACAAAATACAAATATCAAGAATGAAAGAGGGAAATTTGCTGCAGATCCATTATTAGATAATAAAGGAATGTTATGAATAACTTTGTGCCAGTAAATTTGACAGTGTAAATAAAATGGACAAATTCATTGAAAAACTCAAATCATTAAAAATGTCACAAGAAAAAAATTTAAATATCTGATTAACTCTACATCTGCTAAAGAAATTGAAGTTATAATAGAAAACCTTCCCACCAAGTAAACTACAAGCCCTGTTGACTTCACTGGTGAATTTTATCTTACATATAAGGTAGTGTTTTACCAATTTTACATATAAGGAGGAAATAATACCAAAATAAGCTCACCTCTTCCAGATAATAGAGGAGGAAGTGATACTTCCTAACTCATTTTATCAAGCCAACAGAACAATGGTAATGAAACCCACCAAAAACCTTACAAGAAAAGAAAACTACAGGCCAAAATCCCTCATGAACATAGACTTAAAAATATTCAACATAATATTAGAAAATTGAATTAAACCATATGAAAAAAGATCATTCATTATGTCAAAATGGGCTTTAGCCAAGGAATGAAAATTTGGTCCAACAATTTAAAATCAATTGATGTATTTAACATGATCAAGTCATTTGATGCAGAAAAAGCATTTGACAAAATTCAATATTGTTTCATGATTAAATACTCAGCAATCTAGGGATACAAGGAACATCCCCATTCTAATATTTAGTACCATACTAATGGTGAAATAGTGAATGCTTATCCTCCATGATTTGGAAAAAGCAAGTATGTCTTCTCTTACCACTTCTAGTCAGTTTTACACAGGAAGTCTTAGGCGGTGCAATAGGAAGAAAAACAACAATTTAAAAAAGCAAAAGAAAATAAAATCTTCTTAAGATAGGAAAGGAGGAAGAAAAGCTGTTTTTTATTTGTAGGGTATATGAATAGCAAAGCCTAGTGAGTCTATAGCACAACCACTTGAACTATTAAGTGAATTTAATGTGGTTGCAGAATTTAAGGTCATTATATAAAAATAAATTATATTTTATATATTACAAAGTTTATTTTATAAAATAGCAACAATTAGACGAAGAATATAAAAATATATTTTACTATAGCATTAAACCTAAAAAGACTTGGGAATACATTTAATAAAATATGAGCAAGACCTGTATACTGACAAGTACAAAATTTTGCTGACAAAGAAGACTTTAAGAAATTGAAAGAGATACATGTTCACATTTTGGATGACTCAATATTGTTAATTTTCCCAAAATTCAGTAACCAATGAAATCGTAGTCAAAATCCCAGCAGATTTTTTTGTGGATATAGACAAACTTATTCTAAAATTCACAGATAGATAGATAAAACCTAGCCAAAATAACCTTGTAAAAGCAATACCAGGTTTCAAGATTACTATACAGCTACAATAGCCAAGACAGTGTAGTAGTGAGATATTTCTACATGCCAGTGTATAAATGGCATAAAGAAAAAAAAAAAAAGAAAGAAAAAGAGAAAGATCAATGGAACAGAATACAGAGTCCAGAAGGAAATCCAAACACAAACGGTCAATTGTTTTTCAATAAAATCAACAAAGTAATTATTTCAATGGTGAAAGGAGAATCTTTTCAACAAATAGTTCTGGGGAAACTGGATAACTATATGAGGAAAAAAGAGAAATTGAATCCCTATCTCACATGATATGCAAAATTAATATGAGATGGATCATAAACCTAAAATACAAAAAGCTATAACTATACAGCTTAGAAGAAAACATAGGAGACTATCTACATGAACCTTGGGGTAAACAAAGATTTTTTAGCTAGGATGCAGAAAGCACTGGCCATAAAAGGGAAAAATATACATATATTTCTCAAAACAGTATTTTATTAAAACTTAAAATTTCCTCTCATCAAGACACCATTAAGAAAATTAAAAGACAAATCACAGATTGGGAAGTAACATTTGCAGTAAATAGATGTGACAAATACTTGTCTCCAGAATATATATATATATATATATATATATATATATATATATATATATAACTCTTACAAGTTCAAATAGGTCTTCAGACAAAGAGAATTATTAGAGAGAAAGGGGGCCAACAATATAATGTTGAACGTTTCAATTTACCAGATGGGCATAACGATTCTAAACTTCTTTGCCCCTAATACTTAGCTGACAACTATGTGAAGCAAAATTTGATTGACATATAAAAGGAAATTGACAAATCATCAGCTGTGTAATTTTTCTGTCCCTCAGTTTCCTCTTCTGGAAAATTGAGGTAATTGGATGTGCTTAATGTATTTGACCATGAATTTGAGACACTTAGCAGAATGTCCGGCACATAGTATGCAATGGACAACAGCTATCATTGACAAATATGCATTATTAGTAGGTGGCTATGTGCCTACAACTTTTTTTCAAGAATATTGTGAGTGTGATATATATATTTTAAGAATCTCTTATGTGCCTGGCACTTTTTGGGGCATCGGGGATAGAGCAATGAAAATATAGGCAAAATCCATGTCTTCCAGGGGGTTCTTTCTATCAGAATAGAGAGACAGAGACATTGGTAAGTACTACCAAAAATAAATAAATCAGGATAGGGTGTTGTGTATGTGATAGTTACATTTGCATTAGGGTCCATCAGGGAAGAGCTTCTTGAGATGTGGTTTTTATGCAGGGTTGAATGAAGTAAGGAAACAAGCTATTCAAACACCTGGCGTGAAGATGTTCCAGATGGAGGATATAGGAGGTACAAAGGTCGATGAGGGATATTGGCAAATGTCCAGTGCACTTAGGAGGTGAAGGTGAAAATTACTTTAATTGTGATAAGAAGATGGGATTGGAAGATTTTGAGGAAATTACTTGTAAGATCAGATTTTTAACTTTGAACGGTCATTCTGATTGCTGATAGGACAACAGATTCAATGGTGGAGAGAGTACAAGCTGTCCCTAATATTAAAAGCAATTCTAGCATGTTCTAGTGTTACAAGATGAAATACAGGATGCTCAGGTAAATTTGAATTTCAGAAACAACAAATAAATTTTTTAGTATAAATATGTCCCATGCTGACAGATAGTCACATAAAAATGTGTGTCTGCCATGGAAGTACAATTCCAGCTACTAAGGGGCAACATTACTTCTTATTCCAACCAAACATACCCTTGCCTTACATTCTTTTCAGTATGTTCCATGCAATATTTGGAATATACCTATAGTAAAATTATCTTAAATTTATTGGAAATTCAAATGTAGTTGGGTGTCTCATATTTTTGTTTCCCCAACCTTGCAATCCTATTTATAGTAGCAAACCTGTTGAGTATTATTTCTATAAATTTAATCCCTGGTTAAGCAAAAATCTATACTTTTAATTCCCAAGGCAGTTTAAATGCCTTAATTAAATAAAAGTAGATAATGATCCAATATGATTGTTCTAATTTTTGAAGACTATTAATGTCATTAAAGTTTAACTTTTAACTTTTTTTGCACCCCCTCCTTTCTTGCTAAGAATCTGCCTTCCTCCCCATCCACTAGATATGTGTGAACACTCAATCTTTTTCTCTCTAAAACACACACACACACGGAGATATAATAATTTTTGCTTACTTTTACCATTGAACTCTCACGGAATTTAATACACTAACATGCATCAAATGTTTGAAAATAAATAATGAAGGATGCCATCTTTTTATTCAGTGCTTATTTTTATGAAAGCCTCTAAGAAGGTAACATTTTTGTTTATGCATTATCCTTCATGTGATTTTGTTCATTGTTTTGCTATAACCACATTACCTCTGCTTGCTTGGTCATAGGCATGGATTTCAGATAACCCAGCCCAAACATCCCCTGTAGAATAAAGAAAAGCTCTATTGTTGCTTTTCTTCTTTAAGAAAGAAATATCTGGCCCCAAACAAAGAGAAACCTTGTCCATCAGCAACTGAGGTAGGAGACTTAAAAAATGAAGCAGAAATTCCAGAGAGCATAAACAAAGAGTCCTTTGACTAAAAAGCAAGGATATGTTTGCTTGGAACAAGAATTAATGCTGCCTCCTTGGCAGCTGTAATTTGTACTTAAATGGCAGACACACAATTACTTATTTTCCTGTGCTGTTCATCTCTAAAATGAAAACTCCCTCATTTTACGAGTATCTGTCAGCATTTCTTATTAGTAAAACTTTATCTTGATTTTCATTTTATGCTATAGTATTATTTGGCTTTGCTCCTGAGAGTTTGTTTTGAACAAATGAGGTGTTTTAACAACAATGACAGCAACTAACTTTTAAAATCAAGCATCTTCCACTCTCATTTAAGCCCCCAAATTATTATTGATTTATTAACTATTTTTCCCTCCACCAAACATCTTCTTCCCTATCTTTGGGGACATGAAGAAAGAACACTCTGCATTTGGCAAGGAGATAAAATATATTTCTGGAGTGTCTTCCATTTTGTAGGAGGGACCTTGCTTTCTTGGCATTTATTATATAGACTTCTAGAGGCTGAGTAAAAGTAACCAAAGATCAATCATTTACCCAAATAGAGTTGCTTTGCCTGACAATATGTGAGTATAGATCCATGCAAAACCATGATTTTATCAGGTATATTCACCTCCCCAGTACTTACATATATTCTTCTGAAGTATTCAACTGCTCATTCCTTTGATTAACTCTACTCTCTGGATGGACGAATTGAGTTAGATGAGGATCTGTCCAAAGCCATAAATGAATCAAGGGCCTTGGTTTTGTTTTCTTTGTTTTGTTTTGTTTGGAACCAATAAAGCTAGAACTTAGCCTAGTTTTTCATTTGGATTGGTTTTAGTTTTTAATGTTAGTTATATAAATAATTAAAATGTAAATGTGTACTTTTGGGTGACTCCTCTATCACAGAGAACAAATCATTTAGTAATTTTTCAATAGGATCCTTCTTTAATATTATAATTATATTTGGAGAAATAGCTATTGAAAATAAACTTAAAATTCACTCAGCAGTAGCAAAGTTCAGAATTATTTGCTTATGCATTTTTTATCATAATATTTAATTGTATATTAAAAATGCATTACCATTGACAGAAACGAAGTGAGCTCTGGGGAATAAACACACCACTCTGTTTCAGTTCTCACAAATCGAATGGAATTTGTTATTTGAAATTTGCATTGCATCTCAGAACCAGAGATTTCCGGGTTGTTGGATGATTGACTAATTATTTGGACTCCCAGTCAGTCTTTTCCTGCACAAAAAATAATCAACTGATAAGAGGGAGAAGATGTTAGCATATGCTAATATAAAATAGAAGAGTATCTGCCAACTGCAAACTATTATCTAGATGAATAAATGGGTATAAAATCCCTGCAATTTAGGTAACTCTTCTGTGAACTCTGAGAGCCCAGAAACCTACGGAGCTAAGGTGGTGGTGGAGGGGCAGAAGGACACCATGTCTTTAGACTTAATTGGCCATGAGATTGTCCTTTCATCTGGGAGAGCACTTCAAAGAGCATTAACTGTGATTGCGATGTGGATGTGTTGTGTTTCAGTGATACATAGTTCATCGGGCTCATTGAGAACCTCTAGAGAGTTGGGTAGAAAGCAGGTTTCTAATTAGATGGTAATTTTATTTCTATTTGTTTAGACAGAATTCTGAGTACTCCCATATAAATTTCCAGTTACAATTAAGCAATTGCTGTTTTAATTAACTCTATTTGGAAGAGGTAAAAGCAAAGGAAATAAGTTTAGAGTAAGCTGAAGAAGCTAAATGTTTCTTGAACTTGCCTCAACCTCAACAAGAATAAGCTCTTGACCTATCAGTAGTATGTCTTAAGAAAATAAAGGTTATTTTCAAGTGGAGCAGTTTATACTGTGTTCTATATAGTTACAGTTATTTTGAAAGTGTGCTCTCATACAGCTAGCTGCCAGGCTAGTGGTGAGGTACATGATGAATACTTGAATTGTGTTGTTAAGTAAGTGACTCAAAGTTCAGTAGGAGTAAAATTCAGGGTAACCAGCCCACATTTCCACTGAGCCTCTCCTTATGTGAACCAAGTGCCAGGGAAGGACTGCCCTTTCAGGAATTGGGGGTTGAAACAGGACACACACAGGTGATTTCATTTATGCAAGTGTGGTGAGAGAATTCATCCATGTGACTCCTAGCTTGTGGTTATGGCAATGTCTTTCTAAAAGAGAACTAGCATCACGAAGTGAAGCAAATTTTATCCTTCACTGGTATCTGTGGATAGAAAAACAAACAAACAAACAATAAGTATACCGATAATTGATAATATTTGATAATGCTGATGAGATTAGTTTAGCGCCCACTTTTAAGGCAAAACTTCTGTGCTACTTCCCTTAGAAACAACAAATCAGGATCACTCTGTTGTCATAATTTCCAATAAACTTTGGTACACTAGTGGGAATTTTTATTCAGAGTCACTATTTATTACTTTCCTAATAAAATGACTGAATGCTGTTAGAGATCCTATTACAACATTCCTGAGGAGTGCTATTTCCCTGCAATATAAAGCATAAGTTGTAGAAATAATTATGCTCCTAAAGGGGTTTATGTCTTCTTTTACATTATGCCTAGAAGTAAAGAAAGGACACTTTCAGAGAATGTAAGCAATAATGATGGTTTCTTTCTGAGATAAAATTTTGGTGAGCAATAACTTCTTCTCAAATAGTTCATCCTTTAAATATTGAAATTTCTCCTTGTAGGGAAGTATCTACCATGTCGGCCACATAACTTTCTCCCATGTGGGCCTCAGGGCCTCCTGCATTTCTCAATATGAGAAGTGATGTGCTTTAGTTAACCAAAAATCCCAGTGGTAAAGAGATTTTGTTAAAGGCTGTGATCAAAACCCAGCTATCTTATTCTCCACTTATTCTATATTCAGTGTCAGACCCTTGCTACAAATCTGGGTTACTTTTATGACTGAATAGTTTTCTCAAGGGAGATGGGCATCCATGGAAAGAATTAAATGTGCATTAGCAAGTCTCACCCTTTAGGGTGTGTTTACACTAACACTATTAGTTTATGGCTAAAATCTGTATGACTCAGAGGAGGAATTAAGATTTCATATATACACCTCAATTTCTTGGGGCATTATAAATTGTTAACACTGTCTTGGAGGCATGCCGGGGAGCTGTGGAATTCCTACTATTTTTTATGGAGGTAGTTTCAATGGTGATTTTTACTAAATTAGCCATGATTTTGAGCCAGGTCAAGTGCTTTTTCAAATATGCTAAAAGTGGTTCCAGGAAGATGCTGGAGACAATGTGTTTAGGCTCATATTTATGTACTGTAGATTAAAATTGTTTTCACTTTAAAATTCTAGAATCAAGTAATTACGTGCTCTTGTTTTAAAATAAATAAAAAGAAATATAACTCATTCATATAAAATATTTTAAAACAGGGAATTAAAATATTTTATTCATCAAAGCTATTTTCATTTTTCTGAGAATCCCATGCAAACATTTATAAAGGAATTAAGTAGTTCATTCATTTGAAAAACGTTAAATTATTTTTTCCTTCTGTTGGGAGATTTTGAACTCTGTAAAGGTCAATTGTATCCTCCTCCAGCTCACAAATATTACTATCAAGGTTATATAAAATTTAAATGAGTTTAAAGTGCAGGCTTGAAGACAGGAAACCAGAGAATGGTAGAATGCAAACGTGGTAGATGGTGTAGCAGGGGTATATCAATCAAATTTATGGATAGTTAGATAAATAAAAAATTCAATGCACAGCCTTGTATTTCTGTTTTTGTATTTGAGTTTTTTGTAGCATTGTTAGTGGTATTATGTTCCTCTTCCCTACTTGTTAGTATCTTGAGTCATGAGATTCTTTTATCTCCACCCCCATCTCACTGTCATCTGTCAAACGCTAAGGATATATCTGTGCTTATAATGAGTAAACTCAGGAAGGTCAGTGCATGTTCGCTATCCATTGTGCCCTAATCTTTCAGATATGTGCACTTGAGAATAGAGTAATAGTTTCCTCATATAATGCAATGGGCCACAGCACAGGGAAATTGGAGGGATAGTTCTCCTTGGTGGGAATTCCAGTGGTGTATGCTTTCATGTACAGTTAAGATTTATTGTGCATTTCCAAATCTGTGGTACAATTAAAAGCCAACGAATGGCTAATCATAACCATAACCATTGTAAAGCCAGAGGGAATCTGTTCAATATTTAATATCTGCTGCGTACACATGAAGCAACAGTTATGCCTATTTTTAATGACATTGTTTTATGATAAGAATATTAACATTAGCCAGGTATAGAGCATATGTGTGACTTATAAAGGGATTACTAAAGATTTGGCTCAATCTTCCTTATCTCAGTGCGAAACAAAATGTAAAGTCCCAGGTTAGGGCTGGGAGCTGATCAAGTATCAGCCATGGGGAGGTGTATTCTATAGAATAGATGAAAAATTAAAAAAAAATAAAAGCACTTAAAGCCCCAAAGTGGTGAAGAGGACCCAAGCAGATTGATGGGAGCAAGAGTTGCTTTTAAGGATAACCTGGACACTAAAAAAAAAAAGTCACGTGAATAAGAGGGAACAAAAATTAATGATGAATATTGATGTGGGGTCCAGGGGATTGGATAAATCAGGAAGGAAAGCATTTGCATCAGAGAGATACACTTGAGCAAGTATGTAGAAATGCATTTGCTCTGGGACCAGACAGTTTGCTTTAACCTAGAGAATTCCTCTTGAGGTAACAGCTAATGTTTTTCTCCATTTGCTTTTCTTAAAATATTTTCCACTCCAGATTTGTAAACGGGATTATGTAGTCTCTATCCAGCAGATATAGGGCTTACCAATGAAACTGGAGCCCACATATCCTAAAGAAAATATATATGTTTTTAGTCTTCGGGTGGGTTGGGGTGTGGGCATTGGTGAGAGGGAGGAGAAGAGGGGAAGAAAGAATTCAAACTCAACAGTCTTACAGCTGAACTTCTTATTTTCCCTTTCAGTATTAGTTCTTCCTCTTGTATTCCATTCTTGCTGGCAGCATCACTATTCACCTTGCCCTCATAGCTGCATTTGATTGCCAAATTCAGTCCATTTTACCTCTGGAATATCTCACATTCATTCTGTCTGTCTCAAGTGTTTTAATTCAGTGCTTCTTTATGGCATAACTGTTTTTCAATATTTTCTTAACTGATATTCCCAAGAGTCCATCCTCAGTCTTTGCATTGCTTCTGAAGAAGTAGTTTATTTTTTTCATAAAATTGAAATCTGGTCATGCTTTTGTCCACTTAAAATAATTCCTTAGCTCTCTATACATAAGGTTCAGATGAAGATATTTGAAGAAATCAGATATATGGAATTAGAATTCAGGGAGAGGAGTTCAGAACTGGTCCTATAAACTTGAGATTTTCCAGCATGGACATGGGAATTAAATCCATGAGTCTGTGTGAGAATTCCTAAGGAGCTCTCATGGAGCAAGAAAACAAAAGAGCAAAGGACACAACTATTGGAAAATTTATCACTTAAGGAGTAGCCAAAGCAGAATGATTCAATAAATAATTATAAGGAATATTCTTAGGAGTGGGAGAAGCACTGAGTTTTAAAAAGCAAGGTGTTAAGTTAAGCAGAGGAAAGGACAAGAACTGAAGATTGTCCATTATATTTTGCCTTTAGGAGCTCAATGGTAATGACACCACTGATAAAACTGGTTTAATGGAATAGGTATAAAACCAGGGGTGAAAATAGGACAGATAACAAATGTCGTGGTCTGCATGGAATGAGAAAAAGGTAATGAGGTCAAAGCATTGAGTAAAAAGCATTACTTTTAAAAAGTAGAAAGGATATGGAGGAGTAGGTGGAGGGATAAGATCTAGTAGAAAGGAAGTGTTTGAAGATATTGGTAGAGGGAATAATGGACAAGTCCCCTGGGATAAAAAAGGTGATGGAATAAAGAGTTAAAGTGAAGGGATGGGCCTTGAATAAGAAAATATCACAAAGTACCAGAGATAAGGAAGGAAGGATCTCTGTAGATGCATTTAAAAGTTTGCTAGAGAGATATAGGAAATAAAATATTATTTCATTATTCTAAAGGTATCACTGTAGAGATTAATATTGTGTGTCTGGACTGCTAGGCTGGAAACTAGACCTTGCCATTTACTAGCTCTGTGACCTAGACAAATGTTTTAACCCCAATGGTCTTCATTTCTTCATCTGTCAGTGGAAAAAATCATAGAGATTATCTCAAAAGACATTTAAAATTAAAATAGTCAATAAGCAAAAAGCACTAAGAGTGTTGCTGGTAATATGGTAAGCATTCAGTAAGTGTTGGCTATTAGCTGCTATGTTTAGCATTCCTAAAGTGGTTGTTTCTTTGCTGTTTTAACTTTTTCTGATAAAAAGGTAGCCCTCTGGCCTAAAGTAGACTGTCATAATACCCCAGGCTTCTGACTATGGTGTTTAGCTTGTCAAAGAGTTGCTGAAAAGTACCAAAAATGGGTTCGCTTTTATTAAGGGAATTTATTTGGAGTAAAAGCTTCCGGTTCCAAGGCCATGAAAAGTCCAAACTGAGACACCGTAAGAGGCGCTTTCTCACCAAAGTTAGCTGCCACATGAAGCAAGTTGGTTGCTAATCTCTGCCAAGGTTTGAGTTCAGCTGAGGGCAACTAGGCATATAGCAGGGCTCATCTCCTCTTGAGCTTCTGTGTGGGCCCAGCCTCTTTGAGCCTCTCAGGGGACTTCTGTTTTCCTGCAGTCACCTCTATCATACTGCAGAATCGATTATGCCGGCCTCCTTTTCCTGTCTCTGTCTGTGTCTCTCTGTATCTCTGGGTTTATATCAGACCCAGTAAGGGGGTGGAGACTCAACCTGAGTCATGCCTCACTGATGTAATCCAATCAAAACCCTAAATCAATCTTATCAAGTAATCTAATGAAAGGACCCTCAACAGAATTTAGTGCAACCAAAAGGTATCACACCCACAGGAATAGATTAATGTAAAAACATAAACTTTCTCTTTTTGGGATTCATAACATAATCTCAAACTGCCACATGGCCTAAGCCAGGACAAACAGAATACTTTCTGAGTGTCTTAGTTTGCCAGAGCGGCTATGGCAAATATAACACAGTGGTTTGGCTTCAACAACAAACATTTATTGCCTCATGTTTTGAAGGCTAGATGTCCAAAATCAAAATGTCAGGTTTCTCCCCAGGTTGGGAGCATTCTGGTGATGGCAGTCCTCCAGCACATGGTAAACTCTCTCACTCCTCTCTAGCTTCTTCTGACTGACTGAGTCTGAATTTCATCTCTATAAGGCCTTCAGTCAGATGGATTAAGACCACCCTGATTGAATTTGACCACTCCTTAACTAATAATAGCATATTCATAGGGTCCTATTGACAAATGGGTTCACATCCATAGGAATGCGGTTTAAGACTTGAACACGTCTCTTGTGGGGGCCAGGATTCAATCCCCAACACTAAGGATTTATCTATTTGAGTTAAATTGGTGGAAAGTTTTCCTTTCTTCTTGTTGCAAAGCTACAGGGTTGTAAATCCAGAGTTGCTGCATATGTCTTCCTTAATGTGAAGAAAGACCATCTCATAAGTAATAGAAGAGAATCAAGATGATATTCTGAAGAAACAAAGAGAGAGAATTACCCCACCTTGGCCGAGTCCCTGTCTTTAGCTATACTTGAGGCCAGATCAAATCTGGCCCTTTCCAAGGTGGTGATGTGAGCCAAATTTTCTCCTTTTTATGCTAAGTTAGAGTGAGCTTTTGTTGTTATTGTTGTTGTTTTGTGGCTTGCCACAAAAGGAGAATATCAAATACATGGAAAGTTGTGAATCATATATCTTCTAAGATCAAAAGAACACAGGTGAATGAATTGGATGTGGATAGGTTCATCAGTGATATATACTGCAGGAAGTTGAAGAACATTAGAAGCAGAATGGTAGTCCATCCTCTTAGTTATGCATTCTTTAATAAAATAGTTTGTTCAATCACTGATGAATTATAGATTCCTCAATGCAGAATATGTAACTATTTCCTTACTCAATTCAGATCCTGTGAGCATGAACTTTGAATTTTCTTTCCTCCATGTTGAAACATGGAAAGAAAATATGGAAGATACCATTAGCTTTTTAACATTCTTTTATCCTCTAAGAAAGGTGAGAATGGTGGGAAGAAAAGGCAAATCAGAATGTTGATCTACAATACTGCCTTGCTGCCTTCAATGGCACTGCTCTCCCCAGCCACTATTTATGTGATATTTCCAGGCAGTATTGACAAAATTGCAATGTCTACTTAGAACTTGATTAGCTGTAGGGTAATTGAATCAACTGAAAGAGTTGACTTAAATATTGGTTAAGTTCTGCCTTAAACAATAGGAATTTATTAGCTCACAGTTTTGGGGCTAAGAGCAAGTTCAAATTAGGTTGTTATCAGGGTGATGCATTCTGGGGCTGGCTGTCAGTGATTCTTGGTCTTTGACTACTCTGTCACATGGCAATGCATATGGCATCCATTCCCCTTATCTTCCAGCATCCATTGGTTTCAACTTCTGGCTCTCCTTCTGTGGCTTTCTATCTATCTGTTGGAGTTTCACTCTGCTTTTTAAAGGACTCTGGTAATAGAATTAAGATCTATCCTGGGCCACACCTTAACTGAAGTAACCTCATCAAAAGGTTCTACTTAAAATGAGTTCACACCTAAAGGAATGGATTAAATTTAATACTTTGTTTTTCAGGCGTCCATACAGCTCCAAACCACCACAGCTTTTAAGTTGCATAAAAGTAGAGTCAAAATTGTGTTATTTCTATCAACCCAAAAATGTTATAGCCATCATTAAGTGTTAATAGAATGGTGGTACAGTAAGAGACCAGAGCAATTGTAACTCTAACTCTATAACAACTTTGGGCCTCCATTTTCCCGCATGTAAACAGAAGGTGCTGGATTTGTGAGGTGCCACACTTAATGATTGCACATTGCTGAACTGTAGTGCATACTGTCTAAATTTGCAATCCAAAACTGTGTTCTCCAAAAAAAGCAGATGGAGTTGGGATGACATAAACATGCTGTTGTGCAGGAAATTCTATAAAATAAATTTCTCACAACCTTCTGGTATTACAATTCTGGATTGGAGAAAAATTAAGTTCTCCTTAATCAGAGTCCTTCATTTCATAAAGGTCTTGGCAAATGATTGGATTTTTTGCCTGAAACCAATCCATCAAAACTTTGCCTGGTTCAACCACAGTACTATAAGGATTTAGTTTAGTTTTATTATTGATAATTACAGTTTGGGAACAGAAAAAATGGGATGTTAGAGGAGGAGTAAATTCTTTGCCGTGCAGATTTAGAAAAGATAACAAAGCTGAGGCAAAGGGCATCCAGGGTTAGAATTGTATTCCCATGGCTGCAGTGAAGAAGAAGCCAGGTGTGGACCTTCTGCTGTGTGTTCTTTGGCATGAGGTTTTCCTCAGTGAACCTATTGGGAACAGAGATTAAGACTATCTTGGCTCTGCACAGTATCGCAGTTACTTTGCACATCTGAAACAAGGGAGGGATGAACGAGTGGGGGTCAACAGTGACCACAGCTGCTTCAACTGTATTTGACTCCTGAAACCAAGCAGGTCTTTTTTTTGTTTGTTATAAAGCAAAAACATAAACCACTACAACTGGAATGTCAATCAAAATGTTCTACACAATAGGCTGGACCGAAAAAGAAAACACAAACAAAACCTTGTCTTTCTTAGTTTGATGGAAAATCTTTTGAAGCAATCAGAGAAGTCAGTCTTCTTGGAAACCACAAATTCCCATGTTCAAACATTCCTTTAGAACAATCCATTGTTAGATCATCCTTTCAGTTGCAATTCAAGGAAGACTCTCCTTGCCTAGCAAATATTTTACAAATATTTGAGTTACAGTGCCTTTCATATAAGTTTTATCCTCCTGTTTTTAACAGCTACCATTTTTTATTTGCTGTCTAAAAATCAAAGCTAAAGTTATTTAAGTTATTAAACTGACAGTGTATAAAGTTGAGATAATACCTATTAGTTATTATTTCTGATGTTTTATATTTTCATGTTTGAAAGATCACTTTTCTACTGATTCTTCTAAATATCATATTATATTCGCCTCCTTGTATCAAAGGCCATTGTAATGGCTTTTCATCAAAAGACATAAAATCTGACCAGTTAAAACAAATAGGAAAAATGTTCACTGATTCTTCCGAAATGTTCCTTTGCTTTATTTAAGGAAAAACTGGAAACCTATCTTTTAAACTTCAGCTTGTAACCAATAACAAACCACCATTTTAAAAGTTGGTATTATTTTATCTCAGTATTAAAGACTTCTGCGTTTTGTTGACATCAATTATACTGAAGAAGAAACATTTTCAAAGATGAATTTTACATCTTTGTAGATAATCATCATGATCCTATAGAAAGCTTATTAACTGTAAAGGATTTAGTGACAGTTTAAAAATATTGCTTGGGACCATCTGAACTCATCGCATTAGAAGATAAAAGCAGTATACTTATAACGCTGAAGCTGAAGGTTTTTAATCAGGTGATTATATCTATGGCTATGTGACCTTCTTTAATAAAAGCAATGTGGGAAATGCGATTTTAAAGTGGTGGAGAATATTAAGCTATCCAGGGAAACTCTGGTGGAGGTATGAGGTCAGAGAGCAATAGGACTGAGAAAACTGTAATGATTATAGAATAATTAACCTCGATTTTTTTCTACCTGAAGACAGGATAAATCTGTAAAATATTCATTGGATACATCTTTCTATAACTGCCAATATTTAGAGTTAGTAAACAAAAGCTTTTCTGGTCTGAGTGCTTCAGCTTGCCCATGCTCCTCAGGCTCTTCTCAGGCCCTGTGGGGTTCCTTTGAGTTGCTCTGTGAGCTATATGGCACGTCATGTGGGTTTTGCTCTCTATTTTTGAATGTGCAGAAAGGCAGGGCACACAGGCACAGTCCCCAGAGAAAACACTATTGATTGAGTCAACTCCCACTTACACCCAGGCTGCACCTTGACACGAGTTTAAAATTTCTTATTGTCACTCCTTTGCTCAAAAACTTTAATCTTAATTATCCACACAATAAGGTAGAAATCCTCTTCTTGGCATTCAAATGTTCTCAAATCTGGCCCTTTCATGGGTGATGATTTGATTAGCCCTCCCTTTTATTCCTCACTCAAGGGCATCTAACCCCCACCTCTAGGTTTGTTCTCAGTCTATCTGTCTCCAGGCAAAAGAGGAGAGTCTGTGGTTAATTTGACTGATTTGGGATTGAGTTAGGCTCATGCTTGGCCCCTGCCCTGACCTTGTGCCTCACTTCAAATGGCTATTTACCCAAGAACAATTTCACATGCCCCATCTTTTGGACACTAGAATGGTTCAGTTACGGTTGGTAATGTGACTTAATTGTGGTCAATAAGATTTAAGGTGGAGCAGGTGTAGCTCAGTGATTGAGCACCTGCTTCACATGCACAAGGTCCTGAGTTCAATCCCCAGTACTTTCATTTAAAAAAAAAAAGTAAGGCAAGTATTCTGGGAGCTTTTCAGATAAGATTTTTCTCTCCCTGATGAAAAGACAGGCTCACAGATCCAAGCCTTTGCCCTGTCCTCCATTCTTTTACTTTCAGACCATGTATGTGTTGGTGTGACTAGGATATTGTTTTGGATCGGAAACACCTAATTTGAGACCCTGAGGGAATAAACCAGAGTACAAAATCCAACACATGGATGATGGCAGAGGTAGAGCGGATATTTGTGGAGAGATAAAGGAGCCTTGATCTCCAAGACATCTTTGGGACTACCTATTTTCAGACTTCTTGCTAAATGAACAATAAATGCCAAAATGTTTTATGTCATTATTAGGGAACACTGTTACTCATGACTAGATAATGTTAAGTGATCCTGAGTTTCTGGTCACTCACCAGCCCAATTTCTATATCCTTTATTTCCTTGCTAGGTACCAAAATTCCTCCAGCACTGGAGTTTTTTTTTCCATGTATCCCCACATTCCTAAATTCACTGATGGACTTCCCTGGTGCTTACCCAAAGTTCACTTCTCTAGATTTCTATCTATTGGTTGTGTAACAGTGATGATGTGTCTACTATTGTGCCTGATTATAGGAAAATTCCCAAAGGAATCTTTGTTTCTAACTTGCAGGGGGACTTCAGAAAAATTACGTACCCCTGTACCTCAATTATTCACCTCTCTTAAGTGAGGGCAATATTAGTGCCTGACCTTAGTATTGTTACACACCAGTAGCCTTTCCTTTAGTTCCTTGTGGCAGAGATATTCCCTGTTCACCAAATAACCATGTGCTGCAACACATTCCCCAGCCCCTTCACAGTTGGACCGTCTAACTAGTTATGGCCGATGGGTTATAAGGCCAGTATCACTTCTGGGCCAAAGCATGTAAGAACTGGTAAACAATCCTCTACCTCTCTCTTCCTCTAGTGCAGTGATCTGGAAATTGCCTATTGATATGGCAATTTCAGAGACCCAGCCTGGATCATGGAGTCACTGCCTGGGAGACAGCTTCCTTGGAAAGTCACCTGACCTGCATTAGACTTCCCCTGGGTACAACATACACCTTGTTGTGGAAAGTCACTGAGATTTTGGATTACCTTTGTTGCAATAGCATTAATATAGCTTCTTCTGACTTTACAATCAGGGTAATACTTTCAGTCCTAAAGTCCATCTACAGTGTGCATTTGGGGAGCCCAGAGTAGTGATAGGAGTAATTTCAAATAAATCATTGTCCTAAGGCTATTGAAAATACCAGGAAAAGTTATATTTCCTTCCTCTGTTCTACATGTTTGGTACTGGCCCCAAATTCCTCCCAGTCGTAACCTGTCGAAATTGCCAGCTTCGGTATCAGATGCAATTAGTAATGTGGTGCCAATGGTCTGTTTAAGAGCCACATTCCCTAATCATCCCCTTCTTCAGAACTCATGAACTGAAAACTCTTTAAGACCTTTTCGCAGCCAAAAGCAAGTGCCTTAGCTTGGGAGAAGAGAGAGAAGATCTATGTACAAATTAGACGTGGTTATTCAATTCAGTAAAATGGTCCTTGATTAGTTTCAGAAGTCCAGCAATTACAGTGTCTTATGCACAGTAGTACTCTATCAATGTTTGATGGTGACAGCTATGATGTTGGGGTGCATGGTCCTAAACCACTTAGGAATCTGAAAATACCAGAGATGCTTAGTAAAATAAGAAGAAATAGAACTAATTAAAATGTTTATTGGACATTAGAGCATTCATTGTGTTACTCATTATGATTTAAAACTCTCTATTATTCTTTGATTTTAATCTGTGTTTTCAAACCTAACAAGAAATTTCCTGTTTACTGAGGGGCAAAGTTAAAAAAAAAACCAACAACTATGAATAAGATCCAGGGAGACCAGAAGATATTACATAACGATTTGAGAAGACTCAGAAGACAAATTTCTGACTGGCTTTCTTGAATTCTGTCAAAAATTCCATTTGTTGGTCTCAAAAAGGGAACAAGCTGATTAATACCTCAAAGGTTCTGGAATCGAGTATAATTACAGACAACTGCAATGTACAGCCATGACTGCAAATCAGTCTTTTTTTTGGCATGGCATAGCTGAGTTTGTGACAACATGAGTCTATGTTTTGAAGGAGTAAGAACAGCTCAGTTTTAAGGGAAGAAATCCAGGGTGATTCCCTGCTGCCTCCTTTGTTTCTTCCTAGTGGGTGCTCCTGAGACCCCAAACTCCTACTGGCTTACTAACCCAATATGTGTACTACAGTATTAGAGGATGAAAAAGCACCAGGAATTTTTAAAACTACCTCAGATAAATCATGAAAATTGGTAGAATATGCCAGAACAAGTGACTGTTGTTTTCCAATGAGTATGCTCCATTCTTAAATTGAGAAAACTGTATTCCCCCTGCCCTGCCAAATAAAAGTATGTTGATTGAGAACATTCCCTTATCTATCCCCTAAATACAGATATAACCTGTAGTTTAGGTTTATTTGATATAATATCCTGAATCTCTTATGAATGATACAGTTTCATTATGCAAATAGTTTTGTTGCAGTATTTATTTTACAAAGCTGACAGAGGCTAAAATTTCCCACTGAGTCTTATTCTTCAGGTTCCTAAAAAGACCTCTCTTTCCCATGGAATGCCGGTCCATGAAAGGCAGTTTTGGCTGTGATCTGCAAGAGAGGGGCGCTGCTTATGTAATAAATATTCAGTAAGGGGTCCAGCAGGAACCAATACAGCTCTAAATATGTTTTATTGATCCACAGGATTCAACATTATCTAACTGATCATTGAACTGCTTTCCTAAGTAAGGAGTCTGTTATTAGAGTGACATATGGGTGTTTTGGGGAAATGACAATAGCAACCATTATTTTAAGTACTACTAGCCATGAACTGTCCCTTTGGTCTTGCAGCCACCTGTCCCAGGAACCTGTTAGGTTTACTTACAAGATACATTCCAGGGGCCATGTGATGAGGAACATTACATAGCCAGCATAGGGAGGTTTAACATGGAGGGGAGAGGGAAACATAAAGGCCAGTGGGCATGGTCTGATGACAATATCAAGGTTATTTTTTGTTATGTGTATTGGCTTACTGGTGGATTGGGAAAATCAGCAACTATATATCTGACATGGACCACATTTTATATGTTAAGTACCAGAGATCCACTGTTAAAAGCACTGATTTATTATTCTTTTATATGCCCTCTGCTAAACTAGCTCCATGGGTACCTTGGCAATCCCTTTCATTAATATTCCATAATGGAATATTTATGATGCTACTATAGACTTATTAAGACATATTTTACATCCTGCATAACAGTTACAATGCAAGGTAGACATAAACTTCATGATGGGGAATAATAATAATATAAAAAAAAGGTTTGGTCACAAATACAGTAGTATGATCACTACGTACGGGAAGTAAGCGATCATCAAGCTAGAGAGTACTTAAGCCTGTAGAAAAATGCAAGTAAGTGTCTGGTGTTAAAATGTTTCCTTAACCTGACACAAGACATAAAGTCTCTGACACCTAGAAACATAGATAAGTAGGACATTATGGGGTAGCTGTCTTAGAAGCCTGAGTGGAGAGAATTCTTAAAGCTTTTCCCAGATATTGATTCCTTTTCTCTTAGGAAAATGAATGTAAATTTAGCATTTCACAGATATCATATTCATCTTTTTTGTTTTCTATAATATTTAATGTTTTAAGAAAAATATCACTTAGGAGGAGTTCAAATTATTTTTATTTTGAAAAATTAGGCTGTTTCATGAAAAACATTCTGCTATTATTTTTTAGATAATTTACCAAGCTTGATTTGCATTATTAGACCAGTTCTATAGCACCATGCACTAATAAATTCCATTTAGGTGAAATGGAATAATTTACTTCATTTGTATATAACATTTAAGTTGCCACATATCATGGAAATACTATTTTGGCATATGGCCTTTAGTCAAATTAGAATCATAAAGTAATGCTTACAGAGAAGATTTGGCTACATTCTGTAGTTTTAAATAAAATTTCATATCATTATCTGGGATGTTATTATTCTGTTATTCCTGTTCTTATCTTAGCATTAATCTGAGCACATTAGAGAACTGTTGTGTCCCCATTGATCAATGAAGAAACTTGGATATAATGAAATTTGGCAACTGTGGGAGCTTCTAATCGAGTTGCACAGTGGCTGAATTAAGTTTCTTAAAACTGAATCCTCTGGCAAGGCTATGTTGGATCGCCTCACAACTTAACTACAATTTTTTCCATTGTTTTACAGTTGAAATTATATCCATGTGGTTACTTGGGGCTTTTTAGACACTATTAATATTTGCAATTAATAATTATAAATGTATCCTATATTCTTCAGACCACCCCCAAAGTTGGCCATGCCACTTTCATGGACATGACCTTTTCCATACAAATAGTCTCCTAGTGGAGAGGAATCCATCAGACTTAAGACACATTTGAATTCTGGAGTGAACAAGTTTAGGCTTAGACTGGAAACTTTGCTTCATGGAGAAAGTTTCAGAAGAATTACCCCTTTTAATGAAAATACTTTCACAGAACATATTTGCCCAATGAGCATTTACTCTGAGTAAAACAAGGCCTCATGTACCTTCAGCCAGAAGTTCTGTGTACTCAAACTTTGAAGAATCATGTGTTTCAACTATGCAAATATAATAGCATATAAATTATTTAAGAAAGACAATTTCTTGTCCCTCTTCTCCCTTACCATATTCCATAGTATTTATTTCATAATTTAGGTAAGCCAAGGTAACATCAGTCAACTTAGAAGAGCTTATCTCATAAAACTGCATAAACTTTTAGCCAAAGTTCCTTCCTTTTAGCTAGCCAAATCTGCAAATTGTTCTTTCAATAAGAAAAATTTACTCTCACGCTTTAAATCAACAATATACAAAACACATTATGTCAAATATTCTCTACTATTAATTTCCTTCTAAATTCTGCTGGTTTTGTTGCTGACATTTAAATGCCCTCCAACTGATGGCACAGTCAACAGATGTGCTACAATTTAACCTACCAAATTAGAATGGCTCCCTGATTAGAATATTCAGAAAACCCTAGTCATTTGTATACTCTCCAGATTTACACTTGCTCACCTATGCTCCTGCCAGCATATTCTCCTTTTGAGTGGGACAGTGTCATCTGGGAACTTTTACCCACATCTGAATTCACATGTAACAATTTGGGTCCCTTGGAGTTGGAGCCTGCCTCTCCAGCCTCATTTTCTGTCCCTTGTCTTTTCACCCTGTGCTTGAGCCAACTCTAACAACTTGCATTTAACGAAGAGTGCCCAGCATTTTAATGGTGCTGGGTCTTCGCAAACTCAGCTCCCTCCACTTGCAGTGCCCTCTGCCTCTCCTTCACCTTCTTTGCCTGGCTTACTTCCACTCATCCATCGAATCTCATTTTAGGTATTATTTTTTTTCTGAAAGCCTTTCAGTGTCAGCCAGTCTGTGTTTAGTCCTGACACAGGGCACTGCTCAGACCTCATCACAGCATATATGACCCTGTGATATAAGCAGCTGCTCTCCTGACTTCCCATCAGGAGGTACACTTCCTGAGGAAGGAATCTGGGTCTTTTATGCTTGTATCACCAGTGGCTAGTGCAGGTTTTGACACGTAGTGGCTGCTCAATAAATATTTAGATGAATGAATGAATAGCGTGCTTGTTTCAGCAAGTGAATGAAGTTGGGTTTTTGCTAATTAAAAATAATTACAAAGGTTTGAGAAAAAGGAGAATGAAAGTGTGTAGAGAAAGTTGGGGTATAAGGAAAGAGATGATAAAGGACTTGACATATTTACTATTTGTCTGCTTTCTTTGAGTATGATTTCCCTCTCTTGTTTATAGGAATTCTAATTAACAATTAGCAGAGTAATTGAAATTTTCTCACTATATTTTAATGTAGGCAATTATCCAATGGCATAGGTGTGTTTATTATATTCATTTTGCCAATGAAGACATTCAATGTCATGTCATTTAAATATCTTGCCAAGGTTACAGAGTCACAAGTCACAACTCAAACCCAGGTCTTTTAAATCCAAACATCAGGCCAAAAAGTAAAAATGATGTTTAAGTCCAAAAATAGCTCTACTATTTTAGTAGAAGGAAGAAGATAGATTTGTAAAATGATGCATACTAAACATGGCCTACTGTAGAGACTGTGAACACTGAGGTCTCACTGTCCAGTGTTCAAATCCGGAATTAACCATTTACTAACTGATCTCCTCACGTCAGTGAGCTTCTCCTAGCATCAGTTTTCACATCATTAAATTACAGATATTAGTACCTGTCCTAAGCAGTATGTTTTTGAGGATTAGAAATAATGTTTATAAAGTTCCCAGCACATAGGAGGAACTCCAAAAATAATTTATCTTACTACAGTCAGTGCCTTCAGAAATTAGCTGTACAGCTTCATGCCACATAAGGATAAGAACATAGAGGGAAAAGCTCATTAATGTTGAATATTGCGTAAAAGTGCATGTATGGGAAATGTTCATGTAAATTAAGAACATCAGTTTCATCCTTTTACATTTTTGTCCTCCTTCTTGGGCAAAGTACATTTCACAGTTTGGAACTCACTGGTTTGTACAAACAGAAAGGGTAAAAAACACTTTTGAGTATGCGAATGCTTGATGACACAACAAAGGGAGCTTCACAAGCAAATTTATTACTGTACATTTCCAGGTAATGTAAGCAAAGAGATCACCGTTTGTCATCCTTTGAACATGATAAAGCAGATGAAAACACATTGTGATTTGCACAGCTATTGGAAAGATCTTCAACGGAGAGCTGCATGAGCCTTGATGTTGGCAACCCCCTACAGTGGATACAATACCCAATTATGTTTGAAAAATTGGCAAGTTCAGGGCAGCAAATTCCTGCATACTTGAGGCTGCCTTGTTGATTTCCTTTCAATTCAAACCCAAGTCAGGCCAAACTCCTCCATTGCAGAAAAACAATGTGGCAACAGGAATGAATTTTTCCCCACCTACTTCCCCTGATCCCGCCCTTCAGACAAATCATTCTGCCCAGATTTCAAAGAAATCCCAGAGAGGCTTTCTCGCTGTGATATCTCCAGGACTCCAGCCAGCACAAATCCAGAAAATGGTTTCCAGGTGCAGATTGGCTCCACCCTCCTCCCCCCATCACTTTAAAAACTGGTGATTGCTCCGAGCTTTAATCTGTCGATGGACGATAGGGGGAACAAGAGGGTAACCTTAGGAGTCTGAAACCCACATGAAATTATTTGTCATTTTCGTTTTAGTGGAGTCATGTCTATTCTCCAAAACATAGCACACAACTCAGCATGATTAATTCCATCTCTTTTGATAAACCTCAGACCCCAAATAACTAGGATACATTATCTGAACTACAGAAGGAGCCCTACAGAGTTCGTCTTTCACAAAGGTAGTTCTAATCCAAGGCTATTACTGTCTCCCAGTCACTAGCTCCATTTTTACACAAAGCTGTAATTGGTGGAAAAATTGCGTACTTTTCATAATAGCCCTGGATTTGCGAAATTCAAGTAATGGCAGAATTATTGAATGAAAAAAAAAATAACACTGTAGGGAAATATATTTGGAGAACTTTTCTAGGTATATTATTCATAGTAGAATAACAACAATTGGGAGTGACAATATTTAGAGCAAGTACCAGTGGCCTTGTTCTTCTTTTTTAGTTTTAAATGTAGTAATTTCTCCTATGGCCTAGTTATACCATAACATTCCCAATTCTAGATACTTCTGGACCTTTGCTCATGTTGTTTCCTATATTCAGTTATAAATTGTTTTTCACATTCTCAAAATATAAAAACCTTTAGATCTTCAACATTTTTTTTTCTCTAGATGGGTTCTAAACATTCCAAAACAATTCTGTTTACTATATCATTATTACGTAAGTATTATTCACTGTGAATGGTGAGACTTAGGACTTAGAGAGAAGGAAAGTCTAGCCCTATATGACTAAAATTGTGCCAAATGCAGGAGAATTTTTCATGTATCAAGGTCAAGGAGGCTTCCTTGTTTATCAACTCCTCAAAATCATGTAAATTAAAATTTGCTTTATATTAGTAACATTTTATACAGATTTTTTCTCCTGAAGTTGGTAATTTTATGATGCTATTTTTTCCTGTTATTTTTCCATTTTATTACTATGTTTTTTTTCCTTGTTGAGAAAAGAAATATATGCCTTCTAACCTATATTAGTAAGATTTGCAGCTTCCCAAGCAACTTTTTGAGTTTGAATCAATTTATATCTTTTAAAATGCATAAAAATTTCCTTTGGAGTCCTCTGAATTTCTATTTTACTTTAGACTTGGGTTAGAAACTGCTAGTGCTTGCCAATATTCATGTTTTCCTCCTCCGTGGTACATTGCTACAACATTTCCAAACAATTTACATCTGCAATCTTCTCTCTCTTGCTCCATTCACCAACTGAATGGAGAATACTAGAGGAATCTGAAGATCTGGGAGAGAGCAGAACCACAAGCTGGAAGACTCCTGGGTTTCCAAATGACAGAGGGGAGCCCACCTCCCACACACTGTCCCATACTAGAATACGTTAGGAATAGGAAATAAGCTTACAGTGTGCTGAGCCACAGAGATTTGGAGACTGTTAAAGCAGTTACCCTACCGTTACTAATACATTAACTAGTACCTTGAAGTGGGGTACCCAGAAGTCAAAACTTATGTGGCTTAGTGGTTGGGCAGTATTTGCAAGAAAACATATTGAAAACTCCAGAAAGACCTGTTATGCAGTGATGGCTCTTAGGGTAAAACTGTCATTTATGATCACTTGGAAGGAGACAATATGCCAACTGAGCCTGAGACACTCAGGGAATCGATTGAAACAGAGTGAATGTTTGCTGGCTGCTGTTTGCAAGGTAATATAAGAAGTTGAGTTTAGGGAAAAATTGGCTGGTTTGCAAGCAGACATGAAAGGAAATAGAATCCAGAAATTTGAAGTCTTGAAGGAATTGAAATGCCAACTGTTTTCTAGAATACAAACTTCAAGAAATAAGGTTTAAAGAGTCTTTGAGCGCCTATGGCTCATTAGTACATTTATGTGTTGTCTTCCCACACAAGTCTGATGGGCCGGGGTAGCCACCATTACAAAAGAGAGAATGGAGCGAGGTAAAAAGAACTAAATCAAGCTTGAGAACTATGTTTAGGTATAAACTTTGGGTGTGGTTACTGACATCTGAAAATAAATGATAACAAATAGATCAATAGTTGATTATTTTTGAAGGAATTTTTATCGCCAAAGAAACCACAAACCCTATGGCAAAGGCTATTAAAGCTCTAAAACAGTGGTGCTTAACCAGAGCAGTTTTTTGCCTCTTAGGGGACATTTGGAAATGTCTGAAGACATTTTTGGTTTTCATGAAGGAGGGACTGCTTCTGTATCTAGTGATAGAGATGAAATATCCTGCTGCTAAATATCCAACAATGGTATAGGATAGCACCCCACAACTAAGAAGTATCTGGCTCCAGATTTCCCTAGTATCCAGGATGAGAAACCCTGAGCTACACAGTCCTCAGGTCCCCAAACTTAAATGAGGTGGAGTAAGCTGCAAATCTGAGGGCCATCCAAAGGACATAGAGCCAACAACCGCTGCAGAGGTGGCCACAGAGGATAGCTGGCAATGTAAAACCTCCCAGAGGACAGAACTAGGATCAGGTAGAACTGTGTGATTCTTGATATTGGTAACATTCTGCCAGTGTATACAGTACCTATTTATAGTGGAAAGCTGGCAAGCTGTAGGCAGCATGTTTGGTCATATTTGAGACTGTCTTGTTGGTTTTCTTTCAACCCACACTTGATTGGTTTGATTAACATTTCAAAATAATTTGCAACACCCTATTCATATTGCTTCACTTTCCTCTGCCTGTCAGTGCTAACTAAATTCTAAAGTCCTTCTGATTCTTGTTCTTTTGCAGGTGACCTGATATTCTCTCTGGAAGTTTTTAGGATCTGCCCTTCATGTTTGTGTTCTGATATTTTAAAGATATGTCTAGGTTGGTCTGTTTTTGTTTTTTCCTTTATTTTGTACATTTAATAATTGAAAATATAAACAATAATTTAAAAAATAAAAAAGCATACATTTCTCAATTAAAGGTACTTTACACATATAAAATTTTTTTGAATCATATAATATGTTACACAATATATTTGGTTCATAGTAATGCAATCATACAGTGTTTGTCCTTTTTTCACTCATCTTGCTGAGCACTGGAAGGGCTCTGTGTGGGAAATCCTCTGGCTTTCTTCTGCTCTGGGATATCATCTTTTATTACTCTTCTAATCATGTCTGTTCTCTTGGTTAGGAACTCTTATTTCATAGAGATTTAAACTTTTAAACTGATTCTCTATCTCAGCTTTTCTCTCATATTTTCTTTTTTGTAACTTTGCTCTCTATTTTGGAAAAACCTACGGGGCACCACAGATTTCAAATTCTTTCTGTGGTTGGCTGCTGAGATCTTGTGCTTAGGATAAGTCCTGAAATGCCAGCAGTATTCCTGAATGCTGACAGCTTTCTTGCTCCACTGGCAGCATTCAGCACGCGCAGCAGCCTGGGCTGAGGAGAAGGTCTCTCCCTGACTCCTGCTTCCCCCAGAGACAGGTTGCTGGAGCTTGGTCGTAGGGGTTTGCTTGGTCACCTTGTCATTCCTGATCGTCAGGGTGGTCTCTCTCAGCACTCCTGCCCCTTCCCAATAGGGAAAACCTCGGCCTGGTACCTGTGCATGGTCAGGGGCAAGGCAGTTCCCTGCCCCTCTCCAGGGGCAGACGACTGCTGCTTGGTGTCAGCTCAGGGTTCAAGGAGTGCACAGAATTCCTGACTGTCCCCTGTGGCAGCTGATCACTTCCTTCTACTCTTGTCTGGGTGAAGTGTGGATAGGGTTCTCCTCTTCCACCCGCATGTGGCAGCAGAGCAGGCAGGAGTTCTATCTCAGGTCTTCTGCTCAGGCTCCAGGCGCTCTGTTGGAAACTCAGTGGAGGTCTGTGGAAGAGTTGGCAAGGGTGTGCCGACTCCTTCTGTGCCTGGAACTCCTGGGGATTCTAAATCGTCAAACTAGCTCACTCAGCCTCCAAGAATTTGTTAACATTTCAGCCATTTTTTCCTTCCCCTTCTAAATTTCTTCCCGTTTCCCTTCCTCTCTGTTCTAGCCAAAGGGAAAGAGTTGTGTGCCATCCTTTGGATTTCAATTCACCACTTTGCCTTGTGGTCACAGCTCTTTGATGAGTAAAACAAATCTGATTTTGTAGATTGCCAGGCTTGTTCTTGTTGTTGGGTTGAGGATAATATTGCCTTGTGGCTTTCTACATCCTAAGCAGAAATCCAATTTTTCTTTGCTAATTTTCCAGAACACTGTTATTTCTTATTAGCTCTTTTTTCACTGCAGCCCATTATTTTTTTTAGACATGCAATATATTCTTGGATCTCATTGAATTTATTAATAAAAAGCTCTGATCTTTTCATTATCTCTAAAGTATTTGTTCATCTTTGTCCTTCTCTTTTTAATTATTTTTTTAGGTATCGGGGATTAAACCTGGGACCTCATATATGTGAAGCAGGTGCTCAATCACTGAGCTACACCTGCTTCCCTTTGTCCTTCTCTTTTGTGCTATTTATTTCTCTTAAATGTCTGTGATCCTTGATTTTCCATCTGCAGTTATGGGCAACAGGCTGCAAGGATCAATTATGTAGTGGTATGGGTTTCCTGTGCCCAAATGCCTCTTTTCTGAATGAAAGGAATGAATGGATGGGACAGGCCAAATGCAGGCTTCACCTTAAATGTATGGGTGAGCCCAAACTCTGCCCATACTCCAGAAAATTATTTAATTGTCTTGGGAATTCTCCTTAGGATTTTTTGAGGGAGGGGAACCTTATGCAATCTTTGTTCCCCAGAGAAAGGAGTGGAGAGGGCTTGATGGTGTAGCTATCTTTTAGACAGTCTTTTAATTAATTACCCTGACTTCTGTCCCAACCCTCTTGCTTTCCATACTTAACAGCTGTCCCATCCTGCCCTATTCCATCCTGGGCAGAATAGTGTCTAATTGCTCAGCCTTGTGCCATGTGTATACCAAGCTAGGGCTTTCTATTATCTGTATTATCTGTACTATTTATCTGTGCATTCCACAATTAGTCCACTTTATGTTGTTCAGAAATGTATTAAAATCTCAGTCTGCAAACATGTTCCTGCTTGTTCTTCTTGTCAACTCAGTGGGCTTTGGGGAAGACCAGGAGTTAAACACGTGCTTCATTTCAATCTCTTGAACTGGTAGTTCATCCATCCTGCATATCCCTGGCTCCCCTTCATCTCTTTCTATTCTTCTTTTTTCTTTCTTTCTTGAGCCAAACCAACCTCCCCCACTTTCCTTTTGCAAAGCAGATTCTCCCTCTTGTCTGAATCCTTGATATCAGCTGAAACTCAGCCCCTTAGAACCTATATGCTATACCAAGTGCTTATTGGAATATTTTTTCGCAAAACAATATATTATTCCCATTATCACCCAATAGACATACGGTACTAGCTACTAAGATAATGGTTTTCTCTCACTTCATTATATTATCATACAATATATAAAAAGATTGTTTTCCTCTTATATGCCCCCAAAAGATTTCAAAGACCATGTTCCTGTCATGGTAAAACCATGAACTTGTCTACATCTAACTTTTCTTGCTCATCTCCCAATGCTTGCCCCTACTCAATCTCCTCTCTAAACATGCCTGCATGTGAAATAGGCGCTAAGAGCTTTGCACCTGCCATTTCCTCTGTCTGGCCTACTCATCCTCTTTTTCCACTTGGCTAATTCTACCCACCTTTAAAACTCATTTGAAATTTCACCTTTCCATTAGATTTCCAGCTTGAAGTAGCACCTTGTTCCCTTTCCACTAATTTCTTCTAATGCTTATTGGCTGATTCACCCAGTGCCACTTTATATGTCTTATCACATTTTCATGTGGATATAGTGCAGCAGAAATAACATGGGGTTAGAGATTACAGAGTATATATTTTCCTCTGAGCCTAATCTCTTCCTAGTGATGTGTCACTGTGTGTGTCACTTAGCCTTTCCAAGTCTCAGGTTCCTCGTTTATAAAATGAGAAATGCCTAGTTACTGACTCCATAGAATGAAGATAATAAACTTTATTTCAGAGGGGTGTTGTGAGGATCAAATGACATAATGTGTGCACAGTGCAGTAGATGCCTGACAAGCTGACAAATGTTAATTCCCTATACCCTTGTATTATTAGTTTTCTGTGCTGTGTAACAAATCACCACAAATTTAGCAGTTTAAAAAGCACAGATTCTTAACTCACTCTGTAGGTTAGAAGTTCAGGCTCTGTTGAGCTGGGTCTTTTGCTGAGGGTCTCACCAGTCAGAAATCAAGGTGTCAGCTGGGCTATGCTCTCATCTGGAGATTGGGGTCCTCTTCCAGGCGTCTACTGGTTATTAGCAGAATTCAGTTCCTTAGGGTTGTAGGAATGAGGTCCTGTTTTCTTTTTGGCTATCAGCCAGGGGTCACTCTCAGCTTCTACCTGCTGCCCTCAGGTCCTAGCCATTTGGCCCTCTCACACCATGGCAGCTTAGTTCTTCAAAGCCAGCAGACTGGAGTTTGTTAAGGCAAAGTCTTATATAGTTTATTATAATTACAGGATCGACTATCCCACTGTGTTCAAAGATCCTTCCTATGGTAATGGGAGGGGATTATACAGGACCAAATATACCAAGGGTGGGAATCTTGGAGGCCATCTTAGAATTATGTCCACCACATCATCTAAGTTTAAAAAGCAGAAATCAGGAAGAGTTTGAAGATGCAGGAAGGTTGGGAAATAATTTATTGAGAACCCTGAGGAAATCCAGGGCCTAGTTGGAAAGATGGGTTTGACTAGGAGAAGGAACATATATTCCTATAAGACACATGGGTAAGAGGTAAGGATAGGTAAGCTACAGGAAAATTTGTAGCTGAGAGGATGCTAATGGATAGAATAATGTAAGAATATTTTCACTCATACTTAATGGTGTTGCTTTGGAATGAATAAATGGATAAGTAGATGAAAGAATAAATTCTGTTCAAAGTGTGCATGCATATATACCCCTCAAACCACTGTCTTTTCAGTTTTACTGTGAATAATTCGTATTTTGGGGAGCCATGTCAACCCATTTTCTCACATGGGTGATAGAATATTGAGTTGTGATATGTAACACATGAAAGTGTTAAGAATCATATTGCACATATACAATGCATTTCCTAATGCTGTTATTAATATTCACCCCAATAAAGTGTCCCCAAATCATTCAAATTTAAGCAGCTTCAAGTTTTCATGATTTGATTTTTATAAAATATTGCAAAATGAAAATTAGCTGTTATTATTGTGGTGCTTACTATTAACCTCATTTTTTGGGAAACCATCAAAATTTTATTAAGGTTAAAACATATACCATTCTTTTCTTCTCACCAACAACCCTGCTTTGATACTAATAAGTATAATTCTGCTTTTGAATTCAAAATAACAAATACTTGTTGAGAAACGATTATGCCCACTGAATGGTATTAGGTGTTTTGAGGTATATACAGATAAGCTGTGGTTTATGCAAGGCAGTTATTTACATTCAAGTGGGGGAGATAAACATAAGTAATTAAGTCTAATTCAAGGCAAATTTGCTCATTGCAATAAAAGAGGTACAGATGAAGGGCCATGACAACACAGGCTAGGGGAAATCTGGATCAGCTTCTTAGGTGAAGTAGGGTTTAAACTGTGCCTTGGAAGAAGATTAGGACTATGATAGACATGAATGGAGAAGCCAATATTAGAGATTATGGTAGCTTATGTAAAGGCAAAGATGAAATACTTTGGGATATTCAGGGAGCTACTGAAGTATGATCCATAATGTGTGCTATCAGGTTGGACAGGGATGATTTAATGGAAGTAAAGGACTGGACATAAAGATGAAAGGAAAATCATGGCCACGATGAATACCAGGATGGAGAAGTTGTAGTTATTCTCCATGCAATGAAGCTCCATTGAAGGTTTCTGGGTAGGAAGTGAGGGAAATATTCTTAGGATTGGGACTTTGGTAGTGGAAAGTGAAAGAGGAAGGAGATACATTTGGAAAATGGCATAAAACTTACTCAATAAATATTTGTTGGCTGTCTATAATCTTCCTGATGATGTTCTAGCACTGGGGATTCAAAAGAAGTAATACACAGTGTCTACCCTCCAGACCACATAAACTACGCAACTTTCTAATGATGTCCTGCTGCCTCATGTGTCTGTGCACAGGTGTGACCATACTGTTAAGCAGATGATAATGCAAGGTGGGAGGACAGGCTAACAAGATATTAACAAATTGTGAAGGGTTTTGCATGATATACTGGCCGCTGAAGAATTTATATGATCAAAGCATTTTTTAAAGAGATGATTCTAATGAAGGGCAGCGAAATGAAAATAAGAGGGAAAACCTGGTAGTTGGGAGAATGCTTTGGAGACTACTGCATATTTATGTGGGAATTGATCAGGGCCTGGATGAGGGGAGAAATAGAATATTGATAAATGAGGTCTGAGAGTGGGGGAAAAGGGATTGGGATAAGAGCACAGGTTCAGCATTTAACTTTGGAATGAGAAGGCTCTTCCTCAAGATTGAAGATCTTAACAGATGACTGAAAATGGGAGAGTTCAAAGCTGCAGGCATTCATACCCACTCACCTCTATTTTCTAAGGTTGACAAAGTCAACCTTAGTGAATTTGGGGTGACATAGACTCTGAGGAGACTGACAAAGTTTAAGTAGGTCTTTTTGAGGGGATAGACTGATACAGCCTAAGGGGCAAGTAGAGGTACAAACAGTAACTGGAGGCTGCATCTTTGTGGTGGTTTCTATTTCCCTGTTTGTGTAAATTTTTTTTCCCATTATTTCCCTAGTGTGTTGAACATTTGATGGTGTTTCTTGTCATGGGAATCATATGGCTCAGCCCTCAAATATAGGAATAGGTCTCAGCCCTTTAGTCCTACTAGGACACCATTTTTGGCTATGCAGACTGCACACTGCCCTACTCCAAGGGGGCACCATTCACATAGATCACAATGCAAATAGTATCCCCTGGAGTTGTGCAATATGGTGTCCCTGTGTGCAGCTACTGATGAAGTTATGGAGGTCAATGTAAGGAGATTCCTCTCAGGATGAAGAGGAGATTTTCAGATATGACTCCCTAAATAGGAGTGGAGGAAGCACCTCTCTATACCTGCTGAACTATTAGGTCTTGCTGCAAGAGACCACAAAGATCTCTCTCAGCTTGTGGTTGATGATGACTAAATCCTGGGTTTGGACAGTGGTTTATTTCTCTTGCCTTCCCTGCATATAGCTTATCTTTGATTTCTGAAAAAAGAAGGTAAAGACTCCAAAATCATTTTTCTTTGAACAAGAAAAGCAACATACAATTCTATTTTAAAAAATCTGTGCCCCTGGGGGCACAAATGTGGCTCAAGCAGTTGAGCACCCAGCCCCCATATGGGAAGTTCAGTTCTTGGTGTCTCCAAAAGAAGACAAACAATGAGCATACAAGGAGCAGACATCAACAAAAAAACAACAACAAAGAGGGATGAGCAAAAACAATGAGCAGACAGATAAAGGAGCCATGGGGGTGGGGGGTGGGGGGAAATCTGTACCCCTAAAGCTAGGCAAGTGTCTTTCATCCAGCTAACTCTTTTTGACACACCTCCTCTGAATCTTCTACATTTTCCTCCACCCCTTGTCCTTTAATTGCACCATTCCTGCCACACCCTAAACTGCCCAAGGAAAAAACAAAACAAAACAAAAAACACCCTGAGTTTTATGCCAGAAAATCCCTGATCCTGCAACTAATTTGCTGTTTATCTTTCTAAGTCTTGGTTTCTTCAACTGTGAATGGAGTTAAAAATACTTGCTTTGCAAGTTCAGTGTGAGGAATAAATGAGATTACCTATGTACAATGCCTAACAATGACAAATACAAACTTTTAAAAAATGTTAGCTCCATTTCTATACTCCCACACATGGTTAGGTAGTCTTTGTATTTGTCAAGAAAAACATTGTACAAAATTGAAATGTAGACCAATTCATTTAACTTGAATTTATCTCTAACATATTGTCAGGAGAAGGTCAAAGGGGAATCCCCTTTCTCCACCTTATCCCATAATCTGAACACTTTTAAAACTGCCTTAGGATTCCTGAAGTCCCAAAGGTATCCCTACCTTCTAGAGTACTTGTCTAATCTTCTGGTGGAATTTCCTCTTTTTCTGCTTTTTTTACTGCTTTCATTTTCAGTATTGCTAAAACTCCCTTTTCAGTGTAGGTATCCTTGAAAGAAAAGTCACATTGACGTGTTATTAGAAATTTTACAAGGTCTGTCCAAGTAGATCCCTTTAGGTCTTTGCACTGGAAAACAGGGGCAAGAAGAAACAATGGCAGAGGGATCTGAAATTATCTTTTGTTGTGGTCAGTTTTTATACAGTAGAATTGCATGAATTTGCCTTTACTTTTGGGATCTTATGTCTGGGGCTGTGAAAAATAAAGTTCAAATTTGTGACAGAATCATGACAATGCCTTTACGCTTTCTTATAGAAAGCTTCAAGGAAAACAGAAATCTAATATCTCTATGTTTGGGTTTAGAGAGTGCTTTATGTATCATTATATTACTCATTTGGGTAGGGACCTTATTCTTTTTCTTCCTGGTCAACCTGGCTTTCCTTCAAAATACTCAGAGCAATATCTCTATGATCAACTCAGAACAAGGTCTCCAAGGCAAAGATGCCAAGGAGCTTCACCTATTTTGCTATGCCACAATGGTCTGTGTACCTTCATTATTATAACAAGCCACTATTTTCAATTTAAATATTAATGGTGATGGCTCTAAGGTGGTGTTATAAATAGCTAGTTTAATAATTTGCAAGGAATAGCATAGAATCTTTGATTACCAAATTCTTAGAAATCATCATATCTAATCCCTGAGGGAAGATCCTTTGATCCAAAGTGATCAAGCCTCTGTTCTAGTGAGTAAAATAACTAATACAGGGCTACTAGCTCTGCACTCTTTCTACCATATCATGCCCCACTTTTAGGTATAAGGAACAAAGTCAAATCAAACTGAAAAGAGGATTTAAAGTTGACATGTGGATTGTGCAGTTTCAAACCTATAATAAATACCGATGTCAGTTTCATACATGTAATGTATTTTTCCCTATCGTACTATCTTAGGTTATTTCATTGTGGTATAATCATAGCTGTAGAAAATAGCCAGTCTTCAAAAAACCATGGTGATCCTATGTTTATAGACAAATCTAAAAATTAGATTTGTCTTAAGCCATCTAAATCAAGCTAATTCCCTTTCACAGGTTTTAAGACTCTACGACTAACATAACATATAGAGTTTACAAGATTGCTTTAACATTGCCTTAAGATTAGTGGATTATTCAATTTTAAACAGCCACATCTTTAGGAAAACTTTTAGCCACATGAAAGTGAAATATAATTCAGTATAACACTGAAATGCATCGTGATCATTGTAATAATTTTGTCAAACTTTGGAAGTTTTCTTTTTTAAAAATTTGCATTTTGTGAAAAGTGCATCATAGCAGGTGTTAATACTTGTTCTTCTTTTCTCTACCACCTAAGTCAAGTAAGGCAGATTGAAAAATCAACTAAACTAGAAATTCACACTTGAAAAAGTTTAGGCACATAAAACTATACCAACTGATACATGAGGTTTTCCAAGAACATATTCCCAGTACTTCTCTTTGAAGCTACACTCAAGTTTATGGTGCTGTAAAGGAGCTATATTCAGATGTAGGAAAACATGACAATAGTTGGATTTTTTGTTGTTGTTGAGCATTTTCCCCATGAATATTTGAAAATCCTCACAATCATCTCATGAAATCACAAGACTGGATTTTGAAATTTAGTCTGGGTGTTGATTTCCTGCAATCAACACATTCTTTGCCACCTGCTCTGTGGAAGGCTGACCCTATCTGGCAGCACAGCAAATCTCCTACTTCAGGAATCAGAATTGCCAATAACAAGCAGCATCTCTAAAGGGAAAATTAGAACATCTCCAAATGTTGCCTATGGCTCCAGAAAGGAAATGCTGAATATCAAACGGTGTTTTAGGTCAAAGCAAAGTAATTTAATTTCAAGCACTGTTCTCTGAAAAACTGGTGTGCTAGAATCTGATTAGAACCTTTTGGCTTTTTGGGTGAAATCTATTGCAGATATAGATAGATGCTAGGATTTTAATGTGTAACTAATGTGGTTTCTGAATGCATTACAGAACTGAAACTGTCTTCCTGGACTGCAAGCATCAGAGATTATTTGAATGTTTCTTTGTTCAAGCCTTAGCGATTCAGATCTAAGGGTTGAATTTCAATGGATACAGTATTACACTGAGAACAGGATCCTTCTTAGCAAAATCAAGGAGAAATATGTAGAAGTGTGTAGTCATTGCAAGGTAAAGGAACAACATACATGGTGCTTTGTTGGGTGCTTTATGCTAGGAAAAGAATTCAAGGTGTGAATAGGCCCTCACATTTTCGACAGAATGGAGATTAGTACTGGAGTCATAGCTATATATGTCTTGTACATAAGGGGAGTGTGGCTCCAATGCATTCAGGGACTTAGGTATTGGCTAAGTGAAGGAAGAAGCCTAAATGACTAACTTTGAGGTTGACAGATATCATCCCACGTAGGACTTAATTATCTAAATTTGGTGAGAAGATAAGGCACTGTAAGTCTTCAGGCAACAGTTTTTAGGACCTAAGTCTAAGTTTGGGTCATAGAAGACTTGTCCTCTTTCAGGTGAAAAAGAGTTGGCAAAGGGGAGATAGAGGCCATGGTCCAATGCATGAAGCCCGGGATTCAAGACTGGGTTCAAATTATCCACAAAGATTGTTCTACTTCTGAAGTTCATTCTGGTCCCTAGATTCTAGTCTTTCCATAAGCACAGATTCAACCATAAAGGTTAAGTAGATAGTGGACCTAGACTTGTCTGTGGCTCTGTGAGCAATCAGGGATCCAAGAACTACCCTGGACTCAGTAGAGACCAAGCTCAAGGCTCTGTTGAATCAGATCTGACTCATATGTGACTACCCCTAAACAGAATGGCACACAGTGGGCACTCAAAAATTATTTCCCTAAACAAAACTGCACCTGCTGTTTGGAGATCCTGCAATGGTGTCAAGTTGATGAAATACAAGCACTGACCAATGCATATTAAAATGTTGTTAGTCTTTTAAGAGAAGTCCTCTCTCTACCTTTTGCATAGCTTTCTCAGTGTAGGCATAATATATAGGAGGCTTTGGTTGTCTTTACTTTAGAACTGAAAAAAAAAAAAAATGAAGTCCATAGGGTTGAATTGGTAGTTCAATGTCACATCTTAGATGGAAGTAAAAAAAGATTTGTTCATCTCATGAGTTCATAGTGTGTTTTCTAACTAAGAGGAGGCCTTTCCCCTAACTTGCCTGTGGCAGGAGGAGCTTTGATAGATTTTGACATTGCTGTCAAAATCATTGCTGTTTTCTCTGGTCTCAGTGCAAAGCCCTATATGAGTCAGCCTGGTCCCATACTGGGCTAGGATTTCCTTCATTGTTCCCAGTCTCTGAATCATTGCTCCTGTTTCAGTTCTTTCCTTTCTCTTCTCCAAATATTTTGCATCCTTCTAAGCAGAACTTGAGTCCCAGATGACTCCCAGAGCCCTGGTGGTATGAATCCTAAAATTTAGCATGTGTTGTTCTCAAACGCTTTAAATGAGCATGATAGGAGCTCAATAAATATCCATGATGAATTGCTCCACAGTCCTTACTTTTGGATAATGTAACCCATGCATTTTAATCGTAATATTACAGTCTAAAGTAGGGGTGGAAGTGGGCTATTGCCTTGGAAAATATGTAGGATCAGTAACATCTATTAACACATATTACTTGAATATCCCTTTGTATAAAAAGTGTAAAACAAGGAATATGATCTCAGATTATTTATCTGAATAACTCTGAGGGTTGGCATACATGATCCCTAAGAATCATTTCTTATCTATCACTGCATCTAAGCATAAGTAGATATGTGCAACAACTCTTAGGAGTCAATGCAAAGCTCAGCCTGGATGATTAGATGAGTCTAGTAGGAGGAATTATGTTGCTTGGTCAATGATAGGGCAGACCTATATGGGAAAGCTGGAATCTAGAGACCATGCTAAACTATGGAGGCAGAACAAGTGACAGGAGGAAACTTGTAGAGCAGACATAGAAGAAATTAGTATTGGGGAAAGGGCAGGAATCAATAGTAAACAATGGTGGGGTATCTGGCAAGAGGGTGGCCCGTGGCATTAGAAAGTTCAGACAGCAGGAAGCAGACACCTACACAGAAAGCTTGGAGCTCATGGCAGAAACTCAACTATGGAATGATATGGGGAAGGGGAAAAGGCAGGGATCATTTAGTGAAATGTGAGGGATGAGGAATAAGTTGTGAGCCCAAATACTTTATTAGGCTCTATGGTCAGAGCAAGACCTGCAGCAATTCTGAACAGAAGCAGAGACCGAGAGCTTATAAGCTGGGCTCTTTATAAGTCTTGGGAAGCTGGCCTAGACTCAAAATCTGATCAAGACTGAACCTCTAGGTTTGTAGCAATCTCAGATCTGAAGGTCACAGGGAGGCAAGGGCAGGGAACCAAGCAGATCATTATGATCTGTTACCTGCCTGGAGAAGCAAAATAGTTTTGAATTTAGTACTTGCATGCTTCTTTGAAGATGAGTTAATATTTATACAAGACAGACTTTGATGGAGCCACTGCTGATTGCACAAGAGATGGAATGTACACTGAGGAGGATGGTAGGTCAGATTTTAAAAAAAAGAAATTATTATAATACAAGTGTTTCCTTAAATCAAAGATTTCTCTAACCAGGCATATTTTATCAGCTGTTTCTGTCACAGCCTGAAGTTATCTTTCTGTTGTTGTTTTTTTCTATCTAGAAAAAACACACACACAAAACCCAGTGTGTTATTCAGTTGATTTCTTCTGTAATCTCTATACCTTCAAAATATGTCTTTCTATTGCCTTTTTCTCTGATGAAATGTGTCATTTTCCTGATTCTAAAGTACAAAGATGCAATAGTTTTTGATCTCTAAAGCTCATAGAAAGTGAAATTGTGTGTATTAAATCTCTTACATTCCAGTTTCCCATTCTTGTCTTTTGTGCCAGAAACGATTTCCCCTTCTAGCCTTTCTTTTTCTTCTTGGAAACCTTTCTTAAAAACTCTTCCCTGACAAAATGCATGTACAGTGCTGGGGAGGAATACTTACAACTAACTTCAAAGGCAATTCCATGGGATCATGTGCATTATTACTTACCTCTCTGATATCATATAAATATATATATTTGTATATCCTAATTTATCATGGGGCAGAGAAAGCTCACCAGAGCAGTAAGAATATATATATTGGTGAGAAAAATATATATGTATAGGTGAGAAAAGATGAAGAGGATTTTTTACAAGCGTTTAAGGACTATACAACAGATTTAAGAAAGGCTAGAGGGCAACAGACTGAAAAATTGAGCCAGGTTAGTGAAGTGAGGATTGTTTGAGGGTCTTGAACCAAAAAGGACAGAGCAATTGCCCAGAGAACTGCCCAGAAGAGCAGTTCTATTCAAGAAGGGAAATGATCTCTAGAGGCAATCACACCAAGCCCTGTTTCTATAAAGACGTGGCATCGGAGGGAGAGAGATGGCTTCTTTGGGAATTAGCAGAATTCCCAAAGATAATAATAAACAGACTTTAGAAAAGAAACTAGACATAGCTAATAAACTGGAATTTGATAGACTCTGCAGTCCTGATGGTAGTTTTAATTTGCCACCACATCCCAAAATTTCAATGTTGTTACATTTGAAATTTATGCACCACTTCCAATTACAGCAAACTGGAAGGCAGTCAGGCTAATTTTAAGTTTGCTGAGGGCAGGATGTGACTTTTTTCCCAATCTCTATGTGGCCAGTATAGTATGTATACTATGTAGCACAGTGCCTGCAATATAGAAAAAATTTTAAAAGAAAGTGGCTCTTCTTCCTACCCTCAGGAAATAGAACAATTGTGATAAGCAGATAGAACTCTAGGGCTACCTGTTTTCTCAGAGTGCTCCTCTGAATCAGCTACCACAAGCTGTTGTTTATGTTCTGTAGGTATTCACAGGTTTGTAAATCCTCATCAGGGGGTCAATTTTTTCAGCTATTTGCCGGGGTAGGGAGGCATTTTGAAATTTATTTATACTGGTACAGCCCATGGAAGATAGACCAATCTTCCTGTGTAATTAAATATTCCACAGGGATCAAACTGAAGATTTTGGGTTTTGGTTTTCTACACCTATTTGTTTGTTTTAAATAGATGAAATAATCAACAATTATCATGCAGCCTAGTAAAACTTTTAGGTTGCATTTGTAACAGAGTTTGGGGGTTTAAATAATAATTATGCAATTCCTGGAGTAGATACAAAGATCTTTTTTGTGAGGCAAATATGGTTTCTATATACATGTTACTCTAGTGGGTAAGGTACATGTTGAATGGTAGGAACCTTCTGAGAAAAGAAACTTTTTTTACCTCCTTATACTTTAGTCAATATCATGAAAATACAAAATTTTAGCTAACTTTTGTTAACTTATCTGAGACCTACCCAATTATCTCCATTTTCAGATGGTTTTATTTTAAGATTTTTCTAAAACTGACATATACTTCTTGGGCAACAAAAATAAAAGATGAAGTCAATCATAGGAGGTATCATAGAAGTGTGCAAGGTGGAGATAGGAAAACATAGGCAACATAATCATGTAGACCTTGCTTTAAATCCTGGTTCTATCTTTTATTAGCTCTTATGATTTTGAACAATTATTTAACCCTCCTGAGCATTAATGTAAAATGAAAGTAATAGAAATTTCCTCCTAAGATTGTTAAGAGGATTACATGATATAATTCATATCAACTGCTTAGCTCAATGCTTGTCTACTATTACTGTTACTATTAATGACTTCTCATTAACTCCTAATTTTCTAAAACATGAAAACTCCATTCATGGTACTACCTTAAGTGTTATATAGAAATCTTCCTATAATTTCTGTCACAGCCTTCTTATTTTTGTAGTAGATCAGTCGGGGGCCAATTTTTTGGATTATGCGATGGCTAACAGATGATTATAGGAGATTAAAGACTAGCATAGATGTTAAACCTTCCTTTCAGTGGGCTTAGAGAAAACCTCCCGGATTTGATAAGAAAATACTTATGGCCCAGGAAAGCCATGAAAGAGAGTAGTGGAAATGACCACCTCAGGTGGTCTCATAGGTACCATAAGGAATAGTGAACTAGAGGCTCTAAAATGAATCAGATTGGGAGCTTTTGGGTGCTGAGCTAGTCTCTCACTTGAGTATCCAGGAGACCCAACACAGGTGAACAATGCATGTTTGTTACATTTGATGGAGATGCTCAGGGTCTGGGTTTGCGGCCACTAAATTTTTGCTTGCTTCCTCTGGTTGTCTACTCTGAATCTGAAGGCCTGGTTGTAGGAGAAAAGGTATATTTTAAGTGAACAATGTGTCATATGATATTTTATTAATATCCATGCCCAATCTATATAAAATGTAGGAGAGAAACTAGATTGAGGGTCATAGTTTTTGTTGGGGATTGACTCATGTCCCCCACAGAAGGCATGCTCAGTCCTAACACCTGGTCCTGTGGGTGAGAACCCCTTTGTAAATAAAAATTTTGAAGATGCTATTCGTTAAGGGATACCAAACCAAATGACTGTGGGCCTTAATTCCAAAATGGCTGAAGTCCTTATAAGCAAAGGAAATTGGCCACAGAAGGTGAGAAGCCATGGGGAGCAGCTAGAAGCTGGACGTCAGTGGAACCCAGAAGAGAAAGGAGAAGATGCCGCCATGTGAATTGCCATATGATGGAAAAGCCAAGGAACGCCAAGCATTGCCAGCCAACCAGAAGATGTTCACCCTGGGAGGAAGCAAGTCTTCTGGCTTCTGAAACCATGAGCCAATAAATTCTTGTTTTTTAAGCCAACCATTTTGTCGTCTTGGTTTTAGCAGCCAGGAAACTGAAACCATCTTGGTATTGGGAACAAAATCTTGTGACACTGGAATGTTAAAACATGAGCCTCAGCCAACCTTATCATGTATATATTTGTATCTATGTGTATTTTTTTTTTTTTTTTTTTGTAACCTGTTTGGTAGTCTCATAATGAGTTTCATTAGTCTCTAACAACTCAGAGTTGACCAATCATCAGCAGGGAATTTTCCCAGATTTTCTACTATTGTTAAGCCTTAATGAAAGAATGCAGCTTTTATTTGTTGTATTGCATTAGATAGATAAAAGTGGTTTAATAATGCCTCCTGTGATCTTAAATCCTAATTTTAATCAAGAACAATTTATAGTCCCATGGTACGCTGTATTTTTTAAAGCATTTTCAATTGCAAAAGTAAATTAAAAATATAATTGTGTTATATATTTCCCTTCTAGTGAATCATTTCTGAATGTTAAGAGTTGTACTTTGAAAGTTGTATTAGTCAGCCAAAGGGGTGCTGATGCAAAATACCAGAAATCAGTTGGTTTTTATAAAGGGTATTTATTTGGGATAGAAGCTTACAATTATTGGACCATAAAGCATAAGTTTCTTCCCTCACCAAAGTCTGTTGCTACATGTTGGAGCAAGGCAGCTGCCGGCTTTGGCCAGGGTTCAGGCTTCTTGGGTTCCTCTCTTCCTGGGGCTCCATTTCTCTCTGGGCTTAGCTCCTCTGTTTCTTCCACAAGGTCAGCTGTAGACTAGGAGGCTCTCTAGGCTTTGCCTCTCTCTACAAGGCCAGCTGTAAACTCTCGGGTGAATGGCTTGTCCTATCCCGGGGCCTTCTCTCCTTCTTCACTAGAACTCCAACGTCAGAACTGCTTCAACTCTGTCCTTTGCCATGCCTTTTATATTTGATTCCTGCCCCACCAAGGGGTGGGGCTCAACGCCCTACTGACGTGGCCCAGTTAACGCCCTAATCATAACTTAATCATGACCAGATTAGCAGACCAGTTTATAAGCATGATCCAATATCTATTTTTGGAATTCATAATTACATCAAACTGCCAAACTGCTATAGAAGTTATAACCTAACTTTCGTTGTTAATTCCCTTTCAAAATATCCCAAAAGTTGGGAGCAGGTGCAAGGATCCTATTGAAAATCCTGATGTTACTGGCTGTTTAGTTGATGCAAATTTAGATCTTGATTTTTTTATCCTTCTTGGGCCGGGGTGGGGAGGAGGGATCCAATTTTGGAGACTGTGTAATATGAAGACTTCTTAAATCTGCTGTTTAAGCTCCCAGAGTCTAAATACAGAGCATGCCCTTAATGATATCTGTTTAAAAATCAAGGAAATGGAGATGCCTCAGCTGGGAGGATATGGGCAGAAAAGAACCCCAAGCTGCCTCCTTCATTTAATCACAGTCAGCTGTCCTTCTAGGGGTTCCAAATTATCAGTGGGGCAACTTTTATTTTTCATTTTCCAATTTGAACAAGCAGGTGTTTCTTTCATGAGGCCCATATGTTCCTTTGCAAGCTTTAGCCAAAACACCTACAGTATAGCCTATGGCAATGTGGCATCCAGCCAATTTCCTTATAAGATTTTCCTTTTTATTCCCAAGACTATATGTGGAAAGTGAACGAGTGTGTGTGTATGCATGTGTTTGTGTTCATAGGTGTGTGTGTTGAAAAGATAGAGCAGGAGAGCAATGGCATTGTCTTTGAGCTAGTAGAGCTTCCTCTCTTGATGCCAACAAACCACAAAGAAGATGAGGCATCAGCGAGGCCCAAGGTCCAAACTGACCCCACGCCAAACTCCCGCTTGTCGGCATATTTCCCAATAGGCAGGAACATGGCTGTGGCAGAACCCAGAGAGCAGCTGTCTCTATCTGGCAAGCAGACAGTAGTAGGCCACCCACGTGGATTTCTTGAGTTAAAAATAATAGATACCAGCCATTATACATTTTGTAAAAACCTATAAAATTATGCTGTGCCAAGTGTAAGACATAATGTAAACTATAGGCCATGGTTAGTAGCAATGTTTCAATATGTGTTCATCAATTGTAAAAAATGTACCAGACTAATGAAGGCTGTTGTTAATAGGGGAAGCCTGGAGGGTTGGGGCATATGGGAATCCCCTATACTTTCAATGTAACATGTATATGAGCTAAAGCTCCTTTAAAAATAAAGAAAAAAATTATTGAAAAAGTTCCTACCAGCAGCAAAAAAAGCAGAGCACCACTCAAAGTTGACTGCTCCTTGCTCCATCAGGATCACCAAGAGGAGCCCAGAAGAGGGGGATGAGATGGCACAGGAAAGGTCTGTGGAGCTAAGAAATGAGGCTTCTACTGTAACCGTGGGGAGATGGTTATCTGGGAGATAACCTGCCAAGGCGTGTGCTGGAAATGATTTTCTGTGTAAGCACAGCTTCATGATCAGCACCAAAATGCAGGTTGCTGGGAGAAAGCATGCAATGTTTATGCAAGGAAAAAGACTGCACTTCAGAACAAGTGACGCTCTGCCCATTCTTACAGGGACAAAGAATAATCTAGATACATGTCCCATTTCTTCTGACGAGCTTGAAAATGAGCTTACCATCTCTATGTATCTTACACTCACTTTGTTTCCAGATTAGCATGGAAGTGAAAAATCTGAGTCTTTATTCTATATTTGCCAAATAGTCCCATTTCACAGATTTGATTTCCCTAGGATAAGATGAATTTTCTTACAAAGGTATTTATCATGTAATTGGATTCCTAGACCTAGTTCTGTGTTCTCATACCATGGAGGGTCCAGGTTGAGGGTTTTATTTCCTACCTCTATCCATCATACTGCACCTCTGTGCATACACACACACACATTTATATACATGCATACATACTCCTCCCTCTTCCCAGCTTCTGCAGAACTTGATGGTACAAAGACTGTGCTATTATTATTGCTTTCCCTTGAGAATATGTTGTCAAAATATGTTATTCAAAAAATTCTTAAAGGTAGCTAAGTAATATTAATTGAAGTACACCAACCAATACAGAAATTACAGTGATTTGGGAGGGGGAATTGAGTGGTAGTCTTCTGCAAGGGTATGAACTTTAAAAAAAAATAACTTTTTTATGTTTACGTAAAGAAAATGAGCAGGACAGAATAGCTACCTATGAATTATTTTGTGTTTGGTTTTCTGTCTTTCCCTATATAATGTTCTCTAGTGACTTGCTAAGTGTGATTTATGGACTAGCAGGATTAGCATCTCCTAGGAGCTTGTAAAAAATGTAGAATTTCCAGCTCCTCCCCAGACCTACTGCATCAGAATCTGCACTTTAACAAGACCCTCAGGTGACTTCCACACATGTTAAAATTTGAGAAGCTGTCCTGGTACCATCAGGAAAACTTAGGTTATATAGTTAGTTACATTTATTATTTATTTCAGGCAATATTGATTATAGTATTTACCAAAGGTTGCAGTATCATCAAACCATCAGTCAATATCTCAGTCTGAACCAGGATTCTGAGGGAAAATTTGAAAACCTTCCCAAAGTGCTTTGTCTGAAATGGACAACACTGGAAGAATCCAATTTATAGGAATAATAAAAAGCAAAGTGATGCATATTTACACATTTTGAACCATTGTAGTTTCAATCAATTAGACATCGCAATATTAAAGGTATTGATTAGCTGTCATAAAGTCAGCTGATAATGACATTCAGTGACAATAAAACTGAAACCATATGTCAGACATAAAATTGTATTAGCTAATGAGATGACTTAAATTTAGGGTATTAGATATAATTGAAAATAACCTTCTTAGATGGCAACAGTCTCCTCAAACAATGGTGAAAAGGATTCAGACTTCAACTTTGCAATAACTGGATTGTAACACCCTCATAACTCAATGATGAAGTAACCAATGCAGCACAGTGAAGCATGAAGCAGCGAAGAATATAGTGGTAGGAGGAGGTGATGAGCTCTGCCTCTGTAATCTGAGACTCCATCCTGCTATTAACCTATTCTCAGAACTTCAGGCAACTCCAGTGGAAATCGCCTATGTGAGACAATGACAGGATATCTCTGTAAAAGTTACAAAAGTCGGGGCTCTTGAGAAAACTATTCAAAACATAACGTGCTCAAACTCATGGAATCTTTACATGCTGTCTACCAAATAAAAATATTTTTAAAATATCTAAGGAAATGCCTTACTTATCAAATTCAATGGGCTTTTCCTTTAAAAGAAAAGAGTAAGCAGTTTTAGCTGCGTTGTGGATAAAAGGTTTTAAATTTAGACTTGTACAGGGAAAGTTTTAATGAACTAATGCAGTGGTCCTCAAACTTTAGTGCTTCAGTACCATATAAAAGCCATAGTAAAACACAGATTTCTGTGTTCTACCACCAGATTCAGTAGGTCCGAAGTAAGTCCAAGAATTTGTATTCCTAAAAAGTTCCCAGGTGATGGTGATGATGCAGGTACAGGGTCTGTACTTTGTAGACCACTGAACTAAGACATATTACTGATCCTTTTAATTGCTTTTATTATAGTCATTTATTCTACAAACATTATTAAGCATTTTCTGTGTGCCCAGACAATGCTAATTGTTAGAGATGCAAAGTTGAATAAGCCAGCCTTGCTGTCCAAGAGCTCACAGTGTAATGGGATTGCACAAACCCATAGAGGGGTAACTACTCTCTTTAGCCATTAAATTAGAGGAGAAACACTCTCCCTGCCCTCTGTACTGGTGTCTTCCATTCATTACTTCTCTGCTTTCCTCAGGCGACAGGAGATCTCTGATCAATCCGGAGAGGAGGCCCACGCTATTTAAAGTGTCAGTCCTTTCTTATACCCTATCAGATGGCACTCAATATTAGTAACTCACCCAGACACCATATCAAAGCCCCAGGGCTGATTACCTGTGGTATAAGGCCTAAAATTAATATTATTTGCTGCCTTGACATCTGAAACTGGAGTACCTTGAATGGTCTAACCACAAGTTCCCCTCCCCACTCTACCCCTGCAGATAAGGACCCCTAGCCAAACCAGCCTCCTTATCAAACAGATCAAATGCGGTTCCTGCTTATCCCTAAGTAGTAGGTTTCAGTTCCTTGCCAGCCCACGGACTCATTTAAACAAGCTAATCACATCCGGAGGGCATCCCAATATCCTGTTGCTACAAATTCTGCCTCCCACAGTCCTTGGTTGTTCCCTCTGTGGCCCTGTGTGGCTTGTGGTGTCCTCCTTCCCTGGGCTGAGAGTATATGTAATAAAACTGTAGGTCTCATCTGTCCAAAGTTGGGTATTGTGTGTTCAGCCATCCTTTCACCACTGGGGTGAAGAGGAGGTAGTCACGTTATTATTCTCACATTCATCTCCGAGTCTCATTCACCCTGTCAGTTTCAGGATTTGTGACCTAGTAGATTTGTTTCCCTGCAAGTTAAGGTTTGCAACAGCACCATGCATTGTAGTTATTACAGCTAAGTAACTGCCTTGGTTCCTTCTCTCCCGATTTGCTCCCACAAGTCCTTGCCTTAAAACCCCCGTTCCAAAACCTCAAGAAATGATCTGGTCCTATTGCCAGTGAAATAATGTCTCTGTCTACCCACTCAACTCTTTGCCTAGCCCAGGTTCCATCATCTAAATTGGAAACTTTCCCACCTCTAGGACACCCTAGTGTTGACTATTGCCCAGCTCTTGACTGATTTGCTAATGTTCCTCTGTCAAAGCTTTCCCTATGCCTTATGCCTCCTGGTGCAGTCCTCATCACTGCAAGTAGGTGACAGTACCTGGATACCTCCTCTATTTTTCTCTGTCCATGTTGTTTTTAATCTGCCTTTAGACCATAGCCATGAGCTAAAACAGGTCACAGAACAGGGAAAGTTCCTTGGCACATCAACAACTAACACTCTTCCACATACCCTCTCTTCACCTGGCTAACTTCCCTGTCCCTGAGTATCAGTTTAGAGGTTACTTACTCCCAGGAATTTCCCTCAATCTGTGTTAGGTATCTCTACTAATTGTTCACTAACCACTAATTGTTCATAACACTATTCTTATATTATCATTTACCAAATGGTACTATACTTCTTTGCTTATTTGTTTCTCTACCCCAAGAGACTGAAAACATTAGGATCCTTGCTCACTGTTTTATCCCAGCCTGTAGCACAATGCCTTGCACATTGAAAACATTAAATATATGTAAGTAAGTAAGTAAGTAAGTAAGTAAGTAAGTAAGTAAGTAAGTAAGTAAAGGTCTGAATTAGTTAGGCAACTACTGGGGTTCCAGCACTGTATGTGTGTAATGTGAATAATGGGAATATTTGTAGCAGTTTGGCAGTTTGATATAGTTATGAATTCCAAAAATAGATACTGGATTATGCTTATAAACTGGTCTGTTAATCTGGGCATGATGAAGTTATGATTAGGGCATTGACTGGGCCACGTCAGTAGGGCATTGAGCCCCACCCCTTGGTGGGTGGGGAATCAAATATAAAAGGCATGGTAAAGGACAGAGTTGGAACAGTTTTGATGTTGGAGTTCTGATGACAAAGGAGAGAAGGCCCCAGGAAAAGAAACAAGCCATTCACCTGACAGTTCACAGCTGGCCTTGTGGAGAGAGGCAAAGCCTAGAGAGCCTCACAGTCTACAGCTGACCTTGTAGAGGAAACAGAGGAACTGAGCCCTGAGAGAAATGGAGCCCTGGGAAGAGAGGAACTCAAGAAGCCTGAACCCTGCCAAACGTTGGCAGCTGTCTTGCTCCAACACGTAGCAACAGACTTTGGTGAGGGAATAAAACTTATGCTTTATGGCCTGGTAACTGTAAACTTCTACCCCAAATAAATACCCTTTATAAAGACCAACCGATTTCTGGTATTTTGCATCAGCACCCCTTTGGCTGACTAATACAATATTAAATTTTATTTTGAAGATATTTTATCTTTTGATTTCCAGCATACATATATTTTACTATAGTCTTTCCCAGGTATCCACAAAAGGAATGCTCAGAAAAGACTGAAATAATAATTAACTTTTGACTTTCCAAACATCCAGCAAGTAAATTGCTTTGCAGGCAAGGTAGTTTTCTTGAGAAAGGATTTTCTAAATTCCTTTAGTTCATGTAAGATATCCTCCACTATCTTTCATGACTCATATTACATAGATTTCACGTAGTATGGAAGGGATACTTTTTACCTATGACAGGAAGGCTGCTTCAATGGTGGGGAAAAGATATGACGTAAAGCACCTTGAAATGAGGTGTTTCTATTTCAAACATCTAAATTATATGGTATTGGTTAACTGATTGGGTCAGCAGGGAAACTTAAAGACTCCTGTATGAAAGGCTGGAAAGACGGAGAATCATGATATATATCAGCAAAATATTTGATAATACTGTCGTAATGGTTAGGCTAATGTGTTAACTTGGCCAGGCAATGGTACCCAGTTGTTTGGTCAAGCAAGCACTGGGCTAATTGTAATACAACGGAATTTAATGGACTTTAATCATCAGTGAGTTGATTGCATTTATGGCTGATTACATCTACAATCAACTGATGAGATTGCCTTCAGCATTGAGTGACATCTCATCCAATCAGTTGAAAGCCTTAAAAGAAGAAGTGCTTTCAGCATTCAGGCAGAGAATTCCCATCTCTACCTCAGGCAACCATTGTCTCCTGGGGAGCTCATCAAGGACCTTCAGCAGAGTTCCCAGCTCATAGCCTGCGCTACAGAATTGGGGCTTATAACAAACCTACATTAGCATGAGACAATTTTATAAAATCTCATACTATTTACAGATATCTCCTGTCAGTTCTGTTTCCCTAGAGAACCCATACTAATACAACTGTCACTTGCAATAGTCTGAAAAACCCTTCATCTATCCACTAAGCCCATAGCTCTAGTGAAACAGTGTGGAAAATAAAATATGAGTGTGTGTTGTTACTGGCTGTATTCAGCAAGTTGACAGAAGAAAGAGAAGAGCTCAGGCAAAGCTGGCTTCTTTGCAAACAGAATGAACAGGAATACAGTCCAGAAATTTTGGGACTCAACATCAGTACATCAACAGCTAAGAGGTAAAATTGTAAAAGGCTTAAAGCAACAAGGTCCTTTGAAACTGAATTTGTTTGCAAAGATCAGGTTGAAGGTATGTCATTCTCACCCAAATCTGAAAACCTCGAAGTAATCAACATTTAGGTGAAAGTGGGAAGCACTAGGGTGAGGAAACAAGCACATTTTTATTTGGTTTATGTCTTGGTAAGAACTTTGAATGTGATTACTGTCATATGGCATTGCCTAGAAATAGATTTTAAAACTCTGCTATATTTTTGAGGGAGATATATCATCAAAGATACATATCTTTGAATGCTTTGGGCTTAAAAAAGCCACACCTGTATTAGCAGCAAGAGGCCTTGGAAAGCTGGGAGTCACCAAAGAAGGCATCATTCTCAGTTTTCATTTCAAAGTGAGCATCGACAGTAATGAACAAGAAATAATGTCCCAGAAGGCAGAGCCAAAGACCACAGAGAGCATTGGAGATGGGGCTTTCTCACCAAGAAAACCAGGGCATGACTGGGAACTTTCCCAGCTCCCATAATAGAGGAACTTCCCAATGCCTACCCAGCAGGAATTTATCGTTTCTAGGGACAGAGATCCACTGGAATCTCCTTTATTACTTTTCTCAATGAAAGTTCCTACTGCTCTTGTGCCTCTTGCATCATCATTGTACATTGGCTGAGTGTGTTGAGGTGAGAGGTTGAGGGAGGTTTAGATAACTTGCTTTTTAGTTCATACATTGCTAGACAACATGAGGCCACTTAGACTCTTGATGGAGCGTTGAGCATATCACTCAGAAATCCTGCACTTTGAGGTAGCTACCATAACTTTGGATTGTCTCACTTGAGGTGGAGATGTGCCTAGCTATTTAAGGGATAGGCTCTGGAAGAGATGGTTTGTGGACTGCCAAAGGTTCTTGCTACACTTTCATATTTTAGAAAATTTAAGAGATGTCTATCCAGCCAAGGACTATACTTCCCAACATCTGATTGGGCTACTTGAATAGTTATTATCAATGAAATGTGATTGTAAATAATATATATCCCTTCCTGACCTAGATGGTAAGTATCAGTGTGCCCACTTCACCTCCTTTATTATGACCATGGGAGTGTTGGAGATGGCAGATAAAGGATGAGGAAGTCTGGGTCCCCGAGTTGCTATTGGGCAGAGAGCCACTAGACCGTGCCTACACTGGATTGTTCCAGGAGTGAGAAATATAATTTATTTTCTGATGAAGTCACTGATATTTGAGAATTTATCTGTTAGTTTTGCTTTAATGAAAGTAGTATTTATTTATTTATTTTTCATTTAAGCATGGATGGGGGCTCAGGATGAAAGAGCAGCTTAATATTTAATAAAATAAAAGTACATTTCCCCTCTACATCTGAGTTATAGAATGGTTTAAATTTTTCAACATTGCCATACATACATTATGCCATTTTACATTACAATAATCCTAAGAGGCTGTCATTCTGAGCCATTATAGCTTTGGCAAAACAGAGATTTAGAGATTAAGTAATGTGCTTAGGTTATGGGAGGGAGAATCCGGTCACTCTAACCCTGCTCTTTTTCCCTCTCGCCCTCCACCTCCACGGCAATATTATGGGTGTGAGGGATTTCTCTACACTTGGCTTATTACTAGGGATAAACTCTTTTTCCTATCTCTTTCAAGGAAGCCCTTGAAAAGAAGAGTTTGCCTAAGTACATACATAAAAGCTAAAACTGGGAGAGAAAAGGGAAAGAGCTGAGACTGGGATGTAGGCAGGTATGGCAGATCCCTCTCCAAGGCTAAGCCATTCCTGAAAGCAAAGAGGAAATATCTGGCAAGAACCAATCCAACCCTACAACAAAATGACCTCTGCTAAAGGACATAAGCATGTTGCTGGACATAGAGCTAGAAAGAAATAGATTGGCCTAAAAGATTAATTGGCTAATCATGACCAACCAGTTGAGAATCATAATTATTTATTCCACAGAAACATGTTGGTGCCAAACACAGCAAGTCACTGAAGGCTTTCATTTGGAGTAACCTGCTTAATTTCCTTATATGTTTCATATGGGCCCAATTTTGCCTTGCCAGTGCATTCATCCTTAATTAACCCCTGTGGTAGCACGGGATTAATTTTTAGGGAAATATGAAGCATGTGGACAAATATTCCTATTTTAAGTTAACCCTAGGTTTTCATTGGTTTTATTTATTCAATTAAAATTTTATATTTTACCTCATTTTAATTTAATTAAAAATTTAGTAAAATTATTCAGTAAAAATCTTTAGTCAGTTTTCCCCAGTTAGCACTCTGGAATTCTGAAGCAAAAATTTCCCTAAAAATCCCAATAACAATGATTGTGTTTATTTTAATGTGCACAGTTAGTTAGACCATAAAAGAGAAGATTGTGGCGCTAAGTATGAACACAAGTTCAAAAATTTTAGTTTTCCTCAAAAACAAAGAGGATGAGATATGAACTTTTGATAAACCTGTCTCAAAAGACTCCTACATGTGACCAAGTAGAAAATTAGCTTCTGCATGCCCTGTATGGTATGACCCATAAGAGGATAAAGGGACAGATACTGATATCCTAAGCTGAAGTCATTTACTTAGGAAAGATGGCTTTAGTTCATAGAGCAAAGGTTCAAACTTGTTTTATGTTGACATTTCCTTGACCTCCATTTCCAATTCTAAAAGACCTGTACTCCAAAGTATTCCTGCTCTTATTCCAAATATATACGATGTGGATCATGCTCATAATCCCAGTTAAGGTATATGAGTATTTTCACAGGCAGGATAAAAATATGTTACACACATAGCTCTCATCTATATGGGCCCAGGTGAGATAAAGGGGGCAACTTGAAGGAAGAAATGTGAAGGAAGTACTATCACTCTGTGGTGTCTCTGGATGACCTTTCTTCATTCTTTTCTTCCTAGTGGCATCCCATTCCCAACATTCCAGTGTCTGGAGTTTTTATTCCTTCTCTGATTATGCCCTGGCTTGAGTGGATCCTTCTAATTCCCAGGACTGAACAAAAACCTCTACCCATAGAATTGCTTCATTCATACCTCAGGATCCATAGTCATACAAGACAGCATTCAATCATTTTGGATGTTGTTATAGAGCTAATTTATGCCCTGGGTCCTTCCGAGGAACTGGGTCTTGTCCCCTGTGCCCTAAATATATTCTTTGCTTTCTTACCAAAAATATTGAATATTTTAATTATCATTATAACTTAATACACTGGTTATCTGGTTTGTCATATTTCATCATTTCCAATGCTTACATTATTTCATCTTTGAACATCGCTCCCCTTTTATATCTTTTTAATATGTATGTCATAATCAATGGCATCCTTAGGCCAGGTGGCACTTGTAGCATGGTTGTTATCACTGCTGTCATGACTAGACAACTGCAACCCCTTGATGTTTCAGTAAACAAAACATTTGAGTCATATTCCTTCTCCATACTCCTTTGACTGGCACCTTCTAGTAAGCTCATGAAAACACTAGAATCAAAATCTGCAGAAAGAGTGTCAGCAGGTTAGGAGAAAATGCTAGAGATGAGAATGAAGTCTTTAAGAAATGCTTCATTACCTACACCCTTGGTATCATAGAGCAGTAGTTCTCAAACTTGAGCATGTATCAGAATCTTGTTACAACACAATTTGCTGGGCTCCAATACAGAATTTCTTAGTCAGTCTGGGGTTGGGCCCAGGAATGTTCATTTCTAACAAGTTTCCAGGTGATGCCGACACGGCTAGTCCAGGGTAACATTTTCAGAACCTGTGTCCTAGGGAATAAATAAAATTATTTTTAAAAAATTATCAGTGATTCGGAGAGTCAAATTCTGAAAGTTTTAAGAATATCTAAAGCATTTTAGTTTACTTTGCAATAAGAATGATACGTTAGCAGAAGAATGATATAAGATATATCTATTCTAGGTATAAAAGGTCTCCTTAAGTAGGGATAAGATGAAAATTTTAAGTGATATAAGAGGCATTTGCACCATAGTTTAATTAGCAATTTTAAAAAATTAGTGACCCATAAAAAATGCTGTGTTTTAAAATCATTGTCACCCTGTGTTGAGCTGATGCTCATATGGGCAAAATCTATGATAAGGTGGAAGGGTGTAATTGTGCAGTGGATCTGTGAGGGTGCTGATCTGTGAGGGAGAGTAGGATAGGGGGGTTGGGTTGACTATCCATGGAATTGGGGAGAGGGTCAGAGGAAAGAGCAGGTGAACTCCGGGGATTTGCAGGTCTGTGGTCAATACAATGTTTGGAATGTTCTTTTGGCAAATATGGCAGGGGAGGGTTACTGGTGCAGGATGTAGGATGTGGGGGGTATACAGGACAGGGACACCTGGGGAATATGTAACTGGTCATCTTGTCATGGTGTGTTATATCAGTGGGTGGAGACCCACACAATAAACAAGAAAATATTAAACTCCCATTCTGGGGAGTCCAGGTATGTTTTCAATTAGAGGGACAAGAATCCCTCGAGACCATAGGCAGTGCCTAATAAAAGAAAACAAACCAATATTTCAAGCCCTCAATATTACTGCAAGTAAGTATGAATCTTATTCTTCAAAAATTGAAACTTAGTGGGTACGATAGGTTCTGAGGGGAGGGGGAGGGAAGAATAGAATAGATGGAACATAGGGCATTTTTAGGGCATTAGAATTGTTCTGCATGATCTCACAATAATGGATACAAGCCATTTTAAATTTCGTCAAAACCTATAAAGGTGTACGGTCCAAAACGTACACTATAATGTAAACCATTGACCGTGGTTAGTAGCAATGCGTCAATATTCTACATCAATTGTAACAAACGTATCATCTGCATGTAAAATGTTATTAATAGGGGAAAGGGGAAAAGGGGGAGGGCGTTGGGTATATAGGAATCCCCTATATTCTCTATGTGACTTTTCTATAACCTAAAGCTTCTTTGAAGATAAAATGAAAAACATTAGACACTAGGGGAATATACAGAAGAAAATGTCACTGTACATACAAGACAACAGATTTTACAGGAATGAAAGACACAATGTCTAAAAAAATTTTATTATTTCGAAAAAAATTTTTTTAATTTGCATTTTATTTTAAAAACTATTATTTCATTTTCTTATTAATTTTATTTGGTTATTTTGTTGGCTTCATTTTTAAAGAGGTTTTGGATCACAGAAAGGTCACAACTGTGGTAGGGGAGAATCACTGGTACCAGGTGTCCATGATGGGGGGGATACATGGGGGGTTCACCTGAGGCATGCCTCTAAGGCATATGAATATGTTCAAGTGTTTATTGGACATTGTCTCAGTGGGTGGAGAGCCACACAATAACTGAAATAATATTGAATTCCCATCCTGGGTAGTTCTCCTATATTCTCTAATAGGACAGCAAGAATCCCCCAAGGACAAGGGCAGTGCCTAGTGAAGGAAGACAAACCCTTACACAGGCCCTTGATATTGATGGTTGTACTTATGAACCTTTTCTTGTGAAATTGAAACTTAGCCTAGTATTATATATTGCCTAAGAGTTACCTCCTGAAAGCCTTGTTGCTCAAATGTGGCCTCTCTCTAAGCCAAACACAGCGTATAAACGCACTACCTTTCCCTAGCGTGGGGCATGACTCCAATGATGAGCTTTCCTGGCACAGAGGGATTATTACCAAGCACCAACTAGCAATGCATCTGGAAAAAGACCTCGACCAAAAAGGGGAAATGGTAAATTCAAAGAGTTTTTATGCCTAAAAGATTTCAAAGTGAGTCGGAAGGTCATTCCTGAGGTTATGCTTATGCATGCCTTAGCAGGATCTCATTGACTGCCACAGTAAACAGTGCCTCAAATAGCAAGGCCCCTGAGGGCTCTAGAGACATCCAGACACTATAGGCATGGTAGACAGCTCAGGAATTTGGCACCCTGTCAGTGGGCCTTACTTTGGAATTTATGCTCCCCAATGTAACAGAATTAGACTCATTTATAGTTTCTCTATATATGGCTCTCCTGTCCTTTTTATTTGAACCTATAATTAGCACTATACTTGAATAAATATATGTCCCAGAGACTTAAATCTTTGGTCCAGCCATGTACCAGTTGAGCCTTAAATCTCGCAGAGTTGCAACATTTACTCTCCAGTTCATTGGACTCACCCAGGACAACTAACAAGGAGATGATGATGGACAACGCCCATCTCAAGGAACAGAGAGTGTCTGCAACTGCAACAAGATAGTTCCATTCATCTGCCCATGGGATCTAAGCCCGCTTTCAGTTAGAAGCAGAGTGGGCATCACTATCCCCAAATCCTCAAGACTGGGGAATGAACAATGGATTAAAGTAGACTTATTCTACTATAGACTTAGTATTATTCTAGCAATGGAAGAACTTTATCGTTGGGGCATTGTCCACCAGAGTTTCTGAGGGGAGGGAGAGGGAAGAATAGGTGTACATGGGGACATTTTCAGGACATTGGAATTGTCCTGCATGACATTGCAATGATGGATACAGGCCATTATATATTTTGTCATAACCTACAAAATTGTGCAGGACAGAGTGTAAACTATAATATAAACTATAGTCCACAGTTAGTAGCAATGCTTTAATAAATGTTCATCAATTGTAATAAATGTACCACACTATGAAAGATGTTTTTAATGTGTGAGAGTGTGGGAGGGGGAGGGTTTGGGACATATGGGGATCCCATACATATTTTATGTAACTTTTATGTAATCTAAAGCTTCTTTAAAAATTAAAAAAAAAATTTTAAAAATCATTGTCACCCTGCAATCCATAGAGTTAAGATATATAATATTTTCTGAGTATAAATTGGACAATCAGAGCTGCTGCTATTTGTTTTACCCCTATCAAGGATTAAAGCTTCATACCATCATCTCTCCATGAGTGCCAAATTCCCTCAAACTTTCTTCTTGAGGAATGCTGGTCAGTGGAAATCCATCTGAGATTGGATGGTAGGAGGTGATCTTAGAGCTGGGAAAATTATCCCAGACCCTGACAAATGTCTCTCCATCTGAAGACCTGAAAGCAGCATGAGGACAGATAGGTCCTCAGTCAGCTTTTCCCCAGTTAGCTCTCTGGAATTCTGAAGCAAATTTCCCATTTCTCTGGCTATGGAGATGTCTCTCCTTCCTCCTTTTTGGACTTCCTTCTTTTTCTTCCCTAGTCAGCCTCCATTTTCTCAAATCTCTTCTAGCAGAAACACTACCTCTGCAGATATCCTTCAGATCCTGAGTGGTATGCCCTTTATTCTTTCCATGGTGGTTATTCACAGCTCTTGGTGTAAACTGATTGCAGAGAGGGGCATCTGGAGGTGAAAATGAGTAGGCCTTTGGGATTCATTTAAGAGAGTTTAGTGAGCTGTTTGGAAGATATAATGAGGAAGCCTATAACAGAAAATATGTTAAGTTTTTATTGTGCTGCATGTCCTTCACTAGTAAATCTTAATTTTTATCTTGGATTTTCCTCCCCAAGAATTTAAAAACTGGGACTCTGTCCCAAATCTAGTTCTTCCAAATAGTTAATTCCCACATGTTCCACAAGGGAAGCAATGAATATTCTTTGAGCATATAACAAGAATAAATTTTACTTTCACAAACCCGATGTTTGCAAATAAGGTCTTGACTTTAGTTTGTAACTGACATGATTTCCTCAACTCTCTATGCCCACCCCCCCCATCTGCTTAGAGCAAACTAGTTATGCTCTCCAATTTCAGTAAACTCCAAAATGATTACAGCTAAGCTAGGCATTGTGATTGCAGGTGCTCTTCAATGCAAAGCTGCTTCCTCAAGTTTCATAGTATTCTGCATAACTATGCATGTCTACAGGAAGGAGTCTCCAGAGCAGAGGATAAGGACATAACCCAGGACTGTCCTTTGGCTTTGGTGGTGCTCAGCTGCTAATGCCTTGATGGTTGCCCATCTTAGTGAGGATGATGGCCCCTGCTGGCTATCATTAGGGACACAAGATACTCTTAGGGCCTTCAACTGGGCCTCTAAGCTAGGATAATCCTCCTAAATAGCTACTGGAGTACGTATTAAGGTGTGACATCCCTTGCTTACCCACGCTTTCTTCGCCAATCGAGTGAGATTTCTACCCTCACACCATATGGCCCAACAATTCTTATTGGGTCTAGGGTTCTGCTAAACAGTAAATACCAGGAGAGAAGTAGTCATGTATTCAAAATCACTCCTAAGCTTGGGAAGAAATTCATCTACTGCCTCAATTATTATGGGAATTCTCAGGAGGAGGCCATGCATGTCACTCTTCATCTCCTTCAGTTTCCAATTCTCATTTCCTCCAACTTCCCAGATGTGTGTAGACCATGCAGTAGGGTAAAGGCATGGGAATCGATTAGGAGAATTAAAGTCATTTTCTTTCACACTTCCCAGATATTTGCTCACTTTGCCTGTGGGCCTGGTGTAAGATGTCTGGATACCAGGAAAGGATGCTTCATTGAACTTTAAAAGTTAAATAATATAAACATATTTGTTCTTCTCTGCACTTTCTCTCTACATATGTGTAGAAGAACCCAGCAGGTAACCAGACAAAACAAAAAGGGGCATTTGCTGATAACGGATATCATTTTGTTACAGTACATACTTTATTTTCCCATGAGTGAGAGTGTGAAGGAAACAAACTCCTCAACCTAAGTTTCTACTGAATTTATAAACTGAGTGGTTGAAAATCTACCTCTTGGTCAAATTATCTTAAGTGAGTTAAGATAACTCATTATACTAGCATTTATAGAGCCCTCGAAATATCTTAAACATATGTGAGGCACTGACTAGATAATACATACTTGGACATGTGTTGGGGCTGCTGGGATGGTACAGAGTCAGGAAAGTTTTCTTTTTTTTTTCACTTGGAAAACCATATAATTTCTAACTAGAGATCCTAAGAGCAATGGAATCAAGGGCAGAGGAAAAAATTAAAATAGAATGAGAAAGGATTGCCACCTCAGTGAAGATTCTTCATTATAAAAGGTCACCAGACACCACGTATATCCCAGATCAGGGCACTGGATAAACTTTCCATGTAAAATGAAATCGAACTACTGCATTGGATTCCAGAAGGGCTCGCATGGGTGGATCGTTTTAACACTAAAATCCTGGTCATCCTGCCAATGCAGTCCCATGACAAATGGCCAGGATTTGTTTCGCTGTTACTGGTAGGCTTGTCTTCTTTCTGCTCCTCCAAAGCAGGGACCTTACCTGGATGTGGCACAAACACTTCTGCAGGATAATAATTTGGACCTCTCAATCCATTTGTTGACACTGCCATGCAAAGGTGCTTTTATCACCATCCTTGAACAAATTTTTCCATTTATCTCTCAGTTTTTTTGATAACTCATCCCATAGTGCATAATGTGGGCAAAGTGAACAATGCATGGCTGTGTTAAAGCATTTGAAATGCAATCGAACTTCTGCATTGGATTCCAAAAGGACTCGCTGGGGTGGAGTGCGGCACACCAAAATCCTGGTCATCCAGCCAATGCAATCCCAGGAAATATGGCCAGGATTCGTGTCCCTTTTACTGGCCAGTCTTGTCTTTTTTCTGCTCCTTCAAAGCAGGGACCTTAGCAAGAAACAGATCCACATGTATACAAATGAAACCAAGGAACTAGAGAAAAATTGCTCCCAGCGTCCAAATTTCTCTTATGGCTTATGAAGGACCTTGCCATCACCCAGAAGTGCCAAAGGGATGTGTAAGGTCCACAAGGTTAGAAAGAGTGCCTCCAGGAAAGTTTTCTAAGAGTAGCTATCTAAATGGTCACCAGGTAGACAGGAGTGGAAAGTATAGAGAAGGTTGCAAAAGGGAGATTTCAAACAGACAAAGGAAAAGTGGGCCAAAAAATGTGAAGACAGAGGCAACATTACTGCAGAAAAGGAGTGAGGAGCTAGGGGCTAGAAGTAGGCTGGAAAGGTAGTACATTGTTTTTGTTTGCTAAAACCTGCCGGGAGCAATATACCAGAAATGGGTTGGCTTTTATAATGGGAATTTATTAGGTTAAAAGCTTACAGTTCTGAGGCCATGGAAGTGTCCAAATCAAGGCATCATCAAGAGAAGCCATCTCACCAAAGGCCAGCTGCTGGAGATCCTGGACTCCTTCCACTGCCACATGGCAAGACACAACAGCAGCTCTGCTTTCTCCTCCAGGCTTACTTTCTCCCTGAGCTTAGCTGTGGGCAACCAGGCATATAACTTTTCTCTCCCCTCTCCTCCAGTCCTCATCTCTTTTAACGTCTTGGTAGCCGTTTTCCATGACTTTGTGTTTCACTAATTCCATCCTTCAGTCTCTGGGACCTCTCTCTCGGTCACTCAGGGTTCTCTTGTCTCTGCTGCTTTTTTCTGTGTCTGAGGCTTTTATTGCTCTGCTTATAAAGGACTACAGTAAAAGGATTAAGACCCATTGTGGGTCATGTCCTACTTAAGTGATCTAATCAAAAGGAAGTTCCCTTAACTGAATCTAATCAAAAGGTCCCATCTAAAATAGGATTACATGGACAGGAATGGATTATCTCTAAGGACATGATCTTTTCTGGGATCCACAAAAAACTTCAAACTGTCACCAAGATGTCACTCCAATGATATCTTAGCATTCTGGCCACTGGTCTTCACCTTATGATACCCATGCTAACCTGATCCCACTCCTTTTATGCATGTATAGCAATAAAGATAGTTTTGAGAAATATGAATATTATAAAAGAAAAGAAAATATGGTCATACTTCCGGGAAGATGGTGGACTAGTAAGACACGGGAATCTCTTCTCCAGAAAAATAGCTAGAGAACAAGCTGAAACAGCCCCGAAAAAGATCTTCTAGGGTTTAGGACAGCAGGTGAAGGCTGCACACCACCCAGAGGAGAGAGGGACAGAAAAGGGAAATCGCGACTACAGAACTGTGAGTTGCAAGTAGCAGCTTCTGCTGCTGCCGGCACCCTCCCCCACACTCTTCAGAATTCTCGGGCCCCTGGGCCTGCAACCACAGACAAAGGGGGCTTCAGGGATCTGCTACTCCCGGAAAGGGGAGAGAGAGGGACACAGCCTTAGGCTGACTCAGGTTAGGACCTGAAATTTGGGCTGCAGAGCCCCACGGACCCCCAGGTTTGGTCTGCCCTGTCCTGAGAGCCCTTCCAGGCTGGGTGGGGCTGCGCCATTGTTTGCCTTGGAGCCTGGAAGGGGCTAAAGATATACAAACCTCGCAATCTCCTCCTCTACTAACAGGAACAGATTGTTAAGGATTCAGAAGGGAGTGGAAATATTTCCTAGCTGGGAAAAGGGGGGTGCTACGAGAGAAGTCTGGAGAACTGTCTCAGAAAGTTTGAATCACAGGGCTCCTAGCCCCCAGACAGGAAGCTCTATCACATTGATCTGGTCTGTGTCACAACAAATACGCTCCGACCAGGCATTGAATTGAGAGCTGCCAACAAGCGCCATCTCCTGGCAGACCAAGGAAGTGCACATAAGAAAATTAATAAGTAAGAGAGGCTTTTCCTGGCCTCTATAGCCTCCCTGCCCAAGGCCGTAGGAAATGACTCTACAACCAATTATTGGGTCCAGTGCCCAGTTTTGAGCAACCAGCAGAACAATCCTAACAATCAAGGTTGAGCCAAAAATCAAAGAGCGGTGGTAACTCACAGCCTCCTGCCACTAAAACCCCATAAAAGAGAAAGAGATAGAGCATCTAAGTAAAATACAAACTAACCAGATGCCTAAGCACCAGCAAAAAATTACGGGCCATACTAAGAAAATAGAAGACATGGCCCAAGAAAAGAAATACAGCAAAGTCCCAGAAGACATGCAGAATTTGAGATAACTAATCAGTGAGATGAGCACACATTTCCAAAATCAAATTAATGAGATGAAAGAGAATATAGTTAAAGAGATCAATGACATCAAGAAGTCATTGCGCGAACGTAAAGAAGAATTTGAAATCATGAACAGAAAAGTAACGGAGTTCATGGGAATGAAAGACACAATAGGTGAAGTAAAAAATACATTTGAAGCATACAACAGCATACTCGAAATGATAGAAGAAAGAATAAGTGATACTGAAGACAGAGCAGCTAAAATTGAAGAGAGAACAGAGAGAGAAAAGAATGGAAAAAATTGAGCAGGTACTCAGAGAGTTGAATGACAACACAAAACGCAAGAACATACGTGTAATGGGAGTTCCAGAAGGAGAAGAAAAAGGAAAAGGGGCAGAAAGAGTATTTGAGGAAATAATAGCTGAAAATTTCCCAATTCTCACTAAAGAAATGAACTTACATGTCCAAGAAGCACACCGTACCCCACTAAGAATAAATCCAAATAAACCTAGGCCAAGACACATATTATTCAGAATGTCAAATGTAAAAGATAAAGAGAAAATGCTCAGAGCAGCAAGAGAGAAGCAAACGATCACGTACAAAGGGCGTCCAGTAAGACTTTGTGCAGATTTCTCTTCAGAAACCATGGAGGCGAGAAGACAGTGGTATGATACAATTAGGAAACTGAAAGAGAAAAACTGCCAGCCGAGAATTCTTTATCCAGCAAAACTGTCCTTCAAATATGAAGGTGAATATAAAGTATTCACAAACAAACAGAAACTAAGAGAGTTTGCAAAAAAGAATCTACCTTTGCAGGAAATATTAAAGGAAGCCTTAGAACCTGAAAGAAAAAGACAGGAGAGACAGCCTTGGAGGAGAGTATAGAAGAAAGAAAAGCAGAAAGGATAACCAAAAGAGTAAAAAGAAAGACAAAAATAAGATGACATATGAAAATCAAAGAATAAAATGAAGGAAATAAATAGTGCATTTTCAGTAATATCATTGAATGTGAATGGATTAAATTCCCCAATCAAAAGATACAGGCTAACAGAATGGATAAAAAAACATGAGCCATCCATATGCTGCTTACAAGAAACTCACCTCAGACACAAGGATACAAGCTGGCTGAAAGTAAAAGGTTGGAAAAAGATAATCTATGTGAATAGTAAACAGAAAAGAGCAGGGGTAGCTATACTAATATCAGACAAAACAGACTTCAAATGCAAAAAAGTGATAAGAGATGTGGAAGGCCATTATATATTAATAAAAGGGATGATCCTCCAGGAAGATATAACAGTCATAAATATCTATGCACCTAACCAGGGTGCCCCAAAATATATGAGACAAACTCTGGCAAAACTGAAGGGAGAAATAGACATTTCTGCAATAATCGTTGGAGACTTCAACACCCCTCTCACATCATTAGATAGAACAACTAGACAGAAGATCAACAAGGAAACAGAGAACTTGAACAATATGATAAACACGTTAGACCTAACAGACATTGTATTAGTCAGCCAAAGGGGTGCTAATGTGAAATACCAAAAATGGTCTTTATAAAGGGTATTTATTTGGGGTAGAAGTTCACAGATACCAGGCCACAAAGCGTTAAGTTTCTTCTCTCACCACAGTCCATTGCCACGTGTTAGAGCAAGACAGCTGCCAGCATTTGCCAGGGTTCAGGCTACTGGGGTTCCTTTCTTCCTGGGGCTGCATTTCTCTCTGGGCTTAGCTCCTGTTTCCTCCACAAGGTCAGCTGTAGATGATCAGGCGAACGGCTTGCTTCTCTTCTCCTGGGGCCTTCTTTCCAACATCAAAACTGCTTCTCAAAAGACTGCTTCAACTGTCCTTTGCCTTGCCTTTTATATTCGATTCCCCACCCACCAAGGGGTGGGGCTCAACGCCCTAATCATAACCTAATCATGCCCAGATTAACAGATCAGTTTACAAGATTAATCCAATTATATTTTTGGAATTCATAATTACATCAAATTCTCCAACGGTTACAGACATGTACAGAACACTGCATCCAAACTCAGCGGGTTATACATTCTTCTCAAGTGCCCATGGATCTTTCTCCAGGATAAACCACATGTTAGGTCACAATATAGCTCTCAATAAATATAAAAAGATTGAAATTATACAAAGCACCTTCTCAGATCATAATGGAATGAAACTAGAAATCAATAACAGACAGGAAAAAAGGAAATTTGCAAATGTGTGGAGACTGAACAACACACTCCTAAATATTCAGTGGGTCAAAGAAGAAATTGCAAGTGAAATCAGTAAATATATTGAGACAAATGAAAATGATAACACAACATATCAAAACTTATGGGATACAGCGAAGGCAGTCTTGAGAGGGAAATTTATAGCCCTAAATGCCTATATTAAGAAACAAGAAGAGCTAAACTCAAAGATTTAACTGAACAACTTGAGAAACTAGAAAAAGAACAGCAAACCAATCCCAAAGCAAAAAGAAGGAAAGAAATAATAAAGATTAGAGCAGAAATAAATGAAAATGAGAACAAAAAAGCAATAGAGAAAATCAACAAAACCAAAAGCTGGTTCTTTGAAAAGATCAATAAGATTGACAAACCCCTCGCTAGAATAACAAAGAAAAAAAGAGAGAAGATGCAAATAAATACAATCGGAAATGAAAGGGGGGAAATTACAAATGACCTCACAGAAATAAAAAGAATCATAAGAGGATATTATGAGAAACCATATGCCAACAAACTAGACAACCTGGATGAAATGGACAAATTTCTAGAAACTCATAACCAACCTACACTGACACAACAAGAAATACAAGAACTTCACAAACCAATCACAATTAAGGAGATTGAATCCATCATCAAAAATCTGCCAGCAAAGAAAAGTCCAGGACAAGATGGCTTCACAGGTGAGTTCTACCAAGCATTTCTAAAAGAATTAACACCAATCCTGTTTATGCTCATCCAAAAAATCAAAGAGGAGGGAAAATTACCCAACACATTTTATGAAGCCAACATCACCCTAATACCAAAGCCAGATAAAGATTCCACAAGAAAAGAAAATTACAGACCAATCTCTCTCATGAACATAGATGCAAAAATTCTCAACAAAATACTTGCAAATCGAATCCAACAGCATATCGAAAGACTCATACATCATGACCAAGTGGGATTTATTCCTGGTATGCAAGGCTGGTTCAACATAAGAAAATCAATCAATGTAATACACCACATTAACAAATTGAAGGAAAAAAACACATGATCATCTCAATAGATGCAGAAAAAGCATTCGAAAAAATCCAACATCCCTTTTTGATAAAAATACTTCAAAAGATAGGAATAAAAGGAAAATTCCTCAATATGATAAAAGGCATATATGAAAAACCCACAGCCAACATCATACTCAATGGGGAAAGGTTGAAAGCTTTCCTCCTAAGATCAGGAAAAAGACAAGGATGCCCACTCTCACCATTGTTATTCAACATTGTACTAGAAGTTCTAGCTAGGGCAATTAGACAAGACAAAAAAATTAAAGGTGTCCAAATAGGAAAAGAGGAAGTAAAACTCTCACTGTTTGTGGATGACATGATCCTGTATTTAGAAAATCCTGAAGTATCCACAACAAAGCTACTTGAACTAATAAATGAGTTCAGCAAAGTGGCAGGATATAAATCAACATGCAAAAATCAGTAATGTTTTTGTACACTAGTACTGAACAATCTGAGGAGGAAATCAGGAGGAAAATTAAATCTTCTATAGCAACAAAAAGACTCAAATACCTAGGAGTTAATTTAACCAAGGAAGTACAGGACCTATATGCAGAAAACTACAAAACAATGCTAAAAGAAATTTAAAAAGACCTAAACTAATGGAAAGACATTCCGTGTTCATGGATTGGAAGACTAAATATCGTGAAGATGTCAATCTTGCCCAAACTGATTTATAGATTCAATGCAATACCAATCAAAATCCCAACAGCTTACCTTACAGAATTAGAGAAGGCAATTACCAAATTCATCCGAATAGCCAAAAGTATTCTAAAAAAGAAGAACAATGTGGGAGGAATTTCACTGCCTGACCTTGAAACATATTACAAAGCTACAGTGGTCAAAACAGCATGGTACTGGCATAAAGATAGACATATCGATCAGTGGAATAGAATTGAGAATCCAGAAATAAACCCTCACCTATAGAGTCAACTGGTTTTTGACAAACCTACCAAGCCCACGCTGATAGGAAAAAAACAGTCTCTTCAACAAATGGTGTTGGGAGAACTAGATATCTATAACCAAAAGAAAGAAAGAGGACCTCTATCTCACCCCCTATATAAGAATCAACTCAAAATGGATCAAAGATCTAAATATAAAAGCCAGGACCATAAAACTACTAGAAGAAAATGTAGGGAAACATCTTCAAGACCTTGTAGTAGGTGGTGGTTTCTTGGACCTCACACCTAAAGCACGTGCAACAAAAGAAAAAGTAGATAAATGGGACCTCCTCAAAATTAAACACTTTTGCACCTCACAGGACTTTGTCAGAAGGGTGAAAAGGCAGCCGACTCAATGGGAAAAAATATTTGGAAATCACATATCTGATAAGGGTTTAATATCCAGTATATATAAAGAGATGTTACAACTCAACAATAAAAAGACAAATGACCCAATTAAAAAATGGGCCAAAGACTTGAATAGACATTTCTCCGATGAAGAAATACAAATGGCAAAAAAACACATGAAGAAATGCTGAACATCACTCATGATTAGGGAAATGCAAATCAAAACTACAATGAGATATCATTTCACACCTATCAGAATGGCCACTATTAAAAAGACAGAGAACTACAAGTGTTGGACAGGATGTGGAGAGATAGGATCACTTCTTCACTGTTGGTGGGAATGCAGGATGGTACAACCACTATGGAGTACTGTTTGGCAGTTCCTAAAGAAGATGAATATAGACTTGCCATGTGACCCTGCAATACCACTACTGGGTATATACCCGGAAGAACTGATAGCAGTGACACCAACAGACGTCTGCACACCGATGTTCATAGCCACATTATTCACCATTGCCAAAAGTTGGAAATACCCCCGGTATCCATCAATGAATGGATAAACAAACTGTGATCTGTTCACACGATGGAATATTATGCAGCTGTAAGAAGAAATGAAGTCATAAAGCATATGGCAACATGGATGAACCTGGAGGACATTATATTGAGTGAAGCAAGCCAGACACAAAAGGACAAATACTGTATGAATGCATTACTATGAACCAAATATATTGTGTAATATATTGTTTGATTCACAAAAAAACAAACAAACAAAACAACAACAACAACAACAACAAAAAAGAGAATATGGTGTCAGCATCTGATGTGACTTCTTGTACTCCCTCTGCCACAGATATGCTCCCTTGTCCAACTGCCTCTATTCTACTTTTCTTCCGACTTCTTTAACTTTCACTCCTCCTTATCTTCCCGTTATCAGAAAAATACCTAATTCTTGGGATTTAGAGATACTTTTCAAATTGCTTTGAAACCCTTCTCATTAGGTTTGAAGTGAGGGCAAAGCAGCCCCCTCTCTTCCCCATAGGGGGGGAATAATACAGAGAGAATGGAAACTCCCCTATAAAATCTCATTTTCACTGCTTCAGCCTCAATCTTTTTACCTTCTATTCGAGTTAGGGGGCAGGGGACACAAAAATGCTTTTCAGATCCCCTATCTGCAAGCCCTGCACTTTCCTTTGGAACATGGAGATACTTGGTACCTATGGCTTTGTTCTCAGTCTTTGAGGCCTCGTCCAGAATCCAGACATGAGTCCCAACCTGACATCCTGTCATACTTGGTACTTTCCCAAACAAAAATGTTCTTGTTTCAGCTTAACTTACTCTAGAACTGTCTTTTTGTTTAAGATCCACCTGAATCCATGGTATTCTGAAGTTTCCCTGTTTCAATGATCAATTATCATGTCTTTAAACTACTTTAATATCTCTTCCACTTATTTTGAATTGTGCATGCACCATCTTGGATGATTATTTCTCTTTATGGCCTTTATGTAGCCTGTTTCCCCATCTAGACTCTAAGCCTTTTAAGGGTTGCTTATCCTCCACTTTGTATCACCAGTGCTTGGTATAGTGACTTACAATAAGCCATACAATTTGATGACTGTGAACACTCAAAGAAGAAATATTTCTTCACAAGTAAAATTTCAGAATCAAAAGTTGTGTGTTAACACAAATACCTTCTCAACTAGTAAGATTCAGCACGTGTTAAATCTTCAAAGAAGACTTTTTCTGGTCCTTGTCCTTACCTGACTGGATCAATCATTCCTAAATTAGGTACGTTGTACCTACTACTGTAATTGCAGTTGTATGGCCTCTTCGTGTTTATTTCTATCGATGTGTATCTCTCTTTAAACTATAAGCACCTTGAGGGCAGTCTTTGCTTTGTTCATTGTCAAAGCCTCACACCTTACCTGGCAGAAGCGTTATAAGAATTGGTAACTTGTTAGAGCATTATCATTATTAATAAAATGCTAAGTTACATTCTAAAAATTATTAAAGATTGAGATTATTTGACAGGAACAAAAATGTAATCACTTTTAAACTACTGGCATAAAAATTGCACTCATATCAACTATTCACAGTTCAAATTAAAATGGAATCCTACTTATAAGAATATTGGAAAAGAAAATGGTTTTGCATTAAAGCTTTCTGGTTTTTTACTTAATAAATTGCTGTTAGTTACAATGAATATTTAGAAAATTTTAGCTTTTAGATGCACTCTGTTCTATGCATATTGATGTCATGTGAAATTATTTTTATTTTGACAAAAGATATGAAAAATAATTTAAAGAATTATAAAGATGCAAAACATTGGCTCTGGTGACCTTATGTTTTTATGGTTATGCCATATATATCCCAAATAAATCAAGTCCATTGTATTGTTGCATCTTAAATTGTATGAAGATTTAATTTAAGGCCAATGTTGATAACATTGTAGATAAATGAACAATGTTCTTTGCATGGATAGTTTTACAGCAGAGACTCATCATGGTTGGAGAGTTAAAACTCCATTAGAGTTTCCATTATAAATTTTTAAAGGAGTCTTGTTCTCTGGTTTGAAATTTAGTATTTAATCCTAAGACTTGAAATATATTACTGATTAAAAGGAATTGTTTTACCTCAGTTAAAAGATGCAGTCACTAAAGAAGTTGGTGGTTGGCTTCTATATTTCCTAACATTATTAAAAGATAATATCATCCCATACAAGATGATGAATCAGCAAAGGCAACACCAGGTATTGCAAATTCAAGTAAATTCTGAATTCTAGCCTGAAATAAGCCCTAACCAGTAGTGTGATGTCTCCTTTCCCTTACCTATTACTGAAATAGGTGGGTTGGAGAGGAAGATGCTTAAAACTTTCCATCTATCTATCTATCTATCTATCTACCTATTATTAACTATCTATTGTCTCCCAATATCTATCAGTTACATAGTATCATCAGGTGTCTCCACCAAATACATTTGTACTAATTATAATACTATATGTACTAAAAACATAGAGGAGAAATGAAAATCCTGCATTCCGTCTCCTCGCTAATGGGCTGCTTCTGTTAAGCTCCATTGCAGACTGTGAGAATCCATTTCACATTTACGATCACCAGGAAGACCATCCGAGAGCAGCTCATTTATTAAGAATCGTTACACAAACACATTCTTTAAGAACCATTTAAATTGGCAAAATATATAATTTTGTAAATTAGTTACATTAAGGTTATAGTAGATGCCTTATAAGAAAAATCGTTTATACTATACAAGGCCATCATACTTTGGAGTAATTTAGATCCCAAAAGATTAATTTGCATAATAGAGTATGACCACTTAAAAAAGAATCACAATAATGCCTAACCCAAAGTACTTTTTCATCAAAGTAGGCACAGACTCATGGGAGCTAATTTTTTAATTGGCTTCTTTCTGTAAAATCAATATCCAAGGAAGCCTAAAGTTTCTTACACAAAAATAGAATGAATTGCTTCAGGTAATGAGATTCCACACCTTACCAATGTTCACTAGCTACAAGAAAGGAAAATCTTTATTGTTTTTTAAAACATCCAAAGACCACATTAAGTACCTAATTGCAAGTAGTGTTGGGTTAAATACTATATAGCAAGACTTGGGCTTAAAACAGAAGCTTGAATAACATGATGAAGGCATGTATTTAGCATATATATTAAACATTTAAACATTATATATGTGTCTATATATGACATTATATAAGCCTATATATGTATATAGATATATATGCATTTTTTATATATATATAAAATCTCTATTCAGAGAGGTAATTATACTTCAGGAATGAAGAGTGAATATTTCAAGTTTTGCTGAACAGGGAGCTGGTTGTAAATCTCTCAGATAGTTGTAGTTTGTCACTTTTCTTTGGTTTTTGTCAACTCTGGGGCAAATGAACTGCTTTTGCTATTCTCTGTGTGAGAGCCCTTTATATACTGGACGACTATGATCAAAGTTCTTCTCAGTTTTATTTATTTATTTTTGCAAACAGAATAAACCTTGTTCTTTCAATATTTCTTTTAGGTATTATATTCAATTAAATAGTCTCTGCAGCTCATCTCTGAAACCTCTCTGTGTTCTTTACAGCCCTCATTAGTTTTTCAAGCTTATCCTAATAATGTTCTGACTGATTTTTCCCCAACACAATGGCAAGACCACCTCATGCATTTTTTGTTTGTTTGTTTGAACTTACAATGTCATCCTTGCTTTTTACTCTGTGGACAGGGCTTTATTGCAGACTCTAAGCAAGCATGTCATTGACCGTGTCCTGTCAAACTTGTACTTTGTCAAACTCTTGCCTGTCTGAACTTGTGCAAAAGTTCTCTTTCCTCATGTGTATTATGCACCAATTATCCCTTTTCAGCATCTTCTATTACTTCTTCAGTTGACAAGGTCACTTCAATACTACATTCATCTTCTGAGATGCCAGCATGTTCACTAAGGGCAGCATTTTTTGCAATGTTACTCATCTGTGAATGGTATTCAGGTCCCTCTCTCATTAAAAATGGAAGACCCTGAGCACAGAACTGAGCATTTTGTAGTATTTTCTTTATGCCTGTCCAATTTGACACTGATCTACTCATAGGCATTTTATAGGGTAGGATCCTAAAACCAGTAGTATATCCAATGAATGATGGTATTGTCTCTGTTTTGACAAAGTATTGATATCCATGCCTTGTGAGACTAAATTAAAGTCACTACATTTTTGAAGAGAGATTATATCTCTGAATTCTTGTAGAGCTCTCCAACCTGTCATAAGAGCAATTTGTACTAATTGAAGAAAGACATTGATAGGAAAAGCACATAGCTTCATTAGGAGAGGGGTTTGTTACTAACCCTCATTCTATGGCAAGTTAACTTCATCCATACTCCCTTTTGGTTCCTGAACTGAGGATAGTCACTGGGCTAGGTTTTGCTATTAGGGAGGGTTAACCTACCAAAAAGGCAGAAACTCAGCCCACCCCCCCACCCCACCCCCAGTGCTCCATGTGTTCACATAAGAGCAGATCATCTCAGGGCTGTCTCCTCAAGGCAACTCCAGCTGGTTTGTTTCCTCCTTTTTTCCCACCCTCCATCTGCTCTGCCAAGAGAGCCATCTTTCATCTGTGAACCTGCAAGTATGTCTGAGCTTGTTGGGCCTAAGATTTATATTAGATGGGAAAATAGGAGACCTCACTTTGGACTCAAGTCTAAATTTGTATTTTAGGATACCTTACCAAAGAGGCCCTCTTTTGGGCATTGGGTGCTGCTAATAATAGGGTCACACTGATTCCTGTACTTGTGTAATTCTGTGTAGAGTAACCCAGGGGTCTCCATGAGAAAGACAGGCCATGGCAAATTATAAATACTTCACAGTCCCTAGTTGTGAAGTCATAGAGGTAACAAACATTTAACATTGACTCCCAAAGAAGGGCTAAGTGGATATTGTCATTGAGAAGCAAATTATCAGATATGGAGATGGTGTGACTGGTGTGGCTGATTTTATCTGGAACAGACCATTTGGTTCATTTTAGCAAGAAAAAGATTTTTGCTATTAAAACAGGCTTTTCCAAGAGTTTGAAATATCCAGTAAATGAGAGAACAGGATCTAGATCTGACTGAGTATAGGAATTTCTTTTTTTAGGGTAGAAGTTTCGGTAGTGATTGTTGTGCTCCTGGGAAGAACTTTAGAGTTTAATTTTTTCAGAATTCTCATTTTCTGCTCAGGTGTGAGGATCAGGAATCCCAGGATACACTGCTAGGCTCCAAATCAATAGGGTTTTGTTATATATATGGCTAGGCATAAGCTTAGAACAAAACTTAGAACAAAAGTTATGTAAATGAAGGTAGGGATGGACACTGCCCACTCCTTTTGCCATTCCAGGCCTGCCTTTGCCTACCTCCTAAAGTCTCTCCTCATTGATTTCATCATGTATCACTTTTCTGGTTTGTGATGGTTAGGCTAATGTGTCAACTTGGCCAAGTAATAATGCCCAGTTGTTTGGTCAAGGAAGCACTGGGCTAATTGTAATACAAGGGCATTTCATCAGTGATTTGCTTGCATAGATGGCTAGTTACAGCTACTGTTAACTAAGGAATTTGCCGCCAGTAATGAGTGATGTCTCATCCAATCAATTGAAGGCATTAAAAAAGGCAGTGATTTCAGCATTCAGAGAGAAAATTCCCATCTCTGCTTTAATCTCTACTTTAGGCAGCCAGTGTCTCCTGGGAACTCATCAGGGACCTTCATCAGAGCCCCTGGTTGTCAGCCTGCCCAACAGAATTTGGACTTGTGCATCCCCATGGTCGTGTGAGACAATTTTATAAAATCTCCTACTATTTAAAGATATCTCCTGCCAGTTCTCTTTCCCCAGAGAACTCTGACTAATACATGGTTCTTCTCCTATTGTCCAAAAGGATCCTTCTCTGTCTCCTGTTCCCTCAAGGTTTGTCCCTGACCTTCTCTTTACATTCTCTTCCCTGGAGACCTAATGTGCTTCCACCAGGGGCAGATGCAAGTTTCCTAGAGCATAAAGCTTATGGAATTTGTTAGGTTCTCATTTAGGTCCCCCAAGCATCTCTGTTTTGCAAATTTTACACAAACCATTGACCATGGGAAAATGTGGTGGTTTGTAAGTTATTGCCTCTCAAACCTACTCTTCTATACTCCATTTCCCAATGCTGAGGCTGGTACTCTGAAAACCACATTTCACTTTTGCCAGTTGGCTCCCTCTAAGGCTCTAATATTAGTACATCCTAGAGGAAGACCAGAAGACCAGAGGGGGGCTCCTTTCCACATACCACTTCATCCTGACCCTATCATTCTAGCAATACTGCTTCACCCAGGCAGCAGCAGTTCATTCAGGAGTAGTAGTTGATTCTAATGTATGGTTTTTCCTACAGTCCTAGAACAAATCTAATCACATGATTTCAGAGCACCAGCTGGCCAGAGCCTCACTGTGTTAGTCAGCCAAAGAGGTGCTGATGCATAGTACCAGAATTCTGTTGGTTTTTATAAAGGGTATTTATTTGGGGTAAAAGTTTACAGTTATAAGGCCCTAAAGAGTCCAACTCAAGGTACCATAAGAGGTACTTTCTTATCCAAGTCAGATGCTACACATTGAAGTAAGATGGTGGGCCTGGTCTCTCCTTCCTTCTTCCTTTAAGGCTCTGTGGTCCCAGCTTCTTCTGATCTCAGCTGTAGGCTGGCAAAGGGTTTGTTTCTTTCTGGGCTTCCTCAGCTCAGCTGCTCTGTTCTCTTCAGCTGCAAACTATCAGGCAAATGGCTCATTTCTCTTCCCGAGGCTGCAGGATCAGAGTTCTCTCCTCTGCTGTGTCTGTGGAGCTCTCTTTCTTCCTGTGTCTCCTTCTGTGTGTCTTCTTGGGTGAGTGTCCATTTATATAGCCCACCAAGGGGGTGGGGACTCAATCCTGAGTCATGCCCCACTGGCATGGTCAAATCAAAGCTCTAATTTTAACATAATTTAATCAAAGACATCTCAGCTGAATCAAATATAGTCAAAGGGTATCACACCCAGAGGAACAGACCACTTTACAAACATAATCCTTCTTTTTGGAATTCATAAATAATATCAAACTGCTACACCCACCTCAAAGATCTGAGTTCCAGCTCCCTGTGGCCTCTCCTACAGCTTTTCAGTTTTAATAATTCCAAAGTTTCCCCTTCTTATCCAGCCCATGGGAAGGAACCAGCTCCTGTATTTAATCTTCTATGGCATATTTTGGGTCTGCTTTACCTCAATATTGGGGTATAATTTATATACAGTAAAATTCATCTATCTTATACAATTCTATCAGTTTTGACAAATGTATGCAGTCATATAACCATCACCTAAATCAAGATTTGAACAGTTCCATCAACCCCCAAATATTATTTTGTTCCCCAAAATAATCCTTGTACTCAACCATCCCCCACCCAGCCCATGGCAATCACTGATCTATTTTCTTTTATCACAATTTTGTCATTTTAAGAGTATCACAGAAATGAAATCATATAGTATATAGTCTTTTGAGTCTGACTTCTGTCACTTAGCATATTTAAAATTCATCCATGTACATGCATTTAGCTGAGTACATGGATGATTTATTCTTTTTTTTTTTATTATTTATTTTTATTATGGGTAAAAATCAAAATTCTCACAATACATACAAACATTTGCAAAATGATATATAAATATATATGCATATATGTGTATTTGCTTACAAAAATGTTATTTTTATATATATATATATACATATATTTTAAGAGGTGCTTAGATTACCCAAAATATTACACGGAACCCACTGGGATTCCCATGTTGCCCACCTCCCACCCCTCCCACCACATCCCACACAAACATCTCCCACAAGTGTGGCCCACCACCCTCAATGGACTTACACATCCTGGGGCCTTGCCACCAACCATAGACCACAGTTCATATCGTAGACCACACTCTCTCCCACTCAGTTCTGAGTGGTGTGTGCTGATTTAAAATGGCCTACATCCGTTGCCACAACGGTACTCAGGACAACCTCTAACTCCCAAAGAAGCCCCTGTATTTCAACTGCTCATCCCCTCCCTACCCCAAAAGTGTCAAGTGGCCACTGGCTCCACCTCATTGTTATAATTTCTTCCATTGCTAGAATCACCATATGTGAACAAGAGAATACCATCAAGTCCACTCTAGTCCATAGTTCTTCCCCCAATCCTGAGGGGACTGGGATGGAGATGTCCACTCCAACTCCAAGTGAGAGAGGGCTTATATCCCATGGATATGGTGGGTGGGATGATCCTGCCTGCAGATGCAGGCCCTCTCCGTTCCCTGGGATGGCCATTGCCCATCTTTGTCTCCTCACCAGGTGACTTGGATGAGTCGATTTATTCTTTTCATTGCTGAGTGGTATTCCTTTGTATGGCTATACCAGAATTTAATTATCCTCTCACCAATTGAAGGACCTTTGGGTCATTTCCAAATTTTGACAATTATGAATAAAGCTGCTATATATATTCATGTACAGGTTTTTGTGTAAAAACAAGTTTTCATTTCCTTTAAGTAAATACCTAGAAGTAAGATTGCTGGGTCATATGGTAAGTAAATGCTTAACTTTGTAAGAAACTTCCAAACTGTTTTCCTAAGTGGCTCTGCCATTTTGAGTTTCCATTAGTAATATGTGAGAGCTGTAGTTGTACCTCATCCATGCCAGCATTTGGCATGTTTGTTTATTTGTGTGCCATTCTTATGTCTATAGTAATATATGGTTTTCATTTGCTTTTCCCTAATGACTCATAATGTTGAACATCTTTTTATATGCTTATTTTCTGTCCACATAGCTTTTTTGATGAAGAATCTGTTCAACTCTTTTGTTGAACAATTTCCTTCTTTTTAAACTGAATGCAATGAAATAGAATTAGTGATGGCCTAGCAGTTAGGAAACATAGATTTACGATTAAACATTGGAGTGAATAGATAAGCCATTTAGCATTTCTGAACCTAATTTTTATCTTTTGTGATAAACATTAATAAGGATTATATAAAACAAGGTGTGCTAACTCTCTTGTAAGCTATAAAGTATTACATACATGAATGTTCCACTGTCTTCTCTCTATATAATTTAGCACCTTTCCCCTTAAAAGTGTGAAGGCCTCTGTTTTTGGAGTGAATTATTGTTACTACTTATTTACCTAATAATAAAAAAGTATTTTATTTTTCTACAATCCTAATCTAAATATTATTTTCTTGGTCATTTTAGATATCTTCTGCTATGAATCTCACCTTCTGCTATAGTTCTTTTGCCTCTACTTCTATGAGACTCAGTTTTGGGGTATTCCACTTTTGAAGATTCCTTGGCTCCCATTCTTGATATCTTTTCAGATTTCCTTGTGGATCTCATGACTTATTGTTTGTTTGCTAAAAGCTGCTGGGAGCAATATACCAGATCAGTTGGCTTTTATAATGGGAATTTATTAGGCTAAAAGCTTATAGTTCTTTTGCCATGGAAGTGCCCAAATCAAAGCATCATCAAGAGATGCTGTTTCACCAAGATGTAGCTGTGGGCAATCAGGCACATGATGTCATTACCTAAAGATGCTGTCTCTCCAAGCTCAGCTGTGGGTGATCAGGCACATGACAGGGCATAATGGTGGCTCTGCTGGCCTATGCTTTCTCCTCCAGGCTTGCTTTCTCCCTGAGCTCAGCTGTGGGCTATCAGGCATATGGCTCATCACTCCCCTCTTCTCCAGGCCTTGTCTCTGAGCTTTTCAGGGGGCTCTTTCCATGCCTCTGTGCTCTGCTGATTCCTGTCTCCAGCCTTCAGGATCCCTCTCTAAGCCTCTTGGGGTTCTCTGTCTCCACCACTTTGATCTGTGTATGTCTTCATGTTTCTCCCATTTATTAAGGACTCCAGTAAAATTATTAAAACCCACCCTGGGCCATGCCCTACTGAAGTGATCTAATCAAAAGAAATGTCCCATATCTGAATCTAATCAAAAGGTCCTATCTGCAATAGGTTAACATGCACAGGAATATTAGCTCTAAGGACATGATCTTCTGGAGTCCACTCAGCTTCAAACTGTCACACTCATTAAGTCACATATTCAACAAATACTCAATAAATACTGCATACTATGTGCCAGACACTGGCAACAGCAGTGAAGTGATAGTCATGGTCTTTCCATGATGGTACTTATACACACATAGAGCATGTGTGTGGGTGTGAGAGGGAGAGGGAAGGAGAAAAGTGTGTATGTGTGAGAGTGTGTGTGCTTATGATGTCTGTGTGAGTTTGTGAGAGTGTGTATGTGAGAGTATGAATGTGGGTATGTGAGAGAATTTGTGTATGAAAGAGAGACTGTGCATGACAGAGAGAATGTCTATGTATGTGTGTGTGTGTGAGAGAGAGGGCAAGTGTGCATGCATGAGACAGATTAGAACTTTGTATGTATGAGAGGAGAGGGAAGTAACAGGAGGAGAGACCTTTTTTAAGTTTCTTTTTATTTGGAAACTAATGCAAGCCAAGTAAGAAAAAGAAATGCAAACAAAAAGATGACTGGCTTCTGTGACTTTGAAGATGATTCAATTACAAAAAAGGTAAACAGTTTAATTTCTAGTTAAATAAATAAACTCACCTTTATTAAGTTGTTTAATATTTCAGATAACTTGGAGATAATGCTTAACCAAAATAAAATATTTTTTGTGATATTTTTTAATGCTATGAGAATAAACAGGGAAAAAAGGACATTTTGCCTAGTGAAGCAAAATGTCTGTTTTCTAATAAATGTTAAATATATGTGTTATGCTATATTTTAGCAACCAAAGAAACTAATATATAGACCGCAGATTCAGTATTTTAAAATTTCTTTCTCAATTTTTAAAATATATAAACATTTTTAAAAGCTTAATAAGCATTTCTACAATTAAATGATAATATTTTTTATTTTGTAAATCTTTCAAACCATTAAATTACAGGAATACTATAGTGAATCTTTATATACTCTTCTCATAAACTAATTTTGAACATTTTACTATATTTGTTTTTTTCTTTCCTTATATATGTATATACATATTATTGTTGTTGTCATTATTATTAGAACCATTTGAGATTAGTTGCAGACATAATGATCCACTACTCCAAAATATTTCAAAGTGTATCTTCTAAGGAGAATAGTATTCTCCTATATATCCACAGTAATGTTATCAAATTCAGGAATTTAGCTTTGATACATGACAAGTATCTAATATAAAATTCATATTCAAATTTTGAGTACTATCTGAATACTACATGTTGATTCAAGATCACACATTGCACTCAGTTATTCATTAATCTGAAACAGTTCCTTAGTCTTTCATTGTTTTTCATGACATTGGTATTTTTAAAATGTTATAAAATATCTCTGAGTTTTCAATTGTTTCCTTATAATTAAGATTAAGTTGTAGATTTTTAGCAGGAAAAGGATGTATGTGATGTTTGTCTTTCTTAGGAGATCACATCAGGTGTTGGTTTGATCTATTATTGATAATTTTGATCACTTGGTTAATGTGGTGACTACCAAAGTGTTAGAATTTAAAGATATATATTTTCCCTCTTTGTAATAAGTAATCTAGGGGAAGATACTTTGAGACTGTGTACATTTCCTATTCTCCAATATACCTTAATCAATCGCTTTACTTTGATGATTCTTACTTGAATCAATTTTTGCTATGATGATTTTCAAATGGTGATTCTCCAGTTGTCATTCATCCATTCAACATGTATTAGTTAGCATTCTATAATAAGGGAGAGTTTTTCATTCTTCCTTACTTATTTAAATAGTTTAGCATTGGTATGGGTTTATGGATTCATTTTTATTATTCAGTGTGTTATAATCCATTACTGTCATTATTCATTTAAATGAAAAAGGACCAGGGGAAGAAGGTACCTCAAAATTAAATACAAACAAAAACAAGTGAAACTAAATGTATATCAAATGGATGACCGAACCATACAGAAGGAAATAAAAAAGAGAGAGAGCTAATTAAAATAAACTTTGACCGCAGTCCTTTGACTAAACATTCTCTATTTAAAAATAAGAAAGAGCTGCAATGGTACATTAAACTTTTCTTAGTAGAATTGTTGTTGGTAGTGGTATAGGTTTAGTAATTCTGAAAGAATTTTGTTTTTATGAGATTCCAATACTATCTATATTGCATATGTATTGATGTTTGTGGGAAATGGGGTTACCACTGTGGGAGAGGACAGATATAAACTTGGAAAGGGGGAAGGCAGGGAAGAATCCTGGGGTATTGGGTTGAAAGTAGAATTATCAGCATGAACTCATGATATATACTCATGTATATATGTATATAGATGTGTGTGTATATATGTATTTTCCCCTGGCTGTGTCAATTATAAAGGACAGAAACAAGGATACTCCTGTAAAAATGAGCACCATAACAACTAGATTTTGGTTTCTAAAAACCATCCCTCACTTGAAATAGCTGATTTTAGGGCTGGAACAGGGAAAGTTAAAGAAGATTTTGTTGTGCTACATCAAAGTTCATAGTGACATTATTCACAATTGCCAAAGGATGGAAGCTACCCAGTTGTCCATCAACTGATAAATGGATAAATAAGATGTGATATCTACCTATCTATATATGAAATGGAATATTTCTCAGTTGTAAAAAGGAATGAAGTGCTGATATATGCAACAATATGGATGAACCTTGAAGACCTCATGTTGAGTGAAATAAGCCAGAAACAAAAGGATAAATATTATATGAGTTCACCTATTTGAGCTAATTAGAATAAGTAAACTCTTAGAGTCAGAATCTAGAATATAGATTATCAATAGAGGGGGTGCGGTGGGGGATGGGAAGTTAAGGCTTAAATGTACAGGGTTCTTATTTGGAATGTAACTAACAGCACTGAAATATATCTGAATGTGATTAAAAAGGAAATATTAGATTATATATATAGTAATAGAATAACACTTTTTAAAAAAACTACACTACACAACAGTGAACCCTAAGTTAAACCATGGGAAATAGTAGCACAATTATAAAAATGTGCTATCATCAATTGTAACAAATGTTCCACACCAATCCAAGGTGTTAATAATAGGATTTTATGTGGGACTCTTGTATTTTATGCATGATTGTTCTGTAAACCCGCAGCTTTTCTAATAAAGAAAAAAAATCTTGTGCTAGAAAGTAAGGAAATGCTCAAAAAATGGTGGAATCATATCAAAGGAAATCAAGGGTCAGCTTAAATTAATGGACAACTTTTAAATAACCTTTTAAGTTAAACTAATTTCTTGAGAGACTTAAGAGAATCAAAACAGTAGAAAACTGAAAGCAAAGTTTCCTTAGAGCAGATAGGGATCATTTGCACTATACAAAATCGCTTTTTTTTTTTAAGAAACCAAAGTTCATTTTAAGTATCATAGGGAAATCCCTCTAACCTTAGAGACAAAAGCCTTCAGTTCACTATTTAAAACCCTGTGTCCTGTGTAATTAAGATGGTACAACATTCTTCCCTCCAACCAGCCTATGATATAAAAATACCTTGTTGTCCCTATTCCTGGGTGAGACATTATTCTTCTAACTTATGTTTCTATACTCTTGCTTCCTCCAGTTTGGAATCTTCTTTCTTTGCCTTTTATTTGTCACTCAAGGATCAGTTTGAAAACAACCTTCTCCATCCCACCCACTCTACTCAATTACATAATGCATTTGAACTTCATGTTCCTACATGATTATACACTTACCTCTATTCAATTTACAACATGTTTGTACTTATCCTAGGGTTCTACTCCAGTAGCTTCTAAATATTTAAGGGTAGGGATTATGATTTATTCATATTTATATCCACAAATGACACTCCCGATCTTTCAATACTGGTAGCACCTAGCTCAGCACTTTGCATATAGCACGTGTACAAGAAATATTGTTGATTTAACCTAAATAACTTGAAAACAAAAAGTAAAATGGAGATTCTAAACTATTCCTAGCATGTGAACATAAGGTAAACTCAAGATGAAATCCAGAAATTTCACTAGGGATAAATGGGTGTAAAGTTCTTGAGAAAGAGAAGGGAGAAAGAACAGTTACTAAGTGTACAACTGTGCCAAGTGCTTTCACAAGAATTGCCTCAGTTAATCAGAGATGCTGAGAGAGGCCAAGTAACCCATAACTCAGTAGGCTTCAAGTGACACAGCTGGGATTTAAGGCCTAACCCCAGAGCCCATGCTCTCTATATTATGCTGACTGTCTCTTTTGTAGCTCATTTAGAAAAGATCTTATGATTGTAATCGAGTGCAAGCTTAATAGCAGGAATTAATTTGAAAGTAGTTTAGGCTTGTTGACAGTTATGTCAAATCCAAATCAGAGAGCTAAGTTTCCTGTTTTATTTTTAGGCTGCTTGGCATTAGCTGTACTACTTTCAGAGTGCTGTGTTCATGTCCAAGGGCTGCCTTCTAACAGGTACTTCCCTGAACGAAATGTCTTGAATAAGAAGTAAAGGGATTATCTCAAAATGATAATATACAAGAAAAGTTTAAAAGTTGGAAATATTTAGCAGAGGGAATATTAAAATAAGAGGATACCAGAGAGCTGTATTTACCATATGGAAGAACATTTGAAACAAAAACCAGAATTGGAACCAGAGAAGAAGTACAAAGAGGCTCACCATTCAAACTTTTTCTCCATTTAATATCTATATTGATTTTTCCCAACTACTTCATCTAACATATTTATTACAATTCCAAAGAGGCAGCAATCTAAGGTGCATGAAAAGAGTAGAATGCATGACCTCCAAAGACAACAACTATTTTATGAGAACCTATGAAAAAATTAACTAAGACTTAATTTTCCTTTTCAGCTTTCCACTCACAAATGAGAGAAACGATATCATCTAGGCATGACTCTCATAAAGATTGGCAAACAATTGATTCATTTACATCTAGGCAGTGTTCTTGGTTCCTTATGAGTTAGATAAAATCCAAGGGCCGCATCTCCCAAACGGGCTTCACCCTAGTTTGATGGGTGTTGGTGTGTCATGGGGAAAAAATGTTCAATAGTCAAATAATTTGGGGAAAACTGGGTTAAACAGAATTAAACATTTTTTTTTTTTAAAACCACAGGTTTCTCAGAGCTTTATTAAGCAATTATACACCATGACTCTCCAAGGAAAACATATAGCATATTGTGGTTCCCATTGCATTCTTCAATAAAGAACATATTATGAGACCAATTTTCTGTAGTACATACTTTGGGGAGTCCAAGCCTATTGTATTGTTCATTTCTGTAAAAAACAGTCCTCAAAAAGTTGTTTGATGATATTCATTATACATTTGTATATATACCCATGCATGTGTGTGTTTGTATGTATGTGTACATTTGTGTCTGTAGCATATTCATTTATTTAGAGTGTCCAGAACCAAGGTTAATAGAAGTGGAAATAGATGAGGAAAATATTCTAAGATATAAACAGGTCATTTCCCCCTGTAATCGCCACACATCCCTATATCCTATGGCCCTTCCCATCTCAGGCATTTAAGTTACACCATGTCACAGCAGAACACAGATGACAAGAAATAAAATTCTTGACTTTGGAATATCCCAAACCTATGACTCAGGGAAAAGAAGAAAAGATTTGGAGACTATATGATGAGGTAGTTAATATTTTAACCACTGTTGAAACTAGATACAGAATGTTTGGGCTAAGGGAGGTAGAGGAAGTCACGGCAGAATCAGAGCTGAAAAATCGTGTGGGGTTCTTGAGACACAAACTTCTATAGACCCACTGCCTTGGACCAAGACCTGGGGAAGACAATAAAACTCCCAGCTGGATTTTGAGGGTCAGAAAGCAGAGTATAGCCATACAATCACCATTTCCTTAGTTCTTATCTTGATGTTGGAGAAGAGAAAATGTCTGTTTCCTGTGCATAAGTCTGTATCAGCTAGGCTGGAATGTCCCGATGACTAACAGAATGTTTCTTCCATAATTGACAGCAATAGGGACCAACATAGAGGGTTGAAGGCCAGTAGGGACCTCAAATGGGGGTTACCTATACATCGAGACCAAGCTGGAAGGAGGATGATTGATGATACTAAAGACCAGTGGTGTGTAGGAGCTGGTTCTTCATGGCTTGCAGGAGCTGGTTATGTGCATCTCTTCTTGGCTCTTTGCCTTCAGTGATGTTAAAGGTAATACGAAACTGGCCTTCATGGGAGCATTTACATTATGGAAATCAGCGAACACTATTTCCAATCTGTGCTGCTTTTTTTCTCCCAGAGTCTGTTTCCCAGCATATCACTGGTTGCACCCCTCCCCCCGATGCCATGATACTATGAAAAACCTTAAGAAACTTGATTAATTTTCTACCCTCCAGTGAGATGGAGGCTCAAAATAGGAATTACATTATTATTATAAAATTATGACAGCACATTTCATGCAAACCTGGGATTGTGGGCTAAGCCTTGTCTAGCTATCACAAAAATTAATTTTTAGAAATGTTGTAATAAATGATAACAACACTTTTAGCAAGGCATAAAACTTGTGTTGGCTGTTAGCTTCTTTGAAGAAAGGAATTACCCAGAAATTGGCATGACACCAGAGATGTAAACCTAATGCCCAATATTTTAAATACAGTAACATTCCAGTAGAATAATTACTGCCTGCCACATGTCTTTGGTAATCGCTTAATTAAAAAGTTTCATTTCCTCATCTGCTTTAGAAAAAAACAAAAACTCCTTTCCTTTCTTTTCAATTCTTTCATCTTTGTTTCTATTTTTTGATGCATGAGTACAAATATTATTGGTTTCATCCCAAAAGAAGAGTGTTGGTTTATAGAAGAAATCTAGTCATTCCATGGGCCCTTTTATTGTTGTGCTATTTGAATGCATCTAATGTTTCCAGGTGCCATTAGAGAATTTCTATTTCAATGGTCATGTAATGCCACCTCTACCAAATCTTAGCTGCTCATATGCTGCATGTTGGATATGTGGAGACTGTTCTGCCTTGGAGTTTTACAACCCATTAATAATCAGTGTTACTTGTTGACAGACCTGGGTCTATGTTTTGTATTTTGTGTAAGTTTTCCAGATTACTTTATTGTAATAATAGGTAAGTTGATGTAGGACTTAGACTTCTATTATCATTCTGAGATATATAATTGGAGTTTAAAAGATTATTACAATGCATAAACTAAAGGCCTATTCAGAACAAGTTTTTTATATAGAGGGAGCTATTATAAGAATATATTAATCATTGTGAATTTTATGTAGAGAAATAACTATTTTACTAAAGTTTTTAATGAGTATTATCTACTATAAAAGTAATGTTTCCATGGTATTTTCTTCTAAAATGCTTATGAAGAAAAAAGCAGAAGAAAGAAGAAAGCTTTACAGCATTACTCCAAGCAATCAAATAAAAGGACTTAATTGCAACGAGCAAGTCACTCATTTATGATTTCTAAGAAGACACTCTTTTAAACAGCTGAGGTTTGTACTTACGTTAAAACATTTATCCTTTTCTTGCTTCAAACAACTCAGCTGTACAAAGGGAAATCTATCATGAATAAGTGGTAATAGATTTTTTTAGTGGATATAAAACAAAATAGAAAGTCTCAAGGGATATCTGTTTCAGGTCCCTGGAGGTGAGGGTATGGATGGGAAAATGATAGGTTGCAGGATAAATTCTGAGGCATCTTCTTAAATCATATAAAACCATTATATCATTTCCAAACCTATCCAATAAACGTTTCTATGCCCCCCCCCAAAAAAAAAAATCTAAGTTTACTTTCTGCCACAGAAACCATAAATAGATTGAATAGTTAGGTCCAATGAAATTTGTTCATTAGGCTGAAGCAAAAAGTCAGAAGCATCTCAATCCTAACATGATCAAAGCTATTCAATTAATTTACTTTCCTCCCTGAAATTCTACTCAGTGTTTTTGCTGTAACTGTGAAATGTGTAGTAAGCAGGTAGAGGTGAGAACACCTTCTTTTGTGTCTCCTTATACTCTGAACTTTATATAGAAACTGTCACAATGTATGGCTTTTTTTTTTCTATTGCAAGTTTGTCTTTTCCGCTAACTCTAAATGTCATGAGTGTAGGGCTCATTTTATTCAATGTTGTATGATTGCCTCCCAATAAAGTTCTAGCATATAGTAGGTATTCAATAAATAATTGTGCAATTGATTTAACTTGCATATTCAATTCTTGATCATACCTTATTGCTACGTAATGGTCCTTTTTTTCTCTGTCTTTGAATTGTCTTTTTATTTTCTCATTGTTTTCTTTGGAGTACAAAAAGTTTTAATTTTGATAAAGTCCAACTTACCACTTTGTTTCTTATGTAGATTATGCTTTTGCTATCAGTTCTAAAAACTCTTTGCCTAACCCCACATCATGAAGATTTTCTCCTTTATTTTCTTCTAAAAGTTGTATAGTTTTAACTTTTCATTTAGATATAATCTCATTTCTTTCTCTTTTTTAAAATATCTTGCCATTTCTATCCTAATCATTCCCTTCAATCATCATTCTTAACTATTAACAGAGACCTGGTTTTCAAATCCAATGGCTTTCCTCAACTTTCATCTACTACTTTTGTCAAATTATCAGATAGATAAATAAATAATTACAAGAAACTTGATGGTTAAAATGAATGGGAAAGGGAGACAGATCTGCTCCGGTGACCATACAGAATACCCTGACATAGAGGGTGCTGGATACATACTTGCTGAATTGGTAAATAAAAAAGGTCCTTTAGGATGAAATTAGATTAGTGGTTATGTAGGGCTGAGGAAGGAATGCTAAGTGGTGTGGAGTCTTTCTTTTTGGAGTAATGAAATTGTTCTAAAATTTTTGAGATGATGAATGTACAACATTGTGAATATAATAAAAGCCATTGATTATACACTTTGGATAGAATAGCCAGAAACAGCAGCTATGTACAGTGGGGGAAGCATACAGAGATTGAGAGGTGAGGAATTTTCTTGTTTGTCTGTTTTTTGTTTTCAATAATAATAATTTATTGAAATAATGAAATTGCTCTAATAGTGATTGAAGTGATGAATGCACAACTGTGTGATTATACCAAATATCATTGATTATATACTTTAGATAAATTGTATGCTTTATTAATATTTATCAATAAAATTGATTTTTTTTTTTTTAAGGCCATTTAGGCCAGTTCTTGGGCTGATTCAGGGGTTCAGATACAATCTTATCATGTAATTTATTCAAAGGCCCCTCAAATGAATTTAATGCAATCAAAATGTATCATACCCACAGGAATAGATTAGTTTAAAAACATAATCTTTCTCTTTTGGGGATTCATAAAATAATCTCAAACTGCCACAGTAGGTACAAAGTACAAATACTGAATAAATGAATGAAACTCTATGGAAGACAACTTAGAAATTTCTCTTAAAATTTAAAATGCACCTCTGACCCAGCAATTCCCTCTAGGTATTTATCCAATAGATATCCTTGTACATGTTCAAAGGTTGTACAAGGTTGTTTATTATAGCATTTGCTCATAATAATGAAAGGGAGAAACAAACTAAGGTCAGCCTTTATAATAAATTATCTGTATCTATACAATGGAATACAATGTAGATATGGAAGGATCTCTAATTCTGAAATTTATTTGGCTACCTTTGTCAAATATACATATGAGACGTGACCACCTTAAGTTCCTGTTGATATTACTAAAAGTATGATCCCTTTAATGGGAAAGAGAATCGAGATTGACAGGTAGAGTGAATAATTATTTTTACAGTTTTATTTAATGAATATTAATTTCTTCACTCTTGCAAAGACCACAGGATTTCTACAAACTAAATAATATTCTAATAATAAGAAAAATTTATTTATACACAGATAACCTTCTTAGGCAAAGACCCTCTCTTTGTAGATCCAAACTCTTGAATAGGCCTAAGTTGGCAATATCTTTTGTTCATTCATTATGGATGGATTTCCCATTTTATAAACAAACCTCTTATTTTTGGAAATAGGTTCAGGATTTCAGAATGTCTTAAGTATATATTCCCTGATAGCTGAAGGAGTGAATTCCCCTGCTACTCAAAGGCCATCCACTTTGTACCTGCAGAGCATTTTGCAGGGGTTCTCTTCTACTCCAGAGTTAAATAAATATAAAGACATATTGCATACAGGGTAATTTCCTGGTGTATTAGTCAGCCAAAGGGGTGCTGATGCAAAGTACCAGAAATCTGTTGACTTCTTAAAAGGGTATTTATTTGGGGTAAAAGCTTACAGTTACAAGTCCTAAAGAGTCCAGCTCAAGGTTATTTCCTCACCAAAGTCTGTTGCCACGTGTTGAAGCAAGAGGGCTGACAACTTCTGCCTGGTCTCTCCATCCTTCTTCCTCTTAAGGCTCCATGGGTCCAGCTTCTTCCAATCTCAGCTATAGGCTGGCATAAGTCTCATCTCTCTCTGGGCTCAGCTGCTCTGGTCTCTTTACAAGGTCAGCTGTAAACTATCAAACGGATGGCTTATCTCTCCTCCTGGGGGCTGCAGGATCAAAGCTCACAAAGTTCTCTTCTCTATTATCTACGGAGCTTCTGTCTTCCTGTGTGAATCTTCATCTGTGTGTCTTCTTGAGTTAGTAACCATTTATATAGCCCACCAAGGGTGCAGGGACTCAACCCTGAGTTACACCCTACTGGCACGGTCGAATCAAAGGCCCTAAATTGACTTAATCAAGTAAACTTAAGACCTTTGAATTTAAATCAATCAAAGGGTGTCATACCCAGAAGAACAGACTAGTTCACAAACATAATCTACATGTCTTAATAAATAATATCAAACTACTACACCTGATAACCACATATACCCTCCAATCTTATCAAATTGTAATTTGCTTACTGTTCCTCAAATAAAACTTTCTTTTCCTGTCTCTCTACCACTGACCCTAGCTCCCCCTTTTTCCAGTTTTTCTTATCTGGAATCCTGCACAAGCTTCTATGCAAATAATCCCATTTCAAGGGCCAGGCAAAGTCCTCTCTCTCCCACTATAGGAAAACATCTCCCTGACTATTCTGCCCAATGGTGATAGTGATGTAGATTCTGACCCTGCTTAGCAAATAAATGTCTTTATCAAGCATCTGACCCAAACTCTTTGCTGCCTAATAATGTTAATTTGCTTTTCATAGTTTTTTGACTTATATTCTCATTAGCTTGTAAGCTCCTTAAAGGCAGATTCCTATATTCTGTTTTTTCTATATTCCTTATGCACCTACATAGTAGCTGTTCTAAATGTCCTGGCTTTGAAAAGTAATACAGTCAATCCAATTAGGACCCAATATGTATATTTAGCATTCTTTACAGATTTTGCTATAGGCGATCTATGTTCTATGTTCTTCGTGTAAACATGGAGTTTCTGCAACCCCAATACATTTTGTGAGTGTATCAGAACTCATCATCTGACTCTGTCCAAGCCACAGGATTGCAATTGTTCATCCTGTGAGAACTCAACCTCCATGTCATAACCCAAATTTGGATCATCTTTATTCTGATTTTTCTCAAGAAGATCATCCATGATGCTCTTCCTCTTGGCAAGTTCCTTGTCATCTAGTTTGTTCAGAACTTCCTCAGGATCAATGGTTGTTTCCTTCTGAATTTACGCCATTGTTTCAGCCAAACTCTGCCCCTTCAGATAACCTCATAAAAAACTCAATAAGTTCTCTAGCTGCTTCAGGGCTACTTGTTCCAGGTAGCCCTTGTGCCTTGGGTTATTCTTTAGCTGTTCTGCAGCTCTGTTGCACTCTGAAAACTTTGAAAAGTTTCACACTGGCATGATGCACTGGCAACTTTCCCCTTGATTTCACCTTCATAGATTCATATAATAGCTGGAGGCTGGAATCTAATTCCACATTTCCTGGCAGTGCACGTCCTTCCCACATATACATCAGGGTAAATCAGAGGAAATCTGATGAAAAGGTGTTAGTTGCAAAATGGTCCCCTGCCTTAGAGAAGTACAGAAAGTGCATCTTCTTCAGGCCAAAATCTAAAACCGCCTTGACGGGGAGCTTTCCATCCAATTGCAGTGCACTTAAGAGCCCTTACCTCGACACTGAGGCTGGGAGGGGCCTAGCGCTGCAGGAATAAGTGACAGTCACAGCCCGGCATGAGGCCTGAATCCACAAATACCTGGAAGTGGAGTTTGAAGACCCAGGGCTTGGTGAGACTGCACCCAGGCCAACCAGCCCGGGTTCAGGCTCCTGCTGGGTACCTATGGAGCAGTTTCCCCTGTGATGATTCTTAAATGCCCTTTTGATACTTCTTGTATGTAATTAAAGAAAACTCACTCCTTTCTTTTCATTCCTATATTTAAAAAATCCTGGACTCATACCTTTGTCCTTGAGTCACCAGTTTAAATGTTCCCACCAGATAATGAAGTTACATAAATTAAAGACTTTGTAGCCCTAACCCCCACAGCTTGGTATTACTGGAATACATGAAATATACAACAGCAATTTTAGCAGGATTTTCTGAACAAAAATGTAAGACCCAGAAGGAAAATTTGACAACTATTAGTGGTAATTTCAAACTCCCCTGTGCCCCTCAAATGTCGATCTGCATATATTCTTCACTTTACCCACAAGGTTAAGGAGTAGGAAGCGTTCATTGGCACCACCTTTCCTGTGTTCAAGTTGTAGACCTTTCCCCTGTTATTTCAGATATGGACAGGTTCTCATATCTGTGACATATTTCTGCTACGTATTTTGCCTCTTGGTGTATTTGAAATCTTCCCTGTGTACCTCAGACCCTTATTAGTGGTGAAGAGAAAAATATATATATATAGTGTTTTTGCTACATTTGATATCATTTTACTTTTCTGTACCAATAGCTACTTTGTTCTTCTTTCCTCTCCCAAAATCTCCATGGCCACCTTCCTCTCTGCCTCTGACTTTCCTTGATGGCCAGGGCCTCTTCTAATCACCTTGTTTTCTCTTCCTGATCAGCCCTTGGAACAGCTCATCCCTCTCTTTTCTCCACACCTCTGCATGTATACAGTCAGCCTTGTGGCTGCTGTATCTCTGCCCCTGTCTGAATGAGGACCAGGTGCCTTTTCCTGGCCTCAAACTTTCAGAGATTTGTCAATGATCATCTACTGGTGGTATCTCTGGATTTGAACACTTGTCTTCCTCAACCACTTGACCTGGGCATGTGAATTCCTTTCCTCTTCCCTGGCTATTCTGGGACAGCTGCATCTGGACCTTCCAACACTGATAATGAACTGTATAATCTGGTCCTGCTAAATAAAGTTTTCCTCAGACCACTTTGACAATGTCATCAATAAGCAAAATGCAGTGGAAACCTAGTCAGCCTTTTTGCTCAACTGTTCCAATTCTGAAATCATCTATATGCTCAATATCATGCTTAAATTGTTTCCTTTTCATCAAAACCCACCTTTATTCCTTCCCCTTCTGTAAAACATATCCTGATTCATTAGAAACAGCATGATAAACTCCATCGACACCAAAGGCTGGCACAATCTGGTAGGAAGATAAGGGCTTACCAGTGGATGGAACGGAAGATGAATAAGAAAAGAGGTGGTGAAAAGGCAGGAGAGAGAGGCCAGATGGCCTCTAAATGACGATCCTGAAGGAGAATCTACCAGCTGCCTTCATTCTTAAAAAATGGGAGATAATGGTCATGCTAACTGTAGCTTCTCCCTCCTTGACCTTGCAGTTATGTTCTGAGAAGAACAGAAAGAGACTGTGACTAACTGTGCTTCAGAAGCTGTGCTAAACTTGCTGCTGTCAGTGGCTTGGGGCTAACTACAGAGCCAGGGACAGCAGCCGCCATTGCTGACACTTTCAAAGGAACAGCCAAGAACTGCTCCCGGAGGAGCTAGCTGTGAGCACAGCGGTGCTGGCTGAGGTGGACCCAAACCCAACTATAGTAAGTTTCTAGGCTCTGTTTGTGTGGAAAGCTTGATTTTTTCCACTGTGCCTGTTTTAACATTTGCCTTCTGATATATCATTTTCCCTCCCCATTCCCTGCAAAGGCTCTATATGGATGGCATGCCAGACTTTCCAAGTTAACAAAAGGGTAAGTTTTTTGTTGTTTTGTTTTTTCCAAATTAGAGGTCTAGGCTGCATTCCCAAAGTCCTTCTGTCTCATTTTCATTATCAAAAGAATAGAAAATCAGGAGAGGAGGAGAAATGCAATCCTATTGGCTGTTTGATTTATTTAACAACCAAAGTGTATTCATTTTTAAAGAGCTTGTAAAGCTTTCTCCTAATTACGAGTACTTGCTAAAGGCAGAAAAAATTCAAAAACAGAGGAAAGATAAAGAAAAAAGTCAAATTTGAATTTCATTCCAGGCCATACATAAAGTGTAAGATATATAATATATAACATAAAATTATTTATAATATTATTTATATATAATATAATTTAAAATTATTTAAGACATTAATACATTAAATGTAATTACTTTTATTTAATATATAACATAGAAAATTTGCCACAAAAATACAACATATTACATAGAATATATAATATAAAACATATATAAGATAATATTTCCGTGATTCAAAGATGCACTTGTAAGCTTAATGTAATATTGTCTTAAATTGGTATACCTCTTATAGTTAATTTGTAGACAAATTTAATGGTCTAGCTTAGATAAAAGGAAATATGAGATCTATGAGTATATTAGAGTTTTAACTAAAAATTTACATCATTAAATCCACATTTTTGTAGCCTCAACAATTTATCGGCAACTATTTTCCATGCCAGTGGCATATTCATCTACCTCCATGAATTTTTATAGCTGCATTGCAAACCATTACATAGATTTACTATGCATTCTAACTTTATCCAGGTTATAAGGCTTTAAGCCTGGAAAGATGCAAGGGACAGAGACAATCTGCTTACCTTTGCAGCCCAAAGAAATTTGATCCATCCCCTCAGTGGACATTACCTTTGAAAGAGTGTGTTTGTACTTGTGCAGTTTCCATACTAACAGAGAACCCACTTACAGCCCATTTTATTTTTCATAAAACTTGTGTGACATTGCCCATTTTTTTCTGGGAAAACAGTTTAACTCTCTTAGCCAACCACTCCTTCCTAGCAGCAGAGTCTCTTCTCAGCTGACACTTTGGAGGGCACAGTATTTTGTTTTACTAAGAGAGGCATGTCCTCTCTGGCACTCAGAAGCAGGTGTTTGGTTTACTCTACAGCAGGGCAAGGTGGGCCAAACACCTGGGACCATTACAGAGTAGCCTAAATAATTGAGGGGAATAAGAGGGAAGAGAGTGGAAAAAAGTAAAAGGAAGACAAATAATAGAAAGAAGACAGTGCCACCAAAAGAGGCTGTTTTCTAAGTGAATTCATGGTATTCCAGAAAAATGAATTTTCCTCAGGGTTGAGGTGTTATGTTTTGCTTTATTGGGGAGGAGTGTAACGTTTATAACACCAACTGTTAATATTAATTCATTCATTATCCAACATTTATTGAATGTCTACCATGTATATGGCAATACTTGGTTCTTTTCCAAATTGTTACATTTGGAGAGGGTTAGGCGTGGTGAGTAGAAGGAGTTTATGTCATTTTGCTAGATTATTAGCTTTATTTTAGGAGAAAAACGGTAAAAGGAATTTGGCTTTACTCATCTTGACAAGACCGCTAATAAATTTACAAAACTTATAAGTAAGAAATGTCTGATAACTAGCTTTTGTACATGTTTTTTGTTTTGTTTTGTTTTGTTTTAGCTTGGTTGGTAGTGGCAGTAGCCTAAATCAAACACACCATAGATATTTGAAATGCTCAATCTCAATGGCATGGGATAATGGGATTTAATAATCATAAGAAAAGTGTGAACAGTAGTCTGTTTTGCAGGGTTAGGGTTGAAAAAATCCCAGGGTTAATGCATTTCCACATGAGATTATAGGTCGCATGGCTTGAGATAAGCTGAGAACTCACATCAGTTTCAATATGAGCGGTCCCTGCCCAATCCCTTTTCTGTGGAGTTTCAGTTAGAAATTTTATTTACTTGTGACGACATTAAATTAGTGTTGATCATGTCTAATTCATTTGAGTCATTATTAATTATGGCTACAAAATATTCTCAAAATACCTGCATAATATTAAAATTGAGAAACCAATCATATAGTCAATAAGTAGCATTTATCATTATTGAAAAAAGTCTCCATAACTGCTAAATAACTCTTTCAGCCATTGTAAGTCTATTAAGAATGATCCAAGACTGACTGCCTTATGAAAGAATAACATTAATAATAATAATAATATTTCAGATTGGAGTGTGGTAGCATTTATGTTTTTTATTAGGGAACCTAAGGGTGACGTCTATATTTTGTTGTTGATGATAAAGATAACATTGAAAAGCAAAATACAGATGGGCATCATTAATTAAGGTAATGACAATGAGCTGTGTTATTTTGCAACTATGTATTCATACTATAATGGGGGTAGTAGTATTTTAAATATTAAAACTCTGTTTTCATAAAAAGAAACATCCCTATGTAAGATTAAAATATGTATTATTCAGTCATGACTGTTTATCAGTTCAGTTGGGTTAATAAATCATCCTCAGATTTCCTGTATTCTGTGATCTTATTTAGACTTTTCCTCTGATTCTCTCGCTGGTCTTATAGCCTTTACTGCCACTGATGGCTCTGGATTTTAACACTGAGAGGTTGTATATTTCCCTAGTCCAACTCCTTCAATAATGAAATGGGGAAATTAAGGAAAGAGAAGTGAAATGACTTTGCTAGTCATACAGCTAATTCGTGGTGAAATATAAGCTAGAATTCCTATATTCTACTCACAGCTCTGTGCTCTTTCCAGACTCCTTTTTAATTAGAGTAGTATCTACATAATGGTGCTGTTATCAAAATGATAATATCCATTAATACTTATTAAATATTGGTGCAAAATAAAATATACTCTACCCTTTCTTTATCTCCTGTTTAGCGTCTGGGTCACTTGCTTGTGTGTTCTAACATTCGTGATATACTCAAGCATATCTGATTGGGTTTAGGCACAAACTCATTAGTGAATGGGGGAGGATCTGGTCTTCAGAATGAGGACTACGTGGGATACTACACCTCCTTGGATCCCAATGTGAAACAAAGAAGGGCAAGGTCTCAGCCCCTGATGCCCTGACAAGGGGGAGAGAAGGAAACTTTGACCTCACTGAAAAAATATAGAATTCGTTTCGGGAACTCAGAATTGATTTCCTGCCAAGAATTGACTTGATTAAGTCTTGCTATGGATTAAAATAGAACTGAAGATGTAAATTAAATTTGGATACAGAAAAATTAAGATTGGTACTTGTGTCACACTCTTGAGTTTGTAGATCAAGGTATTTATTTTCATGCCTACTGCACTTGTATTGATCTATATTGTAATGATATCCTCAAAGGTCTGTCCCTCTTATCAGACTATAAACTCCTACAGATTAGAGAGAGTAGTTTAGTCATCTTTATATTCCCTAAGCCCTTGGTACATTGGAGATGGGAATAATTATTTCTGTGCTAGATTGGTTACAAATATGTCCACAATAACTCCCCACACTGTATCCATGTCCCCTGCTCTGTTGACCTTATAGCTTTGCCCATTAACATGTGGAGTCTGTTTCTCCAACCCTTGAACCTGGGCTGGTCTCCTCATTTGCTGTTGCACAATAGAGTGCCATGAAAGTGACAGTGTTCTCGTTTTGAGACTAGGCCTAAAGAGGTCTTCCACACTTTTGCTCACTCTCCTGGGACCCTGCCATCACCCTGTCAAACAAACCTGGCATGGGGTAATGTGATTTATTAATTGCAACACAAGTGTGAGCAGTAGTCTGTTTCCAAGGTGCAGATTACAAAAAAAAAAAAACAAAAAAAAACAAAAAACAAAAAACAAAAACAGAGTTAATGCTTTTCCACATGAAATTATAGGTTGGGGATGCTGAGAAGCCATATGGAGGAAAATCCAGCTGTCCCACATAAGACCATCCCAGGCTAGCCTATACCCAGCCAACATCCCAACATGGAAGAGAATACAGCCAAGATCAGTAGAGCCATGTATCCAATGCAAAGCTTTCTACAGATGCATGAGTAGTACCAGCTGATACCAGCAGAACCACCCACCTGACCCATCAACTATAGGTGCTAATTGATTTAAGCCACTGACTTTGGGGGAAGTTTGTTACATAGCATTTTTGGGGCAAGGAATAACTGATAGAGTTTCTTAAATCCATCCATTAATTGTTCAATAAATTAAAAAATTTCTTAAGTAATAAGAAAATGGTAAAATACTCAGTATTCATAGGCCAAGCCTTGTTTTGTATGACCCACTTGATTTTCCCTTAGTGGCTCATTAAACGTCAATATATTGCAAAGAGTAATGATGCAAAAGGCAGTGTTACCCACACATTCACCTCTTTCTAGATGTGTGACCTTATACAGGTCACTTAATCATGGCTTCATTTTCCTCTTTTATAGAACAGAGATAATAATCCTACCCTATCAACTTCACAGGATTATTATATTAAATGAGAAACTGTTTGTGAATGTATTTTGAAAGCTCTTACATATACCCCATATGCTGAATCCAGAAAAAAAAGCTGCTAGTCTCTGGTGAAGGTTGAGAGGAGGCAGAGAGATTGAAGGAGGAGTGGAAAAATTGTAGGATGACTGATAATCAGAAGGTGCCTAGGGTCAAATGGTAACTGTGAATCTGTACATGTAGACCTCATTCTCTACTAGCATTATCAAGTTTGGTGATGGATTTCTTTTCTTGACAAATTGCGATTCCAGGTTATTTCCTCGATGATATTTCCACAAATGGAAAATCAATCTCTATTGCCTGAATGGCACTAAAGAAAGTTATTATTTCACATTTGATCCCATAGAGCTTGCATTCAGATTTACCAGCAAGAGAGTTAATAAAAACAGAACTACAACCAAGAGCAATTGAAAAATGTTACTTCTCTATCTGGCTACAGTGTGTCACCTTATATGCTGCATCCTCTGAATGATAAAACATAATTTACTGCATCAAACAGTAAATCTGAAACCCATTTCTAGATTCTCCATAACATGACACCTGTGTACAAAGATTTTTTTATTGGCTTTGAAATAGAAAAGAAGTGGTGAGCGAGAGAGAGAGAGAAAAGGAACATATGTTTGAAGATAGCCATTTATTATTTATATGGAAAGAAATAGTAGTTTACTTATAGTAGCTTTGTCTACTGATTTAACTTCATTTTCGTTTTATTTGAAAAAAAAAAAAACATTGGATCACTAAAGTAGTCCCTTAAGTTCCCTTAACAGGTATGTACTTGGATGCCTTTAGTATTTGATACTAAGAAACAAGAAAAGAAGTTTTATAACAGTTTATTTCCTCTCCACAGAAATTTGATGCAAATTGAAACTGTTCAAAACAAAAAACCAAGTTGTGATTCTCTTTTAGTGATTGTTTTAGAAATGCATACATTGGGTGTAGTATTGTTTACTTTTCCAAATTATTATGGGAATTTCCGGGGTCACATTGACTTTCTATTTTAGGTGGCCAAATGACATTGATGAGGGGTATGCAATATATGATTTCTGTTCGTGGCATAATAGTGAGAGAAGTGGGATCTCTATGTGGCAACTACAAAGACTGCAACTCATTCAATCATCAGTGAGTGAGTGCATGTATTCAAAATCTTTATTTAACACGAAATACTCTGCTAGTATATGTTATATTCTACCTTGTTTTATAGTATTTATATAAGCTAGATTCCCATTAAATTTTAATGTATTTCCTTTTTCTTCATCCTCCTCTTCATCCCATCTTCTTATATTTCATTATCATCTTCATCATCATCCTTACCACCACCACCATCAGTATCATTGTCATTTTCATCGTTATATCTTATCTTTTATAGATCTTTGTATCTTCTCAGTGCCTGATATATTGTAGGTAGACAATAGAAGTTTTTTCACTTAATATTAATTTTAAAATAATGTTAGTTACTTGTGGGGAGATAAAGCTCAATATTTAATTAAATTATTCAAACAAAACTATGAAATATGTATTCCGAAGTTATAGATGAGAAATTCTAAGTTTGAGAGTTTTGACACCAGCTTAAAGGCCTCCAAGTGGTAAGGGGGGATAGCTGGGCTTAGAACTACCGGGGGTGAGAGGAGAAGGAAACAAGACTGATTACTGTGCTCTGGGAAAGATAAAATGTCTGCTTAAAAGTTTACAAAAAAAATAAGAAAAACTAAGCTTTCTAAACATTTAATAAGGAGATTAACAGTAATAGTTATATATCATTATATAAATACACATATATTTGTGGTTCATTTTCAACAGTGTTTCCTAATGCAAGTTTATTGGTTTCCTAGGGCTACTGTAACAAATTACTACAAAACTGGTGGTTTAAAACAACAGAAATTTATTCTCTCAAGTTCTGGAGGGCAGAAATCCAAAACTAAGGTGCAGGCAGGACCACATTCCCTTCAAAGGCTTTAGGAAAGGATTCTTTCTTGCCCCTTCCAGCTTCTGGCAGTTCCTGGCATTCCTTGGCTTATGGCTGCATGATTCCAAACTCTGCCTCTGTCTTCATATGGCCTTCTCCTCTATGCCTGTGTCCCCTCTTTTCATTTGGACACCAGTTACTGGATTTAGGGCACATGTTAAATTCAGGATGCCTTGATCTCGACATCCTTAACTAATTCCTTTTGCAAAGACTCTACTTACCAATAAGGTCACATTTTGAGGTTCCAAGTGGACATGGGTTTTGGGGGGACACTATTCAACCCATTACAGGGGTATGATACAAAAAATCAGAATTCACTGCATGGTTCACGTGTAAGTATTGCTTTGGGACAATTTGCTTTAGGTATATTGTGTTGTGATCTAAAGTTTATTTCTTACTGTGGGTCACAATCTAAAGGGTTGTTCTAAACCACAACACTCTGTTTCAAAGCACTGCAAGTCACACATTCCAGACACTTTATTTGGTCAGCAAACATAGTCTCATTTGGTTCAATTTATATTCACATGTTACCTTCCTGGTCCCTGTAAACAACTGAGTTTGGGGACCCAGGTCTTGAGTCTTTCTTATCTGTTCATTTCAGTATCTCAATAATTAATTCCACTATAGTAATATGACAAATCTTCTGGCTAGTAATCTGAATAAATGAAGGAGACCCAATTCTAAAGACAGATTTACCCCAATCTAGTTGTTTCATCTTAATGTATGATATTACAAAGTCAATGCATGACAATAAAAGCTGTAGCATGATATTAGTAATAGCTACTGTTTCTAAGAACTTACTAAATGTCTGACACTGGATTACACCTTTTATGTAATTACTAATCCTGAAAACAATCCTATAATATGGATATTACAAGTTATATTTTATGTATGAAGAAATTGAAGCTTAAAGCAGTAAATTATCTTGTCCCATAAAATATAACTATGTGGCAGATCCAGAAATTAAAGCCAAATATTTTTGATCCAAACTCTTTATTCTTCTATCAGTATTAGGTACATGGCTGGATATTTTATTCTAAAAAATTTAAGACAATACAGCCTGGTGATCAAGTCAACATTGACAGTCATATAAACCATGTCAATAGTAAATACATTTGATATTATGTGAAGAAAATGACACATTACCTCTGTGATCTTCCTCTCCAAAACCCAGTATCCCAGTCTAATCATGAATCAAACATCAGTCCAATCCCAATAGTGGACATTCTACAAAATACCTGGGGCAGTACTTCTCAAAATTCTAAAGGTCATCAAAAAACCAGGAAAGTCTGAAAATTGTCACAGTCAAGAAGAAGCCTAAGGAGACATGACTTCTAAATATAATACTCTTTGGGCATTGTGCCAGGGAGTAAGGCTACATGCAGGATTAAACTGTCCCGATATTTTTTGGTCCGGGTTCTGGGTCTTGGCAGTCCCAGAAATTTCTGACATTTTCCCACCTTTGCCCTTGTTATTCCCTCTACCCTTCTCTGCAGTCTTCTACAGTTATCTCCAGTCATTTAAATATCATCCTTTCAAGTCCCAGATTCAATATCTTCTCTGTGGCCCTCTCTGGCATGCCTGTCTGCACCTCTTATCTAGAAGTAACAATCCATGTTTTCTTTGTGCTCTGTAGTTCATTAAAAAGTACTTCAGACCAAATCTCCTCATTAGTCAAGTCACTGGCTATATGGCCTTGAGAAAAATTATTTAAACTTGATGAGCCTCTGTTTAATCACCTGTGAAATGGGGATAAGCACTTAGCACTATTTTAAGGGTAAAATGAGAAAATGTGTAAAACTACCAAGTGTGGCACCTGATATGTAAAAGACATTGAATTGTAGTTACATCATACTCTTAGCTTCCTTTAATGATAGTTATTAAGCTGTAATAATATGCCAGACATGGTATTCACAACAACATGGTCAAGAGCTTATTATCTTCATTATAACCCTCTGAGGTAGCCAGTGTTATCATCACCATTTAAAACATTAGAAAACCAAGATGAAGAGAATGTAAATAATTTGCCAGAGATTACACAGTTATCAGTGCAGAGCCAGGACCCCAACCTAAAAGGCCTGCCCTGCCATCACAGCCTCCTGTGGGTTCCTCTGCCTCACTTAATAGACTGTAAGCTTCCTGCAGACCAGGCCATATGGTACATCATTGTGTGGGCTTTGCATATAGCAGATATTCAGTGCTTTTAATTGAATTGAAATGTAAATTAACATAATTATTACAGGAGGCATTTCAGAATGTACATCAAACAACCAAGAATGCAAGAGATACACCATTATTTGCACTGCAGATGGCCTTTTCTAAAACTAAAGTGGCACTAACTGAATGAATGTTTAGGTTCTCTTATCTCTGTTTAAATGAAAAGCTCTGTTTAAAATGAAAAGCTTTTTTTTATCTTAAGCACTATTATGCCATCTATTTGCAGCAGCAGTAATTCTCTCCTGAAATTCACAAAAGCCCTAATTCTTAAAAGATGAAGCTAAAGCAATGTGGTTTACTCAAACAATAAAAAGCACTCTGTCTACATGATTCTTTTTACAACTTTCCTTGAACTCTTCTTCCTTTCTACATAACAGGCTTTTCTCATTAGCGCCATGTGTTGAATCACAATGTCTGATTCTCCGTGGAAGAGTAAGCAGTATTTAGCCAGAGGGCAAAGGTGCCAAAGTGTGGAATGCTCAGAAATTCATAGTAAGAAGCAGATCAAGAAATCCAAAAATTGGACCTGGGGGTGGGGGTGGGGGAGGCAGAATGGTAGGAGGGAAACAAACAATAAAAAGCAAAAAAATAAAAATAAAAAAGCAGGGCAAGATTTCCTGTAAAGAAATTACAAGGAGTCAGAACAAAAGATAAAAATCCCTTTAAACAAGAGACTTTCCCTTGGATTGGCTTGGCTGGCCAACACACTGGGAATAATTGAGCTGAGCAGTATTGGAAAGATGGCACACAGGTTAGCCTGATTGTAGAAACTACTGGAAACAAAAGCAGATTAACACCCTTCTTACATTAAAGATAGAAAAATGTTACTTTCCCCTTTAATTTCATAGGAACATTAGAATGTAGAATTATGTCTTTTGTGTAATCCCTTTGATATCAAAAGAAGAAAAAATTCCATTTGAATACAAGTTATTATGTTTCTGTCCTACCTTTTCCTGGGTGAATTGCAAACACACTTATGCACATATGCAGAGTGAGTGATGTTTAACATAAAATTAATTGACCTTAATGAACAGAACAGGCAAAGCAATCCATCTGGAATTCCACTGTGTGGAAGCACTCTTCAGAATGCCTCTTCAGAAAAAGCAACAGTTTTCAAGTATTTTTAGATAGTGCTACCTCGGCAGGAATTTCAGTAGAAATATGGGCAATAAAACACATACTAACATCTTTGGGATTTGTGTGGATGCTTGGAGGTGATTAGACCGGTTACTAGTGTAACCTATTATAGGGACAGGGCATATTTGGGAGATAAAATGAATGAAAGCAAAGGATTTCTTAGGTATCATGCATACATTTTATACTTGGTTTACACTATGTCCAGCTGTGAAAGGCTCAGCTCAGGTAGTCCAAAGCCAATGCTGTCACTTTGTGATGTGTGAATTTAGCTGAGCTCCAGCTGGTTGCTATCAAGGCTAATAGAAGAGGCAGTATGGTGTCACTACCTAGCTGAAGACCTTCCTAGAAGTGTGAAATGTCACATACCTCTTGTTGAAAGTCCTCTTATTCCTCTAATTTCATCAATGTCTGAATTTATTGCACTGAGGAATTCTTAGTCTTGTTCTCCATACAAGTAGGCTTTTTTTTTTTTTTTAAAGATTTATCTGCCTTTATTGATACAAAATTAATACCTTTACGAATTAAATGTGTTCTGACATTCTGATTAGTCACTTTAGTAAACTAACTGAGTGGGTGGGCAGTATTGGAAACTACTGGAGAACAGGGTTATGGGAAAGTGAAGGCATTTTTCTTCCACCCCCTTATGTTCTCCCAGCTGCTGGAGGCTATTAAGGCCTTTAAACTTTGTTTATTAGCTGGGGATTTTGAGATCTGCATCAGTGCTTGTGTTTTTATTTGAGGTCCACTGACTCACTTGTGTTTCAAAGTACATTCTATGTCAATTCTCAAGTGTGATTTTTCCGAATGATAGGGAGTTATATTTTTAAAGCTAAAATTTGCTATTTCCATGAGCTTGATTTACCCGATTGCCTGGTTGTAATGGTAGTCAGTGTTTAAATGTCCAGGGGAAGCAATTAGCAAAACTCTTCCTCTTCTCCTTATTTTCAGATTTATCTTTCTTGGATACAAAGTCATAGTATCATCAAAGGTTCTTTGGGTTTGTTACATCTCATGTATTGTAGACTTCCCAATAATTATTACCTCTGCTATTCAGCATATTTTAATCCGTTGTGGTTTAGAATGAACAGATAATATCATCTACCTCATTTTTTTAGAGTCTTCTCTGTGCCAACCTTTGTGCTAGTCACTGGAGTGATGAGCAGATGAGATTCTTTGCTTTCATAGTGAGTGGGACGGTGACCACTTACTCAAAATAAAAGTTCTGAAGACAGAGAGTTGGACTAGAGGCAGCAGTAATTTCTTCTTTCTCCTGAGAAAGGGCACACACCCAGGTTAATGGAAGTGGGCAAGTGTGCCTTGTTAGTCTGGGAACAAAGATTATATAGGTACCCTGATGCAATATCCCATTTCCCTCCCTCCCTTACCTCACCCATTTCCCCATTGACTGGGGACTATGGGCTTACAATCTTCAGCGTGAAATTAACCCAGTCACGGAGCAACGCAAGGCTTTATTGCCTTTTTTAGGGAGAGTATGATGGTAGTCTCCAGTATCTGGGTTCATCCCCTTTTACTGACGTGGATTTGGGGAAGTGAGTTAGGTGACTTTCTGTGGAAATGTGGGGCTTAACTTGTTGCGATTGAGACTCAAACAAGAATTTGGGAGGGTTAGATAAGTGGGAACAGGGAATTCAGTTTGAGAAGAGACCACCTTTTGTTCTATTCCCCTCAATGGAGTATATATGAATGAATATATTTAATATCCCACTAATTAGTTTTAAATATAACTACAGTCATTATATAGCATAGCAAGTAAATCAAACCTATCCTTTTCAATTCTGGGAATTTATAGTTAGCTTGCCAGGAATCTGAGTTTTTGTTTGTTTTTTGTTGCTTGTTTACTCATTTTATATCCCGGTATTGCAGGAGACATATTTATTACATTATTTTCCCACATAGTTTATATTAAATGGCAAATTGTAGCTTGTTAGTTCTAGACATTTCCTGAATGCCATAATCTTAAATATTCAATCTGTCTCTAGATTGTTGAGTGTAAAGAGATGTTTTGACCATTCTATATATTTTCAAAAAGTCATTTACATCAATATTTGACAGTAAAAGTGATTAAAATTATAACATGATGCCTAATGGAAACTGATTTTGGTCACATTACTTAAAATAGGATAAAAATGAGAATAGTAATGATTGAAATGATGGTAAGAAAATAAGAAATCTAGAAAGTCATCAGCCAGCAGACCACTTCATAACCAGCAGGTCAGCATAATCCAAAATAGCAAATGAGCATTAGAGAATTCACATAATGAATTAGAATCTGAGCCTAGTTGAGCCAAACAGCTAAAGAGGCATGCTTTGAATTTTAAAAAGCCAAGATTTATGATATAAATATATAATCAGTTGCTTCCATATTATCTTCAATTTAATTGAATAAATATTCATTGATATTCCACTAAATGTCAGGAATTCTGCTAGATACAGGGAATAGAAAGATATTCCAGAATCAGTTCCCACCCTCAGGGTAAATTCTGTGCCTAACTCTTACAGCCTGCTTTCTTGCACCTTAACCCCTGTCTCAAAACACGCACATTCTCTGTGAGTTACATTCAAATACACAAAACTGAGGTAGCATGGGACTTACCAGGAAATACAGAACAAGTTATGTAAATAGGGTGCAATCTGTAATATAAAATTTCTATGAATTCTTTGGTAAAATGGCATTGATGTGATTGAGAGATGTTATGTAGAAAAAAATATAAGTTAATTCTCCCCAACTCTAAACTTTCATCTTCACATATAAGAACATTCTTAATGTTCTATTTATGATGATCTAATTTGGACGATGAGGAAAGTTGTAGTGTCATCCCATATATTGGGATTTTACTTACAAAATGTTATTATGAAATTTCCCCCTAGAGAAAAGAGAGACACAATTCACAGTATCAATGTTAGATTTATAAGGTAAGCACTAGCGTGGGAGTAGGTTTTGTTTTATTTTTAAATTTACCATGAGAGAGAAATTTATTTTAGGGAGCAGAAAAATTATTAATCTCAAATGATTGCTGTCCCTTAGTGAAATCACGGAGGTTAGTCATTGATCTTCAGGTACCTTTGCCTCCCCCAGAGGTTCTAGAAAGACACCTACTTCTAATGGAAGGACTGGTGTGTGTGTGTGTGTGTGTGTGTGTGTGTGTGTGTGTTTGCATGTATGTACCACAGGACTTAGCTGATTAAGCCAGTTCAAAACTGATGGCTATATTCAAAGAACAAGCCAAGCAACTAAGAAAACAGGGACATAGAACTGAGGCTAAGAGTGGCTCTGCTGAGGTATTTCATTGTGCTTCCTTCTTTATTTCCTCACCACACTAACACCATGAGGTCCTACTCAGTAAAAGGGAAAAGAAAAAAGAAGCTGTGGGCAAATAATCCTGGCGATTGCTACATGGCATGATCTCTACCCCTCGTGGAGATTGATAAGCATATTACTGTAGTAAAGGTTCAGGGAAGCCTGTAGTGTAACTTTAGTAAACAAGACCCCAGTTTTTTCTGGGGAATACACTTTGCTGTGAAGAATAAAGTTTCCCTAAGATAAGTAGACCTGTAGAGGAGGGGATGAGAGAGAGAAAGAGAGAGAGAGAGAGAGACTGAAAAACTTGATGAAATAGCACTGGAATGCAGGTATTCATGGTGGAGTTGAAGAAATGGTTAAGCGGATGTGGCTCAAGCAGTTGGGCACCTGCTTACCACATGGGAGGTCCTGGTTTCAGTTCCCGGTGCCTCCTAAAGAAGACGAGCAAGACAATGAGCTGACACAACAAGATGATGCAATGAGGAGACACAATGAGGAAACACAATTAGAGACACAACAAGCAGGGAGAGGAGGTGGCTCAAGCGATTGGGCACCTCCCTCCTGTATGGGAGGTCCCAGATTTGGTTCCTGGTGCCTCCTAAAAAGAAGACAAGCAGATATAGAGAGCAGAAAGTGAGCGCAAAGAATGAGGCGGGGGAGAGAAATAAATAAATAAAATAAATCTTAACAAAATACATATATATATATCTTAAGTGAATAACAACTTAACTGTCACACAGTCACCTCTAAATTAATGTTATCAGGTAACATTCCTTTTTAATTTTCACTTTTACTTTTACTTTTAAGTCTTAGTAAGCTCCCCCCAGTTCTGGTAACAAACACCTCTTGAGAACCCTTCCAAGAGAATCAGCTTTTTGCTATTCTCATATTGATGGTCCAGGAGCCAGAATGATCCTGATCCCAGTAAAGAACCTAAAAAAATTTAAAAGCTAGGCATCTGGTAACTAAAGGCAATCTAAGTGTCTAGTTGTCAAGCCCTGTTACCTCTTTTCTCAGCAGCCCTATTTTGTAAGACTGCTTTCAGCAGGGAACAGCATACCTTTCATGGCACATGACATGCTCAATCTAGGAAAATAACATCCTGTTTAAAATATATTTTAAAAACTCAGGTTTTCTTTTATTAAAGGCTAGAATGCTACATCTGGTTACATCTCCTGCCTAAACCCCAGGGGTTAAGAGGAGCTCACTGGCAAACCTTCAGCGTCCTCAAAGAATTATTCTCCAGATACTGGCAGAAACCACCCCAGGTTCCTATCCTCCTCAGTGATGTCTTACTCTTCTGGGATTCCCTCCAGCAACCTGTTCAGAAGAAAAGGTTTAGTGTGTACTACACTGGAATATTGTGCACTAAACATTAGAATAGTCCGGCTCTATGTTTTCTTTGTATCTTTTAAATTTTATTTTAGTTTTACGGTATTCTCTTTTTTGTGACACCCTGTTCCTTATGCACTGAAAACCCAAGGCACTAGTTGCTTAACACAAACCTTGCAATGCCTTCTAATTAATCTCTAAATAGCAAGTTTTAGGAAATGTGACTCTCATCTACTTAAAGCCTCAACTAATGGAGCTGCTAAATGTCCACCATGGCATTCATTCATTCATTCATTCATTCATTCAGTCAGTCAGTCAGTCAGTCATTTAATTCAATATGATTTATTGAACACTTCTTATGTTACAGTCAGTTTTATTTTAAATTCTGGGGATGCAAAAATAAGGAAAACAGAAAATAAAGTCTCTACTCACATCCTAATTAGAGAATTTATTATATGCTTATTATGGGCCACATTTCCAGGCACCTTATATATTCACACTTCTAATCCTCACAACAACAATGTGTAGTAGATACAATTATTATCACTCCCATTTTGGAAGATGAGGAAACTAATGCACAGAGAGGTTAAATAACCTGCTCTAAGACCTTAAAGCTTGTAAATGATAGGAGTAGACGCTTTATCCAGTCAGCCTGGCCTACATGTGCTCATAACCACTATCTTTTACTGTCTTTGAGCAATGATAACACTATTCCAAATAATCTCAAAATCTTGACCAATATTTGTCTGTTGGAGAATTACATGAATGCTCCATGAAGGTTACAGGACTGAACCAAGATCTGACTGCCTTCTTATTATTTTCTTTTAATTCCACTTTGAAAAAGAACAATATACTTAAGACAGTAATAAAAACATTTGTGGAGATTAATAGGACAGCACATGTGACAATTACCAAGTAGAGCAAAATGAAAGGAAGGATGGACCAATGTAAAGTTGGCCATGTGAACTATAGTTTTATAAGAATAAGTAAAGGATACTGACTGTCACCACTGCTATGCAACTGGGAATTTCTACCCAGGGCAATCAGGCAATAAAAAGATATAAACGGCACCTGAATTAGAAAGAAAGAAGGAAAACTTTCTCTATTTGCAGATTATATGATCCTATATATATAGAAAATTCTGAGAAATCCATAACAAAGCAAAGTGGCAGTACAGGATCAACATACAAAAGTCAGTGGTGCTTCTATACACTAGCAATGAGCAATCTGAACAGGAAATAAAGAAGAAATTTCATTTATGGTAGCAACTACAGGAATTAACTATCTAGGAATAAATGTAACCAAGAATGTACAAAACTATAAAACATTGCTGAAAGAAATCAAAGAAGACTTAAAATAAATGGAAGGAAATTCCATGTTCATGGTTTGGAAAACTAAATAATGTTAAGAAGTCAATTCTTACCAAAAGGATTTACTGAGTCAACACAATCCCAGTCAAAATTCCAACAGCCTTTTTTGCAGAAATGGAAACGCAAATCATGAAATTTATATGGAAGGGTAAAAAGCCTAACTAGTCAAGAGCATCTTAAAAAAGAATAAAGTTGGAAGACTCACACTTACTGATTTTAAAGTGTTTTACAAAGCTATAATAATCAAAACAGCATCATATTGGCACAAGGACAGACATATAGGCCACTAGAATTAGATTGAAAGTTCAAAAATAGGCCTCAAATCTATAGCCAATTGATTTTTGATGAGGATGCCAAATCCACTCAGTGAAGAAAGATTAGTCTCTTTAACACCTGGTGCTTGGAAAACTGAATAGCCATATGCAAAAGAATGAAGGTGGACCTTTACTTCACACTGTTTATAAAAATTAACTCAAAATGGATCAAATACCTAAATAAAAGAAACAAAACTATAAAACTCAGAAAAAAAAATAGTGAAACATCGTCAGGATCTTGTGGTAGGCAACGGTTTCTTAACCTTTATACCAAAAGCACAAGCAACAAAAGAAAAAATAGATAAGAGGGACCTCATTAAAATTAAAATAATTCAGAGATTTTATCGTGCAAGTAAAAAGACAACATACAAAATGGTAAAAAAAAATTTGGAAACCACACAGCCAATAACATTTTACTATCCAGAATAAATAAAGATATCCTGCAACTCAACAACAAAAAGACAACCCAATTAAAAAAGGCGAAAAAGACTTGAATAGACATTTCTCCAAAGAAGATATACAAATGGCCAATAAGCATCTGAAAAAATACTCAACATCATTAGTGATTAGAGAAATGCAAATCAAAACCCACTAGAATGACTACTATTTATAAAACAAACAAAATAGCAAGTGTTGGAGGGGATGTGGAAAAATACAAACACATATTCATTATTGTAGTAATATAAAATGGTGCAGCCACTGTGGAAAACAGTTTGGCAATTTCTCAGAAAGTTATTTATAGAATTACCATAAGACCTGGCAATCCTACTTCTAGGTATATACCCAAAAGAATAGAAAGCAGGACTCAAATAGATATTTGTGCACCAGTATTCAAAGTGATATTAATCACAATTGCCAAAAGATGCAAGCAACCTAAGTGTCCATTACCAGATGAATGGATCAATAAAATGTGAATATTATTACATACAATGGAATATTACTCAGCCATAACAAGGAATGAAGTTCTGATATGTGTGTCAAGGTAGATGAACCTTGAAGACATTGTGTTAAGTAAAATAAGTCAGACACCAAAGGACAAATACTGTATTATCTCACTTATATGGAATAATTAGAATATGCTAGTCCATAGAGTCAGAAACTAGAATACAGGTTACCAGAGGCTGGGATGAACATAGGGAAATGTTTAATTCATACAGAGCTTCTCTTTGGGGTAAAGGAAAGTTTTGGTAATAGACAGTGATGATAGCACAATACTGTGAATGTAATAAACCCTATTGAATTGTATATTTGAAAGTGCTTAAAATAGGAAATTTTAGGTTTTATGTACATTATAAGAATGAAAATTTTTAAAAAACATAGATCTCTATGACACAAAGAATGAACCCTGATATAAGCTATGGGCTATAGTTAATAGTGTGGTTATAAGAATAGTCTATTTCATCAGTTGTAACAGAGGAATCACACTAATGCAAACTGTAAACAATAGAGAAAACTGTGTGTTTGAGGGTGGTATATTGGAACTTTGTACTTTCTCATGTATTTTGTCTAAACCTACAATTTCTCTAATTTTAAAAAATGAGGAAAAAAGAATAAGTACTGGGAAAGCTGTTATAAGAAACATTTTGATTGATCTTCTGGCCATAGACAACTCTATTGGCAGTGGTTTCGGGCTCTACTCCCCAAATCTCTGCCAATCCCCTCACCTCCTGTAGCTAACCTTTGGAACCACTTCTTTTAAACCAAGGCATTTTCTTCAGAAACATCCTTTACTTGTACGTAAGTTATCTGGAAACGTTAACATGGAAACCCGCTTTCTCTAGAACAAAGTCTCTGAATAACAAGGAAAATACTACAGGGTGCAGGATAATTTTTGAGATGAAGGAGTGGTGTGATTTGTCCTGGTGGCTCTGCCAGAGAAGACAGACCCAGGTAAGGATCAAGAGGGTGGTAGAAGGGATTACTGATAACCCAGTTTTGAAGATCAGGGGACATCTGGGGGGAGTCATGTATGGGTTGGCCAAGAAGAAAAGTAAAAATGGTGCAAGGGCTTATGTTTGGAGCTAACTCTTTCTAATAGGGGTTGTGGAGCCATACAACCTCAAAGTGATATGCCTGATTTCTGGCTCCAGATTCAAAATGGGAGCCAAGTGGATCAAACTTAGAGAAACTTTAGAAATAAGTAACCTTGATGGGAGAATGGGTATTGATAGAGACTAGGTGTATAGAACAGAAAGAGATAGAGACAGAAGGGAGATGGTAGATGAAAAAGAAAGGAAAGAAGAAAGAGAAAGAAAGAAAATACCACTCCTTTATTGGTTATGACACTGGTTAATCTACTCTTAAACCTCAGTTGAAGAAACAGAATCATTGGTATTTGGTGTTTTCTACTGATATACATTTAGTTGTTAAAACCACCGATCCACAATTTTAGTATTTTATTGACTCAGACACTATATTAAGTATCAATCAGTTATTTATACTCTGGGATGTTACGTGGAACATCCTAGATTTACTTGGAGGGTGGTATATTTGATGCCTTCCAGAAGGCAAAAGTGGTAGTGTATATCCTTTGCTCCTATGCCATGCCCAGGAACCATGCTGGAGACAAAAATAGCCTTAACTCCTGGTGGCAGCTTGAGATATATCAGAAGAAGAGCTATGGATTTAAAGCATATAATCTTCAGCCTTCTTCTGCAGGCATTATTGAAAATAAATTCCCCAAATGGTGATGAAGTTCAGTTCAATTGAGTGGTGGGAAAAATATCAGTGGGTTGTGGGAAATCTATGGCCTTAAGTACCTTATTTTTTCTGTGTATATTTATGATTAAACTGTGAGGATACATTTTTTTAAAATATCATTAGTGGGGATTCAATTTTCTCCATCTCAGTGTTGGTAAGGAATGGACTGACATGAACCTGTGTCTAGGAAAACCATGTAAAGAAAAATCAGAAAATGAATATTCATCTATATTGGACACTCATGATTTAATGGAAGAAACAAAAGCATTGCTAATTTTTACCTTCTTGATTTGCAATTGGACTAAATAATACAATGGGAAAATACTCAAAAATTATTGTCAGGGTGGATATAATTTGTGGCTAAGCAAAAAGCAATAACCACACACACTTCATTGTCTGTGACATTAATAAGTACTGCCTAATAGCGTAGGGAAAATTACTATTCCATGTTCAGTTTAAACAGATTTTTCTAAGCCTGTGTACGAAGAGATTGGTTTACAAACTGTGCTACTAAACAAAGTTAATGTGTGAAATTCAGAATTAAATGTCTTTAACTTCTTCTGCCTCTCTTTCAAGAATCAATACTGAGAAAGGGGTTTGATAGAACAAGGTCATGAACTCCCTTGGAAGCTTTCTGAAGGATGTGAAAGTGGATAAATTGCTTCCCTTTCCTGCCGGCTCCAAGAACTCCTGTGTCTCAGCTCTGGAAATGCATATGGAAACAATTGTTCCTGGGCCATTTCCTCTCCTCTCAGGGCCGGCTGTGGCCTCTCCACATCTGGAGCCTTAGCCCTGCTGCTCAGCAGAGAGGTCAGGGTTTGGCTCTGCCAGGCCTCTAAACCGACAATGCCCTGGCCCCAGCCTTTGCTATTTAAAGGAAGGGAGTGCACTGATAGCATTTTTGGGTTCCCTCAGTTTAATATATCATTTAATACAGCACCTTATTTTTCAAACAAGAAACTCAGCAAGATTAAAAATATTTGCCTAAAGTGAAATTGCTAGTTAGGTAATGAATGGGCCAGGATTAGAACCCCAAGTATCCTGAATACAGTTCTAGGCTGCTTGTTCTACTTCCCTCCATATCTGCCTGGCAAGGAGGGATCTTGCAGTCTCCTTGGGCATGCAGGCCTCCAAATTTAGAGGATGAGTCATGAAATACTTCCATCCTTTCCATTGTATCAGGGTCTTTTTTGAAAGAAGAAGGTAGACCTTTAATTTTTTTATCTGAATCGAAACTCAAACTTTCGCGTCTTGGTTATGGTTACTCAACACAGCACAGTTTCATGGAGCTTTAAATGATATCATTTAAAAGGTGATATTATTTTAAGAACCCCTGGGTTAAAGGAATTGTCTGAATGTCACATATATAGTTAGCCAAGGCAAACTAGAACTCAAGTCTGGAATAAGGGTCTTTTTGCTATACTAGCTATCTGCCAATATTTATTAATCTGAGTTTTTGTTTATGGGTTGACACTTTGTATTTAGTTTAGTAAGTAACTTCTCCCCAAAGTAGCTACAACATTTTCTCCCAATTTTAAAATAAACTTAAAATGTTTTTTAGAATAGTTTGAGTTATAGAAAAATTGTGAAAATATTACAGAGCTCCCATATACCCTAACCCAGTTTGCCCTGTTAGTAGCATCTTACATTAATTTGTATAGTTCATTGGTCACAATTAATAAACCAATATTGACACATTATTATTAATTAAAATCTGTACTTTATTCAGATTTCCTTAGTTTTTACCCAATGTCCTTTTTCTTTTCCAGGATTCCATCCTGGATACCACATAACATTCAGATGTCATGTCCCTTAGGCTCCTCTTGGCTATGACATTTTCTTAGACTTCTATTGTTTATGATAACCTTATAAATTTTGAGGAGTACTGGTCAGCTATTTTGCAGAATGTCTCTTAACTGGAATTTGACTGATGTCCTTCTTATAATTAGACTGGGGTTATTTTTTTTGGGTTGAAGACTTCAGAGGTAAATTACCATTTTCATCACATCATATCAAGCATATCTGTTATCAACATGACTTATCTCTACTGATGTTAATCAGATCACCTGGCTGAGGAAATGTTTGTCCGGTTTCTCTACTGTAAAGTTACTCTTTTTTCCCTCCCTTCCATATTGTACTCTTTGAAAGGAAGCCACTAAGTGCATCCCACATTTAAGGAGTGGGGACCTATTTGAGGGTAGTGTATCTACATAATTATTTGGAATTTTCTGTATGGGAGATATTTCTATTCTCCCCATTTATTGATTGATTCAATCACTTATTTATATCGGGATGGACTCATGAATATTTATTTTATACTTTGGTTTATAATCCAATACTATTTATTTTGTTTCTCAAATTGTTCCAGCTCTGGCTTCTGGTAACTCTTTCATTTGGATACTATATCACTTTGACATATCCCTATCATTGTTTTTACGTGTATGTGTATGTTTTGAGTATTTCCTTAATTTCTGTCACTAAAAGATAGCCCACACTCATCTAGTCTATTCCCTGCCTAAGCCCTAGAAACAGTCATTTCTCAAAGGCATCCTAGTTTCTCTTATTGGAGAATGGTATGAGAAATCCCACGGTCAGGGTGCTAGATGTGCTTGTTGCCTCTGGGATTTGTTGCTTTTAGGCCCTCTCATCTGGTAAAGCAAGGAAATGTATGTGTATATACTAACCCATGTATATACACATACCCACAAACAGTTCTGTAGGTATCCATCTGTACTGATATCAAGCTAAACATGAGTTCATCCTGATGCCTCCAACTCTAATCCATCACCACATAGATCATTCTAGCCTTCTCCCTTGCTTAGCTGTAACTTCCCACTATACTATTGAAGCCTAGTTCCTGTCTTCCACCAAATATTTACCTCATTGTTTAATTCCAGAGTACATGTTTAGTTGTTTTACAATGTTAACCTGTACCTTCATGGGAAAAAGGCTTTATTAACTAGAGGAAAATGCGTATGTTCAGTTCTCATTTCCTTCAGTTCTTATAGTCTCTTCTCATTTCCAAATTTATTTACATCAGCACTCTTTTACTCAAACTCTTCAGTGAGGTTATTTCATACATTTACAATGCAGGATGATTAATTTCTCATTGTCTGCATTCCATGTGGAGATTCCTTGACTTCTTAAATGATTTATTAATTTGACTTCAAAATCCTTGCTTTTTTAAATGTTTATTTATCTTTACTTATTTTTATTTTTACAAACACTCTCTTGCCTCTCAAACCCCATTATCCAATACCCTCTTATCTACTATTTTAGTCTGCTAAGCTGCTAAAAGCAGATACTATGAAATGCTTTCACTTTAACTATGGGAATTTATTAGCTTACACACTTATGGTTTTAAAGCTGTGAAAAAGTCCAAATCAAGTCATCATCAAGATGATGCTTTCTTCCTGAAGACCAGCTGCCAGCAGTCCTGGACTCCTCTGTCACATGGCAAGGCACATGGTGGCATTTGTTGGTCTCTTCCTTTTCTTCTGGGTTTCAATGCTTTCAGCTTCTTGCTTCCATTGCTTTCTCTCTCTGTCTGAACTTCTTACTCTAGTAAGAGGATTAAGACCTACCCTGAATGAGGTGGATCATAGCTTAACTTAAGGAGCCTCACCCACAGATCCTGCTTATAATGGGTCCACACCCACAGGAATAAATTAACTTTAAGAACATACTTTTCTGTGGTACATACGATTTCAAACCACCACACTCCAAATTTTGGATCCCCAAAAGACACATTCTTTCCATTTGCAAATACATTCATTCCATCATAATATCCCAGAAGCTTTAAATCATTTCAGTAACAATGTTAAGTACAAAGTCTTATCAAAATCAGATATTGGTGTGGTCCATCCTGGGGCATAATTCCCTTCTGACTGTAGACCTGTGAAACCTACAGAATACCTTATCTGCTTCCAATATACAAAGGAGGGACAATTGCAGGATGGCTCATTCCTTTTTATTGCTGGTTCTACAGTTTATTGATCCACTCACCTATTGAAGGACATCTTGGTTGCTTCCAGTTTTGGGTAATTATTAACAAAGTTGCCATAAACATTTGCATGTTTCTGTGTGATTGTAAATTTTCAAATCAATTGGGTAAATACCTAGGAAAATGACTCCTGGATTGTATGACAAGACTGTGTTTAGCTTTCTAAGAAACTGCCAAACTGTTTTCCAAAGTGGCTGTACCATTTTGCGTTCTGTCAGCAATGAATGAGAATTCCATTTACTTCACATCTTCACCAGCTGTTGGTATTGTCAGTTCTTAGCTTTTCACCATCATAATAGGTGTGTATTGGTATTTCATTGTTTCTTTAATTTCCCTAATGACAAATAATGTTGAGCATCTTCTCAAATGCTTATTTGCCATCAGTATATCTTCTTTGAGTGGGGTTTCTGTTCAGAACATTTGCCCATATTTATAATTGGTTTGCTTGTTTTCTTGTTGTTGCATTTTAAGGGTTCTTTGTATATTTTCAATATGAGTAAGTCAGGGGGAGTGGGTGTAGTACAGTGGTTGAGCACTTGCTTTGCATGTGTGAGGTCCCAGGTTCAACCCCCAGTACCATCTAAAAATATATATATATATATCTTTTGAAAATATTTTCTCCCAGTCTGTGGCTATAAAAATGTATTAATACTATATTTCTTCACTAAAGAAAGTGTAAAATTTGCTATACAACATTGAAGCAGGTAGATTTGAAGGTTTGAACAAAGGTCAGTTAGACTTGAGAAATTGTATATTTTCTTTCATTTGAAATTGATTGTGACTCTTAAAATTATAATCGACATCATTTTCTTCCTTTTGATGAATTTCCTAGTCGCTTATCTTGCCTTACTGTGTCCCAGTGGCAGTGTGCCCATCCCCATGAAATGAATAATGATTGTCCAAGCATTCATGGTAATCCTCTTCCCCTTTGCCAGTCTGCTTGTAAGTAACTGCATCCTGCTCAATAGTATGTAAAGGGAAATTTGGTAGAGCACTTTAGGGAAAGGTTTTCCTCTTACAAAAGTGAGGTCAACATGACAAATGATTGCTTTTGATCCCTGCCCTCCCTCCTGCTTTGGATGCTCTCATTTGAGAATATAAAATCTAGAGGCTTGCCAGCCATCTTGCAACCATGAGGTGACAAGCCTGAATACAAACTCCAACGTGCTAAGAAGGGTGAAATAGAAAAACAAAAAGAGATTGGTTCTTTAATGGCATTATTGAGCCATGGAACCAAACCTGGAAAGCCAATCTCCAGAAGTCTTGCTTTAGTGAAAATTAAATATCTTTTATTGAGCCAGTGCTTTTCAGCCTTTACAAATCATGACTACACACAAGTTCATTTTTGTATAGTACACTGGAGTTAACAGGTAAGTATCCTCACAGAGACAGTTGCTCAGGGACTTCAATATCCTTGGGCAGCCCCTTCTATTCATGATAAGGATGGTCTGGGATTAGCATCTCAGCTACTTGCAACCCATTCATGGTGCACTGTCATACACTAGTTGAGAAATTCTGATTTTAGACCCAGTTTGCAGGACTTTCTGAAACTTGAAACCAAACACATCCTAGCACATACTTAATGAAGATTTAAACTTATGCAAATAATGTCTGGTAATAGTAGGCTCATATATCTATGTGATCACCCAAACTTGAGCAGAGTTTGGAAATTTTCTTGGTCCTCTGGAATATACTTGGGAGAATTGGGTCAGAAAAGGATACACTATCTTCTCTTTGTACTCCTAACATGGTTTTAATTTAATTGAGTTGGCATATTATGGTAGGCCGTAATATGGTAAACCATATTTACTGTAAAAATTCTTTTAACATATAAGTTTAAATGACTATTTGAACAGCTGGTTCCAATTCATAATATCAACATCACACCAAACAGACTCAAGTAATAAAATAACTAAAAACAGGTCCAGTAACCAAAACCTCTGAGGATTCAAGGAAGACTCACTGTGCTTTCATAGAAGTCTTTCCAATATCCTAAAGAGTCCTGACATCACTGCAATGCAGAGTTCTCTAATGATGAACTAAGATGACGGTGTTGTACTTACAAAGTGTAATTTTTTTAAAGGGCTTACAAGGTCTTGTATTCCGAATAAGGATTGTGATCCCTAAAGAGACAGTATTTCTAAATGTTTCTTATTCATAATTAAATAGGTTTCTGGCAGCAGACAATGAACTTCACAGGATTTATATTGACTCCTTCTGTTTGGGAATAAATTGTAGACTCTGGATATCTCTGAACCACATTCTAATCCTCATGTTTTTATTTATTATTATAAGGTTGCTAAAACATAAATTTCTTGGGAACCAAGTACTTTCTTTAGGACAAAAAAAAAAAGACGCAGATATCTGTTTACTTTCACATCATAATTCCAATGTATTTAAAGAATATTTTAAATATATATGTGTATACATACATATTCACATTAAATATACAAATATTTACTATACATTTAAATAATAATTCTATGTGTATTTTAGTATATGTTTTACTTTATATTAAATCTAATATTTTATTTATATGTAATCACTTCTTTATTTACTTGAGTGAAATCATTTAACTTGGAGCCACGGCATGTGAAAGAGCGTGTGTCATTAGTTAAGTCTTGCGGTTTGGAAGTGACTACTAAGTTTGCCATGAACTTTTTTCACAAATGTGGGATCATCAGTACATAATGATGTTTGCAAAGTATGAAGCTTCTTGAAACTTTAAATTGCAATTTTTCTTAATGTTAGTAGTTTCCAACAGAGTGTGTCCCACTTTAATGTATGTAGGGGTGTCAAAGGCCTATGAAAATGTGTGAGATTTTGGCCCGCAGCCATTAGCTAGAAGCAAAACAGTGATATACTCTGAAACTACCGAAGCTGTTAGGACTGCCAAGTGTGCAGAAGTTTGCTCTTTTGTGGCTTTCTGACCAGCTCTGGTTTTTGTGCACAAGTATTGGCTAATTTCCAGAGGAGGTCAGACTATTGACTGACTTTCTGGTGCAATAAAAGTGCTATTTTTAGCTTTCTATCCTGAATGAGTCTAACATACAATGGAAACTACGATCAGGTTCTCCTAGACTCCCTGCAGTAGGCAACAGCTCAGGACAGCAACCTCACCTAAAGGAATGATATCAGCTGTGGAATATGGGGCCCTTGGATGGTGAGCACAAAAATATTACTCACTGGTCCTATTAACATTCAGAAAAACAATTCAATACTTTTCAGGCTTCCCTAGGAAATAGGGCTTATTTCAAACTCCATTGGGAAAATGGGAGATGAAAATAAAGGATAAAAAAATAATGTGGCAATTGCTATAGTTCAAGGCATCAAAGTTCTCATCCCAGTGACAGTTGCTCAACTATCTGCTAAATTAGAAATCTCTCGAGTGACTTAACTCAGGGAGAAAATGTTATTATTCCTTTACAGAAACACCTGTTTTCACCTGATTATTTTTTCCCCCAAATGCCTCATTCCTACATCTTGAAAAGTGTCATCCAGCCTTTCATACAGACCCTAGAAGTTTTCAAATGAGTTTGGGAAACAGCTTACTTAATACTAACTTCCAAAGGCAAGGATTAAAGGAGCCTGAAAAGAAACTGTCAGTGAAATAAGAAAGAACACACAGTTCAAACAAAGAATAGAATGCTTTAAGCAAGTAGGCAGATGAATTATTAACAAGTTAATGTAAAAAGAGGAGTGAAAATTATCCATTGGATGAGGTAATTAGGAGGCAATAGGTTATTGTTTTTAAGAGCAGGAAGTTGGACAACACAATATGAAAGTGAAAAAGGAAAGAGAAACAGTAAGCAGGCTCCATTTTTTTGACAGATTGGAAGAGAAGAAAATGAGGGAGACAGAGTATTGTACTGAGGAAGACTGTGTATGCAGCTAGGGAATTTCTTTGCAGGACAGGAGAGCCTTGAGTACAAGCAAAAAGAAAGGTTCAAGTAGAGTTGGAGAGGGAGAAAATTCAGGAGCAAGGTAGGATACTTGATGGAGCAAGATTCATAAAGAAATGGGAAGGGATGCTGTCAAGGACAAAGATGAAGGGATTGGCATTGGCAAGGAGCAGGGCTAACCATTCCCCAGTGTGGAGAAAACGGGTTAGAATGAGAGAGGAAGAGTACGGTGTTGGTGGGTACTAAAAGGTGGGGCTAGAGAGTAGAGATCTCACCTGATGGCTTTAAATTTTCTTCATATTAAAGGTATCTTGGGGCCACAGTCTCAAACAGCGGCTTCGCGCTCAGTGTTGGGGCACGTTCACTCAGTGGCCCCAAGCTTCCTGCCACCGCGATGGCTACTCTCCGTGTTAGGGCTTGATACGGATGAAAAAGAGTAGGTTTCGGTTTCCCCGGACGTTTTAGAGTCGCGCACCAGCGTGGCCTTTTCCGGTAGGGCCTCAAGCCGCCCTTTCTGGCTCCACATGTGTTTGGACTGGAACTTCTCTGAGAGTATTACCCGCTGTAGTTCGTGCAGTTGCGCCCGTCTGGAGCGCGGAGGCCCACTGGGGTCGCGAGGACGTCATCATGCCTAAGGCATCAAAGGGGAAAAGTACAGAAAGGGAAAAAAAAGTTATCCATCCATATAGTAGAAAAGCAGCTCAAATTACGAGAGAGACCCACAAACAAGAAAAAAAAGGGAAAATTGAAGAATGAAAAGGCCTTGCGTCTCAACATTATTGGTGAAAAACTACAGTGGTTTCACAATCATCTTGATCCCAAAAAAGTAGTATATTCAAAGAAAGACGCTTGTGAATTAATTGAAAGGTATTTAAATCGATTCAGCAGTGAACTGGAGCAGATTGAGTTACATAACAGCATCAAAGACAGTCAGGGAAGGAGGCACCATTCCCGGGAGACAGTCATCAAGCAGACGATGGCACGCGAGCGGCAGCAGTTTGAAGGATATGGCCTTGAGATTCCAGACATTGTTAACGCGGGTAATCTGAAAACTTTTAGGGATTGGGATATTGATCTGAAGAAATTGCCAAACATTAAAATGAGAAAAATCTGTGCTCACGATGCAGTTCCCAAGAAGTGCAAGAGGAAAAATATTATAACTGTAGACAAAGATTTAGGTGAATTGCAACTAAAAGATGAAACAGATGACTCAGATGAGGAAATGACTGCAGTGGCCCAATTGTCTTTACTTTGAGTTTAAATAATTTAAGAGCTTCAAGTTATACTCAATGAATATATATAAATATATATATATATATCGTCTAGATACAGGAATTTGCTGTTAGATCATTTCTTACATAAAGAGAGTTCCGTTTTAGTTTCAAAACATGTTAGGATTTTTATTTAAAAATCAAGGTTGCTTTATCATTTACATTATGATGCTAAAGTGGTTATGAAATGATCTGCAAAACCTCTTTAATCTGAATTTCCAGGAGTGTATGGCAGTGTGATATGAATGAGAACAGAAAATGTTTAAATATTTAACCTCACGTTTACTGACAACTGTCTGTCTAATCTCACATTTTGGGGGCATGGATAGCATTCTTCTCTAAAAGGGTCCTGTGGATACTTCTTGAGCTGTGATGATGGCAGTGTTATTGTTCAGTAATAGTGTCACACTAAACCTCCTCTTATATATTAAACCTAACCTTTTGTTATAAAATAGGGAAAATGTGATGCAGAATTCATAGTCTGTTTGATTTTTACATTAATCCTATTTGTTATCTTCTGAGCCAGAGTTAAATGGATAAATAAGAAATGTCACTTGTTATGTTGATCTCCCACATTTAATCTCTAATCTTTTGTCAAAGGAGATAAATGATTTCAAGATAGATCCTTTTTTTTTTTTTTTTAATTTGTTTCTACAAGATAGATCCTTTTGATTGCATATTATTTTCTACTTCCTCTCATTGTGAAAAATAGATTTTGTTTGTAGAAACATAGCTAAATTGGTCATCATAAATGATCATTTTTTTAATGGTGCAGTTTTGTGTTTTCCTCTGAGAGATAGGTTAAATTGGCATATAACTAAATATTTCAAGTGTCAGAAAAAACATGGATGTGTAGAATGCTCTTCATGGAACTCATTATATATAACATAACTTTTAGTCTATTTTTTAAAGGAAAAATGGGGATATATTTGAATATTTTCAAGAAAGGGGATCATTAATGTTGTATGAGGCTAACTATATGTCAACTAAGTCTTATTAACAATCTTAAGTCTTATAACTTTTATTTATGAAAATTAAAAATAAAATTTATTTCTACATTTTCAAAAATAAAAATAAAAAAAAAATAAAGGTATCTTGGGTAAAATGGAGAAAGAGGTTGTAAATCTTTGGGAGAATCTCTTTCCCCTCCAAAAGCTGAAATGACCTCAGTTTCTTGTACTTCCAATGATTTAAGTACAGAATGTGAGAAAAATGACATTCACAGAGAGTTGTGTGCAGTATTTAGATGTCTAGACCAATCAGCTTCAGGAAACATTTGGTGTTAGAAACCTGGATGCAGACCTCTAATGTGGGCATTGCAGAGATAACATTTTGAGAACTAGCTTGAACAGCTCATCATTTCAATGTAGCAATTCTATCCATTCAATACTCATAAAATGCTTACCATGATACCCAGCTACAATGGTGTAGTAGACTATCAGGACATGCATTTAGTACTTTTTTAAAAGAGCCCTTCAGCATTCTGAGAAATTTATTTTATAGATAAGAAACGTTCAGAAATTTTTTTCTGCTTTGTACTTTTCTTGCCCCTGCTTCTTTCTTGCCTTTGACCTATGTTCCTCCATCAGGAATGTTATAAATATATAATTTTCCTGTAAGTGTGTAAGTGGGTTCTGAATTATAGGCTTATCAATCCTCTTTTATATGTCTCAGGGAAAAAGTAGAATTCAGTCTGAAAACATTGCCCTTGGATGCTTTAGTACCATTATGACCTTGGAGAAAATACAGTAGCTTTTCCCTAGAAATGGTATCTGACTGTCACTGATATCTTACAGATATTTTATATGAGAAGCAATAGAGGATCACTTGAAACTTCATAAAGTACGTCTTAATAGTCACCTAAATGCAAGACTGGGTTAGTAACATACTTAGGTTGAGCAATAATAGATTCCAAGACTGAAAATGGAGAAAATATCAGGCTAGAAATATTGGTTGGGTCCTAACAGTCAAGAAGAATAAGATAACCATGTTGATTTTTGTGAGTGAGACCATTTATAATAAAAACAGATGTAAAGTTATAAACGTGCTCTTTATGATTAGCAAAGGTAAAAGAAAATAAATAGAATCTTCCCATTTAATGCAAAATATTTTTTAATTTGGACGCCATAAAACTGCTATGACAGTGAAGGGTAAGCAGCACCCACAGTGAGCACGTAGCAGAGAGAGGATAAGAGAGGGCAACCCAGAGAAGGTAGATTCTCGCAATGATTGTGGAAGAACTGCATCGATTTTTTTTAGGTAGGAGAGAGTGCTTTGCATACTGTTGGCCCATCTCTGCTGCAGAATCTGTTACTAGTCCATAGTAAAAAAGCAATATATTTTTCATATTATGGATAATGTTTTAAATGTTTGAATATTGAAACAGAATCAAGCTTAGTCATTATTTCCAAAGGACTTTTATTTTTCTGTGTGTCCATTTACTTAGCAAATGATAATTCTTTTGTTAAAGTATAGCTATTTTCTCTCTTCAGAAATTTTGCCCTATTGTTGGTTATAAATCAGAAGCTTTATCCAGAAATGTTTGAGTGGACTATCAGCCAACGGAAAACTAAGAGTAGGATATTTTTCATTTCTGTGTTGAAAATGGTCTTCTGCTCTTGATATGTGTGGAAATTTAATGTTATGTTTTCCATATATAGCCCTATTTTTGTACTTTCTTTGGTATTGTATTGTTAAAGAGTTAAATGTTTTTTAAATGCAATCACTTTCTAAGTTCCTTAGTTTGAAATTTTCTACATGAATTTCCATAATTTGATTGTCAAATTTGAAAATTAAATTAGTGTCATTTTTTTTCATTATAGAAAACAGAACATGTTTAGGTATTCCAGGTATGCTTTTCTAATCATTGGAACTACTGCTTTATTTACTAATAAAGAAAAAAGCTATTGGAGATAAAGCACATGGAACAATACAGAATCCATTTTCTAGAGCAATGTTCTCTTGCAGCAGTGATGCAACTGCCTTTAAAAATTAAATTGGACTGGAACCAGCAACTTTTTTCATGGTTCATTAATAGGTCCTAAAAGAAATTCTGTTCCACTGAGAAGCAGTGTTTACCACTTGAAAGAGCTCCATTTTCCAGTGTCTAGGATTGCAGATCTATAACTCTGGTACACTGCGTTGGATGCAGGCAAGGGACTCACTAGACACTGTACCAATTAAGCTAGCTGTGCTAGGACATGTGGAGGTAAAGCTGTTTATGATCTTTCCCTCAAATACCCAAATACCTTGGCCATTAAGTGGTAGAAGGCTGAAATGTTTGTTCTAGTCTTCTAATACATACCCCAGGAAAGAGAGTGCTCTAGAGCTGATAGGTCCATTGATGTGTTCCAGATTTTGTGTTTTGGGGTTTGGTGGGTTTTTTTTCTGATGAATTGTTGCTTTCACAAAAATGCTCCACTGCCCTGGCTGCTAGAGTTCACCCTTACCTTTCAGCCAATGGTGGTGATGGTAGCGCAATACTGTGAACTTAATTAGTAGCATGAATTATATATTTGTTGTCAAAAAGAGGAGTATTTGGGGGTGTATATATGTTACTAGAATAAATTAAAGAAAAAAGCCCATGAAATTGCACAACATAAACAGTGAAACCAAAGTTAAACCATGGACTATGGTTAATAGTACAATTATGAAAATGTGCTTTCATCAACTGCAACAATTGTACCACAACAATGCAAGGTGTTAATATTAGGGTGGTATATGGGAACACACCCTGTATTTTATGCATGATTTTCTGTAAACTTAAACTTCTATAATTTAAAAAATACCAGAAATGGAAACAAAATATATATATCAGCAATAATTGTTTTCTTAAAATGAAAAAAATATTTTGTGAAGTAAAGCACACAAAAAGCTTAAAATCAAAATGTTCACCTCATTGAATTATTATAAAGCAAACACCCAAGCTAACAAAGAGACTGCCAGCAGACCATTTACTCCACATGCTCCTTCCCTAATGAAATCTCCTTTCCCCCCTTAGAGGCAAGCACCATCCTGACTTAAATAGTAAACTTTCACTCACTTTTCTTCATTCACTTTACCTCCTAAATAGGAATTGTAAGGACTACAGTTTAATTTAATCTGCTTTTAAGAATAGAATCTCAAAGTATGTATTGTTTAGTTTCTGTCTTCCTTTGCTAATCATTTATAACGCGATGCACCCATGGTGCGTATAACTATAGCTGATTCATTTTCATGCCAATATAGAATTCCATTGCACCAGAATTTATAAAATTCACAACTGATGGACATTTAAGCTGATTCTAGTTTTTTTCTGTTATGAATAATGCCACTATTATTCTTGTACTTGCCATGAACTATTCTTACAAATGTCTCCTCTTGTCCATGTGAATGTGTTTTTGTTAGTGTACCTAGGAATGGAATTGTTGGGTCACAGAGAATGCATATCTTTAGCTTTAGAACTTTTCCCCAATGATTGTGCCAATTGACTCTCCCAGCAGCAGCATATTAGAGTTCCTTTTTCCTGAACACTCTTTATTAACTCTGACAATTGTTGTTTATTTAAATTTTAGTGATACTGGTGGGATTCTCATTGTGAAATTAATTCGCAATAATTTTATTTATTATTGGCTATTTGGATACTTTTATTAAAGTGCCTGTTCATAGTGGCCACTGGGGGCTCTGAGGGCAAGGAGAGGGAAAAACAGGTATAATATGGGGGCATTTTCTGGACTTAGGAATCGTCCTGAATGACTTAGCAACAACAGATATAGGCCATTGTATATCTTCCCATAACCTACAGAATTGTCTAGGAGAGAGTGCAAACTACAATGTAAACTATAATTCATGCTCAGTGACAATGCTCCAAAATGCATTTATCAATTGCAATGAATTACCACACAAATGAAAGATGTTGTTTATGTGGGAAAATGTGGGAGGTATGGGGAGTGGGGCATATGGGAATCCCTATATTTTTTATTTAACATTTATGTAATCTAAGTATCTTTTTAAAAAATTAAAAAATATATTTTAAAAACATAAAGTGCTTGTTCAACTCTTTTGTCAGTTTCCCTAGTGAGTGTCCTTATATTATTGATTTTTGGAAATACTCTTAATATTCTGGATATAGGCCCCATATGAGTTATATATGCTGTAAATATGTTTTCTCAGTCTGTGGTTTATCTTTTCACTGTCTTAATGGTATCTTTTGAAAGTGCAGTTCTTATTGATTACTCAAAGTTATCAGTGTTGTACTCAGTGGTATACTGACACATATTTAACACCTGGAAAGAAACATTTTAACACCTTCACCTCCTCCATAAAACTAATTATTTTCAGTAAAAATAAAATTGATGGTTGCCAGAATATAAATGAAGTAATGCAAACAGTGAAAATTTTCATTTTTTTAAACTTTTGATATAAAAATTATGTCAGTAAAAAATAAAATAAAGAAATATTACCATCTACAAAGAAAATAAGTTACTGTATGAGTACTTTTTAAACTTTTTATTGTAGTAACATATATACAACTCAAATTTTCCCATTGTAATGAATATTTTTAATTATAACATTTTATTTTAGGGTTATTTTTGTTATTTTTGCATTCCATTGAGCCAGTATTATTTTATGATATAAGTACATATTTCAAATTTCTTGGTGAAATTAGGAATAATTATATACCACTAATTGTTTTCTCAATAAAAATACAAATAATTTTAATACAGAAAAGCACAAGTATTCAATAGTTTTTATATGAACTTTATTTTATTTTTGTTAAAGACTAATATAATAATAATATTCTAAGTAATTAATTCTCTATTACTAAGTGGATTTGCTTGAAATCAAACAAAGTGAAAGATATACACACCACATACATATATATACATAAAGAGAGAGGTTAAAAAAAATCTCTCAAACAATAGTACCATGTGTTATAACAATTATAGGTACCACTTATCTCATTTGATCATTGCCAAATTCCTATGAACTATTACTATCTGACTTGGAGATGAGGGACCACAGCTAAGGGTATGTAAATGAACTGCTCAAAACCACACAGTCGTAAGCGATAGATCCATAATTAAAGTGTAGGTATCTTTTCATCCAAGGCCCATGTCTTTGCACTATTATATGCTAACTGTGACGTACTACCTGTTCTATGTCAAATAAAAATGCTATCACCAAAAGCAGCATGAATGAAAAAATACTTTAAGGACCCTTTGAAGTCCAACTTCAAGAAGCTAATAAATAGCTATATAATTCTGGGGAAAAGCAAGGATATAATATGACAGACTCTCTTGGCATGCAGTACTGAGGCTGTCCAGACCCAAAATCAATTAGAAAAGGCCAGAGGTCAAAGAGCATTATCATGATATTTGTTTTGTGAATAACTTAGATAAAGGGTCTGTATGTCATCATGTTTGATCGTATTTTAAAAAGGCTATATGAGAGTCAAAAAGTGGAACTAGGGCAGACTTCTGGGGAAGATGGTGGAGTAGGGAGCTCTAGAACTCAGTCCTCCCACCAAAACACCTATTAAACAGGCAGAAACAATCTGAAACAACTAGTTTGAAATTCCAGAGTCCAGAAGAACACCGTACAGCATCCGGGAAGAGCAGGAGGAAGAGGCTGATAAGTTATAGTAAAGAACTGTAAATTTCTCTCTCCATGTAGTGGCTACAGGCAACAATCCCTGACTTGGGCAGGGGGCCACTGTGGGGTGCAGTCCCTGGCTAGTTTCTGCTGTTTGAAAGGGACATAGAAATCCTCTTCCCCAAGACTAGGGGTGTGCCAATCACTGATCAAAGCTTTTGATTAGTGAATTTCCATCTCTGGTTCCTGGCTCTGAGGGCAGCTATTGTTACAATCCACCCCAGACAAAGATAGTGACAGCTGTGATTCATCCCTTCCCGGACAGGGGTAGAGGCTGTGGAGAGTCAAAGACACAATGTTTCCTCAGGGCTGCAAGGGAAAGTTAGCTGAAGGGTTTCATTTACTGGGCAGGCCAGGAAAGTTCAGCTTTGGGGACCTGAAGGAAAAGTTTTGGGTGCCGTTCCTGAAAACCTCTACAGGGCATTTTGGAGCAGGTCTGTGCCCCATTCATGGGTCCCTGGCCCTGTTTTGCCTGGGAAAGACCAAATTAGGAAAGTCCTCTCCATGGTGACCCTCCTTCCAGAATTTGCCCTCCAGGTGAAAGCAGTGGAAGGCAATGAAAGGTATGTAAAGTACTATAAAGGCAGACAGTCTGGGACAAAGACCTGCAGGATTAAGATAACTGGGAGAGGGAGGGTCTTCCCCTGGGAACAGAGGGGGCAACCAAAGCCCTGTAAACAGGGGAATGCCAAAACAACTAACAAGCAAAAGCCCAGAACATGACAGAGGCCTGGAAAGACAGGAAAAACCCTGCACACTGCATTTGTCTTGGGTAGACCTTCCTGACAGAAGAGCTGAAGCTCAAGAAAATCTATCTTATCGCCAACTGCTTACAAAACCAAGAAACAGATATCCCAGGGAGCAAATCCCAGAGTTAACATTTTAAAATATAAAAAGGTACAGTGTGCAACAAGAGTACAAGACAAACAAATTAACAGGAAATGATGGTGCATCCAAAGGAAGAGAATAAAAATACAAGAAACACCAAAGAAGAAGATGAGAAAGTGGACATATTGAAGAAAGCCTTTTAAAAAATTATCTTAAAAATGCTTAAGGAGATGAAGGCAAGTACAGATAAAGAGCTAAATGATATGAGGAAAACAATGAATGAACAATATGAGAGATTAAGTAAAGAGATAGAAATTTTATAAAAGGAACGAAACAGAACTACTGGAGTTGAAGACCACAATAACTGAAAAGAAAAATTCCCAGGAGGATGTCAAGAGCAGACTGGAAATGGCAGAAGACAGAGTCAGTGAACTTGAAGACAAGAAGCTTGAAATGAGTCAGGCTGAGGAGCAGAAAGAAACAAAAAACATTGAAAACAAAAGGCAGAAGGAATAGTCAAAGAAATAATGACAGAGAACTTCTCAGGCTTAGCAAAAGATGTGAATATGTATATCCAAGAAGTGCAGAGAACACCAAACAGGATAAACATATATAAAAATATAGCCATCATATATTGATCACACTGTCAAATGCAAAGGGCAAGGTAAGAGTTCTGAAAGCTGTGTTATGTACAAGGGAGTACAATTTTATTGAGCACCAATTTCTTGTTAGAAACCATGAAGACAAGAAGGCAGTCAGTTGAAGTAAAAGTGCTGAAGGAAAACAACTATCAGCAAAGACTTTTAGATCTGACATGACTCTCTTTCAAAAATGATACAACTCTCTTTCAAAAATGAAAATTAAGACGTTCTCAGATAAACAAAATCTGAGGGAGTCCATCACCACTAGATCTGCCATACAAGCAAGGCTAAAGGGAGTTCTTCAGATGGAAAATAAAGGACACTGGACAGCTGCTCAAAGCAGCAGAAAGGAATAAAGACTTGAAGTAAAGGTAACCATCTGGGTAATTATAAATGTCAGTATTATTATATTGTATTGTTTGGTAAGTGACTCCGCTTCTTACCTCCTACAGGTACTAAAATGCAAATGCATAAAAAGTAATGATAAATCTATATTGTTGGATATACAATCTACAAAGATGTAAGTGGTAGCATGTACAAAAAGTGGTGGGGGATAGAGGGGTATAGGAGAGCATATGTACGTGCTATTCAAGTTAAGTTGGTATCAAACTAAATATAATTGTTATATATTTAGAACGTTAAATTTTAACCCCAAGGTAAGCACAAGGAAAACAGGTGAAAAATATATCCAGATAGAAATGAAAAGGCACTCAATATGGTACAACACAAAAAAAGCAAATTGTTATAAAAGTTGGCTTTAATGGAAGTGAGGGACAAGAAAGGCATAAGACTTACAGTTGCTAAATAGCAAAATGGCAGAAGAAAATTCTGTATTATAAGTAGTGAATTTAAATACAATGGATTAAACTATCCTGTCAAAAGGCAGAGATTGGCAGAATGGATAATAAAGCATGACCCAACTATATGCTGTTTGCAAGAGACTCAAATTTAAAGTCAGAGATATAAGTTGGTTGAGGGTGAAAAGATGGAAAAACTTTACCATGAAAGTAGTAACCAAAAGAGAACTTGGATGTCTATACTAATATAGGATAAAATAGACTTTACATCAAAAACAGTTATGAGGGAAAAACGGTCATTTACTTACTGATAAAGGGGACAATTCAACAGGAAGATATCACAATTATAAATATATATGCACCTAACAGCAGAGCTCCAAAATATATGAAGCCAATCCTGACAGATTTGAAGGGAGAAATTGACAGTTCCACATTAATAATAGGAGATTTTAACCATCACTCTCAATAACAGATAGAACATCTAGTCAGAAGATCAATAAGGAAGTACAGGACTTGAATGGGACACTAAACCAATTAGACCTAACAGACATATAAAGAACACTGCAACCATCAAAAAGAGAGTATACATTTTTATCAAATGCGTATAGATCATTCCCCAGGATTGACCATATGTTGTATCACAAAACAAGTCTCAATAAATTCAAATATTTTGGAATTATGTAATGTATATACTCTGACCACATTTGAATGAAGCTGAAAATCAATAACAAAAGGAGAAAGGGAAAATGCACAAATTTGGACATTAAACAACATACTCTTAAACAACCAATGTATTATTAAAGAGGAAATCAGAAGCAAATTAGGAAATATCTTGAGGCAAATATAAATGAAAATACAACATACCAAAAGTTATGGGATGCAGCAAATGAAATGCTGAGAGGGAAATTTATAGGTCTAAATGCTTACATTAAAAAGAAGAGAGACTTCAAATCAAAGACCTAACCACAAAACCGGAAGAAAAAGAAGAATAAACTAAACCCAAAGCAAGCAGAAGGAAGGAAACAGAAAAAAAAAAAAATAGAAGGTGGCAACAAACCAATTACTAGTAAAGAGATTGAATCATTAATCCAAATTCTCCCAAAAAAGAAAAACCCAGGACTACATGGCTTTAAAGGCAAGTTGTGTCAAATATTCCAAGAAGATCTAACTCCAACTCTGCTCAAACTCTTCCAAAACAACTGAAGAGGAGGAAACACTCTCTAAATCAAACTACAAAGCCAACATCATCCCTATGCTAAAGCTATGTAAATATACCACAAGAAAAGAAAACCACACACCAATAAACTCTTAAGAATATGGATGCAAAAACCTTTAACAAAATACTAGCAAACTGAATCCAACAGCATTATAAAAGAATTATACACAATGATCAAGTGGGATTTATCCCTGGTATGCAAAGTTGCTTCAACATAAGAAAATCAATTAATGTAACACACCACATTAACAGAATGAATGAGGGTGAAAAAAATCCACACGATCATCTCTATCAATGCAGAAATAGCATTTGACAACATACAGCACCCCTTCTTGAGAAAAAAACAAACAAACACCGCTTTGAACACTAGGAATAGAAGTAAACTTACTCAACATGATAAAGGGCATATATGAAAAACCCACAGCTAACATCCTACTTTGTGGTGAAAGATTGATAGTGTTCCCTGTAAGATCAGAAACAAGACTAGTATGCCCAATGTCACCACTGTTATTCAACATTATACTGGAAGTTCTTGCCAGAACAATTAGACAAGGCGGGGGGGAAGGCATCCAAAATTGAAAGGAATAGGTAAAACTTTCCCTAATTGCAGATGACATGATCCTATCATTTGCACATTTCATCTGCAAGATTTCAAGAAAATCTTGGAAAATCCACAACAAAGCTCCTAGAGCTAATAAATGAATTCAGCAAAGTGGTGGGGTACACAACCAACACCCAAAATTCAGTAGTGTTTCTATACACAAACAATGAACAATCAGAAGAAGAAATCAAGAAAAAAATTGAGAAAGAATATTCTCTTCAATAAATGGTGCTTGGAAATCTGAATCTCCATTTGCAAAAAAAGGAAGGAGGACCCCTAACTAATGCCACATAAAAAAATCAACTCAAAATGGATCAAAGACCTAAATATAGAACCATCAAACTCCTGGAAGAAAACATAGGGAAGCAACTTCAGGACCTTGTGTTAGGCAATGGTTTCTTAGATTTTACACCCAAAGCATAAGCAACAAATGGAAAAATAGATATATGGGACTTTATCAAAATAATAAACTTTTGTTCCCCAAAGGATTTTATCATGAAAGTAAAAAGACAACCTATACAAGGAGAAAATATTTAGAAACCACATATCCAATAAAGGATTAATATCTAGAATATATAAAGAAATCCTTCAATTTAACAATAAAAAACCAAACAAACTAATTTTGAAATGTGCAAAAAACTTGAACAGACATCTCCAAAGAAGATATACAAATGGCCAGAAAGCACATCATTAGCCATCAGGGAAATGCAAATCAAAACCAAATTGAGATACCATTTCATACCCATTAGCATGGCTGCTACTAAAAAAATGAAAAACAACAATGTTGGACAGGATGCAGAGTAATGTGAACACTCATCCACAGCTGGTGGCAATGAAAAATGGTGCAGCCACTGTGTAAGACAGTTTGGTGGTTCCTCAGAAAGCTAATTAAAAACTACCATATGTCTTGGCTATCCCACTACTAGACATATGACCAAAAGAACTATATATAAGGGCTTAAACAGAGATATTTGCACACTGATGTTCATAGTGACATCATTCACAATTGCCAGAAGATGGAAGCAACCCAAGTGTCCATCAACTGAAGAATGGATAAATAAATGTGGTATATACATACAATAGACAATTATTCAACAATAAAAAGGAGTGCAGTCCTGATACATGTAACAACAAGGATGAACCTCGAAGATATCATGTTGAGTGAAATAAGCTAGACACAAAAGGACAAATATTGTATGATCTTGCTGACTTGAAATGATTAGAATAAGCAAAGTCATAGAGTCAGAATCGAGAATATAGGTTGCTAGAAGTTGGAGAGTGAGGGGAAGGGAATGGGAAGTAAAAGCTTAAAATGTACATGGTTCCTATTTGGAATGATGAAAAGTTTTGGTAATGGAGGGTGGTGGTGGTAGCACAACTTTGTGAACACAATAGCACTAAAATATGTACCTAAATATGATTAAAAGGGGAAATTTTAGATTGCATTTATGATAACAGAATAAAAATTTTTGTTAAATCCATGAAACTGTACTATACAGTGAACCCTAAGTTAAACTATGGACTTTAATTAATAGTCCAGTTTTTAAACTGTGCTATCATCATTGTAACATACCTTCCAAACCAATGCCTGGTGTTGGCGGTGAGGTGCTATGTGGGATCCTGTGTTTTATGCATGGTTGTTCAGTAAACCTACAACTTCTCTAATAAAGAAAAAAGAAAGGCTACATGATTAAAGATTATAATCTGGTGTTTAAATATTTTTCAAAATACAGCAGTGTCTATGAATAAGCAATATTGAATGCTTATTCTAAGATAATGTGATCCATGAAAATCTGACCTTCCTATAGATGAAATAAAGAATGATTCACATATAAAAAGATTCGTACTATAAAAATGATTCTGCTTGTTTCCTTTAAAATCTAAGGGCTTCTTTTGCTTTCAGTAAACAATTTCATTTATAGTAATTGGACTTGCACAAAATTTCTTAAGCATATATGTTGCACAAAGTACCATGAGCCACATGTATACTGGAATAAATGTAATGCTTCCAACGTGATTAAAGAAGAAATAATTTGGAGCAATGAAATCATATGCACAACTCAACCCAACCAGATATTTAATTTATTTCAATTATTTGCAAGTGCAGAATAAAGTCAAATATATTTTTGTAATTGAGATTTGTAAACCCAAGTACATACTCAGGAAATTTCAGTTTCAGCTCATTCTGACACAAAAATCCATGCCCACCACTAGTAAGGAACTCTTATGTCAAAAGCATCACTTAAGGACATGACCTGAATTAAATGAGTTAAGGCTGTATTTTCATATCAGAATTTCATTGTCTCAGCAGTATGAATATATCAGAATGATTCCAAGGAAAAGGCAAGGATGTCTGCAATCCCTCAGAACTAAGAATATGATGGCTCATACACTAGTCTGAGCTGAGACCCACCCAGGTGCATGGACTAACAGCTTATTAAATACTCACAGATGGCTTAAATTTACAAAGTGCATAGCGAGTAAATCAGTTAAGCACATTTGTATTCTCCAGACAACGGCAACTGTATAAAGGCAAATAATAATATTGCAATAACAGCAGTAATAGCAATAATCTAGAGAAGTACTTTTTCATTTAAGTAAATTAAATTCATTTTGTAGGAAATTAAGTATGCTCCTCTTCACTGAATGCGACTTAATCCCTGGTTGCTTTTATGTGTAGGCATTTCCAGAACAGATTCATTATTCTATATTTCATGAACAATCCCTTCTAGAAGAAGAGCTTGCTGTTCTTAGAATGAGTGACTCTTCATTGTCCCAATCTTAACTCAGATGCCACATCAGAGGAATCATTTGTAACCCCAGAGACAATTAGCCTTCTCTCCCTACTACCTTTACCAATATCCATTGCATCAGGATTTTTTTTTATTGTGTGAAGAGGACTTACCACTATTTGAAATTAATTTTTGATTTATTAGTTTGTTTATCTCTTTTTAGTCTCCCTCCTCCAGAAAGGATTCCAAACCATTGAATCCCCACCTCTAAAAGAGCTTGTAGCACACAGAAGATGCCCAATAAGCATGTGCTGAGTGAATGAATAAATAAGGCAAGGGCTTTTGAATTGACATTTTCTTCAATTGGCTAAATATACTTTGATATTTTATTATACAACACACATCCCTGAAATATATTTATTGTAAATAAAATGATCAAAAGTATAATAATGATGATAATTAGCATACTCTTTTGTCAATATTCATTTTAAAATCAGGTTTTGCCTTTGTGGTTTATATTCTAGAGAGGAAGAGAGAGTTGAATAAGATTCATATAAGAGGAAGTTTAGGGTACAGAGGAAGAGTGTTGGGAGAATTAATGAATTCTGGGGTGGAGTCATTTTTAAAAAACCTGGAAAGATATGGTTTTTAAGCTAAGACTAGATGATCATATAAATTATTGTCCAAATTTAGACATGTTTGAGAATAAAAATGGTGATAAAAATAATTGAATAATTTATTTTCATGATGCATTTCTTTTATTTTGTTGGTAGACCTCTAAAATAGCTCTTTCAAATACTTTCCTTAAAAAACAAGTATTTTTTATTAAAGGAGACTAAAAGAGGCATAACAACCCTGGCCTCAGCCTCACCTCCTGGTATCCACAACCTTGTGAAGTCCCATCACACACTGAATCAGGATTGGTCTGTGTGATTACAGAATATGGCAGATGTGATATTGTGTGATTTTCAAGGATGCCTCATTAAAGACATTGCACTTCTACAGTGTTTTCTGCTCACCCTGGAGAAAGCTAGCTGCTTCTTAAGCAGTCTGGTGAAAGGCTTGCATGGGGAATATGATGGTTAGGCTCATGTGTGAACTCAGCCAGGTAATGGTGCCCAGTTGTTTGGTCAAGCAAGCACCGGGCTAATTGTAAAACAAGGGCAATTCATGGACTTTAATTATCAGTGAGTTGATTGCATCTATGGTTGATTACATCTACAATCAACTGAAGAAATTGCTTTCAGCAATGAGTGGGGTTTCACCCAATCAGCTGAAGGCCTTAAAAGGAGAAGTGATTTCAGCACTCAGAGAGAAAATTCCCATCTCTACTTCAGACAGTCAGGGTCTCCTGGGGGATTCATTGAAAACCTTCATCATAGTCCCTGGCTTGGAGCCTATGACATTTGGACTTGTGCATGCCCATGGTCACGTGAGACAATTTTATAAAATCTCATACTCTTTACAGATATCTCCTGTTGGTTCTGTTTCCCTAGAGAACTCTGACTAATACAGGGAGGAACTCAGGCATCCAAACAACCCCCACCAACTTGCCAGCCATGTGAGTGAGCCACATGGAAGTGGATCCTCCAGCCCCATCAACATCTTAGCTGAAATATCATGGGAGATTCCGCTAAGCTGCTTCCAAATATTTGACCCAGAAACTATAGATAATAAATACGTGTTGTAATCCACCCAGTTTGGGAGTAATTTGTTATGAAGCAATGGATAATTAATATGGCAAATAATGCAATATCTGATCCTAGACTGGATCCTACATCCTACTTTGGAAGCTAAAAAAAAAAAAAAAAAAAGCTATAAAGGATATTTTTCGTCAATTGACAACACTGTTATAAGGATATTAGGTTAAATCAAAGTATTGCATGGTTATTATGCATGGTGGTCATAAATGTATTATGGCTTTGTAGAAAGATATTTTTACTCTTGGGAAATATATGCTGAAGTGCTTATTAATAAAAGGCAAAAAGCCATGCTATATGAAAAAAAGAGAGTGCAACTGATTAAAGCAAATGGAACAAAATGTTAATAGGTGAATCTGGTTAAAGGGTATATAAGTATCCTATGAAAAAAGTCTTATTCATGCCATTTTTCTATAGTTTGACATTATTTCCTAATTAAAAAGTTTAAAAAATAGGTTTTCTTAAAAAATTAAAATAATGCATATACCCTCACACCTATAGCCAACTGATTTTAGACAAGGGCACCAAACCCATTCAGTGGGGAAAGAATAGTCTCTTCAACAAATGCTTTGTGGAAAACTGGATACCTGTTTGCAGAAAAATGAAGATGGACCTCTACCTCACACCATATCAAAAATAACTCAAATGGATCAAAGTCCTCAACTATAAAACTCCTAGAAGAAAACATGGGGTAACATCTTCAGGACCTTGTGTTAGGCAATAGTTACTTAGACTTCACACCAAAATCAAAAGCAACAAAAGAAAAAAAAAAATAGATAATTGGGACTTGATCGAAATTTAAAACTTTTGTGCACCAAAGGACTTTGTCAAGAAAGTAAAAAGAAAACCGACAGAATGGGAGAAAATATTTGGAAACCATACATCTGATAGGGCTTTAATATCCAGAATAAATGTCTACAACTCTGCAACAAAAAGTCAAACAACCCAATTAAGAAATGAGCAAGAGTTGAATAGACATTTTTCCAGAGAAGATATATACATGGCCAATAAGCACGTGAAAATACGCTCACCATCATTAGCCATTAGGGAAATACAAACCAAAACCACAATGAGATACCATCTCGTGCCCACTAGAATCACTACTATTTTAAAAAATGAAAAATAACCAAAGTGTTGTAGATAATATATAGAAATAGGAATCCTTGTTCATTTTTGGTGGGAATATAAAATGCTGCAGCCACTGTGGAATAGTTTGGTGATTCCTCAAAAAGTTAAGTATAGAATTACCACATGACCCAGCAAAAACGCTTCTAGTTATATACACAAAAAATTGAATGGAGGGACTCAAACAGATATTTGCACACAGATGTTCATAGCAACATTATTCACAATTGCTAAAAGATGGGAGTAATCCAAGTGTTCATTAACAGATGGAATGGATAAATAAAATGTGGACTATTATTCAGCCATAAAAAGGAATGACATTCTGATGCATGCTACAACATGGATTAACCTTGAAGACATCATGTTGAGTGACACAAAAGGACAAATATTGTATGACTTCACTTATATGAAATAAACAGAATATGCAAATTCATAAATTCAGTAGTTAGAATACAGATTACCAGCAGCAGGGTATGGAAAGGGGACTTATTATTTAATTGGTATGGAGTTTCTGTTTGATGTGATGGAAAAGTTCTGGTAATGGAGGATGGTGATGGAGGCACAGCTTTGTGAATGCAATTAATTCCACTGAACTGCATATTTGAAAGTGGATAAAATGGCAAATTGTATATAAGTTATCAGGGGAAAAAACAACTGTAGAACTATACAACACAAAGAGTGAACCTTAATGTAAACTATGGGCTATAGTTATTAGTACAATTATAATAGGGTTTCATCATTTGTAACAGAGGTGCCACATTAATGCAAACTGTTAATAATAGGGAAAACTGTGTGTATGAGAGGGAGGTATATGGGAACTCTGTACTTTCTGCATGATTTCTCTGTAAAACTATAACTGCCCTAATTTATATTTATATATATATACACACACATATACATATACATATACATATACATATACATATACATATACATA
>JAKSZT010054334.1:31696087-31714728 GCA_026826555.1 Tolypeutes matacus
ACATATACATATACATATACATATACATATACATATACATATACATATACATATACATATACATATCCACCAAAAGAAACCAAAAGAAAAAAATCTTAAAATTGTTCACATGAACTAGCATAAGTTATTAGACTCCTGGTACATATTCATATATTTTATTCATTTTCTTAGCTATATTTCTAGTGCCACAATATTAGTGTTTTTCTAAAAATAATTTTTCAATTGTCTATTATTCTTAATTTTTGACAAAATTGCTGGTAATCTTTAAAGTTGCACTTTATTTTTGGGAAATTAGAAAAATTTGACCCCTTCAACTTAACCTTCTCTGTGGAGCATAATATTTTTAATTGAGAAAATTCTTTGTTGTGATTGAGGTACCAAGTAAACTCAGAGCTTAACCTGATAAATGAAGGATATTCTCAATTCCAATTTATTTTGTATTAAAACTTGTAATATTTCAGCTCAAACATTTTATGAGTATTGTCTTTTACCTTCTTTTAAGGGTATCTTTCCTGACAATTCAGGAAACAAAACTCATCAAATAATTTTTTTCAATTTATGAGTCTTTTGGATGATTCTCCAAATTTACATGCTACAAAATCCTAGGCTTTCTCAATTACCTTGCATTCTAGGATGGAATATAAGTTTATTCAATTAAAAATAGCTCAATCAAAGGTTTCATCAGATATTCCAAAGCAAAATTGTAGAATTTTAAAGTGAAATTTTGTAAAGAGGTATAAGGAAATTTTATGGAGTATTGGAAGTATTCTGTATGTTAATCTGGGTGGTGGTTGCATGTATGTAAATACACACACACATATAAATCAAGCAGTACACATATGATCACATTACTGGATGTAGGTATACCTCAAAAAAGAAAGTTAAATAGGGTTCACCTTCTGAGCACTCATTAATTTGTTCAGCTTCTTTCTTGCTTTTGTAAGGATTAATTTCAATATCTTCCTGGTTGTAAGCTTTGGTTTTAATAATTGCCATGAAATGCTTCAGAAATGGAAATTTTCCATGTTTCCCTTTGTTAAACACTTTAAAGATACTCACCTTTTTAAAAGATTTTGAACAAATGCACCCAAAATTTAGAGGGCTGATTTAATTTACAAAATGTTCCATTGTCGTCATGGTAGGGCACTTAGGTTAACTTCAAATTAGTTCTCAGAGGCTAAATATTTCTGAAATCCAACCAATGATGAGCGGTAAAGTGAAAAAGCATGTATAGCTCTTCTGTGCCTTTTTTGTTTTTTAAATTCAACTTCTGTTTTATCATAACAATGTTATAGTTCAATTAGTTTGTCTGTGTGAATATAAAGCAATAATGTAATATTTGACATCTATGGGTTCTATTTTGATTAGTAGATATTGCTCTTTGTTTGGGTGTAATTATGAATTCTATGTATAGCACGACAGATAGAAGGAAATTTCTGCCCTATAAGTTCTTTCATGTAGTAAGAAAATTGCTTTCACCAAAGCACTGTGCTCCACCACACATATTGTGTTCATATAATCACCACAGAAAGAAAAAAACTTTATCTTCAATTTATCTTGAATTTTAAATATTATAACTTCAATTTTAGAAAATATTCACAATAACATCAGATGTTTCACTTGCAGCAAAATGAGCTTCCAAAAGCATTTCTTTGATTCCATGGATTGTATGAAAGCAAATCACACCATTTTTCGAATTCACTTATTTTCTACCTGAAGCGTTTGTTGGCCCTGATGTTATCCTGGCATCATCTAAGTGTCTGTGAAGTTCTTCTGCTCATAAAGCCAAGACACTGACTTCTAACACTTTGTGTTTCACATGGGTGCAAGAAAAGTTGGAATCAAAATAAACATCATTAATTTAGAATAGCAGTCAGTTTGATTCAGATGAAAATACCTGTTTTCTGGATTGATATGTAAGCACGCCTTCTGTAGCTGCTTCCGGATCATCCATCACAGTGGAGAGTAAATGTCAACAAACAATTTTTGCAACATAAACCTTCATCATAAGCTATCTTGAGAAATGAAAATCCAATATTTAATCTTTCATTAAACATGCACTAATTTAGGAGCTTATGGCTGCCAAAAGGTTTTATTGCAAAATTAAAAAGCATTATCAAATAATAAAAATAGTAATTGTTTCTTTATTATTTATAAACAATAAAACAACTCTGGCAAGCACTTTTAGACTCTGCTATATAAGCTCTATGGCAGGACTGCTCAGCCTGTATTCCCTGCGTATATTTCATATATTCTAGCCTGTTACTTCTCATGACCCCAAGATCTGGTGACCGGGCAGCTTCATGCATCCAGTAGCCTTAGCTTGGGTTTCTGTTCAAGTGTTTGAATCTTGTAAACCTAGCATTAAAAAAATTGGTACTTAATCATCTGCTTCTTAGATGAAATTTGCTCTCTCACCTCAAGGATTTTTCATGTGCTGTTCTATCTGAGAATACTCTTTTTACCTGCATTTTATTTTTTTAATCATGCATATTAAACGACAAGTGCACATAACAAATCAAAGATGAAAGAAGAGACCACCACATCATGTTGATGATTTTGGAATTTTTCTTAAGGACAATGGGAAATCACTGAAAGACCTTAAGAATGGGAGTGGTGTCATCAGATATGAGATTTTAACGTTTAAATCTAGTAGGTGTGTGAAGAATGGATTGGAGAAGAGGAAAAATTGATATGGAGGGACCGTGAGGAAGCCCAGCTGGCCTAGGTAAGAGTGAAAGTTTGCTTTTACTGGTGCAACGGCAATGGGGAGAGAAATGGACAGCTTTTAGAGACATTTAGGAGAAGGACTTAATGGGCTTGTTGAGTCTTCAGGAAGGAAGCATGGTCTGTGTGTATATAAACTTGGATAGAAAAGGCGATGTCAGCTAAGAAGATCATGAAGGAGCATTTAGAAATGATAAGAGGAAAACAGAAGAGCATGGTGTTATAGGGGCAGAGAATGTGAGGATTTCAATAAGGAGGGAAGACTCAAAGCAGGGGAAAGCTGCTAGAAATCAAGCATCTTGGAAGCAGAAAGTGACATGAATGGTCATTAGTTACTTTAACAAGAGAATTTTGGGTGGTATGATGGAGGAAAAATCATATTGGCGTGGATTGAGAATGGAAAAGGAGATTTTAAAAATGAATGCATCAAATGCAGTAAAGTTGTTTTTTTAAAAGTTTGGGAAGGTTGTTAAGTGGTGGGGATAAGAATATTATTTTTAACGGAAATTTATGCATACAAATAGTCTGATATTCTTCCACTACCCAATCCCTCGCCCTCAGAAATTACATATGGTGATTACAAATTTGCAGTGACAGCACAGATTGCCAATGAGAAGTTCTCTTACAGGGCTATATTTAAATGGTATCATTTATAAAAGTAGTCTGGAGGATTTTAAGATGCAAGAGAAATAAATGGGAGAGAAACTTGTACTCAATGTCCAGCATCACAAAAGCAATGTCAGCATCACAGTAAAGCAATGAAGAGAAGTTTTCTAATGAAAAACTGTTCGAGTAGAGGAGCAAGTGAAAAGTTTTATGGCCTGAAATAGTGGAGTTGTAATCATAAGATGGAGCATAAAAATTTAATTCCTTATAACAAATATTTTAAAAATTGACCTTAATAAAATATTAATAAATTAAAAAGTAGCATTATACTAAAAAAAAAAAAGTTATAGGTTGGGGGTGGGGATAGGGAATGGGAAGTTAAGACGTAAAATGTACAGGGCTCCTATTTGGAATGACAGAAATGTTTTGGTAGTGGATGGTGGTAATGGTAGCACAACATTGTGAATGCAATTAACAGCACTGAAACATTTATCTGAATTGGATTTAAAAAGAAAAAAAAAAGACTGCATGGATTTCTTAAATTTGAAAAGTAGGGAGAATAAACCCCAAAGAAACTTACACATAACTTTTTTTAAAAAGCTCCCTAGCCGAGTATATTCATGTGGTATACCCTTTTGGGCTATTGGGTTTTGGGAATGCAAAAAAAAAAAAAATCATTTTCCCCATTGAAATTAGTGGTAATTATGTTTGGGGGTTAAATAATTCAGTCTTCAACTTTTATTTCCCACGAACAAATTCACCATGTAGGCAAGGAAAAACTGTTCTAATTTACTATTTAGAGAAAATAAGAGTTTATATCAGATTCTGTTTTTTTTTAAGTGAAGTATTTCTTTTATTATAAAATATTCAGAGGTCAAGAAATAATGTGTTCTTGTGCAGAAACAACAAACTGTTTTCTCTAAGATATTGCTCATTTTAAAATGAAGAACATTTTTTATATAAGCGTGTACCATATTGTAGAATATGCTCTCTCCAGAGCACTGAATGTTCTTCAGGCAAATGAATGCAGTCATTCAGCAAGTAATACAGTAATCCTTCAAGATTCCAGTTGAATGTTAAAAAGCTTTCTATTCCACTCATCCTAAATGTAGTGGAATTTGAAGACAATTGATGTATGAATTGAAAAACAATAAACATCTAGATTTTATTTAAAACTCAATAGTAGAAGACCAGAGAACAAATATGTAATATGACTGGGATTTTTAGGCTCTCGGTCAATATTCACCAACCACAATATTTAGATTCTGGCCCATACACGCGTTAAGAATTCCTCAATAACTTAAGTTAACGAGGCATTCAGTGCCAAGTTGAACTAAGTGGTAGAGAATTGCTACAGATGAATATATTCTACAATGTTCTCCTTTTCAGTCTTCTAGAAATGTATTACCAAGATTGAAACTTTAATCCAAGTTGTATTAGCCAGAGAAATAAATTAATAATAGTGTTAGTATAAGATAAAATCATCATCTCCTAGTCATAACAGGCACACTTTGGGCTTTATAAGGATTTTATAAGGATTTCTAATATTCATACGTGTATAATAAAATAGACAAGATAGAGAGCCGTTCAGTCAATTAACTTATTTTCTAGCAGATATACTTTTTTTGTAACTTTTTATTTTAAAATAGTTTCAGACTTACAGGATGGTAGCAAAATAATCCAAACCAACACAGGCAAATCCAATATACCCCCTACCCACATACCCAGCTTTACCAACTTTTAACATTTTGCCACATTTGTTTTATCATTTTATATATATATATATATCTATAGTTACCTATCTATCATCCATCTATACACTTATCTATTTTTTTTTTAATTTGAGAGTAGATTGTATATAGTATGCTTCTTGAGCACCTAATGCATCCATATACACTTCCTAAAAATAAGGATAATCATTGATGTAACCAGCTTAAATACAGTTACCAAGTTTGAGAAATTTAACATTGATATAGAGCTTATAGTCTATAATCCAATTTTTTTTCATATGTCCCAATAATGTCCTTTTGGAACTTTTCTCTTCAATTCTTAGGTCCAGTCCAGCACCATGTATTGCATTTAATAAGTCATTGTTTCTTTAGTGGCTCTTTTTTTTTTTTTTTAATTGTATAAGTGTATATAATGTGAACTTTCCCAACTCAATTACTTCCAAGTATATCTTTCAGTGGGATTAATCACACTTACAATACCAGATTTACTTTTAGCTTCCATATTTTGCATTCAAAAGGCAAGTTTCTAAAGTATCTTAAACGTAAAATGAGCATATTTATATAAATCTTTCATCTCTAAACCTTAACTTCCCTTATAAACCTTACATTAAGACCATTTCTTATTTCGGAAGATAAGCTTGGATAATCACTTTTGCAAGTTAGTATAATGAGTAATAGATTGTGGAAGGGCAGTTCCTCCCCTAAAGCGGCCATTTCTGCAAACATGCCATCTTTCCCTGACTCTATATCCTTAACCCTTAACCCCCGCTAAGTAAATCCAAAAAGTCCATTCCAAAGTCTAATTCTTTACTAGGTCAGCATCTCATGGAAATCACTTCTCATGGAGACATTTTCGGGTCTTTGTACCACTGAGGCGACAAGGGTGAGCAGTTTAACAGGTCAGCCTCTCTCTGAAGATGTCTGCAATGCCTCTGCTTTAAAATTTGCCCCTATATAGTTAGCAGGGACCTGCTTTTGCTTACCTCATATGTAAAAGTGCTTATTTTCAAACTATTTGTGTGGGGGGAGTAGAATCCAGAACTAGAGGCAGTGGGATTCTTCACTGTAACCAAGTTATTTAAGTATCTGTATGCAGTCCTATAGCTATCATATTGCAAGTTTTTTTGTTTTTGTTTTTGTTTTTGAGAGTAAAAATCATGTTTTATTTACTATTGTATCTTCATTTAGTTAAAAAAACTTTTCTAAATGAATGAATTCTCTTCATAACCTTTATGATAGATAAAATATAAGGTTTTCCAAGGGTTATTTAGATTAACTTTATCTAGAGCCAAAGTACTCAAGAGTAATTATTCTAACACCTTCAGTTTTTTATAAAGAGTTGAGAGGGAGGCATCATGATACTCATAGGGTATTTACTATAGTTGCTGAAGCAATAAGAGACAACAACATGTGGGAGTTAAGTAAAGAATTTTAGCATTAAAGAGACTGGTTTCTAATCCTGCTTCTAGTTTTATTAACTATGTGACCTTGGGAAACTTTGATAATCTTTTTGGACCTCAGGATTCTCCTCTTTATATTAAGCATAGTAATCATTATTTCACAGTGTTGTCATAATCAGATAATGCATGTAAAACTGAGAATCTAGTAAGAAATCTCCTGCCATTTAGTTAGCACTCAATAAATGGTAACTATTTTAAGCTGATTTATACAGTCACAGATAGCAATAGAAAAGGGACTTCTTCACTTAGGATAATCCTTGAATTGGCATAAATGGCCAAATGGCTTTTACAGAATAGGGAAACTTAGCTTCCACATTTAAGTTAACCGTTACAAGAACCTACAATCTGTCTTTAGTAATTACCTTTTCAATCTTTATCAAAAGTCTGAAAACAGCACAATTGTTTGGTGTATGCATTTCTTTATTGTATTTTAGAAATCAAGAGAAAAACTGTTGAATTTTGCATCCAGAAGGGTATATTAGTTTTCTATTGCTGCATAAGAAATTACCACATATTTAACAGCTTAAAAGAGTATCCTTTTATTAGTTCACAGTTCTATTTCAGAAGATAAACTTGGATAATAAACACCCATTTATTAGTTTGTAGTTCTGTAGGTCAGATCCAGGAAGCCTTGACTGGACTCTTGCTTAGTGTCTCACAAGGCAAAAATCAAGTAATTAGTGGGACTGGGCTCTTATCGAGAGGCTCTGGAGAAGAGTCCACCTCCAATCTCATTCAGGGCACTGGAAGATTTCAATCCTTTATGGTTTTGGAGAACTGAGATCCCCTTTCCTTGCTGCTGGTTCCAGGGTTGGCTCTTAGCAACTAGAGAGCACTTTCTGGTCTTGTATGTGGCCCCTATATCTTCAAAGCCAGCAAAGGCACATGGAATCCTTCTCATGCTTTGAATTTCTCTCCTTCTGCTTTGGTCTGGGGAAAACTCTGTGCTTTTTAAGGGCTCATGTAGTTAGATGGGATCTACCCAGATAATATCCCTTTTGATCATCTCAAGGTCATCTGATTAGTAACCATAATTATATCTTCAACATCCCTTTTACCATGTAATATAACATAGTCACATGAGAACACTGGGGGTGGAAGTCACAGGGACCATTTTAAAGTTCCATCTACAATGGAGAGCATGAAACAGGGAGATGAGAACAGGCCTGCACCGAGACGATAAACGATCAGGAAATCTGCAGGAACGCAGAACCAAAAGTGATCATAAAGACATAAATCCTGAAGGGAAAGGAGGAAGGGCAAGGCTGACAAATGGTGCACTATTTCAGGGCACCAAGCAGCCTGACAAACTATATTTCGCAGCCACATTTATCATCAGTGAGAGGGAAATACGGAACTCCCTAATACCAGGCATCTCTTATTGAATGTTTCACATGCCCACTGGCAAGTCTCACTTTCATCAGGCTGCAATGCCACAGACATAAATATGTTGTTAATAAAATTGGAGAAATATGTTGCCGGAACCACAAAATTGAGAGACTTGCTGTGAATTGAAGAAAATAAACTTTTAGATGCTACTTTCAACATATTGTAAAAATGTTGCAGCTCTTGAGAGTGATTTTTATAACAGCATAAGAGGATGACTATCTAAAGCTGTCACAAAGAGCTCCTTGAATATAACTGAACTCAGTACACAACTAATGCATGCCGATAGATTCTTAGAAAAATTTTATCTTTCATTTGCTTTTCTAGAAGGCTGCTTGATCCTGATTTGGGGCAGAGAAAGTGAAAATAAGGTAATTTTAAGAATAATCTTTGTCAATGGAAGCATAAGATACATCCAGAAATGTGCACAGAGAAGCATCCAACTCACTTAATTATTACAAATTGAATACACTCCAGCAGCCAGCTCCCTGATCAATAAATAGACCATCTTTGGCACCACAGAAGCCTCCTCATGCCTCTGTCCACTCACATGGCCCCCCTTACCTCCCCACTGGTAGCACTTATCCTGACTTCTAATGTCAGATATCAGTTTTGTCTGGTTTTCAATGCTATATAAACAGAATTAAACAGTACATGTTCATTTGTACCTGGATTTTTTTGCTTGACATTATGTTGTTCATTATAGATATAGTTCTTTATCATTATTGCATAGTATTCCATTGAATGAATTTGCTACAATGTATTTATCATTTCCACTGTGGTAGATTTGGGTTATTTCCAGAGCTGGGCTATCAACAGTAATACTGCTATAAAGATTGTTGAACATGTCTTTGGTGTGTATGTGAATGTGTGTGTATGTGTGGTATTGTGCAAACACCCCATATTCACCCCCCCCCACAACACCACACACATTCCTGTTAGTTATATGCCTAGGAGAGGAATTCTTGAACACTACTGAATGTGTATGTTCTGTATTAGGAGATGACTTAAAACTATTTTCCGAAATGGCTTTACCAATGCACATCCCTAATGGCAGTATGTGAGAGTTCTAGTTGCTCTGAGTCCTGCTGAACACTTGATATTATCAGTTTTCCTAATTTAAGCAATTCTGGTGGAAATTCTAGTATGTATGTAGTGGTATCTCATGGTTTTCTCTGGTGACAAATAGAGTTATATATCTTTAACATGTTTTTCTAACTGCTTGATATCCTTGTTTGTAAAGTGCTTATTCACTCCCATTTTTATTCGATTGTCTGTTTTTTTATTGTTTGTAGGAGTTCTTGATATATTTTGGACTTGAGCCCTTTGTTATATATGTAGAGAATATCATCTCAAATTATTTTGCTTGCTTGTTCATATTCTTAATGGTATCTGTCAAACAATAAAAGGTATTAATTATAAAGTCCAATTTATCATTCTTTTTTCTTCTTTCTGCTTAGTGTTATTTGTGAACTGATTAAAACATGTTTTCTGAGGAGACCCACTTCCACTTAAAGAATAGAAAGCTGCAAAATAACATTGTTCCATCCTAATAAAAATAAAATACTAGATAATGTGCAAAATCATAACTTTTCTTGAGAGCTGCAGTTGCTAGGCAACTTAGTGAACTTATTTCATGAGTGAATTCCAGTGCCTCTTTGAGGAAAAACAAGAAACACAAATTGATTCAGCTTCAGCACAACACAGGAGGAAGAGATATCCTCCCAAAGAAGCAAATAAAAGGAAATCATTTTGGAAGAGTTCTGAGAATATGGCATCAGAATAAGCAGGCAGGGCTCTCTCACATAAACAACCAAGGAAAGGCCAAAGCTATCTGAGGGAAAGTGCTGCACAACCTCCAGGAGGGCAAGACACAGAGAGACGCAGAACCTGAAACAACAAACGTGAGTTACTAAAACCCTGTGGCAACAGCGAAGGACACCCATCCCCCATCCTCAAGGCATAGAGCCTGGATAAAACCTGTGGCCCACTGAAGCTGACTGAGAGGGGACCAGACGTCTTCCTCCCTGGGAAAAGGAAGGGTGCAGCGGAAGTAGAGGAGTGGTTTTTTTTTTTCAGTGATTTTGGCCATCAGAACCCACTTTGAATTTCAGGTCTGTCCAGACCAGAAACATGGGCAAGCGGAGTTTGAAAGAGATACCTCCATGAAAAGTTTCACTCACAGGCACCATCTTCTGGCAGGCTGGGAAAATGCAAGGAGGAAAACTACTTTTAGGGCTCTCTTAACCAAAACTCCTAGGAGAAAACCTGCAACCTATTAATGAGTCCCTGGCCTAATTTTGATCATTTAATCTGGGCAATTTTAAAGACTCAGAATAAGTTGAACCAAAAATCAAAGAAGAGCCATGGGGAAAAAAATGACAACACTAGGCAAAAAGAGAAATTGGCCATCAGAGTAAATTCAACAACATATTCAGATGCCTGCACATCAGCAAAAACTTACAAGCCATACTAGGAAACAAGAAGAGATGGCCCAGCCAAAGGAATAAACCAAATATTCTGATAAGATACAGGATTTAAGACAAATAATCAATGATAATCATACAAATCTCCTACATCAATTCAAAGAATTAAAGGAAAATATAACTAAAGAGCTAAAGGATATTAAGAAAACACTAAGCAATTTGAAAGCCTGAAAAGAAAAGTAACAGAACTTATGGGAATGAAAGACACAATGGATGATATTAAAAATACATTAGAGGCACATAACAGCAGATTTGAATTGCTCAGAGATGGAATTAGTGATATTGAGGACATACATCTGAACTGGAAAAGACTGGAGAACAGAAAGAGAAAACAATGGAAATTATGGAGCAGGGTCTCAGGGTATTGAATGACAACACGAAATGCACAAACATATGCATTAACAGGCCGCAGAATGGAAAGAGAATAGAAAAGGAGCATCTCTTATGAAAGACATAAATATCAATATCCAAGAAGGACAATGCACCCCAAACAGAATAAATCCAAATAGACCTATTCCAAGATACCCATATTCAGAATGACAAATTTCAGAGAGAGGATTCTGAAAGCAGCAAGAGAAAAGCAAAGCATTACATATAAGGGAACCTCAATAAGATTAAGTGCCAACTTCTCATCAGAAACTATGGAGGAGAGAAGAAAATGGTATGATATATTTAAGATACTGAAAGAGATAAACTGCCAGCCAAGAATCCTGTATCTGGCAAGACTCACCTTCAAAAATAAGGATGAGATTAAAGTCTTCACAGAAAAAACAAAAACTGACAGAATATGTTATGAAAAGACCAGAATTACAGAGATACTAAAGGGAGTGCTGCAGCCTGAAAGGAAAAAACAAGGACAAGAGACTTGGAGAAAAGTGTAAAAATGAGATTATTAGGAAAGGTAAATTAAAGGGTAAAAAGACAGACAATAGTAAGATATGACAAGGGGAAGCAAAGGATAGAATGGATGAAGTGAGTAATGCCTTTACAGTAATGACATTGAATGTTAATGGCTTGAACTCCCCGATCAAAAGACATAGACTGATAGAATGGATAACAAATATGAGCCATCTATATACTGTCTACAAGAGACTCACCTCAGATGTAAGGACATAACCAGTTTGAAAGTGAAATGTTGTAAAAAGATATTCCACGGAAATAATAACCAAAAAAATCTGGAGTAGCAATACTAATATCAGACAAAATAGATTTTTAATGCAAAACTGTTATAAGGGATGAAGAAGGCTATTATATATTAATAAAAGAGGAAATTCTCCAAGAAGAAATAATTATAATAAATATTTATGCCCCTAACCTGGGTGCCCCAAGATATGTGAGGCATACACTGGCAGAACTGAGGGGGAAATAGACATCTCTACAATAATTGTTGGAGACTTCAATACACCACTCTCAGCATGGAATAGAACATCTGGACAGAGGATAAATAAAGAAACACAGAGCTTGAATAGTATGATAAATGATCTAGACCTAGCAGACATTTATAGAGCATTACACCCAAAACAGCAGGATATACATTATTTTCAAGCGCTCATGTATTCTTCTCCAGAATAGACCATATGCTGGGTCACAAACCAAGACTCAGTAAATTATAAAAGTTGGAAATTATACAAAACACTCTTTCTGACCATAATGGAATGAAACTAGAAATCAATAACAGACAGGAAAAGGTAAAATTCATAAATATATGGAGATTAAACAACACACTCTTAAATAACCAGTGGGTCAAAGAAGAACTTGCAAGAGAATTAAGTAAATATCTTGAGATGAATGAAAACAAGAATACAACATATCCAAACCTGTGGGACACTGCAAAGGCAGTGCTGAAAGTGAAATTGATAGCCCTTAGTGATTACATTGAACAAGAAGCAAAAGCTAAAATCGAATACCTAACTGCACACCTGGAGGAACTAGAAAAAGAACAGCAAAGTAATCCAAAACCAAGCAGAAGGAAAGAAATAATAAAGATCAGTGCGGAAATAAATGAATTTGATGACATAAAAACAATAGAATCAACAAAACCAAAAGTTGGTTCTCTGAGATAAACAAAATTGACAAAATCTTAGCTAGACTGACAAAGAAAAAAAGTGAAGATGTAAATAAAATCAGAAATGAGAGGGGATTGATTACTGACACTGCCGAAATAAGAGAGATCATAAAAGGATATTATGAACAACTGTATGCAAACAAACTAGATAACATGGATGAGATGGACAAATTCCTAGACACACCAAACAACCTACTCTGAACCTAGAAGAAATAGACCTTAACAAATCAATCACAAGTAAAGAGATTGAAACAGTCATCAAAATCCTCCCAAAATCTAAGCCCCATCTCAATCAGAAACAGAGTGGGCATCACCATCCTAAAATCCTCAAGATTGAGGAATGAACAAACATAAGGGGGGAAAGCAACTATGGACTAAAGTAGGCTTATTATTATTCTAGCAATGAAAGAACTTGTACCATTGATATACAGATAATGGCTACCAGAAGTTCTGAGGGGAGGGAGAGGGAAGAGTGGGGTATTTTGGGGGAATTGGAATTGTTCTGCATAACACTGCAATGACAGATACGTTTTGTCAAAACCCATGAAATTGTGTGGTGTAAAGTGTAAACTATAATGTAAACTATAGATTATGGTTAGTAGCAATGCTTCAATATGTGTTCCATATTGAAGCAAATGTACCACGCTAATTTTAACAAAGGTACCACACTAATGAAAGATGTTGTTAATGGGAAAAGCGGGGGAGTGGGAGGGGGAGGGTATATGGGAATTCCCTATATTTTTGATGTAATCTAAAGTTTCTTTAAAAATAAAAATTAAAAATTAAAAAAAAAAAAAAAACTCCAAAGATGAAAAGCCCAGGACTGGATGGCTTCACAGGTGAATTCCACCAATCATTCAAAGATGATCTAATACCAATCTTGCTCATATTCTTCCAAAAAAATTGAACAGGGAAGAATACTACCAAGTTCATTCTATGAAGCAAATCTCATCCTAATACCAAAACCAGATAATGATACTATGAAAAAAGAAAATTACAGACAAATATCTCAAATGAATATAGATGCAAAAATCCTTACTAACCAAATCCAAAAGCACATTGAAAGAATTATACACCATGATCAAGTGGGTTTTATACCAGGTATGCAAGGGTTTTTCAACACAAGAAAATCAATTAGTGTAATAAACCACATTAATAAATTGAAGAAGAAAAACCACATGATCTTCTCCATTGACTCAGAAAAGGTATTTGACAAAGTACAGCATCCTTTCTTGATAAAAAATTCTCCAAAAGAGAGGGATAAAAGAAAGATTTCTTAATATGGTAAAGTGCATATATGAAAAACCTACAGCTAGCATGTACTCAACAGTGAAAGACTGAAAGCCTTCTCACTGAGATCAGGAACAAGACCAGGAAGCCCACTGTCACCATTATTAGTCAATATTGTGCTAGAAGTTCTAGCTAAAGGAATTAGGCTAGATAAATAAAAGTCACTCAAATAAGAAAGGAAGAAGTAAAACTCTCTCTATTACCTAATGATACGATCCTATATCTAGAAAATCCTGAAAATCCACAGCAAAGTTACTAGAACTAATAGATGAGATTAGCAAAGTGGCACGATAAGCATCTTTTAAAATATATATATATATAAAGTAACATTTATGTAAGCAAATGCACATATATGCATATATATTTATATATCATTTTACAAATATTGGTTTGTATTACAAAAATTTTGATTTTTACCCACAATGGAAAAAAAAATTAATATGCAAAAATCAGTAGCAACTTTATACACTATTGATGAGCAATCTAAAGAGGAAATCAGAAAAAAATCCATTTTCAGTAGTGACTAAAAGAATCAAATACTCAGGAATAAACTTAACCAAAGACATAAAGGACCTGTATTCAGAACACTACAAAACATTGCTAAAAGACACTGAAGAAGACTTAAATGAATGGAAGGACATTTCGTGTTCATGGACTGGAAGACTAAATATCGTTATGATGTCAATTCTACCCAAACTGATTTACAGATTCAACACAATCCCAATAAAAATCCCAACAGCATTTTTGCAGAAATGGAAAAGCCAATTATCAAATTTATTTGGAAGAGTAAGGGGCCCAGAATAGCTAAATATGTATTTAAAAAGAACAAAGTTGGAGGACTCTCAATTCCTGACTTTAAAGCATGCTACTTCGGGTACAGTGGTAAATACAGCATGGCACTGGCATAAAGATAGATAGACAGATTCAATAGAATCAAGTAGAGAACTCAGAAATAGACCCTCACAGGTGATTTTTGACAAGGATGTTAAGCCCACCCAGCTGGGCCAAAACAGTCTATTTAACAAATGTTGCTGGGAGAACTGTATAACCATATCCAAAAGAAAGAAAGAGGACCCCTCACACCTTATACAAAATTAACTGGAAATGGATCAAGGACCTAAAATAAAAGTGACAACCATAAAACTCCTAGAAGAAAATGTAGGAAAACATCTTCAAGATCTTGCAGTAGATGGTAGTTTCTTAAACCTTACACCCAAAGCATGAGCAATAAAAGAAAAAATAGATAAATGGTACCTCCTCAAAATTAAACTTTTGTTCTTCAAAAGACTTTGTCAAGAAAGTAAAAAGGCAGCCCACTCAATGGGAAAAAATATTTGGAAACTACGTATCCAATAATGGTTTGATATCCATGTTATATAGAGATCATGTAACTCAATGATAAAAAAAAACAAGCAACCCAATTAAAAGATGTGCAAAAGACTTGAATAAACATTTCTCCAAAGAGGAAATACAAATGGCCAAAAAAGCACATGAAAAAATGATCAACATCACTAGCTATTAGGGAAATGCAGATCAAAATTATAATGAGATACCATTTCACATGTTATAGAATTACCATTATTTTTTTAAAAAACACAGAAAACTGCAAGTGCTGGACAGGATGTGGAGAAACAGGAACATTCCTTCACTGTTGGTGGGAATGTAGAATCATGCAGCCTCTGTGAAAGAACGTTTGGCAGTATCTCAAGTAGCTGAATATAGAACTGCCATATGATCCAGCAATCCTGTTACTAGGAATATATTCAGAAGAACTGAAAGCAAGGACACAAACCAACATTTGCACACCAATGTTCATAGCAGCATTATTCACAATTGCTAAAAAATGGAACCAGCCCAAGTGTCCATCAACTGATGAATGGATAAAAAAAATGTGACATATACCCACAATGGAATACTATTCAACTGTAAGTAGAAATAAAATGAAATTGGGATGCATATGACAACATGGATGAACCTAGAGGATATTATGTTGCGTGGAATAAGCCAGACACAAAAGGACAAATATATATGGTCTCACTAATATGAACTATATACGATGAGTAAATTCACAGAGGTGAACTATAGAATATAGTCAACTAGGAAAAAGAAGGTGGGTTGAGAATGGCAGATGATGCTTAATGTATGTAGTATTATTAATAAGTTAATTGTAAAAGTGTAGAAATGAATAGAGTTGAATATAACATTATAATGAGTATAACTAACACTGCTGATTTATAAATGTGATTGTGGATGAAAAGGGTAGTATGTGGAAGTAAATGTCAGTTGAATGGAAACTAGAGAATAACCTAGGGTATGTATAACAGTGATTTCTGTGGTAGATGAAGATTGTGGTTAATATTATAAATATAAGAATGTTCTTCTTTCACAAAGTGTTAAGAATATGGTGATACATGGGAAAATTACAACTAATGTAACTTATGGACAATAGTTAATAATATTGTAACATTTTTCAGCAATGGCAAGAACATATTTTTCAACACTAAGGGACAACAATAGGAGGGTATGAGGGGGAATGTGATTTTTGCCTTTCATTACTTTGGAGTAATGAAAACAATCTAAAATTGAGGTGACAACAGCAACTCTGTAATAAAAATGAGAGCCACTGAATGTACACTTTGAATGGATTGTACAAAGCATGGGACTGTATAATACAGGTAATCCTGTGGTAGATGATGGGCTGTGGTTATAGGACAAATATGAGAACATTTTCTCCTGAACGATAACAAATATATAATACTAATATAGGATGTTAATAATTGGATGGGTTGGGGGGAAAATACACCAAATGTAATATATAGGCTATGGTTAGTAGTAATGTTTTGACAATGCTCTTTCATAGTTTGTAACAAATGCTTCACAACAATGCAAGGTGTTGGTGGTGGGGAGGTGTATGGGAGCCTTGTATAATGATATGCATGTTTGTTTTGTAAATTCACAAATTTTACTATACATTTATTGCCCATGTATGTTCATGTATGAATGATACACTTCAATAAAATTTTATTTAAAAATTTTTTAAAAAAGGAAATCATCTCAAATTTAAAAATTCCTAGAGGCCTGAATGTGAGCTCACATGTCAGTTTGGAATATCTGAAAGCCGAGGCAGAAGGGGAGTTTGTGCTCACTCTCAGGTTCTTTTCTGTGGGCCTCCACTAGTGACTTAGCTAAGATTGTGGGCATGGCAGGAGACTAGAGAGAACCCACTGAGTGGCACAAGCATGCAGGAGGTTATCAGCTGCTGCTGGGGGACAAGTACAAAACATTGCTCAGTTTCTTAGACCATTTGCTCATAGGAAGCAAATGCTTTAAGCCATAAGGGAGGGGAAGCAATCCCTCTTGTCCCAAGGGCCACAGGGTAAAAGGGTGTAAACAAAACCAGCCTGCCTGTGGTAGAGGGGTGGAAAGAACCTACCATAACTACAGTGGTCTGCCACTGGGGGAGGCACGAAGAGCAGAGAGAGAACCCTTCCTGTGGTGCAGGGACCGATGAAAGCTAAGGCTGGAGCAGGAACACTGGCATCACATGCTCCACACTAAACACAAGGTAAGAGCAGTCCACTGTTTAAGAAATTTGAAGCCTGCTGTGCTCTGAGAGTAACAATAGCAACAACAAAACTCCAACTCACTTCAACTATTGACTAAAGCAAGGATAGGATTGGTCTGCTCCAGCCCACAGGTTGAATCCAGCCTCCCATCTATTGCATTTTGATACAGATCTGCCAGATTCATTCTGATTATCTTTGTTCTTTCTTTTACTCTAAACATTAGTATATCCTTATGTGTTCAATATTTTTAAAGGGAGGAGCATATGATTTTGTTTTTAACCCAGTCTTACAATCTTTGACCAACTCACTATTTGTCCTATATTCATCCCACCTGCATTTTCTTCCTTTTCCTTTCTTTTTATGCCTTCTCTTGGATTAATTAAATCCAATTTATTATTGGATTTTCCATTTTTAGTTTGCCTGTCATACGTTCTTGCTGAGGTTTTTAAGTTACCCTATAAATTGCAACCAGAATACATGTCATATCAAAGTACATTACTTGAGGCTTTAACACTCTTTTGTACCATGCAAAGACCTTAGAAAATTTTAATTCCGTTTAATTCCACTTCTGTCATATATCAGTTTGTCATGTATTTTGATACTGTATTTAAAATTTTAATACCTTATGTTTTATATAGTCAGTATTCCTTTTAAAGTTACCTACATATTTGCTACATTTGATGTTTTATATTCATTTCTACATCTCTTAAGCTTACATCTGGAATCATTTTTATTCTTCCTAAAGATACTAAATAAAAATTTAGTATTTCCTTAAGTTCAGGACTTCTAGTGACAAATTTTCTCCATTTTTGCTTGTCTGAAAAAAATCTTCTTTTAACATCAAACTTAAAGGGCATTTTCATTGGCTATAGAATAGTAGGTTGGCATTTCTTTTCTCCCAGCATTTAGTAACAAAGAATCTACACACACAAAATCTTAAAACTAATAAGTGATCTCAGCAAGGTCACAGGATACAAGATCAACATGCAAAAATCAATTGTATTTCTATATAATAACAACAAACACCTGGATACCTAAATTAAAAATACAGGGAGAAGATGTAGCTCAAGTGGTTGAGCATCTGCTTCCATGTACGAAGCAAGGTCCTGGGTTCGATCTCTGGTACCTCCTAAAAACAAACAGACAAACAAAAAACCCAACTCTCATTGGGGAGCAGATGTAGCTCAGTGGTTGAGTGCCTGCTTGCCACGTACGAGGTCCTGGATTCAATCCCCAGTACCTCCTAAAAAAGAAACAAAAATCAGTATCATTTACAAATTGCTAAAAAGAGAGGGACGGAGGGAAGGAGGGAGGGAGGGAGGGAG
>JAKSZT010054334.1:31714738-31734813 GCA_026826555.1 Tolypeutes matacus
GAAGGAAGGAAGGAAGGAAGGAAGGAAGGAAGGAAGGAAGGAAGGAAAATGGAATACTTAGATGTAAATGTAACAAATCAACAAGTATTTGTATATGAAAAACTACTAAACACTGACAAAAGGAATAAAAGAAGATCTAATTAATGGTTAGACATAGCTTGTTCATGGATCAGAAGATTCAACATAGTAAGGATGTCTATTCTCCCAAATTGATATACAGGTTTAAGGCAATTCTTATCAAAATTCAAGGAAGACCTTTTGTAGATATAAATAAGATTATGCTAGATGGAAAAGCAAAGGAACTAGAATAGCTAAAGTAGGAGGAATTTGTCTAACATATTTCAAAAATTTTTACATAGCTACAGTAATTAAGAATGTGTGGTTTTGGCAAAGGTATAGATACATAGATTAATGTAGCAGAATAGAGAACCCAGAACTAGATCCACACAAATATGTCAACTGGTTTTTGACAATGATGTAAAAGCAATCATTGGAGTAAAGACCGCCTTTCCAACAAACATTTGTTGGAGCAAATGAATATCCATAGGCAAAAAAATTATAAACCATAACCTAAATCTCACACTTATAAAAAAATTAACTAAAAAAAGCATGCACTTAAATATAAAATGTAAAGCCATAAAATTTACAAAAAAAAAAAAAATATATATATATATAGGAAAAATCTTCAGAGTTTAGGGCTAGGCTAAGAGTTGTTTTACATCAAAAGCAATACCATAAAATGAAAATTTGACCATTTAAGCTTCATCAAAATGAAAAATGTTTCCTTTGTGAAAGACCCTGTTAAGAGGATGAAAAGACAAGCAACATATTGGCAGAAAATATTTGCAAACATGTGTTTTGCAAAAGACTAATGCCTAGAATATATAAAAACGCAACAATAAAAAACAATCCAAATTAGAAAATGGGCAAAAGATATGAACAGACATTTCACCAAAGAGAATATCAGATGGCAAAAGAAAAAACACATAAAAAGATGTTCATTATTAGCCATTAGGGGAAAATAACTTAAAGCCACAATAAGATAACTCTACCCCTATTAGAATTGCTAGAATTAAAAAATGTGACAACACCAAATGCAGGTGATGATATGGCAAAACTAGATCACTTGTGTATTGCTGGTGGGAATGTAAAATGGTACCACCTCTCTGCAAAACAGTTTGGTAATTTAAAAAAAAAAAACTATATATGCAGCTACCATACAATCTAGCGATTACACGCCTGGGCATTTGTTTCAGGGAAATGAACACTTGTGCTTACTCAAAAACTGGACCAAATGTTTATAGCAGCTTTACTCATAATAGCCCCAAACTGGAAATGACACAGATGTCTTTCAATGGGTGAATGGTTGGATAAACTGTGGTACATCTTTACCATGCAGGACTACCCAGCAGTAAAAAATAACAAACAATTGATACATGCAACAATCTGGATAACTCTCCAGGGAATATTGCTAAGTGAAAAAAGCCATGGTCAATATCCTGGTTGTGATATCACAGGATGTTACCATTGAGGGAAACTGAGTAAAGGGTATAGGGAAGCGCTCTGTATTATTCCTTTTACAACTGCTTGTGAATGTACAATTATTCCAAAATCAAACGCTTAATTAAAGAAAAGTATGTGGAAGCAATAACATTTGAAAAAACACAGAGATTTCAAGTAACATTTCCCACTCTTTGATGAAATGGTGTTATGTTACTAAAAACATGTTTTAAAAAATAAAACCCATGTAATTGTAGGCTTTGTTAAGAATTAGAAGAAAGATGTTGGTGGTTTCTATTTTGAGCTGGCCATTTTAAGTGGTATGGTGCTAAGTTCAGGGGACTGCACTTTAGGAGGAATTTAAAGGAAATTCCAAGTTAGATGTAGAAAGAAGAAGGTACTGGAAACCATGACATACATGGAATAACTCGGGAAACTAAGAGGGTTTACCCACAATTGAGGAGTCGGTGGACACAGGATTGAACTCTTTAATTATCTGAAGAATTACCGTATGAAATGATTTGACTTTTTCTACATGACCCCATGGAGTAAAAATAGGACCAAGTGCTGGAAGGTACACTAAGAGAGATTCAGTTTGATTCAGGAAATCGAGCCCTTATCTGGATTAGAAGGGCTAATCTTTACCTTACTCCTAAGGTAAAGTAGCACCTATTACAATGTTTGTTGTGTGACTATGGATAGGCAAACCACAGTTGGTATATTGCACAAGAAGTGTGAAGTGTGAGTGTGAACTATGACTTCAACTTCTCAGATATATTGGCTTTGCCTGAGGTAGAGTTATCACTACTAAAGCCTTGTTCAGGATGTCTTAGTGGGCCCATGGCTTATCAAAATACCCAATAGATCAGCCCATACAAGTGTCATTCAAAGTCCAGGAATCACAGGGTAACTTTGATACAGGTTGGGTAGAGACATTTTTACAAGTAGCAGCTTATATTCTGAAGGAAAGAGGCACCAGATACCTGGCCTACGGCTGTGCTAAAATATGCTCCTCTGGTGTCTCATCTAAATTAGGACTTGCCAAAGTTGGAAGAGTCCAATTTTGTAGGTAGGGACCCACTTCCAAAAGAGGTTTCCATGCATAGGAGAAGCATCATGGTGAAGTACAAAGGTCACAGGCTATAATACTCTAGCCCTTATACTTCCTGGTTGTATGGCTTTGGTCAGTAACATAAATTCTCTGGGATTCAGTATCCTTACCTCCTAATTGGGATGATAGTAACACCTCAAAAGGCTCACATGATGGACCACATAATGTATGTAAAACTCTCAGCAGAATGCCTAGTTCATAATAAGCGGCAACTGATCGTGTTACTTTCCTTCCCTTTTCCTGGTAGAACAAGTGTAATGTAGGTTATGTGGAGGGATTCAGCCATCTAAAGGGCATTTGAGCTAAATGAGTGGTCTTTAAGACCCTTCTATCCCAAAAATAGTTCTTGCTGAAAATTTTACAACAGAAAGAAAGAGAGTGAAGGAGAGTAACTGGTAATTTTTCCTGGTAAAATCAAAATGTTGAAAGAACCGGTAGTAAGCTACCATTACATAAATGCATGAATGTTCCACCCAACTTCTAATCTTCCAATGGCCCAAGTGGTGAGGAGTTCTGTGTATGGGCTGAGAGAAAGCCCTCATTCCCAAATCTGTGCCACACTGTGTGACGAGGTTCTTGAATTAGCCCTGCTTTTTGCCCACAAGCACACAAAATCTCTTTAGAGGAATTCCATCTGCTTCTGTCCTACTTCTCCCTCTCTGCCTGGTGGACACCATTCCACATTTTTCCATCCTTCCTCTTTCCATTCTAACTTTTTCTTCCAAAACCAATCTCTTCCCCAGAAACTTTTAAGGAAACAATTAAAGACAAATAGATATTGGTATCTAAAGAGTGACATTAAAACTAGTCAACAAGGGTGTGGTGTGGCAGGAGGCAATCAGAAGGCTAGAAGACCTAGCCTCAGCAAGTACTTTGATTCTCCTTCTGTGCAAGGCATTTTTTGTTTGTTGCTAAGTCAAGGAGAGACATTGTAGAGGAGTTGGACAGGAGGGAAGGGCACTTGAAGGGTAGACGGCAAAGCTATGTATTAAGCAATATGAATTTTTAACAATCCGTATGGCCATCGCATATCAGTCCCAGTATAAGGGAAGGTGGGGAAGTGGGACTGAGGATGTGAGGGTGGAAAGTACTCAACAGAAGCCAGGCAGAATGCCCAGTACTCGAACACGTTTGCCTTGTGACACACTCCTGGAGAATCATTAATCCTGTTGGGAAATCTTTTCCCAACAGTGCCACAGGCTTCCAGATGAGGTTCCTCTCTATCTTTATCCCCACTCATATCCATCCACCTTTTCATGTGTACTTTAAGAATGCAAACATATCCAAGTTTTAGCCTACACAAAATATGATTAGGCAGCTCTCTTGCAAACCTTCTGGAGGAAAAATGCACTAAACAAATACAAATTAAAATGTATTTCTCTCCCTCTGCATGAAATAGCCAAAAGACAGTGATGTGATGAACTGTGAGTGAATAGAATTGGATTCTATTTCTGATCATCCTGCTAACTATTTATATATTACCTAACTTCTCTAAGTCTTAATTTCCTCCTCTGTACAGTGAAGGAGTGAGGCTAAGACTCTAAATGAATAACACACGTTTAAAAAAACATGAAAAGAGACAAAAGCAAGAAGATAAATGATATACTTAATTGCAGATAAAATTAGAGTGAAGGAAAACATCTTGTTGAATTTAGACTATTTCTTAGTTCTATAACTTTTTAAGAAATCATAGCTTATGTTTCACATTTATTATACTGAATATATGTCATGGTTAAAGTCCATCATTATTCACTGAGATAACAGGTGGAATCTAAATTAACTCTTACCAAATGGTTATTTTACTGATGTTTGGTTTTCCCATTAGGAACAATTAGCATTGAAAAGTAAGGTTAAGAGAAAAGTCAATAAGCCTTAGGATAAATGAAAGTCAAAGCACACACTATCATTTTACAACCTCCAAATAGAATATTGCAGCTTAAAAAATCAGTTAAAGTTTTTGCTAACTTTGGTTATTGCTTGGTACTAGTCTTAAGAAAATTTTTCCTTATTCTCTTTGAACTTTTCCTGCAAAGAGTATGATTAATTTCATAATTAGAATAATAAAAAAAGGTATTGAAAATAATTGGAGAACCAGGAAGTAAAGAAGAGAAGAATAAGAATAATCTACTAAGCTGATGATCTTTAAAGGATATTAGTCAGTTGGTGGTCCTTAGGTCTTTGTTGAATAATAATACATTGCATGTTTACAGTATAGTATACAATGAATCAAAGTAATTTTAACTTTAGATATATATTTTATAATGAGATAAAATATGATTTGTATATTATAATACAATATAATACATAATGAAAATATATATACAAAGAGATTATGTATCATATGGTTTTATATATATATTATAGGAATCAGCTCACGTGACTGTGAGGATTGGGAAGACCAAATTCTGGCTGCAAGTCAGAAACTCCAATAAAAGTGAATATTCCCCAGGAAAAGCTGACTGGCTGAAGTAGAGACAGAAATTCTTTCTGACTTCTAAATTCCTCAATTCTTGTTTTTAAGACCTCCAACTGATTGGATTAAGAGACCCCTCTCATTGCTGAGGGCAGATGCAATAGGCGGTAGATGCAATTAACTGACTATAGATGCAAATCCACGTGAAATACCCACACAGTAACAATCAGGCCAGTGCTTGCTTGACTACATAATTGGACACCATAATCTAGCCAAGCTAACACATGAACTTAACCATCAGAGGCTCTAAAGCAAGCACTGTCTTACGAAGGTTAGTAGGGTCATCACAGAGAAGGAGAGTTTCTTTAAATTGTCCTGGTTCACGGATTCCCTTTTGCATACAGGTGATCAATAGAAACACTTCCCTCTCACTCCTTTTGACATAATGGAAATCAAAGAACAGTCCAAACGAGGCTGAACAAGAAGTATGCCTCCAGGAAACAAAACAAATGCAGGTCTTTAAAGAGAATCCTAAGTCCCAAAGGAAGTAACAATTAATTGTGTTACTCCCCCAGGAAAGGACGACAAAAGGTCTAAAGAAACAAAGAGTTCCAAAACAACAATTGAAAGTTTCACCTTAATTTTATTCTTGGAATAGAGTTCTTAGTAATATAAAATTAGAAGCATTCTTTCTCTATGGTTTCTGTGGACAATTCAACAGGCTTTTATCCAGTGTTCTCTTCAATACAAACAGAAGAACAGCAAGCATCTCCTTTCCTACTGTTTGTTTCTTTGGGGGGGGGGGCGGATTTTTTAAAAATTCCTCCTTACCACATGGTTATTCAAATTAGAATCAAATCAAGTCAGCAGGGTTGCTCAGGACTTGGTATAGCAGTAGTTTGGAGACCACATAAGCATGCACGCATGTACACACACACACTAGGATGAGAAACATGGCTTATCAATTTCAGACAAGGAGGAAATGTCCAGCTGGAGAGGCAGGGTTCCAAAGACCAAGATAAAAGACCAGAAGCAGAGGGTCCAGCTGGTGAGTGGCATCCAAGAAGTCAAGAGCACTGTAATGTGTGGAGAACAGGCAGGGACAGGGGACTTTGGAAATAGACATCATGTGAAAATTCAGGAAGGATTCATAGCAGCTGGTAATTGGACCTTCCCATTTCGGTGTGAGAGGGGTGGAAAGATCAAGATCAAGTCTCAGTATGAAGGAAATGGACTACTAAATAAGCAGTTAGACTCAAAACAATAGGCAAGAAGCCAATGATGAAATCTTGTATACAAGGCAGAAAGCTACATTTAGGATGAGTGACCTTTTTTCTCATGTTAGACACTAAGATGGCAAAGAGAGAAATTAGAGTTATGCTTCTTATAATTATAATTGCTAAAATTTATAAAATATCTACCAAATCCTAGATCCTATATTTTACCTTTGAATACAGTTCATTTAATCCCTTCAAAAATCCTCACGGATTAATATGCAAACAAATCAAAGATTAAAGACATACAGTTCAACCCTTTTCTTCAAATTGAGCCTCTGATATACTATATTCACCTGGTTTTTAAAGAAATTTGACTCAACATACTGACAAATTCTCAGCCACTCATAATCCAACACAAACACAGGTTATATTTCAAGGCTAAGTATCTCATTATATCCCCATTCTGGCTGGGTATGTGCAAGTCTTCCTAAAACTACCAGCAATTGAGAGAAAGTAGGGGATTAATGAGTAGGGATGATATCCATACCATTCTTTCTAAAGCTCAGAAACATTTTATATATTAGATATTTTCATCAAGTTCCTCACCATTGCATTTTCTTTTGTTTAAAATAGGGTTTCCAAGAGAAAAATGCTTTCATTTTGAGATTCCAGCTCTCTCTATTGATCTGCATTGTCATCTTATCAGGCCCGTCATACTATTGCCATCTTGTCCTTTCTTACTGCTGTACTGAGAATTTTGCAATATCCCTTAATTTCCTACTCCCCTCACTCCATCCTAGGAAAAATATACACACAGATGCACACAGGCACACACATGCCACTTCAGTGACAACTAAAAATCTCTTCTCCTTTTCATTTAGGTCAACCCCACTGCACCATTAATATTCATTCCCAGTGAAAAAGCTAAAGTCATGCTACCCTATTTTTGTGATATAAAAATAAATATAAAAAAATATATTCTGATTTTGGTGGTGAGCCATGGATACACGGATCTGTAGTTATGTTGAAACAAATTTCTTAGGAAAACACCCTTATACATAATAAGTAATCCAGTCTTTTCATGGTTGAAAATACCTACATACCCCTTCCTAATTTAGCACACAAATTGCATGCATTTTGGAATCATTGCTTTTGAAACCGGAATTGATTTAATATATTTTGGGAGAGTTCCCTAATATTCTTGTTGAATATGATCATATTGAACATAAACTGATAGACCATTTTTATAGGGCTTTTAACACTTGAGATGATTTAAGTGGTATATATGCTGCATAATAACAACCTGAGCTTCATTTTAATACAAACTGTTGAAAAAGCTTTTATTGCTTCTCATGAGGTTTTATCTATTATTATTGGTACTGAGAGTAAAAATGACTATGACTCCCATCTCTATATCCAGATCAGTTTTTTCCAAATTGACTTATCCCACATGTAAGTTATTCATAACCATCTCTCCAATGAGCTATTTTTGTCATTCTCATTGTAAGAAATAAATATAAATCCCCATTTTATATATTAGTAAGTCAGGCTACCCTTTACATTAGTAATATAAATTCCAAAATGAGTCCTCTCTGTTCTTGAATAATTAGCAGTCTGAGGGATTATCAAAATCTCTTAAGCTTTTGAAATACTCTTAATTGGGCAACCTAACAGTGCTTGGGAAGTTCATTCAATCTGTAAGTTGTTGGGGAAGACTGTAAGTTACATGAGAGGAGTCTCTCTGTCTCTTTTGCTCACTGTAGTGTCTCCCTCACTTGCAGCAGTTCCTGGCACAGAGTAGGCATTCAATAAATATATATGAGTAAAATAGTACACCTGAATGTTAAATTATCCACATTATTTTAGAGGATTTATTTTATTAATTTTTTTATTTTTAAAGAAGTATCAGATTATCAGATTACATAAATGTTACATAAAAAATACAGGGGATTCCCATATGCCCCTCTCCCTCCCCCTCCCACACTTTCCCACATCAACAACATCCTTCATTAGTGTGGTACATTTGTTACAATTGATGAACACACATTGAAGCACGCTAAAGTTTACTTTATAGTTTATACTCTGTCCTGCACAATTTTGTAGGTTATGACAAAATATACAATGGCCTGTATCCGTCACTGCAATGTCATGCAGGACAACTCCAATGTCCTGAAAGTGCCCCCATATTATACCTATTCTTCCCTCGCCCATCCCTCAGAACCTATTTTAGAGGGTTTTTAATGAAAGTCACAAAAGGATTACCAACAGGAATAAGTAACAAATGTCCAAAGCATTTTATTCTAAGGAAAATATGTTATTTCCTGTCCTAATATGCATCTTTAAAACATGGCTAAGCATTTAATAACTTGAATATAGACAATGTGTCAGTCAGAGCTCAGTTGCCGAGAACAGAATTAACTAACAAGCTTAAGCAGATGAGATTTTTAATAGTGCATTAAATGGCTAAAAAATTGTTGGGAGGGCTGAAGAACGAGACTATAGACTGGGTTTCTGGGAAGAACACCAGCAAACTGGGCTGCCACGGAAAGTGTTGCCTTCATTAGGAAACTGTAGAATCAGAAATTTGCCAAAGAGATTTGGAAATTGGTGATTACTATTGCCGTAATCTGCATCAGAAAAATTGGTATCTCACACCCTGCCTCTTTCCCCATCAAACTCAATTGTGTATTCAACTCTCATACAAATGCATCTGATTGGGGGAATCTAAATTACAAGCTACAAAAGATTCTGGGCTATGAAATTTCAACATTCCAGCCTGAGCCTTATGTTGTGAAAAGGCACACGATCTAGTATAAGTGCTATAGAATTTTCTTCTCCTTAAAAACATGGGTGCACTCTGAATTCAGTTTTTCTTTTCCCCGCTAATAAAATTGAAGGTCAAGCAATATGGCATCAACATCAAACCAATCCAAGGTTATTGGATATGTGAAGTCTGACTAGTTTCCTCCTCATCACCTGCCAGTCACACAGGAAATATGTCACATATGATATGATGAAACCAAGTCCCCCAACCATGGTGCAACAACATAGCTAGAAAGATGTACTTACCGCAACACCAGTCTCTCAGACTAGACATTGTGCTTATTCAACAGTTGCAAAGCATAGAAGACAGCAGGATACTCTAGATGAAGTAGTAGAAATATAAACAAAGCAATAAAATCTCTCAACAAAAGAATAATTTCATGAGATATAGTACAGTTTTAGTCTAAGGGACCATTCTAGCAATATGACTAGTTAAATTTCTTAACTTCTCTGTGTCTCAATTTCCTCATATGTAAAAATAGAGCAAATAGAGGTGTTAAAATTATCAAGCTTTCTGAGGGTTAATTGGGTTAGAATCATGCCTGGGACATATTAAGAACACAATAAATGCTACTATTATTAATTAGTTAACTAATAAATCAAATTTTTATCAAATGCCTATTCTCAGCACTAGGGTTTGAGGGGGATGCATGAAAAAATGAGAACCAATCCCTGGTTTCCAGGTACTTACAATCTAATTTAGAAGACGCAATATATGCATGAGTGGAAGAACCAGCAACACAAGGCATTAGAAAGTGTTAAATGTGACTAGTGGATATAGAAATGAAAGAGAGGATGACTTTATTTGTGTGTGTGTGGGGGGGTGGTTCTTAGGAAGACTAGACAGTGGAGTCATTGCAGGAAAGAGCAGCCTTGATGAAAAGAAGCTGCCGGTATAAAATGAAGGATAATCTTCATGGGCAATGTGGAAAACATTGTTTAGTCTCATGTGGATCTTTCCAGCCAAGATAATACTTAAAATTAAAAACCATCGTTGGTTAGGACTTCTAGGATTCAGAGGAAGTACGGTTATAAATGAAATGGATCGAGGTTTTAAGTTTTTATGGTGATGCTATTTTTCTATAAACTAGTAATATGAATAATTAGGCAGTCATTCAGCTGTTCTTATTCTGCATTTGTTCTATTAAAAGAGAATTTGGACAAATATTGGAAACCAAAATATGTTAAAGCAAGTTGCTTCCAAAAATAAATTCAAAGTGTCCTCTCTACATACAGCTTTATATAGCATTAAAGGTGGCCACAGGAAATGTAATCACTGGTATATTAAAGATACAAAACTATGGTAACCTAAAATTTGGCAAGAAAGAGTCCAATTTATGCAGAAGTTCAGATTTCTGTACAGTTTTTTAAAATATCCATTTTAATAGATCATTGCTGTGAAAGACTTTCTGAATAAGAAATATTGATATTTCTTCCCAAATCCTGTTAAGATGAATGGATTTATTTCTTTTCATGCAGCCAGGTGCTTTGCAGAAAAGAACACTCTTTAGTGATTATTCAATAATCCAACAGTAGTTCTTTGCCTGGATTTCAATAAACATCTGATTCCCAAAATACAAGAGAAATAGTATATACAACATACTTTTATTGAGCGAGCTTGGCACTTACCAGGTGCTGTTAGAATACAAAGTTTAAGGCGAGGTCGCTGATTTTAGAGTTTTGTGATCTAGTTGGTGAGATAAATTACACATGCCTAAAAAGGCAAATGACCTAAGTTAAATAAGACAAAAACACAAGTGATATTGCAAAGTAATACATGAACATAGACTAGGTTTTACAGGTTAAATGTTATTAAGAGACATGAGATTACACAGGCCTGAAATAGATTTAAAAAAACTTAATTGTGAGGGTTGATGGATGATAGGAGTTGAATAAAATCATTGGAGAAGAAGGGGATATTCCAGGTATGGGAATAGGAAGAGAAAGATGCAGATGAAAAAGTCTGTAAGACTAATATTGCTAACATAATGAATTTTTAGAAGTGATCAATGGATATAAGAAATGCAATTCAGGGCAGGTTCTAGAGGTCTTTGAATGCCAGTACAGGGGTTAGTGGATATGGGAGCACCAATGCAGGGCTTTCAGTTGGAGACGAGAAGGATGAAATTCATTTGGTAACACAAGTAGGATAACCTGGATGGAGGGAGAGAAGCCGGATGAGAAATAACCTGGGTATGCTGAGGGTCTGAACTAAATTGATAGCTGTAGGTTTGGAGATGTGAGTATGGGGCAAAAGACGTTATTAAAGAAAAAAGAACTTGGTGAATATTAGGAAATTATTGGTGCAGTTGTAAAAGTGATGAAAATATTTTTTCATTCCTGATCAAATCTATAGACATAAAGATGGATGGATGGGGAGAAAGCAAGAGAGACATTTGATCTCCTACTCAATAGAGCTTCAAAGGGGAAAAAGATTTAAAATATTGGGCAAGATTTTTGCATCTTAATTATCTAAAAGAATAAGCTTGGGGAAGTGTATGTTTTCAGCCTCTAAATAGAAACAAGCTGAGAGGAGCTTGTTGACATTATTAAGTCTGCCATTAAGACTCTTGGGTTAACACTGTGCAGAGGTCCACTAATGGTGCTTGGGATTAAAGAATAAATGGAAGAGGAATAACCAATTGATATGTGATGGTCATTTAAAATAGGCACCCAGTCCTGGTTTAAGGTGGATCCACTGGGTTGGCTATCAGATCACTGTTGGCTTCACAGAATACCTAATAGAACTTATTTGCATTTCTAAGATTCTTCTGGATCACTTACAAAGGCAAATATCAATTTAACATCAAATAACCTCAGTAGTGTCCACAATAGGACAGGAATAGAATGTAGAATGCTTGCTATAAAGTGCACTTCAGAGTGGGAAGAATGTGAAGCACTTGGTATTGGCAACAAGGAATCTTCAAGAATGGACTTATTCAATTTTCCTGGACCACATTTCCTTCATGGCCAGTATTATTAAGCAATGATGGAAACATCAATAAGAATATTTCATGTCTCTTACCAAAAGGCATTAAATGAAAAATGTCTATGCATTCTCCATTTTAAGGGCTTTAATTTAGCACAAGAGTTAACTTACATAAGAGACATCATCAAATATATTTTCTGAATGATTTTAAGACTTGGAAGGCATATTTCCAGGGAAGAAATGTTAACTTGTGACTATGATTACTATGAAAACCAACCCTATCTGATGCATCCCTCCCAAAGCATCCGACTAAAATATTAAATGAGGTACTACCAACATAGGTGGGTCCAATTTTGATTCTCTGTTAGAAGTTTCCCACTGGAAGCTATCCAAAGATTTAAAAATAGAATATACACATGCAAGAAAAAAATTAATGAATGAATAATGAATAAATGAATTCTCCTTTTGGGAAGTTTTCTACAATGGAATCTGTACAATTTTATATTGTCACTGGGGTTTGTGAACTCACTCTTGAACCAATGCCCTTTCAGTTCTGATACAAATCATTGTAAAACAAAATGTAGTGCCCATCTGGGAAAGCAGGTGTAAAATGGCCCAACTAATTACAACCTTGTCACGTAATGGCTAAAGGCAACCATTGACTGCCCTGCAAGCGAATTTTGTACGATTCTACCCAAGTAGATTAAGAAATAGCACATAAGGGGAAAAGCATATAAGTCACTGAGAGAGACATGACCAATATTGTAATGTCCTTTGATCTGAGGATAGAAAGAGAAGGAATTTTTAGGGAATGGCCCTTTAAACCACACATGGTAAGAAGAAAACAAATATCAGGGCAACTTTGAGGGCTCTCGCTTTAGTTTATTTGCTGGAATCACTCAGACTTGATCAAATAAGAGTGACCCAAACGGGCAACACAGCTTTTCCATTAATGAATCACCCTGGTAGATTTAACAGTCTTTTCAGCAATCTTTTATGAAGCCATAAATATGAAATCTCTCTAGATTACAACCAGAAAATAAAAGAATCTCAAGTATCCTGAAACACTCAACAGCAAACAAAGCTTGAATCAACAGCCACATTTCAACTCTCATATCCTGGACTTCTTTCTTTAAAATCTTCTCAAAATGCAAGCAGTCTCTAAATCACAAAGGGAAAGGGAAGTTATTGCCAGGATCTATAAGGATCTACCCTCCCCACACTTCTTTACCTGGAGGCCAGAAATACAGCATTTTATCAGAAACCCTTCTCAGCGAAGTGGAGGACACATATCCAGATGGCATAGTCACCTGCTTCTAGGCAATTCATAGAAGCAATTATTATCGTTTGGCTTCAATCCAGAACAAAAGTAAAGAGTTTAATATGTTAGAACTAATAACTATATTCTAGTTAATTCAGGAAGTTTTAGAAAAATTATATAATATTTTCAGGAAGGAGTATCATCTGAACTGTGACAATAAAATAGACTGTCAATATTTTAAAATAATTGTACTGTATTAGTGTTTATTATTTTGAAGTAGGGTCATTCTTTTAGAAAACCTCCAAATCAGTGTTTTTTAAAAATATATTTTAGAACTTGTCTTTATTTATATCAGTAAAGTTGCTAGCAACAACTTCAATGAAAGAGACTAACCTATTATACAATAGACCCTTGCCAAAAGCATAGGTATATTCACACTTGGAAAACATAATTTCAACTAGAGCCAGGGTTACTTGAGAATAATTCAACTTCTGTGTCACTATGATTGCTAAGTTAATTAATGATATGTGCATTAAACTTTTTCTTAACAGAATGTATTAAAACTATTATTTCTATTAGGCTTACAACCGTATATCCTCTAATATCATTTCATTATTTTAAATAAAGAAGAATATTAACACCCTTCCTACCTTGTTCCAAAAAGATGACATGCAAAAATACATGCAATATTTTAAAAAATAATAAGCATATGAATATATTGGAAAGGATGGCAATAGATACTTCCAGGTTGTACTGCAGGTGATTCACACTTTGGTCCTCCCCCAATTCTGTATTCTCCCTCTGTTGTTTGCCTAACATAAAAAGTGTTCTGAACTATTATATTTGTACCTACCAACCCCAGAAGTCACTGGGACTTCTGTGCCTATGAAAGATAGATGGCATACCAACAAAAATATTAGATACCTGCATCCCAATATTCTCATGGGGATGAAAGACACCCCAGACCCAATCACCAATATTTAGAATAAAAGGATACTAAACACCATACTATTGGTAAAGTCTTAGTGAATAAATGCTCTTTATATTTTCAGGTTAATTCCAGAGAGTATTTTGAAAATATATAAAACACTTGCCCAAAGTATTTTATTGAGATCCTCCCTTCCTTTCTCTCACTCAATTCATCATTTAAATTGCAATTCCTTAGTGTCTGCAACATCTGCCCCAAGAGTCAGGCATGTAATTAGTCATTCAACATATGTCTATTGAGAGTTTAGTATGTGCCAGATATTATGACAGACACAGCATTGGCCCCTGAGATAGGGAAGTCAGTAACAAGTAAATATTCATCTCATGCTTCGTCTATTGCCTCAACGGACTCAAACTGTTGTAATTTCCCTTCATAATGATTAGTTCAGAAATTGAGAGGCAAGGAGAACTTGTAATATGCCAAGGGTTGCAGTCATGGAAAGAAGAGATAGAAAATTGAGAATCATTAAGAACGTAGAAATGAGCATGTCTTGCTTATTGTTTGCTGGAGGGAAAGTTGTAGAAAGGGAGGTATCAAAATTCTTTTATTGGTTTCTAACATTCGTAACTCAGAACATGATGATGCCATCACCAAACAGGAAACACCAGAGGAGGAGCAATAGGGGGACAGGGTGGGTAAATGTTATAATTATGTTATACATGTGTTTTAATGTAATACTTAACATTTATTGGAAAATTTTAGTGGAAATGTCTAATAGAGGGTGAGATGTACTTTAGGTTAGTAGAGAAAAGTGGGCAAAAGGTAGAGATAGGGAGTTTTCAGCAATTAGATCATGGTTAAAGTATAGGTGCCTATGACACGAATCAGGAAAGTGAATGGAGAAGAAAAGGAGTAGGCCAAGGATGGGAACCCTGTTGAATATCGACACTTAAAAGGGACAGCCAACAGAAAAGGAACTCATGTAGGAAGCCGAGGAAAAAAAAACAGGCCAGAGAAATATTTCTTAGCCTAGCTTTTCTCCAAACCAGAGCCTGAGACAATGACTAGGCTCAGAGTATTATGGTTAGTGATTCCAAAGAATAGGAGTGGAGGACTGAGAAGAATAGATGAGGGATGGAAGGAAAGGCAATCCAGGGGTGTCTTGTTGAGCTCACCAATGCTGTGGGCAACTGGGGCTCTATCCTGCAGGGCACCTCTGTAGCAGTTTGATATTGTTTATGAATTCCAAAAATAGATATTGGATTATGTTTGTGAACTGATCTGTTCTTTTGGGCATATTAGATTGAATTGGATTCAGAGGTTTCACTTTTACTTGATCAGATAATGATTAAGACTTTGATTGGGCCACGTCAGTAGGACATTGAGTCCCTGCCTCCTTGGTAGGTGGGGACACACAGAGAAAATGACATGACAGAGGAGAAAGTTAGAGTTTTAATGCTGGAGCCCTGGGAAGTAAATACACAGAGAAGTAGGTATGTGAGGAAAGAGAGAAGGCGCCATTAGACATGGCAGAGGCCCCAGGAAGAGAGATGAGCCATTAGCCTGATAGTTTACAGCTGGCCTTGTGGAGCGAGCAGAGCAGCTGACCCCACAGATAAACAAGCCCTGGGAAAGAGATGAGACTTATCCCAGCCTACAGCTGATATTGGAAGAAGCTGGGACCATGAAGCCTTAAGAGGGAGAGGAAACATGAACCCTTACAGATGTCAGCAGCCATCTTGTTCCAACACGTGACAAGAGACTTTGGTGAGGGAAGTAACTTACACTTTATTGCCTGGTAACTGTAAGCTTGTACCCCAAATAAATATCCTTTATAAAAGTCAACAGATTTCTAGTATTTTGCAACAGCACCCGTTTCGCTAATACAACCTCTAAGGAGCCATGTAAAATGCATCTCAAATTGTCCATCCCACAGTGTAGTTCCAGAGAAATGTGTGTATTTCCTTGAGAAAGAGATGACATGACAACCTAACCAATATTTAATCCTAATGATTCAAATTAAGAAGGAAAAAAATGTAGTAGTCAATAAATGGCACTGAGAGAACTAGCAAGCTACTTGGAAAAGATAAAACTGAATCCTTTTCTTGTACCTTACACCAATATAAATTCCAAATAGAAACAAGATTTCAAAGTAAAAAGGAAAATAATAAAAGCATGAGGGAAAAAACATAGATAGTATTTTTTTATTGCCTTGCAGTGGAGCAAAACCTTTTTAAGCATGTCACAAAATTTCAGAAACCATAAAGACAAAGACTGGTATATTTAATTACATAAAAATGTATTTTGATACTACAAAATCAGGGTTGAAAAGTAAATGACAAATGGGAAATATTTTAGACATAGATCAAAATGTTTTAAAAACCCTTAATATAAAAAGGATCCTTTACAAAAAGACACATACCCAAAGATAAAAATGGACAAACGATATAAAGTTAGCAATAAATTTAAATGGCTATACAGAGAAAAATAAATGCAAAAAAAAGAAGTATTATTTTAACCATAAGACTGGCAAAGATTGAAAACAATACCATTTCCCCATAACCTCCGTGGCAGTTTGAGATCATTTATTAATCCCCAAAAAAGAGAGATTATGTTTATAAACTGGTCTGTTCCTCTGGGTGTGATGTCCTCTGATTATATTAGATTTGGTGAGGGAACTCTGATTAAGTTTACTTGATAAAATCAATTTAAGGCTTCTGATTGGGCTACATCAGTAAGGTGTGGCTCAGATTGAGTCCCCACCACCTTTGGGCTTATATAAATGGACACTCGCTCAGGAAGACACACAGAAGAAGATATGGAAGAGTGTTTGATCCTGGAGCTCGAGAGAGTTGAGCCATTCGCCTGATAGTTTGCAGCTGAGCAGCTAAGAAAGCCTGGAAAGAAACGAGCCCTATGCCAGACTGACATAGGAAGCCCTGAGAGACAAACCCTATGCTAGCCTACAGCTGAGATTGGAAGAAGCTGGGCCGGCCCATGGAGCCTTAAGAGGAAGAAGGAAGGAGAGACCAGGCAGAGATCACCCATCATTTTGCTTCAACATGTGGCAGCTGACTTTGGTGAGAAAGTATGTCTTATGGTACCTTGAGTTGGACTTTCCACAGTCTTAGGACTGTAAGCTTTTACCCCAAATAAATACCCTTATAAAAGCCAACAGATTTCTGGTACTTTGCATCAGCACCCCTTTGGCTGACTAATATACCCTCCCTCAATAAAATTGTTTTGTAAATCAGCTACTATTGGAGGGAGCAGAAACATGTATGCACATTCTTAAGGGCAGTTTGGCAATATTTATAAATATGTAATCTCACTTCTAGAAATTCACCCTAAGAGGTTGTTACAAAAGGGCAAAACGATGAAGGCACAAGGATATTCATTGAAACACAATTTGTGAGAGAAGACACCTGGAAGCAAGGCCATCATTAGACTGATAAAATAAAAAGTCTAGCCATTAACGTTAATATAGGTATGTTAAAGAAAGATGTTGACATTTTTCAGGGGGAAGGAAATATGGGTTATTAAATAGCATGTAGAATATGATCCATTTATATAAAATTTAGAGTTTTGAATAAATGTATATATTCATAAAGCGATATCAGAAGGATATTTAATAGAATATATACAGTAATTATTGCTGGTAGAGGTAGATTTGGAAAGAGAATTCACCCCAGGAAACAGATAGGAGGAATATTTATTCTTTGGCACTGTCCCCTAGTGGTAAGGGATGCCCCTCAGAGTGTTACCTCCCTTGCACTTCCAGGTTTGGGCTAAGTGTCAGAATGACTGAAAAAGTTCCTATAAGATATCTCGTGAAGTGGTGGCAGTGAAACCCTAAGATAGAAATGAAGAGATACATGAGAGGAGATGCTTTCAATTAACCAATATGTGCAATATGTGCATCTGGGTGCCACAGTAATAGTAAAAAGTAGCATCCAGAGGATGAGAAGTAGGGCACAGAATGGTTTGATACAATCTACTTGCACCATTCATATCTGCTCAGGCCCTCTATTAAGTTGAATACATCACAGGCACTTCAATATAGTAGTAGCCAGCTGTAATTCTAAAAAAATTCTTAATATAAGAGCAAGTAGAACAAGCTATAGTACAAGCTAATGTTATCCCCATGCTTTCATTAATATTCTTTATTTCTTATTTCTACCATCCATTCTGGATTTCTCTCATCCTCAGTCAGCATTTAACTAGATCTAGCTTAGGGGGATGGATGTGGCTCAAATGGTTGGGCATCCGACTCCCATATGGAGGGACCTGGGTTCGATCCCTGAGACCTCCTGGTAAAATTTAAAAAATTAAAAAAATAAAAAATAAGTAGATCTAGCTTGCTTGCTTGCCTAATGGATGGTTTCATCCATGAGGAGATATAGCTCACATTTGTTTAACTCTTGGTACATTGTGATGCTGCAATTGTTCATTTATAGTTATCAATGAACAGTAATAAAGTGTACTCCTTGGAGTCTGATGACAATCAACTTGCCACCAAGTGGCTGGCTAGAATCCTCAAGGGATGGGGCCAAGCAATATCTCGGCATTGGTGTCTGCTGCTGGAAGTTAGGCTTTCAGCAATGGCATCAGTAAGCTCAAGCTTAGAGAGAAGGAATCTAATCAGTTGGGCCCATGCATAGCTTTGCCCCATCATACCATGGTGTATTGGTCTGGGTCCAATTAAAGAAGACAAACCACACAGTAATTTGAATAAGAATGAGGAATTGACAATGAAGAAATAAAGAGAACTCTAAAGAATGCAGGATACAAGAACAGCAGATATAAGGAACAGCCACCACCCCAAGGGCTGAGATAAAATGCCCACAGGAGAGGCCGCCCAAATTGAAGGATAGCCTTGTTGGAGAGATGCTGCTGTGACTCACTGGATGACAGAAAAGTCTTTGTGGTGCTGTCCTGGCAGAACTTGCCAGAAATCTGCCATCTAGGGTGTCAAGGAAAATTGTTCATGGAGAGGTATCCCCTGGAGGCACTCTTCTACAAAACCACCAGTGTGAGGTCAAGGTGCTAGCTGCCAGGTGCTGCTGGGAGCCCTGCACATAGAAGCCAGCCCTGGGGAATCCAGCAACAGACTGGAATCTGGTGAGCAAGCACCAGAAAACTGCTTCTTCCTACAACATCTCTCCCATGTCCTCTACAAATAAAGCTTAACTCTGGCAAAGGAAAATATCTCAAGGGCTCAGATCCCTTTTCACAGAGGAAGCAGAAAGGGTGGATTTGAAACTAAGAGAGACAAAAGGTTGATAATTAGCACACATGGCCGTTCTGTTCATGGGCCCATTGTGAAGGAGCCCGCTGGTAACTGAGCCTAGGCCCCCTAGACAGAGGGATCCTGAACTAACCAATAGGAAGAGGAATCCTGAGTCAACCAATAGGGTAAGACAGTTTTCAATAGAATCCACTCCTTTAATAGTCAGCCAATGAGCACCTCTCGTAATCAACCAATCAGAATCACCCAGTTAGGATACTCTATTTACATAATATGCTAATCTGGTTTTCAAATCCTAGCCAATGCCCTTGCTCAGAACCAGTGATTGACCAATCAGAGCATCGCAACTGGGGCTCTACCCCACCCCCACCCCCAGGAGTGATGACAACAGCTAAACTATATCAAGAGCAAACCCTAAGTTCTGGTCGTGCATTCCATCTTGGCCCGACCAGAGGAACATCGAGCAGAGAAAAACGAGCTGTGAGCACCGAGTAGAGCTGTGAACCCCCAAGCTGAGAATGCCAAGCTGAGCTGCAACAACGAACATCGGGCTGTGAGCCGAACTGTGATGACAAGCTGTGCACTTCCACTGGTGCCTTGGCCCAGGGTTGAGCTGTAACACTGAAGGCACTTCCACTGGTGCCT
>JAKSZT010054334.1:31734823-31793748 GCA_026826555.1 Tolypeutes matacus
TGGCCCAGGGTTGAGCTGTAACACTGAAGGCACTTCCACTGGTGCCTCAGCCAGGCTAGTGCTCCGGCTAGGCTTGAGCCGCAACATCAGAGGACATTTCCATTGTCACCCTGACCAGATTCAAGCTGTAATTACTGAGCAGATTAAATAAAGTTTGATTGTACTGAGGTCACGTTTCTTCATTCTGAAGTCCATCCGAACCAAAGAATAAAAGTGGCGACAACACATTGCACAAGTACTGGGGTCTCAGAGGACAGATGCTGGCTACATCTACAGGACAGGCCTACTTGTCTGCCGCCTGGGTTTTTAATGGTGCTCTGTGGAGGTCAGTGATGGGCATTAACACAGAAAGGTGCTCACTTTTGGCCTATTCCCAATTGTCCATCCACATGCCTTTCCCCAAAATTTCCTTATTTGAAATCTTCTAATATTACTGCTTCCTGTCTGTGGATCAGCCAGCTATCTTTCACCTCTGTGCAGGAATCTTTGCATGTCTATACCTTAGGTGATATCTAGCTGAATGAATGACCAAGTACATGGGCTTGCAGCTCTGTTCACTGGAATTCTTCCTTTCACAACTGACCTTCAGGATTACCTTGGAGCAGGATTTTAATGTCTAACAGTGCCAAAATATCAGGAATGACCTATCTGTGAATAAGGCCCACATTTCTCCATTCTCTCTTCTTTAGTCCTAGGTATTCTGCCACTATGGGGCCATCAGTGCACATTGGAAGAGAAGCAGCAGGGCTACCGTCAGTGCAACGGTGGTAGTTGGCCATAAGAATCTGCACCACATGCTCTTGGAACTTACTAATGCCCTCTGGGCCTGCTCAGGGCCATTTCCAAGTCAATCATCTCCATCATAGATTTCTGCCAGCAGCAACCCAACCTTCTGAGCGGGTTGATCTGATAACATTCAACTCATGCTGCGTTCTCTGGTCTCAGAGTCACTTAGTTTCCCACAGGGAAGCAGAAAGTCTTTACTGGTACGAGTGTCATGCCAAGAACTCTGTTTCAGAATATGCGTATTTGTCTACAACAGGGGGCATGGCCCAGCTTCAGAACCTAGGGGTCTTTATCACAACTCTCTTCTTGGGGCTCACCAAAGATTGCATGCAGCATTTTTCCCCACCATAAAGGCCTCTAGCACCATAAGACCTGCTGGGTCACATGACAGGAAGTCGTAGCTGATTGCTAAAGCAATCGCTGAAGTAAAAGCAAGCCAAAGGATAATAAGGAGGTGCACAGAGGGGTCCAATACAAAGCAGAAAGGGAAGTAAGGAATGGGATCATAGAAAGAAAAGGACACAAGATTTTTATGGAGGGAGTGGCCAGCAGTGTCAAATGCTGCTTTGAAGCAAAATGCTTATTTCACATAAAATAAAGGCAGCAAACACGTGTATTATGTTAGCAAGAAAATCTTAAGTGACTTTTGGGGGGAACATATCAGTTGTCTGGTTTAGGCAGAATGCAGGTAGGTATGCGTTGAACTGAGCAGAGTGTCCCTTGCCTGGACCTCAGCACGGTGGTGAGCCCTGGCAGGATTCCAGGCATACCGTGTTGTTTGATCCTCTCTGCACTCTGCAATAGCCAGTAGGGCTGGGGCAGTTGGGTCCTTTGGGACAGTATCCATAGTCATTGACAGCTTTAGCCATTTATCATTTTTTGTGTGGCCATGACACACACACACAAACACACACACACACAAAGGAAAGAGAGAGAGAAAACACTGGAAGGTAGAAAGTAGAAAGCAGATAAAAGATAAAATGTATCTGGAAAAATCTTTTATAAAGGTTGACTGAGAAGAACAGAAGGTATATAAAACTATAGCTGAGGGAAACTCAGAATTTCAAAGGGTTTATTTGAATATTTAGTATGGAGAGATTTCAGTATGTCTGTATGCTTACCAAAAATAATAATAATTTTAAAAATCCAGTAGGGAAGGTGAAAAACTCAGCAACAAGATCAGATATGGGGAAGGTTCTTTTGGACACAATCCAGGACCCTTGTGAATAGATTATCCTTAAATGCAATGAAAGATTCTTTTACATAGTAGAAGTTCTCCAAATAAGATTTCACACCGAATTTGAATACATTCTTCATGTAGCGTCCAAAGGAGATTCTGATCTCCAGTGGTTTCCTAAACAAGACCTGACTGGGTTAAGCAAGATGCTTTCTGTTTCTGATCTGTTCCTTGGGTGGTAATTAAAAGCTTATGGAAATAGAATTTAAGGTACAGGCCACCAGTGCATCCTTCAGCTCCAAAAAGCCTGAAACAGTTCATTCAAGCTCCAGCAATACCCAGGATGGACAAAAAGCCTAGAAAACAGCAGATTTGTTAAAAGAGGTAACCCCATGTGAATGTTCAGTAAATCCCGAAACACTCCTGTGACTAATCTCAGCGGCATTCTATGGTGATTAAAAAAGATTATTCATTACCTAAGATTTATTTCTTGTTTCTATCATCACATCAGTTTCCTTACCTTGATTTTCAGAATTGATTCATATAATTGGAGGTTTATAGACCATAACACTATTATATTAGAAGTCCATTATGTTTTCTTTTATTTTAGCTATGTTTGCCTCTAAAGAAGTCATTATTCAGAATTTTTTAAATAACTATAAACTAATAGCTCTATAAATGTCTTCCAAAGACCTTCCCTGCATACATTTTATATATTTTAGTATGTATCTACTTTTATTACTCAGACTAGATTATATATGTATATTTATAGCATGTATATATGTATGTGTGTGATACACATATATATCACATATTGTTTCAAGCTTTTATTTTTGAATAGGCAGAGTTGATGAAAGTTCTAAAGATAGGGCAATTTCCTGTTGGGCAATTTAGTCAGATTCTGCTTTCATTATCTCTTGTTGATAGGTTCTGTTTTTAATCTCATTCTGTTAATTCTAGTTTTTTCTGTTTTTCACACTGACACCTTATTTGATTCTGAAAAATGTTTCTTTGCTTGTTTGTATGTACATCTCAGTATTAGTTAGCATTTGCTGCGCACAGCTCATGAGAATTCCTCACTCTTAGCCAGATTAGATACACAGGTCTCTATGCCTCAGTTCAACCAGAAAAAAATCAGGTTACTTTAATGTAATAAATAAAATGTACTCGTGAACATGGAAAACAATGTAAGCAATATGATAGCCAAAATTAAATTCTAGTATAAGAAGCAATTTACAAAAATCAAAGAAAAGTGAGGTTAATATAGAGGCAGTGATAGGCATTAGAGGGAGACCCAGTTATGAGAAGAGGGGTTGGATTGAGAAGGAGTTTGTGGGTAAATAGTCACAACCTCATTCACAGGGAACAAATAGCTAGAATTGTACAATTTTAGGGCTGAAATAAAGCATAAAGATTATTAGGTCTGTTCCTATCAATGGAAGGAAGAATATAAAAGTGAGAGAGATTAGATACCTTGTCCCTAATATGAAAGAAGCTGATTTCATTAGTCTGTTGTGAAGCACATTCAAAATTGGAGTAGCACCATAAAAATGACAACATTCACTCATATATGAAGCATTCCTATGTCTTCAAAGAGGGTTGTTTACATCCCTCCTGAACTATATAACAACCATTTAAGCAATTGATATTTGTTCACGTCTGAAATGATGTGTTGACATGCATACTTACTTTCTATTGATCCTGCTCCTCTCCTATAAAGTTCTCCTCTTCTATTTGCATTGATATGTGAACTTGTTCCTTTACACACACGCAGATGTTGCAAGAACAAGAAACATTTTACCGCAGAAAACATATAGAATAAACATGGAGTAAAGAAACATTCCTTCAAATCCCTACACTTTCTCTTAACCCCCAGCCCCCTACCCACCACCTTGGATAAAGGGCACCTTAGTTTTAGAGATATAGTTCAGGCTCAGTCACACTGGGCACAATTTACTTTTGCAAAGCATAATATTTACATTTACATTCAGGTTAATGGTGATTTTATAGTCTCCTCCCCCTGCCCCCCAAACGTGCTTTACATTGATAACCACAGGGATTTTTCTGGGATTTTCCCTAAGCAAAGAACACTTGTCCTCTACCTTCAGAGACTGATTCATATTGGGACATTTAAATGAAAGGTTTTTTCCTTCAACTTATAATCAGTGAGTTTTCAAAAACCCCAGGGTCCTGCCATGGAGATTATAGGGATGATCTGAATGACGGAGTAGGTGAATGTATGGATAGTTAACAGAGAGAAGGCAGAGTAGCCAAATGGTGAGGCATACAGCCCTGGGATCTAATTGATTACTAGGAATGTAACCTTATGCAAATTACTTTACATCAGTAAGATTCAGTTTTTTCTTCTTAAAATAATAATAATAAAATAATAAAAACAATAATAGAACCTATTCAGAGGGTTTTGGGGTAAGACTATAGATGATGATTTATACTGGTCCTTTGGATAAAAATCATTTGATAGATTACTATTATCTCTGTACAAAGATAATATAGATGAATATGCCATGTATCTTTTTACATAATGAATTATAATGAAATAAATGGATATATACATACCAATAGGCCCTTTCTGAACAAAAATTCAGTGATAACTGACCATATACTATGAATATAGGATAACTTTCAAATTAAAAAAATAATATAGTTTTAGGTGAAAAGGGTTAACTATGTTGTGTTAGGACCAAATTTTAAAAATTATATTAGTGACTAGACTGTATATGACATGACTACTGGTAATTTATTGATCACAAATGTAAATTACTAGTCTGTAAATTTTATCTGTCATTTTAAATTGTATCATCCAAAGTCCGTGTGCTATTAAATCCATAACATTTTAAAATATTTCCTCATTAGTTACAGTTGCTGTAGTTATTGCTTTCATTCATGATCCTGGTTTATATTAATAAATGTTATTTAAAGTTCAAGATCTGTTGCTGTTCATTATTTTTAGTCATGTGAAGGTGAGCAACAAGATTTGTTGAAATATGAGGACCAGAACTCAGAAAACGACACTTGATGTTAAGGCTGATTCTTAGAATAATTTTATTTTATATAAGGTCCATATTGATTCAAGTATACATGCATAAATGTGCTTTATAATATTATTGTTATTTTTAGGCATAAAGGAGAATGATAAGAATATTATATTCTACCATTATAATGCACAGTCCTTGCCCCAGAACATCTAACCATCACTGCCTAAAGATGGGGAGAATTTCTTTTTGAGACAAATGATTTTCTTATGTAACTTTCCCTTGTCTCCTGAATTGTTTTAGTTGTAATAGCCTAGAAACTCCTACTAAATCTTGAAGTTGGAAATCTCTAGGGTTTGATTTTGTTTTTAAATCTATACTGCAAACAATAATAATATTTTTAGTTTCTTTAAGGGCAAGAAGTAAGTCTAATACTTCCTACTCTCACAACCAAAAAATATACCAAGATGAAATTGGCTTATACATTGTTACTATTAATATTGTGTTTTAATGGAGTCACTCTTTTGAATGTAGAAAGTTTGTGTCATCCATGGTTATATTACGCTCTCATAGAATTTTTATTGTAATATAAGGATATTCAGGCATTTATGAAGTATATTTTTTGCATACTATGATTTCTCCTTTCCTACCTGTTGGCCATATATCTTAAACTGCATATATAATTATAAAAGTTAACTATATTATAAAAATTGCCATTCATTCAAAGACATTTTAAGTTAGGTGGAAACAATGGCATAACCACCAAGTTCACAGAGGCATTCTTATTGTACCTGATTTTCCAATTCTTGCTCTTGAAAAAATACTAGTTCAAATTAATGAGAGTAATGCCCATATCTATGTGCACTACCCCAGAAGAGCATCCAACTGAAAGCTGCTCAATCAATAGCATTCTCTCAATGAGGTTCTCATTTTGTTTCGGTGCATGCTACTCAATACCAAGCCTTTCATGCTTCTAAAATAAATACTAGCTCTAAAGTCGTGGTCAGAATTTTCCAAGCCTTTTTGATGTATTTTAAGACTGCTTCCTCCATAAATATACCTTAATTGCCAGAAAATGTTTCTGTCCTAAGTTTTCATACAGAGTTTCTATCACATTGGTTTTTGGTGTTGTGTAGAAGTAAAATTTAAAGCTCCTCTCACTCAGTATTTTAACATTTAAGCCTGTCAGAAATGGAATATGTTTATCAGAAAAATACTTCCCTGTGGTTCACAAATTAAGTTCTGAAAACAGTTGAAGATTTCTTTGCAATTTGGGAGAGGAAATAAAAACAGTCAAAGAGTAGGTTTTACCCAAGACCCGTGGTTGGGAGTTTTATGGCCTCCATTAAGTATTCAGTAAACATTATGGTAAACTACTTTATGAATCAAACGTCCAAGAAAATACAAAAGGAGCTGGTCTTTCTGGTGGTGAAATAGGCCTGTCCTTAAAGTCGTGCAGCTCAGTCATTATATAAACACCATTGATAATTTTGAATTAAATATAGTAGATAGAATTTATTTTGAGGGTTCTTCCACATCACTACAGACAAGTACTCCTACAGTGATAACTGGAACTGTTTCTGGAGTATAGACCAAATATTCAGTATTTGTTGCTCTGCATATAAGCAGTGCAAATTAAATTACAAATCAAATTAGATCTCTGTATTTGGAAAGCCTGACTACAGTATCTTGCATATTTGTATCTCAGCTTCTTTCTTTTCTTTGGAACATAATCTTCAAATTACTTGTTCATAAACTACCTAGAGAGGGGGTAAAAGGAAATAAGTGTTTCTTTAGTTCATGCTTGTGGATTTGAATTCATAGTAAGAACTAAAAAACCTAAGTAATTAGCAAGGGCAGGACTTCTCATCCAGTAAAAAGTTATGGTGTCTTTTTCTTTTGTTTTTCTTTTGGCTTGTTTCCATTTATTTTATGAGATGTGCTGTTTATATTTTCATTTCGTTTGTCTATAAGGCATGTTCAGTCCATGTAATACATAAAAGTCAGTAACAGACACAAAAGCCATCAGTTCATGATTATATTTTAGCCCATGACTGTCAGTCATTAAAATTCATGTTATTACAGTTATTTCTAAATTCACAAAGAGATCCCTTTGTGTGCAATGGCCTGGAGAAATATGTAACGTGATACATAATTATGGTCCTCCTGAAAGCTCTAATTATAGGGATAAGCTAAATAACTTCTCTACCATGACTGGAATAGCCACATGATTTCTCCCTATCTCACAGCTAATCAGGGATACCCACTTTTGGCTTTTAGCAACGGACCTGAAATCAATCAACTGATCTGAAGCCCTTGATATAGATTCAGGCATATGGTGGATGTGACAACCTGATTATACATTTGAAGTTTCTCATATATACTTCTCAAAATCTAATTTCCAAAATAAAATTGAAGTGGTATATAATAAACAGGCAAATGCAAAGCAGAACTCTTAGAGCAAAGAACAAAAAATTAGAACAAAGTTTAAAAGGAAGGGACATTTTAAAAAATCTACACTAAAATAATTATTCTTTTGACCACCAAACTTACTTCAGAAGCAAAAGGGAACCAATAAAAAACAAACAGACTGATTTACCAGGAAAATGACTTTTTCTCAATCTTACACTGCCCAAGGTAGGCAGAAGCTATTTCCAAGCTATTATGAGGTCATTGTTATATTAGAACTGATGAACACACTTATAAGAATTTAAAATTGATATAGGAATTTTAATAAATTAAAATTATGCAATCATTCTTTATTTACTAAGATAATCAGTCATTTCAGGTAAATATGCACAATAGGATTTGGAAATCAAGTAATAGTTATTTTGTTAATGAAACCTAATAAGGTTTACCTTTGGAATCACATTCTTCATGGGCAGTCTAGGAATTGTGATTTATAAATTCTTGCTTTGGTTTCTATAATACCAAGCCCATAATTTTAAGGAATTTGGAAACCACTGAACTGAGAAGCAGAGGATAGAAATTTGGTGAATCCACTGAAGTCTCAGATATTACAGTGGAAATCCATGTCTCTTAAATATGAAATTACAAAATAGAAAATCAACTTTAAAAGTACACTGGAACTCTAATAGTGAAATGCTACTGTGTGGAAGCAACAGTAAGAAGTTTTTTGTTTGGAATTTACTTATTTCCTACTACCAGAAAACATGTGAGTAAGTCTCTAAAGTCTGACCTGAGAATGCAAATGTGCACATGCATAAACACATACAAATCCAAACCTAAAACTGTTCGTGCCCACTAAGACAGTGTGAGAAATGTATGGTTATACTTAAAAATAAGTCTTTATCCAAAATATTTGGAATTTTCTGGATTTCAGAGAATACAGGGAAAAACTTTGCATTCCAAGCCAAAATGCAGATTTTGCCCTTTCCTAATTTCTGAACCAACATTAAAACATAATATTTCGGGAAGCGGTGGCTCAATCAGTAGGGCTCCCGTTTACCATATGGGAGGCCCCAGTTCGGTTCCCGGGGCCTCCTGGTGAAGGCAAGCCCGCCCGCACGGCATGGTTAGCTGTCCCAGCTAGCACAAGCAGCAAGGGGGGGATAAATGAATAAATAAATAAAATCTTTAAAAAAAAAATTAAATTAAAAACAAAACAAAACAAAACAAAAACATAATATTTCAACTTCTGCCAAGCCTTATAGAAGTTTCTATAGGAGACTTTCAAAAATAGGAAAAAAAAATGTATTTGCTCCCTATAAGCTTTTGATTTCTTTGACCAACAAAGCAAACATACAGAGCAAAATGAATATAGCTCTGTATTTTATCACCAATACTTTGCTTCATATATGTATGCTCTAATTCAGAAAGGAAGGAGATCAGGGTGGGCTGGATGAATAAAAAGGAAGACTTGATAAAAATGGAAAAAGGTGAGTTAGACTTTGAATGACTGTTAGAACCAAGTATGGGAGATATACAGGTCCTTACAAGTAGAAAGAGTCAGTACTATTTCAGTGTCCTGAAAAGAAGAGTGATGGGACAAATTCATATGCATTTACTTTTGTCATCTCCAAATTGAAAATAATTAAATGGGGGAAAATAATTATACAAAGTTTTTTTTTCGCACATAACGGGGTAGAATTAAGCCTTGGCTATTATTATTATCACTTAGCATAATTTCTTCAATTCATAGGTAAAAATGCCAGGGCCCAGAATGGTAAAGTCATACAAGATAGTCACTTATAAGGCAGAACTCTGTCTACCAAACCATGATTAAGACAAATAAGACGATATTACTGTCAATGCCTGGTATCCTGGTAGCTTAGGCTTGATGGGCTACACAGTCGCCTTTCAAATTGGTAATTTAAAAATAGGTGTAGAATTTAAATGGAGAAGGGAAAGACAACATTCTGGCTTCTACTCTGACCAATTTTGGACCCCCAAATCCCTATCCCCAAACTAGATATTACACGTTTCACCTTTGAATCTTTGGGACTTCCAGTGATAGGACTATCTTGTTATTTATGCTGGGCCAAGGACCACATCTGATATCTCACATGTTAAAGAGACAGCAAGCTTGGGCCAGCCACACTTGCAGTGTTAGGGTGGGGACTGGCTTCACAAGAAAGGCCAGCCATGTGATTGGGGGGTTGGGGCTTTGAGCCACATTATATCAGCTCACCTTTCCAACCTCTGGGATGGGAAGGGGGCTGGAGATTAAGTTGAACCTTATGGACATTGATTCCACCAATCAGGCCCATGTTTTGGAGTCCCTTAAAATTCTGGACACTTAACCCTCCAAAGAGCTTCCATGACTGATAATGAATTGGTATGATAAGAGGATTACACGTTCTTGACTCCACTTGAGGAGGTCACAGAAGCTTGAGTTTGAGACCCTCCTAGACATCATCCTAAGCATCTCTTCTTTTGGCTTCTTCCTATTTATATCTTTTTACTATAATAAAACTTTACTTATAAATATAGCACTTTCAGTGAGTTCTGTAAGTCATTCTAGCAAATTTCTGAGCCTAAGGGAGAACCTCCAAATTTGTGGCCAGTTGATCAGAAGTGTGTTTGGCCTTGGGGACCCCTGACCTCAAGACTGGTACTTGAAAGGCAATCTTGCAAAGGATTGCCCTTAACCTGTGGAGTCTGGCCTCTCATGGGGCGTTTAGAGTCCGAATTGAATTGATTGAGTTACTGTAATACTTGCAGTTGGTGTCAGAAGCTCATGGAATATGCTGTAGCCTTTCTTGATCTCCCAGTTGTAATTAAAGTTGTTACCTGAACTGCTTCTCCTATCCATCCCAAACTGTGTGTGTACCACTGCCTAACACTCTAACTGGCAGAGAACTCACTTGTACATGTCTCCATCCCTACACTAATAATTATTACCTCCTTTAAAGATACTCCCATGTATCCTCCATGGCATTTAAGGTAGTACCTTGCTTATAATGAGTATTCAATGGATTTTAGTTGAATTGAATATATTAGAATTCCAGGGAAAACAATACTAGCAGAAAGCCCCATCCCTGCTTAAATCTAAATGCTCAACCTTTCTATTTTTCCCCACTCCATTCTGTCTCCACAAATGCGTGGAGCTAGAGAAAAGGTACAAACATGTTTGGTTTTCTTGTCTTTGATGTATGTCTCATAATGGCAACCAAAAACTATAAACTACTCAAAATGAGGTAGATATTTATAACATAGAAGCCAAGGAAGTGTCAACTGATCTTCAAGGTATTACAACATATACTTACAGAGAAAAGAAATTAACTTGTTTCTAATTTTTATTTATAGATTTAAATGTTTATGTTGAAGGAACTTACACATAGCTATTATCTTTAGGATGACTCCATCTCACCCTGACATTCATTCTAAAGAGAACTTCAAGAAAATTTGTGAGCAGAAATGATTCTTAATCCATGTGTGATACCACAACTTTAGTTTAAATCTGATTTAAAAAATCATTTTTATCAGGGTTTTATTTTAATGCAGACACTTTAATAGAACAGAGAATATTTGAAGTGAATTCTTTGATATTATCATTTTGACCTAGTAGTTGAGAAAACAAAGATTCATTTTTCTTTAGTGAGTGGGAATATAACTTTCAGAACTCAGGATATTTATTAAGTAAAAAGGGTTTAAATGATCATGAGCAGCTTTTAGAACTAAAAAAATAAATAAATAATAGAGCAAGACATTAATTTTTAAAGTTTTCATTCTGAAAGTATGATTACTTTACAAACATACCCACTCATTAAATCTTTACCACACATCCATTAGACAATACCCATGAGCCACAACTTAGTGTTAAAATGTGGCTACATTTTATGCCAATTTCACCAGTCATTAAATAAGTGCCACAAGCATGTAATGTGTTTAACACATTTTTCACCATGTTCACAATATTTTCAAGGAAGATATCACTAAAGTGGATCTTTTGCATTTCTCACATCTGACAACAGAATAAAATATTTTAAATCATAGAATAATGGAAAGAGTATTCACAACTGAAACCTAGAGCGTTTATTTGAAAAAAAAAGACAGAATGTAGAAGTCAAAGTCACTTTCATTGTTGAAGTTTTTTAAAACCTCCCCCATGCAATCCTCTCTGGATGAGCCAGTAGAGCATATTTTCACTATTCAATTCACTGTGACCTCTCTCTCCTTAGCCTCATCTCACGTAAAATTATGAGCAGCCCCGGCTTTGCATAGGATTTGTATCCTAAACATTTGTACTTAGAAACCCAGCAAAGATTCCATTAGTGCAGATGAGGTGAAAACCCAAGGTTGACCACTGTTCTCTTGTAGGTGGAGGCTTAGAAAAAGAAATGAAAAGCTGGAGCTAAAGCTGGGGAAATAGAGGCTAATTTCCTAACAGTCTGGACTAAGTTCTGGAAACCTCTAGAAAAGTTGTCTATATTTGGTTTGGGTTTCATTCCATTAAAAAATGACAACAATTCTGCAACACTATGTGTGAGGCACTCTACATGGTAATAAAATGATGGATGAGTTAAAAGCCCATCCTCAAGGAACGTGATTCTGGTGAAGGCACTGAATATGAATAGAAATGAGTACAAAATTTGGTTAAATATGCTAAATTCTCTGAGAGTGGTGCAAAAATGCTATGGGAGGGAAGAATAGTATTCATATGTTTTTAGAGGTGTCAGATTATGGAAGGTTTTCCTGAGGATTTGGAATTTAAACTAGATTCTAAATAAGTAGTAAGCTTTAAACAGATGGAGGATGGTGATGGGATTAGAAGTTGATAAGCAGTTTCCAAGCAAAGGGGTCACTGTGGCAAAAACAAAACAAAACAAAACTTAAAGGTTCTAAAATATTATCACTGCTCAAGTAAGGAAGAGAGTGATTAGTAGAAATGATTTAGTAGATCATTTCTATCTTTTCCAGAGGAATTGAATTTGTAGCCCGAAGATATATACAACATTATTCTTCAATTACAATATGAAGTGTATGCCAATATGTCCCCACATATTATGTGAACATTCAGACTGAATTATTAGTTATCAATGCATAAAGTCCTGAAGATAGTTTTCTCTTTTCAAGTGTAGAATAAAGAAATGCTGGGTGGATAAGACATTGGGTTCTAATAAGAACCACAATAATATCCCCAGTCTACCTGGATTCTGAGACAGCCATGGCTCTCTTTGCTCCTAGTGGGTGATATTCTATGATTAATGCAGAGTGAAAGGGATGTTGCAGTCACTGAACATCTGGACTGAAAAATATTGGATAGAAGGCAAATAAGCCAAAACATGTGTTTTCCAGCTGTGAAATTGTTGAGTCAGTCTGATTCTTAGGTTTCTGATTTGTTTGAAAGATAAGAATTTCCTTAATGTAAGATCATACATTCATTACTATATGTTGGTACTATAAGTTCTTCTGGTTACACTGCAGCATCTTTTATATATTTGGAAAATGTAAATGCTTGTAGAAATTCAGTTTTGTGACATTATTTGAATTCATTTCAGAGTTCTCAGAATATAATTATGTCAGACCTAAATACAACCACATATATGATCAAATCTTATCATTTCCATGTATGCCAAACCCTACAAAATATTTATTTTGAAGGAATTTGTATATTTCAAAGTTTTCAGACAAGTAAAAAATTATATGAATAGTGGAATAAAACAGCAAATACATTAAAATGATTACTATTTCTTTAAGAAAGGAAGATACTAATATGAGACATTGGAAGATTTCCTTAAGTGGTTGAACCCCTCAAAATCTGAGTAAATCAATATTGAAATAATGTAGAAATACGCAGACTGACTTAACACAGCTATGCCTGAACATAACACGTAAATAACATGCTGTGGAAGCTATCCTACATGGTAATTTTGAAAGATAGCATGGTATAGCCACCCATCTCCCAAAAAGGGGTGGGGGGAGAAGATTAGGAATGAGCCAACCTGGCTTTTTGCCAGGTATTTGGGCCAAGTTCTGGAAACTCTCTTAGAGTTAGTTTGCGTTAGCACAGATTTACTTATGAATAAAATGAAATAAAATAAGTATGGGGTTCATCTAATGGTTGGCACATAGTAGGGATTCATTAGATGTTAGTTTCTTTCCTCCCTTCTGTAATACAGCAGCAAGTAGTGATGGTTGAATCGGTCCTTCATGAGAGTGTATGGGGAATTAGCAGGCACAGATTTACAGCTCATCGACAATAAGGAGAGTTGTTATCAGGCCAATGTCCTTTCCCAAATCTCAAGACCCAGTTTTAGCATACTGTTAAAAGCTGCCTTAAAGGTTTAAATATAAACATTTCCTGTTTACCCATGAATCTACATATTTGCTGGCTCAATTACTCTCTTTTAGAAAGTTTATGAGATAAATTTATATTAATCTTTCAGATTTGAAGTACTGCCCTGTCTTCCTTTCCCCACCCCCACAGAAATCTGAAGTGTTTTTCTCATCTTTGGCAGGACATAAACAGCTTATTTGTTTGGCATTTACCCTGCCTTTTTGCTTTGGATCCTTGAATTGGAAATGGTTAAAAAAAAAAAAAAAATTGGAACTGTATATCTGGAAAAGAGAAATCCTGAATATTTTTATTAACGTAGGTCTCACTAATATCTGTCATATCTTACTGAAATTCATCAAACTAAACACAGCTGTTATTCCATAAGAAAGCGGGAATAAGGGATGGAGAAAGTGAGAAAGGAAATTTTTTCAATGGGGTTAATTGTGGGGGTGGGGAGAAAGAGTGTGAGTTTTTGCTGTTGTTTAACTGGGTAAACAAGGATTTTCTCGGACTTCCTAAGAACTATACTTTACCAGACAAGCATGTAATAAGTATAAATTCAAAACACCATGTAGAAAAAAATACATCTCAGGTACATTGTAAACCAGAGTAAGTTGTACTGAAGTCTATTTTCATTTCTCAATGAAATGTTTATGTCGTATAGTAATTTACAGTTTCTTTTTCTACCCTAAAAGCATGAAAATGGGTCATATAGCACACTGGTTTCCTCAGAAACTGGCACACACACATACAAAATGAAATGATAATCAATGGTTACAGCCTATGAGATGGCCAAGGATATCATGAGAGATAGTAAGACATTATTGGGAGCCACTAAACCAGAGTTTCTTATTCTTTCCCATCCTGTTTCATTCACTCAGTAACACACATTGATCTGTATTGTAAACTCAAGTACATTTTAAAAAGCCATTTCCATTACTGAACAAGTGTTTTTAAAATATCTGAAAAGCTAATAATAACCTAATGTTCAAATTTTACCTTCTTCTAAAATATGATCACTGGAAAAGACCAGATGCACCATCTTCCTCCCCATTTTCCTCCCCTCAGTTTATTTTTGGAAAGGTAAGAGCAAGGCAGCATATTGTTTCTGCCCCTACATTAAAGCACAATAAATGAACAAGAAGACAGCATCATCCATCTCCATGTCCCCTAACAACTTAGCGTTTGCTCTTTGTAGGCTGTAACACTAAAATCAACAGCAGCATTTATCATGTTTTTATTTGAAACCTTAATGCAGAATAAAAGGGGGTGAGATGATCTATAACATATTTAGGAAACATTTCAGAAAGTGAATAGAATCTTGCTCAAGGGAAGAATCTATTACAGACAACTTAGGATCCACTGCAGTTGGCGCAGAACTTGAAAACATTGGGATGATGATTTAGCACTAACTGTCAGAGGCTTGAATGATTTTGATAGGTAAAAATCAGTGCCATGACATATATTATTCACTCAAAGCACCGAGCTTTTCTTCACTTTCCCTCCCTTTCATTGCAAACTTGTCTACTCTATGTGGATGCTAAAGCATAGGAAAGTCAGAAACAAAATAGTCTCCTAGTTTTTATGATTGAAGTGTTGCCGTTCATGTTTCTAAGTAGGAGAAAAACATTCTAATGGGATGAGATGGTGGTGAACATTGGAGAAGAGATTGTAGAAAAATTTTCCACCTGTAACACTAAAGGCTCTTAACTTCATGACATAATTCTCTGACACTTTGTGCATACCTGCCGCTGTTTAATTCCTCTCTTTCCCTAATCTCACTAGGATCATTAGAGGATTCTCCAAAAGATCAGACAGGCAATTACTATAATGCCATCTCAACACTAGCTGTTCAGTGGAATCAACAGTCAGTGTACTTAGCTCAAACAGCCCTATTGCCAGAAAAGGGGTTTCATGATTGCCGGGAGTGAGAATATGCAGGAGACTCTGGGTTCATAAAGCATTGCAAGAGGATTTCTTTGCTTATTTCCATCGTGGGTTTGGCTCTGGTGAATATTCAGAAAAAAAATAATATTAATGCTGCTACTCCAGAGACTCCATGGGGAAATCTGATAAATATTTGATTAAATTTGTCTCCAACATAATTACATTAAAGTCAAACTTGTTTAACTTTTTGTATGCTGGGTTATCTCTGCACAGCCAAAAAGATGTTAATTGGTAACTTAGCTTCTAATGTATTTATACCACTGGTGGTTTATTAATTTTGAGTTATGTAATGCAAATGAAGAGATTGTAGCTACTTTTTAAAAAGTTAATGATTCAATTGAGTTCTTTGTTTTTAAATAAAGACTATGAACTCTTTAGTTTACAATGACTTTTTTTACTATTAATCCTTTAAAGAATGTCATACTCTAGGTGTGTAAAAGTATGATCTATACTTCTAAATGCCAGAAAATTGAGCTAAGGAAAATTTCAAGCACAAAGGTGAACCTACCATACCCACCCTGCCAGCACTAGAGAAGGACTTTCCTTGAGAAAGAAGCACCGGGAAAGGTTCTTCATACTTGAATTATTTTCTCCAACTCTTTCATTTGTTATATTTCTTGAGCACATCCTTCAAAGAACTTAAAAATTAACAGAAAATACAAGAAATGAAAATAACACAAAAATAGTTTTTAAAAAATAGAAATTCAATGCATTAAATTACTAAATATGTGAAGAAACAAATTGCTATCTATAATCCTATCTACATTTTGCAGAGATTTCTGATTGATTTCTATATGCAGATGAAACAGGATCTTAAGATGAGAGTAATTCTGCTGTCTCAGTTTTATCTGAAGCCCTAAAGTTAAGACAAATGGTGTTAGGTGTCTGCATATTTCTAAGATTGGGGTCAAACTGTGTATATACAGTTTGCTAAAGGGTGAGTCCAAATCCAGTCCAGTGTGCCACAGACCATCACCCACTTCCAGGATGTAGAGGAAATATGACTGGTGGCAATGTGTTGGTAGAGAGGATTTCTTTATAGAGAATTTTGCCAGAGCATGGCTCATCTCTCTTGCCTGACCACTGGGTGATAATGACACCTGTCTGTTAGGAGACAGAGGAGTTGGTGGGCTGCAGAGCTAAGAGACAATGCTTGGCTGTGGGTCATATCCGGATGCAATGCAAGGGAGGGAAATTGAGTCACCTTGCCCATGAAGATTGCTTGGAAGGATGATGTGAACTCTACAGAGGGAGGGACTAAAGGAAGCCAAGGGCTGTGGAGTTGTAAGGGCCAGCAAACGAGCCACGGGTGAAAGATTCCCACTAGGGATTTTTGGGGTGCCCTCAGATTGCCCCACACCCAGGCAAGCAACTAGCATTTGAGCATCCAACACTCCCAGATGGCATGAGTGCCAGATTACAACTGTAAATTCCAGACCTTTCCTGAACCTTACTTCTCCTCCCTCTCCACCACTCCAACAGAGCGGGAGCACAAGGCTGCAGTGAGAAGAGCTAGGTGGGGAATAATGAATAATTGCACCACAACCGCCCCTTCCCCACTCTAGCTTTCCCAAACTAAGGTAGATCTATGCTGGGGAAGGGGAGAAGCTTTAAACTGAATGAGGATAATTTTGATCTTAGAGTGGACTGCTCTTAAGCAAACAAAATTTAAAGTACCTGGAAAATCTGTGGGACTGCCCGAGGATTTCATCCAAGGCCAGTAAAGAAAGAGCCTACAATGCAGAGTGAAATGAGCTGTCCTGAAATGATAACTCTCTAAGTCCAGGTTATACGATCCGATATACAAGTTTTGAGAGGGGTATCCAAGGAGAACTGAAATATATTGTGTAACAGTGAGAGAGAAATATGAGGTTAATGAAGGAAAACTTGAGAGAGGGAGAGAGAAAAGGCAGGTGAACAGAACATTGTGTGTGTGTGGGGGGGGAAGGTCAGAAAGCAAAACCGTTATTGGTAAGGCTGCTACTTAAGACCTTCACAGAACAGAAATGTCTAATAAGAATTTTCTTCGAGACATATTATATTAGCCTCTCCTTGGTACTACAAAACCTGCAGTAAATTAATGTGTGGGTGGCTTATATTAGCAGAACTTGAAGAGATGTAGTGTCTCACCTCTGAGTCACTGTGGACCAGTAGCAGCTCAAAGGCAGAGCAGACCAGGAGAAGGTAAACCATCAATATCAGGGCAGAGTCCTCTGAGAATGCATCCTGAAGAAGGCGATAGTTAAGCAGATTCCCTAGCAAAGAGGAAGCTTCTTTTGTAGATTCCACAATTTGGCTGTCTCACCAATTTTCATTCATCTTTGCTCAACATCGTCCACCAAAGTGTATTTGATAATGAAGATGATGATGATGATGAAAGTAGTGGTCCAGGTGGTGGTGGTGGTGGTGGTGGTGGTGATGGTGATGAAGACACCCCTAACATTTAAAAATGCCTAATATTCTAAGAGTTTTTCATGAATTATTTTATTTAATCCTCACAGTAAAAATATGATAAAGATATTATTGTCTCTGTTACAGAAATCAAGTCTCTGAGAAATTTTATGAGTTTTTATTCTACCCAGATATGAAATGGTAGATACAGAACTGTGTCCAGCTAGAGAAAGCATCACCTGCACTGCTACCTACAGGTGAGGGGTCCCCAATAGTAACCTATAAAACCACCAACAAGAGGAAGACCCACCATTTGGAATTTTCCAAACTTAGAGAGCACCAAGGCCAGATTACAACTCTACTAGTCAAGGAAGCCACTCTGCCCTGTGTCACATTCTTTTCTGAACCCAAACCCTAAAAGCAGCTAGATGCAGCCTGGTGGAGGAGTAAGAGAGTTAGGTGGGAAAATAAACTCCACCATGCATCATGATCCCAAATACAGCTGAGAGAGGAGAGATTTTACAGGAAGATAGTTTGGGGCTATGTGATTATTAGACTGGATTAAATTACTTATTACCTAAAAGTGACAAGAAAAGCTGTGGGATAGGCCAAAGATTTCATCTAAGGGTTTGTGGTGGTGGGAGTTGGGGAGGGATAATAGGTTTAAAGGAATTGGGTTGGGAAAAATGGCGTTGCTTTTTGCTCACATCTTATGGAGTCTGCTTTATTCAGTGAACCAGTTACACTTACAGCAAGGACACAAAGAGCAAACATAAAGTCTTAGGTTAAACTTAATTGTATTACCAAAGGATTTGGGTATACAGAATTCTTCGATGAGAGTGCTGGATCCTTTGCAACTAATGTGTGGAATGAAGCTACAGTATTTCTGGGTCTACTATGCAATGCTGGGACCAATTTTGGCAGAGGAAATAAGTGCCTTCTTTTATGGGATGAGACTGCCAAGCACTTTTAAACCAGATGGTTATTTCATTATTCAACATACCTTCCCTTGACACTTCTCTCACTGCCAATTATTACTGCAAATATAGTCTTTCATTTTGGGAAAATTATTGGAATATTTTTTGAGAAACAGTATCCAGAGCTCTGAAGATTTCTTTCTGTTTCTTTATTCACCTATCAATCCTTTTTTTTTTACTCAACAATTTCACTTGTAGGAATTTTATTTTATAGCAGATTTCACTTGTAGAAATTGCATTGTACAAATACACACACAGAATATGGTTGAACAAGGTTAATTATGTCAATATTACAAAGGAAAATATTTCACTGTACCCTTAAGTACCTTTTGAATATTATGAATATAGTATATATGCATAAAATTTTTAAAAGGAACAAAAATTTTTCTGTGTCACTACATACTTAATGTTAAAATATTTACTGATAGTTTTTCTGTAATTTCTCTAACAGTAATTTATATGGGACCAGTTCATAGAGGAACATTTTAAATAGAATGGATAGGTGAATGTCTTCTTAAACTCAACTCATGAAAAGCAGCAATAGCAGTCACTTTTTGGCAAACCCCAAGTCCAGAACCCAGAAATTTCCATTTATACTCAAGAAAGCAGGCAGCACTAAGGATGGTTAGGACACTGCACAGCAATCATTGGGATGCAAGTCAATTTAGCAATGGATTCTCTGTCATTTTTTGTTTATCAAAACATTGCCCATCCAAAAAAGGTGATGTTGGTATGTTCAAAGCAGGTTGCTTCTCCTTCCCCATTAAAATTAATCTTTTCACTGATGCCTTATTCCTCTTAACACACTAAAGGTACAACATATTATCTGCTATATCTGAGGAGGGAAAGTGCAGGCTGGCAACAGGAAGAGAGAGGTCATCCTCTTGGGAGTGTCAGCTTCATTGGCCTGCCCTGCATGGAAGTGCAGGAGAACCCAACCCTCTGTGTCTGTGGGGAGAACTCTGCCTTGGACCACAAATCATCCGATACCAGAGGCTTGCAGCAAGAAGGTCTCAGCAGAAGTAGGAATGGGACATGAATTCACAGTCTTAGGCTGAGCTGCTCCTGCAGCAATTCTTGTCCATGATGTCAATATTGCCTCCTGAGCTGAACTTATCACTTTAATTGTCTTAGTCACTTCCTCTCTTTCCCTTTTCTTACAACTTTCCTGTGGTGTGTTGGGAATATCCTCTTTTTGCTCAGGGTAAACATGTTGCTGGAGCCTCAGATAAACCTCTATTTTCTGACCATCAGTACTCGAATTAAATTGCTGGCACCACTCCCATAAAGTGTCCCAATGTATCTTATTAAATGGAGGCAAAATGGTCAGCAAGGGAAACACTGGTTCTTTATAACTAGGTTTTGAGCAAGCTTTGAACTGCTTGTTCATTTGAGGAAGATGAACTTTATCCTTTTTCCTAGACTTCTTTAGTTTAACTTCTGCAGTTGAAATATTTGATTCCATTTGATGCTCCTCTTGAGCTTACTCTTTTACTGGAACTAATGAGATTATCACATGTTCCTCATCTAATTCCTCCTCAAAGGCATTCCTTTTGCTGCTGTCATAAGTTGAGCATGCCATTTCCAGGAACACAGGTGGAGGCAGTGCCAGCAATGTCTCACCTACTGATATTTATCTGAAATTATATTGGAGATATACTAGAACTGATTCCAATCATTGATGATTTGCAAAGGCTTACATAAACAACTTTCCCAGGTGATCATGGAAGTTCTTACATTGACTATCTCACATCCTCTTTAGAGTGGAGTACGGGGTGGCCAGTTTAGATGACAAATAATTGGTTAGATAGCTAGATAGATATTACCATGGAAACCTAGACTTTCACAGTTGAAAGGGATAGGCAAGGCCAACTATGTCCCGTCTAGAAAAGAATCCAAATCAAAGCTATTTCATGTGACTGATGTGGATATTTTGTAAGCAGCATAGAAACAAGAGGAAGTTAGTTAAGAAAAAAGGAAGGTTAATTGCCTCTTGTGTGCTGAAAACTTCATAGGCGTTTTGGCAAAGATTTTTAAAAAGAAAAACAAAATAATCTTTGTTACTAAAGAAGGTGCAGTATATATCATAGAGGAAATATCCAGAAGCTATTTCTAAACTCACATAGTATGGCAATACTAATCAACAAAAAAATGTGAGAATATAGAGCGAACAAGATATATGTGGGGTATTGAAATGACTTGGTGACTATAGAGAAGGGTCACAGATGAAGTTATGGTTTTTAAGCCATGGTGCTGTGAGGAAGTAGAAAGAACCAAAATCACCTGAGGGGAAATAATGAGGACATTCTCTGTTTGAGATATGCTATATTAAAACTGCAGTCAATATAATCAGAGATATTAAAGAACTAGACTAAGAGTAGATGAGTAGTCAATATTTGTGATGTAGATTTAGAAACTATGTCAAATAATTGAAGCTATAGTTGAAGTGATTGAAAGAGATGGAACTTTTAAGGGGGATCAATAGTATGGGAGGAAGAGGAGCTGACAAAGGAAAGTGAGAAAATGTGTTTGGAGATTTGGCATAGCTGGTGTTAAGAAGCTGTTTATTCTTTCAACCTTTGAGCTTTGCTTCTTTCTAGGTATACGTTTTCTTGGATAATAACTCCCAAACAATGAGAAACAAGGCCATGGGTAACTCTAGGCTTGTATCATACTGTGGTGGTCATCCCAGAGAAAAAGAGTGCCACCTGGGAGCCTATGCCTGGAGTCAGAGATGGTGTCAGTTCCACCCGAACTACAGGGACTAAGCATAAGAAAGAGACGGTGACCCAAAGAGATTCTTACTAGAGAAAACCTTATAATCACTACATTAAGTTAGCTTTTTTATTCCTTCCATTTTAAAATGTCCATTATCCCTTTATCCTACTGTGTTTATCTCTTACTGGTTCACACCCCAGAACATGGAATATACTTAGGCGTTCAAGAAAGTTTGACAGGGAAGCGGCTGTGGCTCAATCAGTAGGGCTCCTGTTTACCATATGGGAGGCCCCGGGTTCGGTTCCAGGGGCCTCCTGGTGAAGGCAAGCCCGCCCGCACGGCGTGGTTAGCTGACCCAGCGAGCATAAGCAGCAACGGGGGGATAAATGAATAAATAAATAAAATCGTTAAAAAAAAAAGAAAATTTGACAAATGAATTTTTGCCAGAGATCAGAGAACACATCAAGACATTAGAAATTCAATGTTACTTAAAACTTTTATTTTTTTTAAGCCACCGATAACAATAGCACCAAAGCATTTTGCAGGGACTGAATGTATAATTCAGAGAACAATCCCTTTAACATGATAAAAAGAATTCGATCCTTTTCCTGCTCCCTTGGTTTCTGAATGAATTTAGTGTCTAGAGTGGCAACTTGGGGAATTGCTTAGGCTTTCCCACACTGGCCTATAACTTTTGGTCATGAGTCAGTCTGTAAGCACTTCATCAACAAAATGTTTTGCTTGTCTTCCTATTGCTGATCATTTGCAGTAAAAAAAAAAAAAAAAATAGTGGTACTTTAATGATCATGAATTATTAATTTCATTACTATATTCTATTCAAAACATTGGCATTGCATGTTTAAGATGGATACATCATTGTGAGTTCTCAATTGTTATAAATCAGTTGTGTATCTGAAAACTCTTGCTCTGGTGCTATATATAAGGAAATTATGAACACCATTTTTCTCTCAGACACTGAGATTACTTCTTTATATTTCATCATGTCACGGTAATCCCAAAATTGGTAGCAAGTATGTCATATGTTATCACTGAAAAACCAGCAGGAATCTCAGTTTGATGCCAAATTGTAGCCATTCACTCATTTGCCATTTGGCAAAGGACTTCGTCCATTATGACTGAACTCTAGCAGCTATGCTGATTACCTTTCAATTTCCTAATTCAAACACCTAGGAAACATGGGTTACCATAGAAATTATTTTTCTGCTTTATATACAATTGAACCCAGGTGGGTTATTTTTACTTAGAGTTCCCAAATTTGATCACTGTTAAACTACAAACATAATATATCCTGTGAAGAATTCACATTTCTAGGACTTTGTAACTCTGGGTAGGTACAATTTATGTTATCACATGTTTAGAGTAGTGCACTTGTAAAGGTCAGCCATAGACTTGCTTCTTAAACTTTAAGGGACATTCTAATCACCTAGATTAGATTCCAATCTAATCTAATCTTGTTCAAATGCAAGGTCTGACCAGTAGATTTGGGATGGTGCTTGGGATTCTACATTTCTAACAAACTCCCAGATGCTACTGCGACTGTTTTTTCTCAGATCACACTTTGAAGAGCAATTATTTGCAGAATCTATTTGATTGTTCTATAGAAATTTTAAGTGATTTAAATTATTTTAATAATATTTTCTATTTGATGGTTTGAAAAATATCAAAGTGCACTTTTTCTTTCAGTTGGTAACAAAATAAGTTAATAGAGCAAAGATATTATGACTATCAATTTGGAAACAGAACAATTTAGGTTAAAGTGACATAAGATATTGTAGGAAACACCGTATGGTCCTATCTCTTTATTGTATTAGCACTTAAAGATCAAATCAATGACATCTTGTTCTTGGAATTTTAAGAACAGCATTCACCATAGGTATAAATTCTGCTGACATAGTCTCATCAAGGCAGGTATCAAAGAAAGAATTTGCTCTAGTTATGGAAATGTTTATTTCGTAGTTCAAAAAATATGGAATCCCTTTAAAAAATATACTTCTGGTTTTCATACTATTAATAGTGATGTTGCTATCTGAATCCAAAATAATTTATCTGTAACTAAGCTTGAGAAGTATTATTTCTACATGACTAAAAATAGGTTGTACCACACCTCTGCAAAAACAGAAAAAGTAGAAATTTAAAGGTATGCTTCCAGTCTTTTTGAGGACAAATAGCTCTTCTCCAAGGAAACACTTAGAGATCTCGCATCAGGCCCTTCTTTCCAGTGTGACAGGCAGGTTTTGAGGTCTGCCAATCACTGGTTCTTTTGCCAAGACTATAGCATCTAGCTATATATACTTCAGATTCTCATTTTCTGTATCCAAGTCCTCAGTGGCTCAAATTGAAAATGTAAGCAAGACAATCAAAATAACACAGCTCAGCTGCTGCATCTCTCAGTCAGAATAACAGTAATGATTTTAGGTACTGTTTGTTCAGTAGTTTAATACCAGTAATGTCTTCTCCCATTTGAAATAATGTTCTTGTGGAATAGATTCCCTTAAGCATGTAGAGCCACAGTACCGTGGACTTAAATGTAAGTGTTATGGATTATTCCTTAAGGAACTGTGAAGTCAAAGGCAGACAAACCATGCAGCGAGACTTTAGCTTCTGGCTGGCAGTAAGAATATAGTGCCTTAGGCAAAAACTTCTATTGTACCCCAGTCCATCCAGAGCAATCTTCAAAGATCTAAACATCAAAAAGAAAGGGTAAAATGAAAAAACTTATAATTATTCAAATCTAACTCATGTGCTCAATTTTAAGAGGTTCAAATTTTTGATGAAAGTTCAGTATTTCATTTCCCACTGTTTAACTTTTCTTTCACAGTTGCCCATCATTTTTCTTTCTCATGATCCTCCACATGAAGAAGTTTGTATTTGCTTTTTATCTTCCTTGAACTCTGAAAGACACAGGACATTTGAAAGTAAATATCCAGCTTGCCTGGCAGTGTCTGTTTAAGATCTTTATGGTTGGGGACAGATGTGGTTTAAGTGGTTGGGCATCCATCTGCCATATAGAGGGATCTGGGTTCAATCCTCAGGACCTCCTGGTAAAATAAAAATAGAAGGTGAGCACTTGAGCCACAGGCCCCACTGAGCCACGCAGCAAGATCATGACGCAGCAAAGGAGAGACACAGGGGAGAGCTTAGGCGAGACATGCCAGAAACCAGAAACTGAGGTGGCGCAAGTGACAGGGTGCCTCTCCCCCATGTTGGAGGTCCCTAGGAGCGAATCCCAGGGAAGACTGGAGGAAAAAAATGAGAAGAGAAGGCAGGAAACAGACACAGAAGATCACCCTGTGAATGCACACAGACAGCAACCGGGGGCAAGGGGGTACTCATAGAACTGTACACCAAAAAAAAAAAACACACAACTTTATGGTTTTTCCATCACTGAATTAGAGTCCTAATTCCATAGAACAACATAAAAGACCCACCATAATTTAGCCTCCAATTGCTTTCTCAGCTTCAATTTCTATTGTTCTCCCCATCTCTTCCCATTCACATTATGGAAGGGGCCCTGGTGCTTATCACCACAGTGGAATAAAAGGGAGGTAGTGATTGCCCCCACATCCATCTCAACACCATCTCTTTCCTTAGAAATATTTGTTCCTAGAAAGCCAGCTTTCATCAGGGTTGAAGAACTTGAACTTCTTCCTAGGGAGTGATTTTCTTCCCCCATAACCTTTAAATACTATTGGGGACTAGGGCTTGATCATTGTTCTTATAAAACTCAACACTCCTATCAGTTTATTTATTGCTTACCCCTGGCAGATGCGTATTATATTCATGTTTATAACAAAACCCACTACCACAGGATAAAGTACATTTGCACATTTATGTGTAAGTAGAATAGAATACTGTTCTTAAATGTGTAAATGAATAGAATATTGTTTTTCTTGGTATATTTTGTATACGAAAGTTAGGAATTAATTTGTTATTTTCACTCAAAGTTTGTCAAGAATGTAATCACTTTGAAAGATGTTCCCTTTAAGTACAGTAGATATTAGGTACATAATGTCTAGAAACAAGAAGCATTTTAAAGTATGAAATATATCCATACATTATAAGAGTGTATAAGTCATAAATGTATATTTTTAAAAGTAATAGGAAAGCCAACATCAAGGTTGCCAAAACCTTCATTAAAAAATAAACATGATGACTTCTGGGAAGATGGAGGATTAAGAGGTGGATGGATCACTTCTTTCCCAGAAAAAAAAAGCTAGAGACTGTCTGGAAGGCTGCTCTGGGGCAAGACACCACCCAGAAGATAGAGGGACGAAGGAAAGGAGTCTCAGCTAGCTGAAAAATCCTGAGTAAAGCTGCAAAAGCAGCAGCAGGTACTGTTTTCCCCACCTACGGAGCAAATAGCAGTCTGCAGACTGCAGCAGTGTGGACTGCAGTGGCTGCGGACTGAGGGAGTTGCAGGGGTCCTCTTCCCCAAGAAAGAGGAGAGGGAGGGACATAGCCTACAGCAAATACAGATTTTGGCCAGTGAACTTGGTCTGCTGCATTGAAGGGGTTGCACACTTCCAGGACTGGTAGGGCCTCAACATTGTTTGCCCTGAGAGCCAGCAGAGGGCTAAAGATAATTTGCCTTTCCAAACACCCTCTCTACTGCCTCTGGCTGGTTGCTGAAGAGGCAGAGGGAGGGTGGGTGGGTGTGGCAGGCCAAGGATGGAGAACAACCTCTAGACAGTTTGTTTGTGAGGCTAGGCCAGCCCTGAGGACATTGCTTCCTCACTGCCCACCCTCCTGGAGGGTTATATTTGCATTCCCCCATAACAGCTGGGGTCTGAGCTGAGTGGTCTGCCAAAGACCCATCTGCTGTCCAGACTGGAAAAATAATAATACATAAATAAATAAAAGAGGCAAGCAGGTGCCTTTACTGCCACCCTCTCCAAGGCCTTTGGAAACTGGCTTGCACCCCATTGCTGAGTCCTTAACCCTGGTTTGAGCAGTTAAACAAGAGCAATCCTAAATATCTAGAACAAATTGAACCAAGAGTCAAAGAACAGTGGTAGCACACAGCTAATTAACAGTAAATCCCTAGGCAAGAGACAGAAACTGAACATCAGAGTAAACTCAGCAGCAGAATCAGATGCCAAGACATCAGCAAAAAATTACAAGCCATACAAAGAAAAAGGAAGATATGACTCAGGCAATGGAAAAAATCAAAGCTCCAGACGAGACACAGGACTTGAAACAGCTAATCAGTGAGGTTCATACAAATCTTCTAAATCAAATCATGGAGTTGAAGGACAACATGGCTAAAGAAATAAAAGATATTAAGAAGACACTGAGTAAGCATGAGGAAAAATTTGAAATCTTGGACTTAAAATAACAGAGCTTATGAGAATGAAAGACAGAATAAGTGAGATTAAAAATACAATAGAAGCACACAACAGCAGATTTGAAATAAAGGAAGAAAGAATCAGAGATATAGAGGAAAGAAAATCTGTAATTGAAAAGAGAGAAGAACAGAGAGAGAAAAGAATGGGAAAAAAATCAGCAAGTGCTCAGGTAGTTGAATGATGACATGAAGCACACCAACATACATGTTATGGGAGTTCAGGAGGAGATGAGAAGGGAGAAGGAGCAGAAAGAGTATGTGAGGAAATAAAAGCCAAAAATCTCCCAACTTTCATGAAAGACATGAATATCCCTGTCCAGGAAGCACTGCATCTCCAATTAGAGTCAATCCAATAGACCTACCACAAGACACATAAAATGCAGAATGGCAAATGCCAAAGATAAAGAGAAAATTCTGAAAGAAGCAAGGGAAAAGCAAAACATCACATACAAGGGATGACCAATAAGACTTAGGGCAGATTTCTCTTCAGAAAGCATGGAGGCAAGAAGACAATGGTATGATATAATTAAAGTACTGAAAAAGAAAAACTACCAGCCAAGAATTCTTTATCTGCCAAAACTGTCCTTCAAATATGATGGTAAGCTTAACATATTCACAGATAAACAGGAACTAAGAGAGTCTGTAAACAAAAATCCAGCTCTGCAGGAAACACTGCAAAGAGTTCTGCAGTCAAAAAGAAAAGAGAAGAGAGAAGGCTTGGAGGAGAGTGTAGAAGTGAAAACTATCAGAAAGGGTAACCAAAAAGGTTAAAAAAATTGACAAAAATAAGATATGACATATGAAAGCAAAAGATTAAAATGGCTGAAGTAAGTAATGCTTTTACAGTAATAACATTAAATGTTAATGGATTAAACTCCGCAATCAAAAGACATAGGCTGACAGATAAGAAAACATGAGCCATCCAAATGCTGTCTGAGGAGACTCACCTTAGTACCAAGGATGCAAACAGACTGAAAATGAAAAGTTGGAAAAAGATATTTCATAAAAATAGTAACCAAAAGAGAGCAGGAGTAGCTATACTGGTGTCAGACAAAACAAACTTTAAATGAAAAAAAGTTATAAGAGATGCAGAAGGCCATTATATAATAATAAAAGGGATAATCCACCAGGAAGGAGTAACACTCATAAATTATCTATGCACCTAACCCAGGTACCCCCAAAATACATGAGGCAAACTCTTGCAAAACTGAAAGGAGAAATAGACTTCTCTACATATTGGTTGGAGGCTTCAACATGCCACTCACATCAATAAACAGAACAACTAGACAGAAGATCAACAAGGAAACAGAGAAATTGAACAACATGATAAATGACCTATACAGAACATTGCACCCCAAATCAGCAGGTTATATATGCTTTGCAAGTGCTCATGGACCTTTCTCCAGGATAGACCACATGTTGAGCCATGACACAGCTCTCAATAAATTCAAGAAAATTGTAATTATACAAAGCACCTTCTCTGATCATAAGGGAATGAAGCTGGAAATCAATAATAGACAGGAAAGGGGAAATTTTTCAAATACATGGAGGGTAAACAACACACTCTTAAATATATCAGTAGGTCAAAGAAGAAATTGCAAGAGAAATTAGTAGATCTCTCAAGATGAAGGAAAATAAGAACACAATATATAAAAACTTATGGGATACAGTGAAAGCAGTGCTGAGAGGGAAATTTATAGCCCTAAATGCCTCTATAAAAAAGAAGAAAGAGCTAAAATCAAAGAACTAACTGAACAACTGGAGAATCTAGAAAAAGAACAACACACCAATCCCAAAGCAAGCAGAAAGAGAGAAATAAAAAAGATTAGAGAAGAAATAAATGAAATTGAGAACAAGAAAAAATAGAGAAAATTAACAAAACCAAAAGATGGATCTTTGAGAAAATCAATAAAGTCGATAAAACCTTAGCAAGACTAACAAAGGAAAAAAGAGAGAAGATGCAAATAAAATCAGGAATGCAGGGGGTGGGACATTATGACTGACTCCACAGAAATAAAAAGGTTCAGAAGAGGATATTATGAGAAACTGTACGCCAACAAATTAGACAACCTAGATGAAATGGACAAATTACTAAAATGCACAAACAATCTACATTGGCTCTACAAGAAATACAGGAACTCAACAAACCAATCATAAGCAAAGAGATTGAATCAGTCATCAAAAAATCTTCCCACAAAGAAAAGTCCAGGACCAGATGGCTTCACAAGTGAATTCTACCAAACATGTCAAGAAGAATTAATATCAATCCTGTCTGAACTCTTCCAAAAAGTTGAAAAAAGAGGGAAAATTACCGAACACATTTTATGAAGCCAATATCACCCTAATACCAAAGCTAGATAAAGATACTTCAGGAAAAGAAAATTACAGACAAATCTCTCTAATGAACATAGATGCAAAAATTTTCAACAAAATACTTGCAAATAGAATCCAACAGCATATAATGACAATTATACATCATGATCAAGTGAGTTTTATTCCTGGTATGCAACGGTGATTCAACATAAGAAAACTAATTAATATAATACAACACATCAATAAATTGAAGGGAAAAAAGCCCATGATCATCTCAATTGATGCAGAAAAGGCATTTGACAAAACCTAGCATCCTTTCTTGATAAAAATGCTTCAAAAGATAGGCATAGAAGAAAAGTTTCTTAATATAATAAAGGGCATATATGAAAATCCAACAGCCAATATCATATCAATGGGGAGAGGTTGAAAGCTTTCCCTCTAAGATTAGGAACAAGAACAACTATGCCCATTGTCACCACTGTTACTCAACGTTGTGCTAGAACTTCTAGCTAGAGCAATTAGGCAAGAAAAAGAAATAAAAGGCATCCAAATTGGAAAAGAGGAAGTAAAACTCTCACTATATGCAGATGACATGATCCTCTATTTAGAAAATCCTGAGACATCTACAACAAAGTTACTTGAGCTAATTAATGAGTTCAGCAAAGTGGCAGGATACAAGATCAACACACAAAAACCAGTAACATTTCTATACACTAGTAATGAGCAAGCTGAGGAGGAAGTCAAGAAAAAAATTCCATTCACAATAACAACAAAAAGACTCGAATATCTAGGAATTAATTTAACAAGTAATGTAAAGAATCTATATTCAGAAAACTATGAAACACCACTAAAAGAAATCAAAGAAGACCTAAACAAATGGAAAGACATTCCATGTTCATGTAATTGATATTGTGAAGATGTCAATTCTACCTAAATTGATTTATAGATTTAATGCAATACCAATTAAATTTCCAAAAGCCAACTTTACAGAATTAGAAAAGTCAATGACCAAATTTATTTGGGAGGGAAAGGGGTCCCAAATAGCCAAAAACATCCTAAAAAAGGAAGAGTAAGTTGGAGGACTCATGCTCTGTGACCTTGAAGTGTATTATAAAGTTACAGTGCTCAAAACAGCTTGTTATTGGCATAAAGACAGAACATTGATCAATAGAATCTAATTGAGAGTTCAGAAATAGACCCTCACCTCTATTGTCAACTGATTTTTTATAAGCCTACCAAATCCACTTTTCTGGGACAGAACAGTCTCTTCAAAACATGGTGGTGGGAAAACTGGATATACATAACCAAAAGAATGAAAGATCACCCCTATCGCACTCCCTATACAAGAATCAACTCAAAGTGGATCAAAGACTAAACATAGAAGCCAGGACCATAAAACTCTTAGAAGATAACGTAGGGAAACATCTATAAGACTTTGTAGTAGGTGGGGGTCTCTGAAACCTTACACCCAAAGCACAAGCAATAAAAGAAAACACAGAAAATAGGACCTCCTCAAAATTAAACACTTCTGCACTTCAAATGACTTTGTGAGGAGGGTAAAGAGGCAGCCTACTCAACAGGAAAAAATATTTGGAAATCACACATATGACAAGGATCTAATATCCATGATATATAAAGAGATCGTACAACTCAACAATAAAAAGACAAATGACTCAATTTTTAAATGGGCAAAAGAACTGAATAGACATTTTACTAAAGAAGAAATACAAATGGTGAAAAAACAAAAGAAAAAATGCTCATCACTGGCTATTAAGGAAATGCAAATCGAAGCTATGAGATATCGTTTCATACCTATCAGAATGGCCACTATTAAAAAGACAGAAAACTACAAGTGTTGGGGAGGATGTGGAGAGATAGGAACTCTTATTCACTGTTGTTGGGAGTGTAGAATGGTACAGCCACTGTGGAGGACTGTTTGGCAGTTTCTGAGGAAGTTGAATATAGATTGGCCATGGGACCCGGCAATCACGCTCAGGTAAGAACAAACTGTTTTCTAAAGTTTTCCAATTTATGATCCCTTCAGAAATATAAGAGAGCGCTGTTGCTTCATCTCCTTGCTAATGTATGGTAATGTACAGACATAAAATTGTTCTAGTCTGCTGAGTGCAATATGGTATTTCATTTTACTTTTTATTTGCATTTGTCTGACTACTTTTGAATCTGATTGCTTTCACGTGTTTATCATTCATTCAATTTTCTCTTCATTGAAGTGTCATTCAAATATTTTGCCCAGTTTTCTATTGAACTGTTTGAAATTATCTTCTTTCTTTCTTAACTTTATGTGATGCAAATATGTTCTCAAGTTTGTGGCTTTACGTTTTCACTTCCTTTATAGTGTCTTGATGAGCTGGAGATTCTCACTTTAAGTTTTGCTTTTCCCAATTAGTTCTATAGCCTACCCAGAATTGTTTGTTTGGTTATGGTAAGAGTTAGAATTATATTTTTTCTTTTTTTCAACATATTAGCAGCATTTATTGCAATATCTATATTTTCCCCCACTTGATTTCCAAGGGAATATCTGTCAAGTAACACAAGTATATGCATGAGTCTATTTCTGGGCTCTCTAATTTTGTTCCTCTGGTCTTCTTTTCTCACGTGCTCATTTCCCTGGAGAAAAGGGGAAATAACACAGGAAAAATGGGAAAGAACCATACATATTTTTGAGGTTTTTTTTTTTTTTTAAACATCAAAGCATCACTTCATAAAATAATTGAATATACCTGTAAAGCAAGACCTGCTACGTAATTCCAGAGCCCAGTGCAAAATGAAAATGCGAGGCCCCCTTAAAAAAATTATTAAGAATTTGGGAGCAGATGTGGCTTGGGCAGTTGGACACCCGCCTCCCACATTGGAGGTCTGTGTTCAGTTCTGGTACCTCCTAAAAAATAAAAAAAACAACCAAACAAGTGAAACAAACCAACCCAGGGAAGCCGTGTGGCTCAGTGGTTAAACAATGACTTTCCACATATGAGGTCCTGGGTTCAATCCCTGGCCCCTTGTACCTAAAAAAAAAAAAAAAAATTATTAAGCATTTCAATATACATGAGCCCCTTCTGAGAGGGGTCTCAAACATACCCATGAAGTCAACCCTGCAGATAAAACATATTGAAATAGTTCCCTTTTTTACATGAGATATATAAAATTATGCAAGAATAAACCCAGGTTCTTATGGAAAACAGTTTCAATTGGGAAAAAGAGATTATATAGGAGAAACTAAAGACCTAGGATGGACTGAGGTAGAAATTTTAATGCTCAATTCCATTTAGCAGTAGTAAATATACCTGTAACGACCAAGGCTCCGAGTACTGACATAAGGAGGCATTAATCTTTAATGGGCCCAATTTTCTTCTCCATTCTTTAATTATGTTTTAGTCTTTGAACTTTACATAGTCTTTTGCTATTTTGCTTTACTGTAAGGCCATATCACCTGTTACATTCTTTCAAGATTCAATACCAAACTGAATATGCTCTTTATATAGTTTCCTGCTGGGTTTACTTTATGACATTTTAAATAAATTTTGAAAGGAATTTATAGGCCCTAGTCCTAGTTAATGTGCCAGAAGTACTTAACTGAATGATTATTTGAATAGGGACCTCTTCGTATATCCTCTTATAAGATGTTTTCGTATTTACCAAAAGAAATGAACTGTTTTCTATTATAAAAATGTGGCTCAACTATGTATAGAATGCGTTAAATAATGTCGCTCCTATTAAGCATTATCAGACACTCTAATATTCCATATAATTGAATTTTAAGGAACATTGATATTGTAATTTAAGATTCAAAACTTCATTATTGACCCTTTTCTTGATTATTTCTCACCATTATTTTGGACATTAATTCACAAGCAAGGTTATAACCAAGACTACATACTGCCCATGACCAGTCTGCTGTATCTGTAGATGTTGCACTACCTTGAATGACTTTCCTGTCCCCTGACAACTGCTACTTTTGTGTATCAATGAGCATTAGGATTGTACCTCACTCTTAAATTGCTTCTCCTAATCTGATGTGGGTTGGGAAGCCACTCATTAATTTGTTAGAATTGCAAGTCAAAAGAGTCGGAAGCTTCAAAGGGAAAAAAAAAAAAAAAAAATCTAGAAAGAAGTAATTTTAGTAATTGGCTTTTGACTGCTCTTTGTTCACTAAGACCATTTCACTGCTATGCTGAGACTGTGCCTAAAAAGGACAACGTTGAAGTATATGGCATTGTAATGAGCAGGTGATTCTAAGTATTTGACTTATTCTCAGTTTACAGATTTCTTATTCCTCTAGTATTTATTACATTTCCCTCCTGCTGGCTGAATTTTTATAGTTCCAGAGCCCAAATGGATGCCAAATAATTCAGGATAATTTATTCACGTGTATGTATAATTACAATAACAGTTATTGTGTATCTACTATGTCCCAAGTATAGGCTGAATATTTATCCACATAATAAAACTATAAAATAAGAAAAAAAATATTGTTGTTATATAGATCATAAAACTAAGGCTCAGAGAAGTTAAAGAAATCACCTATAAATATACATCCAGCAAAACTAGCAAAGCATGTGTCAATAAGAGATTTTCAGCAAACATTTCTTAAATAAACAAGTGTAGTTGAATGCAGTCTGGCTTCAAGACACTAAATATTTTTACAGCAAAAAAGGAGATGAGAATGAGTGCTTTCCCACCTTCTCTGCCCCCCACCCACACACATACACACGGACAATCAACTTGGCAGAATGAGAGTTTAAGACCTCTGTCCACTCACAGACGCTTTGAAAAAACAGAAAGAATGGAAAGAAATACCTTTCTAAAAGCTCCAGGAAACAGTTAAAGGGCTTCAGTAACGGGACAAGCACCTAATCAATAAAAAAAAACCTACCTAAAAGTAGTAGGAACACATGGCACCTTGGCTGGCCCCCCTCTAACCTCTCACCAACTCAGGAGGGAGCTGGCCTGTGCTCTCAGTATAGATGCCTGTTCCCAGTTCCAGAGAGAGCAGAGTAACCCTTATGCATATATTGGCTGTCCAGGTGCTGGCTGGGTCCTGAGCCTCAGCGGAGTTGCAGCGCCTACTCTCCAGTTCATTGGACTCACCCAGGACAGCTGATGGGGAGGTAAGGATGGACAAACACCACACAAAGGAACCGAGAGAGTCTATAACTGCAAGTGAGAGAGTCCCATCCATCAGCCATATGGGATCGAAGCCCCCTCTCAATTAGAGGTGGAGTGAGCATCACCATCCCAGAATCCTCAGGACTGGGGAATAAAATATGGACTAGAGTAGACTTACTGGTGTTCTACTATAGACTTATTGTAATTCTAGCAATGGAAAAAATTATATCATTGATGTGGAGACAGTGGCCAGTAGAGGTGCATATAAGAAAAGCCCACTGCTAACATCAGACTCAATGGTGAAAGATTGAAAGCTTTCCCTTTTTGATCAGGAATAAGAAAAGGATGCACAATGTCACCACTGTTATTCAATGTTGTTCTGAAAGGTCTAGCAGAGCAATTAGGCAAGAAAAAGAAATAAGGGCATTCAAAATGGAGAAGAAAAAGTAAAACTTTCCTTTTTTGCAGATGGCATGATCCTATATATAGAAAATCCTGAGAAGTCCACAACAAAGCTACTAGAGCTAATAAATGAATTTAGAAAAGTGGCAGGGTACAAGAGCAACATGAAAAATTGAGTAGTGGGAAACGGCTGTGGCTCAATCAGTAGGGCTCCCGTTTACCATATGGGAGGCCCCAGGTTTGGTTCCCGGGGGCTCCTGGTGAAGGCAAGCCCGCCCGCACGGCGTGGTTAGCTGACCCAGCAAGCACAAGCAGCAAGGGGGTGATAAATGAATAAATAAATAAAATCTAAAAAAAAAAAAAAAAAATTGAGTAGTATGTCAATACACTAGAAATCAAGGAAAAATTTTCATTTACAATGACAACTAAAAGAATAAAATATCTAGGAATAAATTAAATCAGAGATGTAAAGGACTTGTACATGGAAAACTAAACAACATTGCTAAAAGAAAATAAAGAAGATGTAAATAAATGGAAGTACATTCATATTCATGGATTGAAATATAAAATATTTTAAGATGTAAGTTCTACCGTGGTGGCTCAAAAGGACATTCTTGGTATATAATAAAATTGAAATATAGAATGTAAACTTTATATCAATGTTAAATTTCTTGAACTTGATAACTACACTTAAAGGTGCATATGTTAAGTGAATATTCTTGTTCATATGAAATGTATATGGAAGTATTTTATGTTCAAGGATTACGATGTGTGCATCCTGCTCTCAAATGTTCAGAAAATAGATAGACATATAGATGGATAGATATGATATGATATGATATGATAGAGATAGGTAATAGATATTGATAAATGAGAGGGAGACAGACAGGCAGGCAGGCAGACAATAATATGGCAAAGGTGGCAAAATGTTAAAGTAGGTGGATCTGGGTATCTGGGGACTTGAGGGGATGTTGGAGTTCTTTATGTATATTTGTACTATTTTTGCAACTGTCCTGTAAATTTGAAATTATTTTAAAATAAAAGAAGTTTTAAAAAATAGAAAATAAAGGAAGAGGAGCAGGGATGGTAAATTTGGTGAATGTAAGCTTTGGAATTATCTTTGGTTTTCACCTAATTTTGATAACCCTTCTTTTGCAGAGACAGTATCAAGAATAGATCTACTAAGTAGTGAAATCTTAAAACATTCACAATTAGTCCCAAAATGATAATCCACAACATTCCACAATATTAAGAAAAGAAGATACTCAGGATTAACCTATAATATTGGTTACTATATACAAATAATTAATCTGCTATTTTAGGTAGTTTTTATAACTTCAGAGCTTGTTAAATTCAGAAACATCAGTTTTCCCATGCTATGAACTATTGAATAAGATTGAAAACTGATTCTTAGGAAGCTTTATTTAGAAATGTTTCAAAATAAAGAAATAAACACTTCTTTGCTTGTTTATTGATGATAGTTTTCATGCCGTACTTACTAGTGCAGTGCTCTTTCCTCCCTTGGGGGTAGTGTCAGAAACATAGTCCTGGTGAAACCCAGCTGGCACAGAAATGAAGGAGAGGCCCCTGCAGTTCACCTTTCAGGTAAATCCTATGAATAGTTCTCTCTAACATCCATCTCATCCAAAGCTAATTTAAGCAAGAGGAAATGCTCACAGAAACCAACTAAAATAGATCTAGCTTTAGGAACCAGGTGTCTGAGCATGTGCACATGTGTATGCCTGAGTGTGTGCATGTATATGTCTCAGTGTGCATGTGTGTGTGTGTGAGTCTGTGTGTATGTGTACATATATGCTGTTCGGGATTTGCTTTATCATTGATCTTTATGTGTACAGGCTTCAATCCGTGTAAACTGTCTTGCCTTCTTAATTGCCATTCTATACACATCCCATAATGGCTGCATGTAGACCTTAAGTCTACATAATATCCATTTAGATACTCACAATTCAATGACTCCTCCAATGAATCCCAAGTCTAAATTTCTGGGAGAGAGGACCTGATTGGCTGAAGTCCACTTCACCCAGTCATCTGTGAGCTGGAGGTGGGTTTATGTGGTACTCGGGATTGTATCTCCAGGCTGTGGGCGCATCAATATTGAGATCATTGGGCCAAAGTAGAGATGGATAAGTTTGCCAGGGACATGACTACAGCATACCAGTTGTGATAGCATTCTCTCCAAGATGTTTAGACAAACAAAACATCATTAGAAGTATTTCTTTCACAGCCAGTCTAATTCTGTTTTTTCAACCATGTTTCCTCAATCTTAAAGTAAAGGAAGCGACACATCTTCTCTGGCCACTAATGAATTCTAAAATAAAAATTCCGTATCTCCATATCAAGCAAAATAATGTCCATGTAATTGAAAATTACTATACTCCTTTCTGGCTATAAAATTATATCTAAGAAAGGAGAGGCATATTAGTTATCTATTGCTGCATAATAAACTACTCCAAAACTTAGCACCTTTAAACAGCAAAGTTTTATTATTTCACAGTATCTGTGGGACAGAAGTCCAGGCATGGCTTAGCTGGGTACCAGGATCTCATATAAGGCTACAGTTGGGACATCTGCCAGGGCAGCAGTCCTCTCAAGACTCAAGTATGGGAAGATCCACTTCCAAGCTCACTCACGGGCCTTTGAGAAGGTCCTCATTAGCTGCTGAACAGACATCAGTTCTTTGCCATGCAGTCCTTTCTAGTATTCTCTAATCACAAATTTTGGGTTATTAATTAATTATTGACATTATTAGGACAGAAAATATTTTTTTAAAGCTGAGTCAAGCAATAGACTATGATTATTTACTGTTTAATTTTCCACTATTTTTCAGTCTGTTTTCTATGAACTTTTCATTATTTATCCCAAATGTTCAACAGAGCTCTCAGACAATGATCAATTTTTCCAAAAGCTCAAAAGTCCCTTTTTTTCTTTTTTTGGAGACATTTTTTCCCACAGTGTTCTGATCTCTAGTTCCAATATGCATTGTTGTTCTTAAACCTGGTATTTCTCTTCAGATTTCTCTCAAATTGGATGATCTTTCATTGCCTAGACACCAACTCTTCATATTTATGAACAACACTCTCCAAAAGTTTTCTAAGAAGCAACTTATGTTCTCCAACATTCTTACCTTCCCACTTGACTCATAGTTTGGTTGCATAGAGAATTCTAGGTTGAAAATATTTTTCCTCAGAAAGGGCTTTGAAGACAATACTCCACTGGCTTCTGTTTTACAGTGTTGATGCTAAAGAGTCTGCGACCATAGTCGTTCTCATTCCAGTTCTTTTGTAGGAAATATTTTGTTCTCACCTGACTCTTTTAGGATCTTGTTTTTATTCATGGTATTCTGAAATTCACATGTTTCGGTGTTGGCATATGTTTCATCGTGCTGGGCACTCACTGAGTCTTTTCAATCAAGATACCTATTCTTCAGTTCTGAAAACAATTTCTGTGCCATTTCTTAAATTATTAAATTATTTATACACCTCTGTTTTTTTTTTTTTCCTGGCTTTCTAATTCTGTAACATCTATTATTTATGTAATGTTCCCTCTGAATTAATCTCTCACTTTTAACATTTTCTCTCAAATTTTTCATCCATCCATTTCTTTCATTTTCTGGGAGATTTCAGCAATTCCATCATCCACCTCTTGTATTGAATTCTTTTATTTCTTCCTTATTAAATTTTCAACAGTTCTTTCTTCTCTCATGCTTGTTTCTTTTTCCGTGGTACCCATTTTCTGTTTGATTAGCATAGTTTTTCTCTTGTGTCTGTGAGGAAATTAACAATTGCATTTTAAAGTTTTCATTTTCATTTTCTCTATTGTCCCTGATTCTCCAGGGTCCCCTCTCTTTTTCTGTTTGTTGGTTCGTTGGTTGTGGTCTCTCTCTTTCATATATAGGCTTTCCTCAAATTCTTGGAAATTCTTTAACCTTTCTATCCACTCTAATTTAAGAATGAGTCAATAAAACCCTGATTGTGGTGCAGTGGGGGAATGAGGGATGAACAGAATGTTATGTTGGAGGAAGCCCCTTATTTCATACACTTGAAGCCCTTATTTCTAGGACTATTGACTGCTGTATGTTCCTGAATTTTAAAGGGTGGGAAGGGGATTGGCAAGAGAGAGACAGTTTCTGGCTAGTGACACAATGGGACTTGAATTGGGGAAGGATGAGGAAGGTCCAGAGCTAGGTTTTTATTTAATCTGACTTTCTTCAACCCACAAGTCACCCTTGACTTTCACTGTAAGTTCCCTAAGTCTGGAGACATTTCTACGAAAGCTTTACTCCCAGGATCCCATGGTTGGGGTAGGATTGGGTCAAGGTATGGGAATGGGGAAGTCTAGTTTCTTGACTGTGTAAGAGGGGCAGGTATTGTCCCTATTCAGAACTTCCACCAACTCCTCTGTTTTCAACTCCACTCTTGTGCTTTGCAATTCTTGACAGAATTCCAAAATGAGGAATTGGAATTCCCTGAAATTCTCAGAAATTTCCCAAACCATAAGTTGGTCTGTATTTTTCATAATGCTTATTTACATGTTTCTAAATAATAATGAGTGACTACAATAATAAGCAGTATATCATTTTTCTGTGACAGGTCAAACTGAAAATTGCAGAAATTTTTGGTAAAAAATAATGTGTGATTTATGATTATTATGATAATATTTATTATAGTAACATGTAAAAATGATCTCTACCTGGTATAGATATTTGATAATAGATAACATTAAAGGAAGAGAACCTTAAATAAAAATAAATGCTGGATAAAAATCAAAGTGTTGAAAGATAATACCACAAATATGTGATATTTATAAGTTATTATTCTTAAAATGAAATTTTAAAACTCACAAAGCAATCATCTTGATTTTTATTTCATGACAAATATTCCATTTTGAAGAAAAATTCCTTTCATTTAGAAGTGGTATTGGTGAAGTGAATCCAAAAGATCTTCCAGGTGAGTTTTAGGGAACATATGCTCGTTCCTTTTTTAATAATGAAAATATTTTGTCTGCTTGACCTAAATTTAGTTCTACTGTTGAATCTTCATTGTTTTTGCACTTAGAGTCATATCAGAATATAACACAAGAGCATATCTTCTTCTCTTGGCATTTGTTCTGTTAAAGTAGTTTCAAGGAACTATAGCCTATGGAGTATTTTCAAACACTGGGAAATGCCAGCTAACATTATTGGGTAGTACTCAACATTCCAATATCCTAAAACAATTAACAGCATTACATAGAATCATGTGTCAAAATTGCCAATTAAAGAACTTAACTCTGCTTCCAGAACTTGTCACTTATTGGAACATCATCAAAGGATTTGTAAAAGTATACTATGTATATAAACTCATTAATATTTATTTTCTTTGCAAAAATGATTCACCCTTAGTAGCAGAAGGGGACATGAGCACACACTTACCACATGGCAACAGCTACAGACAAGAGCATGACTTTTCCCCCCTCCCTGCTCATGTGCGGGTTCTGGAAATGTCAAATTAGCCTTTAACTCTTGCTATCCTGTGCTTGCTTTTGACATTAATCAGTTCCATTATACTAGTAATGTCTTTATGTTGACTGTTAAACTTTAATTCTAGCATGGGAATTATAATACTTTTTCCTGTTTTCCCAACTGACTTTTCTCAGGCTTTAGAAAAACATAAATTTCCCAGAAAATGACAGAAAAGAATTTCTACATGAAAAACCACTCTATGCTTAACCCTTCATTCTTTCTACCTAGGGTGCGGTTCTAAGAGGCATGGAGTAAAGTGGTCATCCATATCCCACCTCTGCATATAATTAGGTTTAAACTTTCTCTACACTCCCAACTTAGTTATTATTTTCCTTCTGCTTCTCATATCCCAACATTTCATTGAATCTCATCTGCTATTTTTTCTTCCCTAGTTCTTTTTGTTCATATAGATTAATACCTTTACACCAATATCAGTGGGATTGGGGACATTGAAAGGAGATATATATGACATGAATCTATCATTTTTACTTATTCCCCTCCTTGCCCTTGATAGTCTGCTTGCTTACCCTCAGCTGATAACAGAAATTCTTACAAATCATACAACTCTACTTCCCTCCCTGAGTTGCAGCTTAGGAACAATGAATGGACACTAGACCCAAGCTGTGTCTGTCAGATTCTCTCTCTAGATATGTGAAAAGGGCATTCAGTAAAATATATTCGGATATGGCAATCCACAGGGGAGTGATAACTGATTTCCCCCTTTTTTCATTTATCCTCCTCTTTTTCACTTATTCATTCAACAACCAATTAATTGAACACCTACCATGTATCTAACTTTGCAATCAGTGTGATTAAAAATGAGCTATTCATAGTCTCAGACATCCAGGAATTCCAGTGTAGTCAGGGGGATAGACAAGTCAGCAAATAATTAGGCCGGCATACGCAAGAGGAATATATGCACCAAGTGTTTGAGAAGGAGAGGAAGAACTGCTTATCAGCCAGGGAGGATCAGAAACGGCTTCAAAAAGGATGGGAACTTTTAGCTGCCACACACAAAATGGAATGGGCAGTCCAGGGATTAAAAATTCAGATAGAGAAATGAGCATATGCAGTATCCCAGAGGAAACAGAGAAAGAGGCATGTTCAGGATGAGTAAGAAATGCCATGAGACTGAACAAGAAGGTATTTGAGTGGACAATAAGGTGTTTGAGTGGGGAGGTTAAAATGTAGACTGGAAAAAAATCATGAAGGAAAAGTTTGGCTTTTTTCCAGAAGATTCTGAGGAAGTGGTAGAACTGTGATGTGATCCTATTTGCATTTTTATAGGTGTAGAGCAGTGCTGTGGGTTGTTTTGTGAGGAGCTAAGAGACAGCTGGTTGAATATATTCTGGAGAAACTCAAAAGTTACAGGCTTTACCATGGACTATTGTTAATTGTATAATTATAATATTGTTTCTTCAATTGTAACAAAGGTACCAACCAAACTAATGCAATATGTTAAAACAGGGGAAACTGTGTGTGTTTGTGTGTGGGGGGAGGGGGGTATATGGGAACTCTATTTTCTGAATGGTTTGTCTGTAAACCTACAACTGCTCTAATAAAAGAAAAAAAAATTAACTGAATATGAAAGAAAAAAAAAATAGGCTTTTATTTTGAGTTTGGCGGGGAAGTCAGAAAAGTCAGTGGAGATATCATATCTTCCAAGATGTCCCTGACCATACGACTGCCTGGGCTCTGTCCCTCTCTTCTCCATCATAGAATCCTGACAATCATCACACACTTTATCGGAATAGCATATTTCACTTTTAGGTACCTTAAAGGCAATAATGATCTAAGTCTTGTTCACAGCTATATATTTAGGACCTAGCAAGACTGTAATGGTCACTCAGTAAGTATTTGTGGAATAAAAGAATAAATTAAAGCTGACTGAGAATCCTCAAACAGATCTTTTCACTCTCCCAGCTTGCTAGGAAGTGGCAAGTTAACTTTCTGGTATCCACACATATGTACCAAAAGGTCTTAAGAGTCAGGCCCAGACCAGTAGCAGCCCTATCATCTGGGAACTGGTTAGAAATGCACATTCATAGGACCCACCCAAGACTTCCTGAATCAGACACTGGGGGTTGAGCAACTGGTGTTTTAACAAGCTCTCCAGATCAGAACCACTGATGTATACCATTCCAAAAATAATTTATGCCTGTTAGTGCTAAAATTATAATAATACTCTTAGAAGAAAGCATAGGAAATATTGGAAATATCCTCAAGACCTTATATTGGGCAATGGTTTCTTAGACTTTACACCAAAAGCACAAGCAAAAAAAGAAAAAATAGGTAAATTGGACTTCATCAACATTAAAAACTTTTGTGCACCAAATGACATTATCAAGAAAGTAAAATGACAACCTACAATATGGGAAAATATATTTGGAAACCATATATCTGATAAGGGTTTAATATCCAGAATCTATAGTAGATTGCAGTTTGCCAGGGACAAGGCAGGGCATGGAATGGGAAATTAGTGCTTAATGGGTACAGAGGTTCTGTTCGGGATGATGGAATGGTAGCATACATTGTGAATGTAAATAATACTACTGAATTGTATACTTGAAAGTGGTTAAAATGGGAAATTTTATGTTTTTTTTTTAAATATATATATATATATAACCATAATAAAAAAATAAAATAATAGATAATACATAGAAAGATAGAACTTATGCCTTTACTAAGGAAGCATGTGTCTGCAGTCCTTTTACTGTGCTTAAATACCCTGTCTTGGTGTTCTGAAGTCCCAAATCTATAAGCAAGTTTCTGTGAGATGAAAGTGGTATGAAATGTGAACTTCTTATTGTTACTGTTGTTCTGGATAGAAAATTCAATAATCAATACTTATCTGGTTATAAAAGATCTCCAAGCATATTAACTTTATTTCATGAACAAGTCCTTATTTAACGAGACCAACTCGATGACTCTCTTGGGAAGTACAATTAAACTACGCCACTCCTCAAAGTTCTGCTCTGACTCACCTTGATGAGCAGGAGCCACATCAAATCAGACCAGATTGCCCCATTGTCATTCTATGGACCTCTTTGAACCAATTCTCTAATAAACAAAAATGTGGCAATTGCTGTCTTGGAATCAGTAATATTTCATCAAAATGTATACTTGATCAATTTCATCTTTATTTCTTCTGATAACTGCCAGAATTCCTACTAAAATCCAGCAATGCCACATCCTTCTCTCTTTGTCAGCCAGGCCAGAGGGTGTCCTAACCTAATCAGAGTTTAAGCCTTAAATGAGAATTCTGCTGTACAACTGCCAAGATGGTCACAGTTTCTCGAGTAAGCCAAGTGAAAATTATAATACTGGTAATGACATGTTATTCTCATTCAAGCAAAAGGTGACAGTAAAAGTCACTCTAAAGGAGGGCTTTCACACAAAAAATTATTTTGCTCCCTTTTCACGTCCTCAGTATTGTAATCATTTCTTGTTCTGCTATGTCCCACCTTCACGGTGAATATACATTATACAGCTCAAGCATACTGATTTTCACTTCATGAATCTATAAACCCTATAATTCTTACCCAAAACCTGGCAGTTTAACCTGTCTTTGGAGGAATAATTTAATAACAGAGACATGTAATGAGAGCTCTTATCACTAAAATGTCACTGTATTTACAAAATATACTACAGGGCACTTACTGATCTACTACAAAGTGCTGTCATAAATCATTTAGCCTAGACTATGCTTTTAAAAATATCTTAATAAAATAGAAAAGTTTCAGTATCCTTGACTTAAAAAACCTATTCTTTCTAATCTGAAATATTTTGAAAGATCTAAATTCCCATCTTCATGTCTTCTTCCATGTTCAAGGCTCTCCTTAATTGTTCACTTTTACTATATTTATAGATAATAATAGATGATGTGGGGAGTTAATAAAGAAAGGTAGGGAACAAACTTTCACAAAATAAATAATTATATTAATGATAACATTTCCATTTGTCTTTGTCTCCTATGTGACAAGAACAGTGCATTATCTCACTTGCTGAATACAGTGAGTAGGAGCTAGGTAGATGTTTAATCCTCACAAGGGACTTGTGAAGTAGTTATTGTTATCTCCATTTTACAGGACAGAAGATTAAGACAGAGGTAAGTGCCCTAGCCAAGGAAGCACAGCTAATTGGTGAATAAGAGGCTTTAATTTGAGTTGGTTTAATTCCAAAGCCCATGTGCTTTTTATTGTGCTGGGCAGCCTCTCACTCTGTACCAAGCTTTGAGTAAAGACGTAAGAATGCGTGATTGCCCTTTGAATGGGTGGGAGAATGATTCAATGACCTCTTGAGTCAGTGGCAGGAAGATATCTTTCCAGCCTATTTTCAGGGAATGCTGAGATATATAAACTGAGAAAAACCAGAAAGAGTATTATAAAAAGAAATCTAAATTCCAACTAAATTTTTCAGAGAGGGAGCATTGTTTTTGTATGGCATCTTTGAAAGTAGAGAGATCAGTAATCACAAGCACTGGCACCATGAGCTTAGACACTTAACCCTGTGCTCCTTTACCAGGCATACCCCTTTTAATACCCACACATGCATTCTTCTGCTAAGAATAATAATATTCTGGGGGGAAAGAACATGTTAGAATGATTTGAATAGAACACAATTCAATTCCACCTCCATTCTTGTCCTGATTTTTCTTAACAATTATACGAATCCAAATCACTTAGACCTTTAATTTTTAACATAACTGAAATCAGTTCCTAATAATTTTTAAAGTCTATTAGAGAAGTTGTGAGTTTACTGAACAATCATGCATAAAATACAGGAAACTTATATACCACCCCACCACCAACACCTGGCATTGGTGTGAAATATTTGTTACAATTGATGAAAAGCACTTTTTTGTAATTGTAATATTAATTAGAGTCCATAGTTTAACTTAGGGTTCATTGTTTGTGTAGCGTAGTTCCATAGATTTTTAAAAATTTTATTCTGTTACCATATATACAATCTAACATTTCCACTTTTAATCATATTCAGATATATTTCAGGGCTGTTAATTGCATTCACAATGTTGTGCTATGATTATGACCATCCATTACCAAAATATTTCTATCATTCCAAATAGGAAAGATGTACATTTTACATTTTGACTTCCAATTCCCTATCCCCACCCTGTCTCCTGATAACCTATATTCTAAATTTTGACTCTATGAGTTTGTTTATTCTAATTATTTCAAGTCAGTGAGATCATACAATATTTGTCCTTTTGTGTCTGGCTTATTTCACTCAACATGATGTCTTCAAGGTTCATCCATGTTGTCACATGTATCGGGACTTCATTCCTTGTTGTGGCTAAATACTATTCCATTATATGTATATACCACATTTTGTTTATCCATTCATCAGTTGATGGACACTTGGGTTGCTTCCGTCTTTTGGCAATTGTGAATGATGCCACTATGTACATCAGTGTGCAAATATCTGTTCAAGACCCTGTTTTTTGGGTATATACCTAGTAATGGGATTTCTGGGTCATATGGTAGTTCTTTACTTAGCTTTCTGAGGAACCACCAAACTGTCTTCCACAGAGGCTGCACCATTTTGCATTGCCACCAACACTGAATGAGTGTTACTATTTCTCCACATTCTTTGCAACATTCATTTTCCATTTTTTTAAATAGCAGCCATTCTAATGGGTGTGAAATGGTATCTCATTTTGGTTTTGATTTCCACTTCCCTGATGACTAATGATGTTGAGCATCCTTTCATGTGCTTTCTGGCCATTTGTATATCTTCTTTGGAGAGATGTCTGTTCAAGTCTGTTGCCCATTTTTTATTTGGGTTGTTTGTCTTCTTGTTGTTAAGTTGAAGGATTTCTTTATATATACTGGATAGTAATCCTTTATTGGACATGTGGTTTCCAAATATTTTCTTCCATGGTGTACGTTGTCCTTTTACTTCATGATAAAATCCTTTGAGGAAACAAAGTGTTGTTTTGTTTTTTTTATTTTTATGAAGTCCCATTTATTTATTTTTTTCTTTTGTTGTTTGTGCTGTGGGTGTAAAGTCTAAGAAACCATTGCCTAACACAAGGTCTTAAAGATGCTTCCCTACATTTTCTTCTAAGACTTTGATAGTTCTAGTTCTTTATTTAGGTCTTTGATTCATTTTGAGTTGATTTTTGTATATGGTGTGAGGTAGGGGTCATCCTTCTATTTTCTGCAACTGAAGATCCAGTTTGCCCAGCACCATTTGTTGAAGAGATTATTCTTTCCCAATTGAGTGGTCTTTTCTACTCTGTCAAAAGCCAGTGGGCCACAAATGTGACAGTTGATTTCTGAGCTTTCACATCTATGCCATTGGTCTATAAGTCTGTCCTTATGCCACTGCAATGTTTTTATTATTATTATTATTATTATTATTACTTGGCTTTGTAATAAGTTTTAAGACTGGGAAGTTTGAGTACTCCAACTTTATTATTCTTTTTCAAGATGGCTTTAGCTATTTAGAGGTCCCTTCCCATCTATATTGTTTTAGTTTGATAAATGCTGTCAAAGCAATATACCAGAAATTAGTTGGCTTTTACAATGGGATTTATTAGATTAAAAGCTTACAGTTCTGATGTCCCGAAAGTGTCCAAATCAAGTCATCATCAGGAGATGCTTTCCCACCAATCTGCAGCTGTGGATGATCAGGCACATGGCAGGGCACAATGGTGGCATTTGCTCATCTCTCCCCTCTCCTCCAGGTCTTGTTGCTTTCAGCTTCTGCCTTCTGTGGCCCCTCTCAGCTTTTAGGATTTTTTCTCTCTGTCCCTGCAGCTTTTTTCTATATCTGTGGCTTTTTATACCTCCATTGATAAAGGACCCCAGTAAGAGGATTAAGATCCATCCTGGGTCATGTAATCTAATCAAAGGCCCTTAACCAAAGAATTTAATCAAAAGGCCCCACATACAATAGGTTTATATGCACAAGGAATGAGTTAGCTAAAGAAGATAATTTTCTGGGATCCACAAAAGTTCCAAACTGCCACACATATAAATTTGATGATTGGCTTTTCCACTTCTGCAAAGAAGGTTATTGGAATTTTGATTGGGATTGCATTGAATCCATAAATTGCTTTGGGTAGTATTGACATCGAAACGATATTTAGTCTTCCAATCCATGAACACGGAATAGCCTCCTATTTATTTAGGTCTTCTTTAATTTCTTTTAGCAAAGTTTTTGTAGTTTTCTGTGTACAAATCTTTTACATCTTTAGTTAGATTTATTCATAGATATTTGATTCTTTTAGTCGTTATTGTGAATGGAATTTCGTTCTTGAATTCTTCTTCTGATTGTTCATCGTTTTTGGATAGAATCACGACTGATTTGGGGGTATTGACCTTGTACCCTGTCACTTTACTGAATTCATTCATTAGCAATAGGAGCTTTGTTGTGGATTTTTCAAGATTTTCTGTATGTAGGATCCTATCATTTGCAAATAGGGTAAGTTTTACTTCTTCCTTTCAAATTTGGAGGCCTTTTATTTCTTTTTTCTTGTGTAATTTCTCTGGCAAGAACATCCAATGCAAATGTTGAATAACAGTGGTGACAATAGGTATACTAGTCTTGTTTCTGGTCTTAGAAGGAAAGCTGTCAGTCTTTCACCATTAAGTAGGATGTTAACTGTGGGCTTGTCATATATGCCCTTTATCATGTTGAGGATGTTTCCTTCTATTCCTATTGTTCTAAGTGTTTTTAATCAAGAAATGGTGCTGTATTTTGTCAAATGCCTTTTCTACATTGATTGAGATGTGGTTTATTTCCTTCATTCTGTTACTGTGGTGTATTATATTAATTGATTTTCTTATGTTGAACCAACCTCACATAACAAGAATAAATCCCACTGATCATGGTATATAATTCTTTTAATAAGCTGTTGGATTTGGTTTGCTCATATTTTGTTGAGGATTTTTGCATCTATATTCATAAGAGTTACTGGTCTATAGATTCTTTTTCTTGAGGTATCTTTATCCAGCTTTAGCATGAGGGTGATGTTGGCCTTGTAGAATAAGTTAGGGAGTACTCCCTCCTCTTCAATTTTTTGGAAGAATTTAAGCAGAATTGAAGTTAAGTATTCTTGGCATGTTTGGCAGAACTTCCCTGTAAAGCCACCTGGTCTTAGGTGTTTCTTTTTTGGGAGTTTTTTGATTACTGATTCAATCTCTTTACTAGCAATTGTTTGTTGAAATCATCTATTTATTCTTGAGTCAATGTAGGTAGAGTGTGTGTTTCTAAGAATTCATTCATTTCATCCATGTTATCTAATGTATTGGCATACATTGTGCATAGTATCCAATTATAGTCCTTTTCATTTTAGCAGAGTAAGTAGTAATGTTCCCCTTTTCATTTCTGATTTTCATTATTTGTATCCTCTCTCTTTTTTCTTTGTCAGTGTAGCTAAATATTTGTTCATTTTATTGATCTTTCCAAAGAATCAACTTTTGGTTTTGTTGGTTCTATCTATTGTTTTTGTTTTGTTTTGTTTTGTTCTCTGTTTCATTTGTCCCCACTCTAATCTTTGTTTCGTCCTTCCTTCTGCTCACTTTGTATTTAGTTTGCTCTTCTTTTCTAGTTCCTCAAGTTTTGAAGTTAGGTCTCTGATTTGAAGTATTTTTCTTTTTTAATGTAAACATTTAGACCTATAAATCTCCCTCTCAGCCCTGCCTTCACTGCATCCCATCAGTTTTGTTTCATTTCATTTTCATTCACATCAAGATATTTCCTAATTCACTTGTGATTTCCTCTTTACCCACTGGGTGTTGAAGAGTATGTTGTTTAATTTCCATATATTTGTGAATTTTCCCTTTCTCCCTCTGTTATTGGTTTTTTGCTTCATTCTGTTGTAGTTGGAGAATATACATTGTATGATTCCAATATTTTTTAATTTTTTGAGACTTGTTTTGTAGCACAACATATGGTCTATCCTGGAGAATGATCCAAATGCACTCAAGAAGAGTGTGTATTCTGTTTTGGCTGGGTGCTGTGTTGTATTTATGTCTGTTAGGTCTAATTGGTTTAGTGTATCATTCAAGTCCTGTTCTTATCGATCTTCTGACTAGATATTCTATCCATTATTGAGAGTGGTATTAATGTTGAACCACAAATTTCTCCTTTCAAATCTGTCAGTATTTGCTTCATGTATTTTGGGGCTCTGCTCTTAGGTGCACATATATTTATAAATTGTGACATCTTCTTGTTAAATTGTTCCATTTATCAATCTGTAATGACCATCTTTGTCCCTCATAACTGTCTTTAACATGAAGTCTTTTTTAACCAATATTAGTATAGCCACCCCAGCTCTTCTTTAGTTACTGCTTACATGGTACATTTTTTCCATCCTTTCACCCTCAACCTACTTGTATCTTTGACTTTAAGGTGAGTCTCTTACAGACAGCATATAGTTGGGCCATGCTTTTTTATCCATTCTGCCAATATCAGCTTTTTGCCTGGAGAGTTTAATTCATTTACATTTAAAGTCACTACTGATAATACAGGACTTTCTTCTGCCATTTTGCTGTTTAACCTCTGTAAGTCATACCTGTTTTTCCCCTCACTTCAATAAAGACTACATTTATTTTAATTTGCTTTTTGTGCTGCACAATATTGAGTGCCTTATCATTTCTAGTTGGATATATTTATCATCTGTTTTCCTTGTGGATACCATTGGTTAAAATTTTACAACCTAAATAAATAATTATATTTAGTTTGATACCAACTTAACTTGAATAGCATGCCCATACAATTTTCCTACACCGCTGTGTTTTTCTACCATTTTTTTGTACTTGTTACCACTTATATCTTTGTACAATTGTATGTCCAGCAACATAGATTTATCGTTATTTTCTATGCTTTTGCATTTTAACACCTGTAGGAAGTAAGAAGTAGAGTTACATACCAAACAATACAATACAATAATACTGGCATTTATAATTAATTACCCAAATGTTTGCCTTCACCACAGGTCTTTGTTTCTTTATGCTATTTTGAACCACTGTGGGGTGTCCTTTCTTTTCAGTCTGAAGAACTCCCTCTAGCCTTGTTTGTAGGGCAGATTTAGTGGTGATGGACTCCCTCAGCTTTTGTTTATCAGAGAATGTCTTAATCTCTCCCTCATTTTTGAAAGAGAGTCTTGCCAGATAGAAATTCTGCTCTAGCAGTAGTTTTCTTTCAGCACTTTAAGTATTTCGATCTACTGCCTTTTTTCCTCCATGGTTTCTGATGAGAAATCAGCACTCAATATAATCGGGACTCCCTTGTACAAAACGTGTTGCTTTTTTCTTGTAGCTTTCAGAACTCTCTCCTTTTCCTTTGTGTTTGATAGTGTGATCAATATATGCTGGGTGTATTTTTCTTCGTGTTTATCCTGTTTGGTATTCCTGAGCTTCTTGGATATACATATTCACATCTTAGTTCTCTGTCATTATTTCTTTTACTATTCCTTCTGGCCTTTTTTCTCTTTCTTCTCCTTCTGGGACTCCCATAACACATATATTGGTGTGCTTGGTTGAATCCCATAGCTGTCTCAGGCTATATTTCTTTTCTCTTTCTGCTCCTCAGTCTGACTCATTTCAAGTGTCTTGTCTTCAAGTTCACTATGCTTTCTTCTGCTCTTGAAACCCTCCTGAGCATATTTCATTTCAGTTATTGTGGACTTCAACTCCACTAGTTCTGTTTGGTTCCTTTAAAATGTCTATGCCTTTACTTTGACTCTCAGAGTGTTTATTTGTTGTTTTCCTGGTATTCTTAGTTCTTTCTCTATACCTTCCTTCAACCACTAAAACACTTTAAAAATCAGTTTTTTAAATATTTTATTCAGTATGTCCATATTCCGTGTTCTTCATTGCTCTTTTCTGTATTTTTACTCTCTTCCTTTGGATTGGCCATCATTTCCTGTTTCTTTGTCTTCTGTTTTATTGCACACTGTAATTTTAATATTTAAAATGTTAACTCCTGGATTTACTCCCTGGGATGTCTGTTTCTTGGTTTCGTAACCAATTGGTGATAAGAGATTTTCCTGAGCTTCAGCCCTCATCTCAGGAAGGTCTGCCCAAGAGGAATGCACTGTGCGGGGTTTTTCCTGTCTTTCTGGGCCTCTGTCTTTTCCTGGGTTGTTAGTTGTTTTTGGAGTTCCTTTGTTTACAGGAGTTTGGTTGTCTCTTCTGTCTCTTCTCTCCAGGGTATTTGAGGCCAGCAGGCTTTGTCCTAGCCTGTCTGCCTCTTTACTTTTTTCACTCCTTTTATTGTCTCACACTACTTGTGTCTGGTGGGCAAATTTTGGCAGGAGGAATACCTTCGGAGAACTTTCCAAACTTGTCCTTTCCCAGCCAAAACAGGGCCAGGGACCCATGAAGGGCACACAGACCCGCTCCAAAGTGCCCTACCTAGGGGTCAGGAAGTACACCAAAAGCTTCTCCAATAGATTCCCAAAGCTGAATTTTCCTGGCCTGCCCAACAAATGCAGCCCTACAGCTAACTCTTCCCCACGGCTCTGAGCAAGTGCTACATCTTTAAATCTAAACTGCTCCTGCTTCTGTCCAGGAAGCATTGAAACAAATGGCTGCTGCCACCCTTGTCTGTGGTGGGTTAAAACAATAACTGCCCTCAAAGCCAGGACCCAGATATACAAATTCACTAATCAAAAGCCATGATCAGTAATTGGCCATGCCCACCCTGTTCTTGGAGAAGAGGATTTTTATTTATGTCCCTTTCTGTCTCCAGCAGCCAGCCAGGGACTGGACCCCAGCGCAGCCTGCTGGGAGAGTAGGGGATTGGAACCAGTAGCTCCCACATGAAGAGAGCAGTTTATAGTTCTCAATTTACAGTTTTTTACCATAGTTTATCAGCCTCTTCCTCCCGCTCTTCCTTGGATGCTGTACAGTGTTATTCTAGCCCCTGGAGCTTCAAAACAGTTGTTTCAGATAGTTCTTGCCTGGTTAAACAGTTGTTTTCATGGAAGAAAAGTCCTGTAGCTCCCTACTCTGCCATCTTCCTTAGAAGTTCTCCTAATAAAATATTGATCACTCCTGATGCTTCCCTCATAAAGCAAAGACAAGCAGACATTAACTGCTTCCTGATAAAAGGGCAAAACACCACCTCTAAAGGACTTTTGCCAAAAATTAAATTGGATTCTGATCACATCTCTAGATCTCCCTACCCATATTAAGAATTGTAGGGGAAGCGGCTGTGGCTCAATCAGTGGGGCTCCCGTTTGCCATATGGGAAGCCTCGGGTTCGGTTCCCGGGGCCTCCTGGTGAAGGCAGGCCCGCCCGCACGGCGTGGTTGGCTGACCCAGCGAGCACAGGCAGCAAGGGGGGGATAAATGAATAAATAAATAAAATCTTTAAAAAAAAAAAAAAAAAGAATTGTAGAAGGTAGAGGAACATATTAAACAGCACTACGAATGCAATTGGTGAAATACAGAATGTAAGACACTCTACAAGACAAAAGACTTCATTTCTTCAACAAACACACTATAAATTTTAAAAAAAGAGAGTGAAGAAGAAACAGTTATATTAAAAGAGCAAACCAATCAGTTGCAATATAAGAACCTGGTTTAGAAACAAATTCAAACAAACAGTTACAAAGAATTTTTGAGCATATTGATGACCTATTTGATAATATTATGGGATATCATAATTTTTTGGGTGTGATCATGGAATATTGAGAATATTTTTAGAGTCCCTATTTTAGAGATATATACTGAAATATTTACAGGTGAAGTAATACGATTTCTTAATCTTTCTTCAAAAAGACCCAGGGAAATGTGTGGTAAATGGGTGGAAGTATAGATGAAATATTACTGGCATTTTATTGATGATTGTTGGAGTTGGGTCATAGGTACTTGATGGGGAGCCATTATACTATTCTCCACTTTCATTTATGTTTGAAATTTTCTATAGTAAATCCTTTTTTGAGTTAGTTTTAGTTAATATAAAATCAATTGATAGTTTACTATGTGTTTCACATGTGCTAGATAATGCTTTGAGTTATAAACACTAGCAGATATTAAAATCTCCATATATATGTCATAACTTAGTTTTCTGGATGAATTCTACAATACAATTTTTAATATTTCAGGAAGACTAAGAAAATAATTTCCATAAAGTTACACAGGAAACCTGGCATTCTAAGTTACTTATCTTTTGACTGAAGTAATATCAACTCAGTGTGATAAACCTAGTTATTTCATTTGATAAATGTTAGTTAATATTTGATAGAAAATTTTTTCAAAATTGGTGAACCATGTGAGGTTAGAGGATTTAAAAATATGTTCTGCTTTAAAACTTTGGTGCACATGAGCTCCAGAGTAACCAAACAACAAACAAAGATGGAAAAAAATGTATAATTTGGGAGCAGATGTGGCTCAAGCCGTTGAGCACATGCTTCCCACATGGAAGGTCCCGGGTTTGGTTCCTGGTGCCTCCTAAAAGCAAAAGAACAAACAACAAGCAAACAGATGAAAAAACCAACTCGAGGGAGCTGCTGTAGCTCAGTTGTTGAGTGCTGGCTTCCCACATACGAGGGTTCAATCCCCAGCCCCGGTACCTCAAAAATTTTTTAAAAATTTAAAAAGCATAATTTTACATTCAGATGCTTAGGCTCCACCCAGGTCTAACCCAGGCATCGGGAATAATAACAAGTTCACAGGTAACACTAGTGCCCAGCTGAGGTCTACTCATGAATCTTTCAGGTGAGAGATTCTGTGGCAGAGGAGAAAGCTCTGGCTTATTGCTTCATTCTCCATCCGTTTCATACTGCATTCCAAAAAAATCATCTAGAATGGTATTCTTTTTTCTCTTTGCAAATCAGATGATCAATTTTAATAATGTTTAAAGAATTTCTCTGTTATTAAGCTGAATGAACGATACATACCTGCAAGGTCTTAACAAAGTAACCAAAGGTGCTGGGAATCTTAAACCTTCCCACCACGTGAAAATGTATGTGAATGTTCATGAAGCACCTTTATGTACAATGCTTTTAGCTGCCAGCCTGCTGCGCTTTTAGCTCATGTGCAATTAATTGATAACTTAATGTCCAGAAGCTTGTAAATGTCAGAATCTGAATAGAACAATTTAACATTTCAACACTGAAGGGATTTTCATTTTAGCAATCATTTTCACTAATAACCTCCAGATTAGTTTCTCCTTTGAATCAGTGGTTATGGAAGAAGCCAGATTTATAAAGTTAAACCTGGAGTAATACTATTTTTTCACATAATTTTTATTACAAAATAATGCAAACATACAAAAACGTACAAAAGTCAACATATCACTGATGCACTGACCAATAAAAAAAGCTCATGTAAACATTTCACTTTACTTAATTAAAATCTTTTTAAAAACAACTTTATTAGAGTAAAATTTATATATAAATCCACCAATTTTAAGTGTAAATTTAGATGAGTTTTGACAGATATATACTGTTATGTAACCACCACTGTGATCATGATATAGGACATTTCCATGACCTCCAAAAATGTTCCTTCATTTTCCTTTGCTGTCAATCGCCTCCCCCTCCCTGACCTCTAGCAACCACTGATTGGCTTTAAATGAAAAATCAAGCCACAGACTGGACGAAGAAATTTGCAAAATGTATTTTCTGATAAAGGATTTGTGTCTAAAATATATAAATAACTCTTACAACTCAATTATAAGACAATCTTTAACAAAAAAGGAAAAGTAGGCAAAGATTTGAATAAACACTTCCACAAAGAAGATATAGAAATCACAAATGAAAAGCTACTCAATGTCATTATTCACCAGTAATATGCCAGTTAAAACCACAATGAGATGACACTACACACATTCAACTAATGGCAGAATGGTTCAAATAAAAAAGCCTGTCAACACCAAATATTGGCATGAATATGGAGCAATTGCATCAAGGCTTGTGGGAATGTAGAATTGGGCAGTCGCTTTGAAAACAATTTGATATATATATATATATATATATATATATATATATATATATATATTTTTTTTTTTTTTTTTTTTAATATAAAATTAAACTTACCATAAAACCCAGTAATCTCACTCCTGGGTGTTTATCCAAGAGAACTGAAAAATATGCCCACATGTAGACTTGTACTCAAAATCTATAGCAGCTTTTTCAAATCTCTTCATTAAAAAATAAACACATATGATATAAATGAAGGTACTTCTCCTATCTCTTTCTATTTCCATCCTCTTCCCAGAGTTAACCACTATATATCTAAATATCTAGGAGTTTATACTTTCACTACATATGCATATTTTCGTTAAAAAAAAGAAAGTATTTTTGTGTTCTCTTAAAACGATGTATCTAAATCGTACTCTTAGTGTAGCCTTTTGCAACTTGATTATTCATGTAACAGCATTATTTTCAGATTTATCCCTATTGATATTGTAACTCTAGTTCATTTATGCTTACTACTAAATAATATTCCATTGTATGAATATCTGATTTATACCCAATTTTCTATTATTGGACATTTAGGTTGTTGCAAAAATTTTTGCTATTTCAAACAATACTTCATTATGCATTCTTGCTCATGTTTTCTTCTCCACATGGGTCTCTTGGGTACATACCTAGAAATGGCACTATAGATTACACGATGTGCATATAGTCAAAGGCACTAAATATTATCACATTTTTTCCCCATGTGGTCCTTCTGAATATTTTCCATCTATCCTTTCTGACACTGTCCATCCTGTTCCACACTGCTTTGTGTCCCAGAAGTTTATGAACTGCACCAACTTAGTTCCCATGCCCTTAGGATTCTATTGTTTTTGGCCAAAGAGAAGCACCAGCAGCTGATTAAGAAGGCAGGATATGGGGTAAGTAGGTTCTTTACCTGCTGGAGTATGGTTTATTAGTGTCTGCATTTTTCTGAGGGTGATAGCTCAAGCTAGGTGGCTCTTTCCTGTAGCTACAGAATTCCCTGTCATCACCCTTCAGGCCTAAAGGTAGTAACAGCTTCCTGCTGTTGCTAGTCTCCCTGTGATTCACCATCCCTTGTCAATTTCCCTTAACCTTTCTATTTAGCTTTATAAATAGTCCCTTCATTAAATTCTCTTTGGTTACTTCTTTTGAGTGTACCTAATATTTACTGCTACGACCCTGACCAATACAGTGGTTTTCCAATTTACATATCCACTTGTGAGAACTCTTGCTTCATTCCTGCCAATACTTTATATTTTAAACAGATTGGTTCATTTTTGCCAATTGGATGAGTGTGAAATGAAAACTCATGATTATCTTAATTTGAATATCCTGATTAGTAGAAGAACAGCATCTTTTCACATTTGAATTGGCTATTCAGATTTCTTCCTCAGGGAATTATCTGTTCATCATCATTTTTCACATCTTACTGAATTGTTTATCTCTCGCTAATTGATTTGTAGGAATTTGTATATATCCTGAAAACTAATACTGTGTCAGTTATCTGTGATACAAATATCTTTTCCCAGATTGTGGCTTCTTAAAAAATTTTAGTATCATATCTTCTATAGTACAGAATTATTTTTCAAGGAAGTCTAATTTATCAATATTTATGTCTTCATTTTTTGTGTGCTTAGGAAATCGTTCCATGCATCAAAATCATTTTTTCCTCCTATTTTCTAAAATTGTTTAAAATTTTCTTTTTAGGTGTTTTATGCATCTGCAATTTATTTTTGTTTAGAATATGTTGATAAAGCATTATTATCTTCCATATAGATAGCCAATTGTCTTGACACCTTTCAATGAATAGCCCATTTATTTTTCATTGAATTGAAATGACACATCTGTCATGTAGTGTTTTATGTGCACTTGTCTGTTTCTATGCTCCATCTTTCATTCTACTTTCATATTTGTCTGCCACTGCGCCAATATCACAGAGTACGAATCATTCTAGCTTTATAGATTTTTCATAGCAAGAGCCCCCCCCCCCGTTTATTTTTCTGTAAATTGCTTTGATTGCCATTATATCTTAGATTAGAATACCGTATCACATTTTCTCTGTTTTCTTTTTTAGAACTCCAAATGTTGGTTATTCTCATTCTATCCATTCCCTAAGTCTTTTGAATTCTCATTTGTCCCATTTGTTTATCTGTGTACTGAATTCTACTTAATTTTTCAGGTCTATTTTACAATCACCTAATCATCCATTCAGCTGTTTCAAATGTGCTATTTAACATACTCCTTGGGGTCTTCATTTCACCTTTTTTTTTTCATTTATAGAAATTCTATTTTATTCCAAATCATTCATTTTTCCATACTGATCTGTTCATTCTTTATGACATGCTTTTTTTCTTTATCTAATATTATTTTGATACTCTTTTGCAGATTGTTCTATTATCTCACAACATTTATTAATTGGGTTTCTTGTGTCTTCTGACTTTCTGTCATGGTGGATTATTATTTCAAGCAATTGTGTTTTCTAAAGAAGCCACATAAAAAAAGTCCTTGCCAGTGACTACAAAGTTATGCTTTGTGTGGTACCATCATAGGGGTATTACCAATTAGGGGGCTTTTTGATTTGCTTATTTGTTCATCCATTTGCATAGATTTGGAGTCCTCTACTGTTGTAGTTTCCTAGTTGCTAAAACAAATACCATACACTGACTTGGCTTAAACAACAGGAACGTATTGACTCAGGATTTGATGCTAGGAGGAGTCCAAAAATCAAGATGCTAGCAAGGTGATGCTTACTCCCTGAAGACTGTGGAATTCTGGGCCTGGCTACTGGCAATCCTTAGGTCCTTGGTTTTTCTGTCACATGCCAATGCATCTTATCTTTTCTCTTCTGTGTTCTGTTGACTTCCAGCTTTTGCTCCTCTACTTTGTCTTCATAAAGCCTTTAGTAACATGATTAATGCCCAATATCTTTCAGTTGGGCCACACCATAACTAAAATTAACATCTTCAAAAGGTCCTATTTACAATAGGTTCACACTCATAGGAGTGGTTTAAAATTAAGAGCATGTCTTTTTTGGGTGTACATAATTCAACTTGCCACATACCCCAAATAGATTATAGGTAGTCTAAAGGTTAACTTCAGGCACTTGAGTCAAGCAGCCTCATTGTTTCAACATCTCTCAGGCTCCAAGTGTCTTCCTTGGGATAGAGGGAAGAGTTTCTCTAATTCCCTTTCATACAGAAGGCAGCCCTTTCAAAGTCCTGGCCTTACCCAGCTTCATCATTTCCAACCCCTCATTTTGCACAGCTCCATTCCCATGCTTTTGACCCTATGTGGGTAATAAAATCTCAGACCTTGGCATTTGGGTCTGTAAATGAACCTGATATCTCCCAAGGCTGCTCCAGTATTAGCTCACATGTTTATTTCTCTGGTGCTGAGTCTCCTCTTCTGGCATTTGAGGATTTTTGCTATTCCTTTCAAGAGATATATACATATGCATATACATATACATATGCATATACATATACATATACATATACATATACATATACATATACATATACATATACATATACATATACATA
>JAKSZT010054334.1:31793758-31823884 GCA_026826555.1 Tolypeutes matacus
ACATATACATATACATATACATATACATATACATATACATATACATAAAATTTAACGCAGCATGTCTGTGTGTTAGAGGCAGAGGAAGTCCACTTTAGCCCATTCTGCCGTAGTGCTTGGATGAGGTGTCTGGAGTACTTCTTTCTTCAACTGTCTTCCCTAGCTCTTGTCACTCCTAACCTCTGTCAGGTAAACGTGGGTATTTTTATCATTTACATAGTCAGTATGGTGATAATGACAGCAACTGTAAAGAACATGCTTGTACCTTTTTTTACAAGCTTGGAACCGCAGTCCAGATACAACTTCGCCACTCTTAGTGAACTGTTTGGCAAGTCCTAGCCTTTTCTACTGCAGTTAATAACAGACCAACACTTTGCAAATTAAACTTTGGCTCTGTCCTAATGAATCCAGAAGCAGGGAATTCCCAAATATTTCTAGGATGGTCTGTAAAATTGTCAGCTATGTTTTGAATACTCATAGGATTAAGGTCGTTGGGCTAAATTTCAAAAAGTATTTCATATTTTAAAATATGTTTTTATAAATGGAAAATAAAACAGGTCAATTATATTTCAAGTGTTGATTTATTTTTATCAAGTGCACTGCATTCATCCTGAGCTTGCTCTGTTTTCACTAATTTGTATTAGGAACCCACAACACAGAATAAACTGGCTTTGCTTCAGATGTCTTTGCTTGTTAATGGGAAAGCAGTTATCAGGGTATTCAAAGACCATCAAATTTTTCAGAAGCACCAAAAGGGACCTTTATAGTATTCTAAATTTTCCACAGATTTTCCCTAAATGCTTGTAAATATCCTTGAAAAGCCACATGAATTGTATCACAGTGGTTCAGCGGGAATGTTTGCTTATTTCTCAGCAGAGATATTTCTGTAAACAATAGGTCCCCATGAGAAAGCCAGATTCCCAATGTGGTTGACTAATAGTTTACTGTACTTGCCAAATTGGAGAGTTTGGCAATATTTTACTCCTCTCTCTGACAGGAACTGTTTCTTCCTTCTAAGGGAATGAAATCAGTTCAGACTTATATGTAAAATCAAGAGCAAGATGCTCACTTTGGGCCTCACAGTTTGAGTCTTTTGAGTCCTTGTCTTAATTATATTTCCAGGTCCTACATTTAATATGTACTGAATTAAAGGTCCAAGGCTCAAGTTTGCCTGACACAAATGAATCAGAGATGAAAATAAGGAGGGATGTGAGGGTTCTTATTTGCATGTTTCGTTTATAGACGACACCATCGATTTTCTTGGCTTCAATGGATTATTACAAGTGTTATATTTCTTCTTGAGGGGTGTATAAGCATAATCAATTTGAAAGTATATGGGATGGTATTTACTAAACAGTATTTTTAAGAGCAAGACACCAGTTTAGGCACTTTCACAAACTGTACAATTTAAGCTGAACATACTCTTTTTGCAGGAGTGTGAAGGAAACATCAATCCAAGCTGTTACTTTTTATGGCCAATTCTATTATCTCTTCTTCTATAATTTGTCTACACTTCTTTTCCTCCCATCCCTTAATGCTAAAGTCCTCATTCATACCTTGGTTGGAACACACACGTCAAGTGGCTTTGACACTCAGGTGCAATTACCAATGATGCATTTGCCTCAATGCAAATGTCAGGATGTAGCAACAGAAAGGTTACCTCTGCACTGCAGGGATAATCACTCTGCCAAGTGCCAAAGTTCTATTCTATCCACTTCCTTTTCAGATCCAATTTGAGGGTTGTCCCATCATTCACAGAAACCGGAACCCTAAATCTGCATCTCCTGGGACAGGTACACTAATTGGCAATCCTAAATTTTGTTTTTCTCTGAATGCCCAGGAAGGAAAATTCAGCTATGGAAATGTTGGGTGTGCTTGTCTTCGTGGTACCCATTCCTGAAGGGTTTTTACCTGTCTGGCGAAGAGCATCAACCTTTAGAATGGTCAGCCATGTCAGTTGATGTCTCAGGTGTTCAAAGTCAGGGGGAAAGTGTCATTTGGATTCATTACCCCTATCCCTTTTGGCCTCTGAAGAGCTCATCTGTTTGTCCCTGTCTTCAGTTATCTGATTAAGGAAAAGAACAGATGAGGCAAGAGGCACTTCTGGGGGCTCAGATGCCAGTGGGAGACAGAAAAAGAAAAAGAGAGAGACAAAGAGGGCGATGAAGGAGAACAGTGTTTCAGCTCTTGTTCCTGTTGCTATTTTGTTGTCTCACAAATTTGGAGGAGGAGATAGGGACACACATGCTGGCTTTCTCTCCAGCGCAGCTGAGACCTTTATGAAATCACTGCTGAGGCAGGGGCGGCAAGGCACTATTTTTATCTCCAAATTGATTCAGCTGCAGTCGCTGCTGTGCCTCTGACTTCATTGCTTCCCGGCCCTCCCCCCTAGCGGGCCCCACTGACTGCTTCAGCTTCCTGGGCTGCCCCTCCCCCTCCTCGCCCGCGGCCTTTCCCTTCGCGGCCTCGGGCAGGGCTGGGCGCGGGCAGGGCTCCTGCTGGATACTGATAGTGACAGGAGCAGATAGTGCCGCAGGCTCTGACGTCTCTAGCTGGCGCGCAGCGGTCCGCAGCAGTGAGCCACGCCGGGCCGCGCCAGCAGCTAATTGTTCACCCTCCAATTTCCCCTGCCCTTGGGAGCTGGGTTCCACAAAGAAGCCCCATCAATTGAAATGCTGTGCGCCTGAGCATTTGCCAAATAGGTCCCATCAGACTAAGGTCTATGCTTTCAAATGTTGTTGCTAAGAAGAAAGGACATTTACATGCTGGGCTTTCATCTCCTCCTCTCTCCTAGGTCGAACTGGCTTCCTAGTAAAGCTCCTGGAGGGAGCGACTTTGCCTCAAAGGACCGGGAAAGAGTTCCTTGTTTGGGGAGGAAAAGGAAGGGAAGGTGCCAGGATCTGTGACCCTGTTTAGCGCTGTGGTGCTCAGAGTTGCTGGCTTCTTGCCTCTGAAACGCTGCTCCAAAGGCAGGTCCTTTTCTATTCCCGTCTCCATCGCCTGTGCCCGGCAGATAGGTGGTGGGTCCTCAGAAATGTTTGTTCCAATGAGATGGCTTATTGTAGTAAGTGGGGGCTTATTTTAAGTACCAAAAAATAAGATTAGAAACACAAAAGAATGTGATTGTGGTCTGAGGGTCGAGTTCTCTTAGCTCCTCCTTGGGTAACTTCTGAACTCGGGGACTTCAAGTCAGTTGAATATGGTAGGCAGAGTTCTAGGGATTCTGAAACCCACCAGGAGGAGCCTCTCACCTAGTACAGAAGATGAGCTATGCACAAATCTAAAATGCAAGTTAGAAAGAGGTACAAGGCACAAGCCTAATGGAGAGGGGGTGAAAAGGAAGATGCCCAGGTAAGGGCAAAAAGGGAGGCTTTAGGGATGAAGCAACTATAGACTGGCTAATAATAAATGGGTATTTATTGATAGGGAGGAGCAATATTCTAGGCTTGCGGTGTCAAACACAGTAGCCACTAGCCACCTGTGGCTTTGTAAATGTCAATTAATTAAAATTAAACATCCAGTTCCTCAGTCACACTAGCCATATTTCAAGTGTTCAAGAGCCACAGGTGGCTAGTGGCTACCACACTGAGGCAGGATAGAAGAGGGACCTAAGGAGGAAGAGGAAGAAAACCTAACAAGCCTGATAAGAGAAAATGAGGCATTGGCCTGCTGGCTAGCATTAACCTGCTGAATCACATAGTCAAGTTAGGAAGGGGCAGATTACAGCACTCACCAAAGGGCTACACTCAGAAGGTATTGAAGTTAGGGGAACATCATTACATGGCGGGAAGGAGGGAAGGGGCAGGAGAGGCTCCACCACCCCCCACCCACTTCCAGGTTACCTCATATCTAGTGGACAGTGACCAGAGACCAATCACCACTGGACAGCAACCCCTAAACCCCTAAGAAAATCAAATCACCCAAAAGAATTCCCCTGCTTTGTCTCAAATGTGCCAATAAGTGTGGACCCTGGAGCCTGTACCCCCATAAAACAGGGGACCTGAGGGCAGAACTTCATATTTATCTCCCTTGAGAATGCCTGTCCTCACGTCTGAAGGGGTGTACTTCTGTTCTCTTGCTTTACCCCCAATAAATTGTCTGCTTATGTAATTAATTTGTGGCTCATGCTTGAATTATTTCTTGTGACAAAGCCAAGAATCTAGACGCCAGCCACTGGCTCCAATAACAATACTAGATAGCACAGACAAAATATTTTCATCACTGAAGAAAATTCCATGGGACAATGTTGCTCTAGACAAAGAAAACGGCATGAAAAAGGCACTGAAGCAGAAAATCTTGGGGTAAGGAAAAGGATCGTTCAGTAGTGAGGGGCAGTTGGTGCAGCAGATGAATGAATGGAAGCAATCAGAAATAAGGGTGGAACAATAGACAGAGGGCCAGAGGATGGTGGGTGTCAAATACCAGGTTCAAGCATTAGACATAATTTTCAGGTAATGGGTCATCCTTGAAAGTTCACAGGTGGGGAAGTGACATGATCAGAACAATGTTTCTAAAAGATAATTTTGGTAGCTGAGGATAAGGTAGTTTTGAGTGAAAATTTGAATTTTCAGAATTCTTACACACCTGTTATTTAATTCTCAAAACAAGCCTGTGGGTAGGCAGAGCAGGTATGGGGGAGAAAGAAATAAACAAACAAAAAATGTTTCCAAGAGTTTAAGTGACTTGGCTAATGTCACTAGATAGATGGAAGAACCCTGAAAAAAGTCACAAAGCCAAAAACAAAAAACACCTCTTACCTGTGAAGTACAGCTTCTTTCCTCCAACATATCACCCCATAGACAAATTTTTCCTTCCTGTAGCAAGAGTTACTGAAACACATTACATACCCTTACAGGAGTTGAATTATAGTGTTAGAGATCAGTAACCTGGAGGAGAAGGAAAACAGATCGTATGACAAAGGGGCTTCAAATTGGACTTAGGAAAGGGAAGCCAAAAACAAAATCACAACCACAACAACAAATTGGGATGTTAAAAAGAAAAGCCAAGGCTATTTTTTTTAACATCCCAATTTGTTGTTGTGGTTAGGGTTTCCTGGGAGGAAGTTCACCTGAATATACATAAAAGATACATAAAATTGTTCAAATGATCAAGGGGTGCGGCATGGTCACAGTGGGTGGAGAATCACTCAATAAATGAGAGAATATTGAATTCCCAGCCTGGAGAGCTCTGCCATATTCTCCAAGGGAGTAACAGCAGTCCCTCAAGTGCAGGGGCAGTGTCTGGCTAAGGAGGATGGTCCACTGATGGGTTCTTGTTATTGATGAGTAGCCTTACGAGTCTTTGCTCTTGAAATTGAAACTTAGCCTATTGTTATGGGGTGCCTAAGGGTTGCTACCTGAGAGGCTCCTTGTTGATCAAATATGGCCTCTCTCTAAGCCAAACTCAGCTTATCGATGCATTACCTTCCTCCCAGCATGGGACATGACTCCCGGGGATGAGCCTCCCTGGCAACGAGGGATTACTACCAAGTGCCAACTGGCAATATGACTGGAAAAAGACCTTGAATAAAAGGGGGAAAAGGTAAAGACAAATGAGTTCATATGGCTAAGAGACTTCAAAGAGAGTCGGGAGGTTGTCCCAGAGGTAATGCTTACGCACACCTCAGTAGGATCTCATAGAACACCAAAGTGGATATCACCCCACACAGAGGGGCTCCTGAGGGCTCTGGAGACACCCCAGTCCTGTATAAGAAGGGATAGCTCTGGAGATTGATGCCTTATCAGTGGGCTATACTTTGGAACCTGTGCTCCTGAGAATGACAGAGTTGGACTCAAATAAGTCCTCCCTGCACATGGTCCATCAGTCCCTTCTATTCAAACCTATATGTGGTGCTGGAGTTTGTAGGTGTACTTCCAGAGACTGGAGACTTTGGCCTGTCCATGTGCCAGCTGTGCCTGGAATCTCGGTGGAGCTGTAACTCCTACTCTACAGCTCAATGGACTCACCCAAGTCACCTGGTGAAGAGATGATGATGGACAACGGCCATCCCAGGGAATGGAGAGAGTCTGCAGCTGCAGGCAGAATAATCCCATCCATCTTATCCATGAGATATAAGCCCCCTCTCACTTGGAGGTGGAGTGGACATCACCATCCCATACTCCTCAGGATTGGGGGAAGAGCTATGGACTAGAGTGTACTTACTGGTATTCTGTTGTAGACATATTGTGATTCAAGCAATGAAAGAAATTACAACATTGAGGTGGAGCCAATTGCCACTGGATGCTTTCAGGTCAGGGAGAGGGAAAAGCAGCTGTAATACAGGGGCTTTTTCGGGACTTGGAAATTATCCCAAGTGACATTACAACGACAGATATAGGCCATTTTACATCAGCATATAACATGCAGGACTGTGTGGGAGAGAGTGTGGTCTACAATTTGAACTATGGTCCATGCTTAGTGGCAAAGCCCCAGGATGTGTATATCCATTGCAGGTGATGTGCCACACTAATGAAAGATGTTTATGTGGGAAGTTGTGGGAGGTGTGGGAGGTGAGGAACATGGGAATCCCTGTAATTTTTGTGTAACATTTATGTAATCTAAGCATCTTTTAAAATATAAAAAAAAAGAAAGAAAGAAAGAAAAGCCTTGGGAGGATTTGCTATCATCGCCAGGCTGCCTTAGGCTCTGCGAATGGCACCCCTGGAGTTGTACCTGCACAACCAGCCAGGTCCTACACAGCATCCCAGATGGCCACCAGCCAGAAGAGAAGCTGCTGGGTCTAACGTAAATACGAGAGAAAGGTGAAGTCCAGGAGCTTCTAACTGACTACAGAGCCTCCGGGGCCTGCCTGAGAAAACTATTGAAAACCAAGTATGGTGAGCGTATTTCTGAAGAGAAGAACTTGGAAACCCTGAAATCACCTCTCATGGGTGATTTTCAACTCAGGTAGTGGGAGGAAGAATGTGGATTTGGACTGCAAGCCAATTTGCTTTCTGTTTTCTGCATTCGAGCTGAGTGCCCCTGGATAAATTGCTTAACTTCTCTGACCCTAAATGTTCTTGTCTACAAAAGATTTAAAAACAATAATTACTTGTCAGGATTGATATGAGGACTCAATGTGAGATACACAAAGCAGACAGTGGACACCCAGGACAGATGGTTAACCTTCCCTGAAGACTGGTATATGTTTTAAAATATATATATGAAAGGGCAAATGGAATATTCTGGTTCCAGATCAGGAAATATAAAAAATGTTTATCAGTCCGTAATAAAGCTTCCATTCCTGGCTCCCAAATATTATCATCCTTCTCTTTGTAAAAATAAAAAATTTTGCCAGCTTCCTAGAAATTCACAGACAGAAAATCGCCTGTTTCCCTGCCATCAATCTGGCTGTGGATTTGAAATTCAAATTGAGCTCTGGCTTCTGAGAGAAGGTATATCAGGACTCAGTAAAATGCAAATGCTGGTACAAATGCAAAGTTTGACTTTTGTCACTGCATTGCCTTAGGCCTAAACTCTTGTCCTCTCCTGCTTCTAATCCTGCTTTCTTTGCAGCCCCCCAAAAATGGAGCAAATTTTACTTGGCTACCTCATTCCTAGTGTGTTATTGACTCCTTTGTACAGGTTTGCTATGTATTCCGGCTTCTAAATAAGCTACAAGTATTTATGGGACAGTTTCTTCTTTAGGCTGTACCAGGTAACAATTACAACATGGAATTTCAATAAGTCCTAACTCTTTTTTCCTCTTGGCTTCTTCTATTTGGGGATAAGATTTTCTTCTAATGTTCATCAAAACAGTTGTCTCTTCCAATCTCATAGGTCGCAAAGTAAATTGAAAAAGAATCTTCTCAAACAAGCCAAATCAAGACCACTGTTTTAAAAGGTTTTTTAAAAAATAAATAAATAAATAAAGAGATGGTATTTGAACTGAAAGAAACAAATGTCTTCTAAAGCTTAAATTCCCTGAGAGGTGGGGGTGAGTGGGCATTTTTTCTTCCCCGAGAGCACCTCCAGTGGCTCTAAGGATCTTGCTCGTTTAATCCCTTGGTGGCCACACTAGCTCAGAAATAATAAAGCAGCAGCTTAAAACTACATTCATCTTCTGCAAAAGGCAGCTGAGAGCTCTGAATGTGTTTTTCCATCATCTTCTTTAAAGTCCTAATTACTCTAGGTACTTCTGAGTTTCTGGCCATTGATGCTGATGCTGATGATTTTTTAAAAAATTATCTTGCATAAACTGTTTCACTTTTTTTTTTTTTTTTTTTTTTTAAGCAAATTCTCTTCATTCTTCCCCACCAACTCCCCCCCCCCGCCCTCCAGATAGTTCCCTCATCTGTTTGCTCGTTGTCTATTTGTTTTTTTTCTTTAGGAGGCACCAGGAACCACACCCAGGACCTCCCATGTGGGAGGCAGGTGCTCAACGGCTTGAGCTACATCTGCTCCCCTGATAATTATTAAGGCCATGTTGGGAGATCACCAGAGCAACCTTCCCCCTGAGCATGGATGAAACAAATGCTTCTTTTGCATTCCTTTTTGGTTTTTTTGGCTTTTTTTTTTAGAGGGGCTGAAGCACTTTTTCAGGTCCAAATGTACCCTTTTGTAGTATTAAGGGTGAGAAGAAAGAGAAAGGCTAAAAAAAGAGAAGTTCATTTAACCTTTACATAATTATGCTTTCAGTATTTTCCTGCTGTTATTCAGTGCACTTTCCTGCACTCTTAGTAGCTCCTTAGTCAGAAGTGTAGCAAGGGAGGGAGGCCACTTTGCCTGGGGCAACAGAAATCTGGCTTCAAGAGCTGAATGTTAGGATGAGGTGATTCATCACAGCCTAGCTCTTTTGGCTTCTCTTAAATTTCCTACAGAGAATGCCAGGTAGGAGCATATTGCATAACCTTTAAAGGCAGGGTCTTTGGGGACCCCCAAATGAAGGCAGGGTGTGGTTGGGAGGAGGACTGCTTATTTTGACAGTGAAATTATTCATTGAGAGCATGAATTCTATGGGAATGACCTGAGGGAAAGTCAAAGAAAAAAGGCCTCCTTTGCCTGGGGAATCTTTGAGCCACAGTAATGACTAAATGGGAAATTTTCAGAGGACCAATTAAAAACCATTTTTTTTTAAATAAATAAGATGCATTTTGAGTTTAACTTCACCAGATAATGTGAATATGGAATGAATACCCAAGCTTTCCTCCCAGTTTCTTAGTATATTTCTACATTGCGCAAATGAAAGGAAATTTGAAATCTACAACAGTGACAATTAGCAATGGCTTTGTTTAATCTTTTGTGAAAAGAACCCACATGCCTTTCTTTTTTTTCCCATGGAGCTTTATTTTCAGTAGTTGTGTTATGAAAACAATAATTCTTTTTCAACTTCAAATACGAAGTTATATTATAATTCCAAGTCAATGCTTATTCAAACTACACTAGCCTCCTAATCCCACCAAATTCTCACACTTGGGGAAAGGATGTGCCCCACCACCATTTTTTTTTTTTCAATTTAATTCTAGTAACATATATACCACTCAAAATGTTCCCCCCACTTTTTTTTCTCCCCCTCCCCACTAGCTTGCTGTCTGTGTCCATTTGCTGGGTGATCTTCTATGTCTGTTTCTTGTGTTATCTTATTTTTCTACTCCAGGCTTCAACTGGATTTGATCCTAGGGACCTCTGATGCGGGAGAGAGGCATTCTATCACTTGTGCCACCTCAGTTCCTGGTTTCTGGTGCGACTCGCCTTGACTCTCCCCTGCGTCTCTCTTTTGTTGTGTCTTCATCTTGCTGCATGGTTCACTGTGCAGGCCTGTCTCGCCTTTTTACTAGGAGGCCCTGGGGATTGAACCCAGGTCCTCCCATGTGGTAGACTTGAGCCACATCCGCTTCCCAAAATGTCCCTCTTTTTAACCACATTCAACTCAATGGTGTTAATTACACTCACTGTGTTGTGCTACCATCTCCACCATCCATTACCTAAACTTTCCCATCACCCTTCTGGGCTGGAATGCTCCAGCCCAGCTGAGGCTGTGTTTTTGGCACACAAAACATGCTGATTATCAGTGTAAAAGACATACTGATTATCAGTGTAAAAGACACATGTAAAAGATAGCATGTGGAAGATAATATCCACAATCCACGTTGATTGTGAAGATTAACAAACATATGTTATACACACACCATGGCCTTGTTAAAGTGGGTTCTTCGTAGGAACAGGAATGTTTTACTGATTGCAATATTTTTCTGTAGAGGGATATAAAATATGGCCCACGTTTTGATTTCATAATTGTTCTTGTGCCTTCCATGATATAAGTATATCCTCTACATATTGACTATCAAAGACCATTTTCATTCATCTCAACAAAAAATATCATAAATAATTTGCAGTGGCCATGAAAGAGTTAAAAGTAGTGGAGCCCTAATTTCTCCATCTGTAGTATATACCCTTCAAATGCCTTGTTCACAGGACTTTTATAAGAATATATTATATGAGGCGAAAATGACCAGCACTGGCAGGCACATTGTAGGTGCTCCATAAATGTGTTTTCTTCCATCGAAGCAAGTTAGACATAGTTCAGCCTCATTAGTGAGAACATCTATTGGGCAAAACTGTTATTTCCATAGAGAAAGACTTTGGATAAAGGCTATAAGGAAAGGATCTTCCATGTAGCAGCCCAACCTGTGAATATACCCAACCATGGAAAGAGACTAAAGCTCATTCTTTTGTAGCAAGGAGAACATGATGTCCACTAGCCTTGGAAAGAAGTGCATAGAACTGCCATGCCTGTCAAGGAGCACAGGGATATGTGCAATGGAAGTTGGGGACAGAAAAAGAGCAAGAGCCATGTAACTGATGACCTCTCTGAAACTAGCACTTTGCCCAGTTGCAGACAGAGGCTGAAAACTCTCTGAGTTTAGCATTTTAGTATTAATACCAGCAACTGGTATGACCACTGTGGCTGTCAGCACATAGGAGTTAATGATGCAGGGTATAAATACTGAACCCAGAAGATAAAGAAGCCACACTGGGACCAACCATGACCTGCCTCTCTGCCCACAGGTGAGGAGAGATAGCAGCTAATGAGAGGACCTATCATGTGAGACAACTTAAAACTTCATTCACTCTTCACAGCCCCAGGAAATCCCATCTGACCAGACCACGAGGGGCAGAATATTCTGTAAAAACACTTGTATAATATATAGTGGTTAGAGTGCTAGGCTGACCCATGCTCTTAAATGTGCCCGCACACGCACACTCACACTCAGTGTGGAACAAAGAAACAGGAGATGGTGCAGCAAGGAAAAGAAGGAGCAAGAAGTAAGGTCTCAGTAAACAAATCTGTTACTTGTGGAAATGAAAATTAGCATCAGCTACATTACAGGTTAAAATAGCATTTATGGTCTAAGTGGGAAATTTGACTACTATTTTTTGTTTCTCTATGGAATGAGCATATATATATGGATTGTTAGAATACAACTTGTTTAACTTCACAATATTCTCATGAGTAGCTGGAATATTGAAGAAGCTGCAGTAACAGGCCCATATACTGCCATTGGTTGACTTCTTATATCACGGAAAGAACCCATTTCCCTGTGGTTTTGGCCAAGTTCTCTTTCTCTAGGCTCTGGAGTCAGGTAGCCTAAATTCATTTGCAGGGTCCTCCACTACTTAGCTGTGTGACTTTGGGCAAGTCTTACTTCCCTCATCTGTAAAATGTGGATAGTAATACTGCTTGCTTCATAGGTCGTTATGAGGATGAAATAAGTTAATACAAGTGGCATGCCAAACAGTTCCTGCCAAATAGTTACTCTTCTACAATCATCATCCTTATCATCATCACCATCACCACCACCATTAGTTCTCACTGGTGACACCTTCCTATGTCCATAGTACACACCTCATCATTCCCCATCTCCTCCTTTCCCTCCATCTGATCCTCACAGTATGTCTCATCAGCAACCTTTATCAAGCATTTTTCATTTTTAATCACTTTTTTCTTCTCTGTATTTTTAACATTTTTCCTTTGGATAATATGCAGTTTCTTGTGCCTTTAAAATATCATGTTTATGTGAATAATTTCTCTGTTTTCATTTCTAAATTCATCTTTTGTCCCAATAGCAAGCCCTATATATCCAACTGCTATTAACTGTTTCCTAGATGTAACACAGCAACCTCAGACAAAAGCCTCACAGACTGAGATAACTGCTATATTATTATGCACTCTTCCAGCCTCCTTGAAGCAGCCCTTCCTGCTCACTGCTCAGAGTCCTAATAAGGACACCATAATCCCATTATCCCATTGCCTATGTAATCCTGACAAAGGCATTTAAGTTTCCCTCCTACCTCAGATATGTGAAATACTTCAACTCATTCATATTTGAGACCTATGATTTTCCTCTGAATGATCTCAAATAAGAATTTTGTAAATCATATAATTAATTGAAGTATTTAGTAATGGTCCAAAATTAGTTCTCAGTTGTAATTTATTACAATGGAAGAAAATGTCCTGTTTTTTTTTTTTTTTTTTTTTTAAAGATTTATTTATTTATTTTATCCATTTTAAAACCCCCTTCCCCATTTGCTGCTTTGTGTCCATTCGCTGGGCCCATTCGCCAGGCAATTCTGTATGTCTGTTTCCTGCCATCTCTTCTCATTCTCCTCCCCCAGTCTTCACCAGGATTTGATCCTGGAGACCTCCGATGTAGGAGAGAGGTGTTCTGCCACCTGCACCACCTCGGTTCCTGGTTTTTGGAGCTTTCGGAGCATCTTGTCTTGTCTCTCCCCTGCGTCTCTCTCCTGTTAAGTCATCGTCTTGCTGCATGGTTCCCGGGGCCTGGCGGCTCACTGGCACACAGAGCCTGGCAGCCTTCTATATATATATTTTTTTTTATTTTACCGGGAGGTCCCGGGGATCGAACCCAGATCCTTCCATATGGCAGACGGACACCCAACCACTTGAGCCACATCCGCCCCCCCAAATGTTTTGTTTTTAATGTTCACTGCTGCTTGCCCTATTTAGACTTGTGGATCTTCATGTTAGAAGAAATTTTACAAACACCAGTAACTGAATTCGGTGTTGGGGAGGCACAGGTTTATTAGGAAATAAAGAATTCAAGGAAGTATATTACACTGCTGTGTGGCAGATTCCAAGATGACAGACTCTATGGAAGTCTATAGAGGGTAGGTTCAGGGAATCTTAACCTAACATCTCAAGAGTATGCAAGTGAAATTGGACAGATTATGAAGACTTGGGCTGATAATTCAGGGGAAGCATAAGTTTTTTATCCTCTCCCTCTGTTCTGGTTTATACACCAAGTAAATTGCCCTTAGTTCACTTAGGCATCTAATGCTTATTTATCTACCTGAAGTTAAAACTCTCCTTATTACTATATATAAGTAATTGTCCAGTAGCTAAAAATCTCTCCCTCTAAGTTTTAACTATTTTTGAGTATGCACAATTATTCTCTTTTGTTATAGGCTACTCAACTAAGCAGCATTAGCCTTTACTCAAAATGTTTACTGATGGCTTTGAATTCAGATATGGTTTAAATTACCACATGGTAAAAATAGCCTCTGTCTTCTTCAGATTCAAATCACACATTACATTTGAACATGTAATTTTTTTCATCATCCAAACAGTACATTTTATAAAAATATTTAAATAAATCTTTTGTCCTGCAAACTAACTACACTATATAGAACCAAAGGTAATTTAGTGGGTGGGTACTTCTTAATAAGAACCAGGTGGTTCGTTTTGTGTGCATGTTCCTTTAGCTACTCAGCTTTTTCATAAGGTTCTTGGTCTTCATAATATGCATTTCTTTTGCATAATGGGAAGTTAGACATATCATCATGCCTCATATTATAGACATATCACCATGCCTACTCCTTATATTTTGATCCTCAAGTGTAAAGTTAAACCACATTATAAATGTCTTTATGTGCAGCACAGATCTGGTTCCAATGTGCATAAGGCCACTGTCACCAGAAGTCTTATGTGCTGTTATTTGAGAAGTTCCACCCCAAAAGTTCCACTGGCACTGAAGCTTAATATTACCATTTTATTCCATTTTGCAAGCCAATGGTCTTCATTCAAAGTTCAAAATCTTCTAAGCTCCAAACACGTCTCTAGGTTCTTACAGTGTCAGAGTACAAACACCATTTTACATTTTTGCTATCAAATCAACACTGAGTGCTGAGCATCCATAAAATGACAGGAGCATCTTGACCTTACCCCTGCCCCATTGTCACCACCATAGTGCTATATCCATACAGGGCTTCTGTGGCACTTAGAAAGAGGAAAGGACATCCTCTTCCCTCCACCTTTCAATTCAATTTAAATTCACCCACTCCACTAATACTCAGTAGTTACAGAAAATGATTTTCACAATTTCTGTGGGATCAGAGGCATGGAGCAATGGTGTCACCTATTACCAACCTCACCCACTGCAACAAAGAGGCGGTGAGGTTGGGGCAGGCACTCCATGCCCAGAGCCATGCAAAGAGCATTTCCCAGGGTGCTCAGCTGGTGAAGGAAAGGTTTCAGTAGGCCTTTACAGCACCAATCACAGGGAAAGCTTTATATGTGCCATTGGAATAATATTTAAAGATAATACTATAGCTCATGTTATCCTGAATACATTGTAAAACTTTCATGTCCAGATCAATCACAAAATCACAAGTTTTGCTCTAATATGTTGCTACTTCTAAACATTTATAGTCACCAGGAGTTGCGTTTCAGTATAATTCTAGACAAGACCCTTTGTAATGGAGTGTTAATATTTTTAAAAAGAATAATTCTGGGACAGTTCCCAGAACAGCATCTGGCTTTTTTCATAGGTCCCAAAGGAAAGGACATATAAGAGGAACCAGTTGAATTAAGTACATTTATTAACAGGTTTATTTTATGTGTGAATTTTTTTGCACATCTGTGCACAACCCACATTTTCTCAAGTACCAACTGGTTCTGTTTTCTTTTATTTGTCTCTGAACACCTGACTTGAATGATAATACCTGGCAAAGCACCCCCAACACACACACACACACACACTCATACACTCAAACACACTTCAGTGAATATTCAATAAGATGCAGCTCCAAAATGAGTATCTGTAGTGTAACATGTTTTTCCAATACATAAATTCTTCTTTTTATAATGTAATTATTTTCAGGAGCTGTCACTGATAGTGCTGATTTCAAATTGAGGAACAATCAAATAGACAGAACATGGGAAACAGTTAAATAGCCCAGACATGGGAATAGAAATAACACAGGGAACAGTAGTTCTGCAGCTCCACTGAGGCAGCAAAGGGAAGCAACTGTGAGCATGCAATTGAATACAAAATCTGGGAGGCATATGCCATTTTTCTATGGAGAGGATCTATAAAATTCATTGAACTCCCAATGAAGTTCACCGTCCTATCTTTTATAGTACCCTTTATTATGAGTCATAATTGAATTTCAGAAGACATAATGAAAGTATAGAAGTTGTTGAGTTATTTAAATCTGGGTGATAGTAAGCTGCAGTATTTGTTTTAACATATAGTTATTAAGTTGCTGGGTAATCTTAATGTGAATAAAATAAGGTCTCTTCTCAGGTAAAAATGCACTAGTAAAGGAGACATGCACATAGACTAAATACCAGCATGATGGTATAAATGAGAGAATGGGATACAGATAACTTCTCCTGGAATTCTAAAAAGAGAGTACTAGATTGAAATTAAAAGAACAGGAAAAATAACCCATGAAGAAGATGGAATATAAGCAGAATTTTGAGTGAGGATTGGGATTTCAGCAGGTGGAAAGTAAGGGAAAACTCAGGCCACTTAGAGGAAACAGTACTAGGAAAGGCTGAATATCATAGAAGTTGAAAGAATGAAGCAAATGAGTTCCCTCACTAAAGTGTAGAGCAATCTTAGAATATAATATGGGCAAGGCAGTTTGGGATAAGCCTTCTGTAAAGAAAGGAAAAAACTTTGATATCTGAACAGCTGGTTGTATAAAACAAAGATAAGCCACTGGATAGTGAGCAAGAGTCAAAAAGATATATTTAAGTTAGAAAAAATGGTTACTAAACTATAAGGATAATATGGCTTATTATCAGGACATACCGTTGTTTTAGCAGATATGAGTTTCAAGGTGTGGACTGGGAAAAATTAATTACTCTGTATTATGGAACAGATAAAAATGTAAAGTTTCCAAAACAAAAAGGAGCCAAGAAAAAATTTCAGAGAATCCAGTGAGATTAGGGACTGCATGGAAAAAGGATCAGAAATTTAAAAAAAAACGACTGATGGGCAGCCAAAGAGAGCTTAGAAAAAGAAACAAACAAAAAGGAATGTCTAATGAAACATTTTAAAGTTGTTTCTTGAAGGCCTTGTGATGTAGGTGCCTTTTTCTGTCTCTCCTATATGTAATAATCCTAGCGAATACATAGGGGTGCTGAGTTCTGTGTCCATAGGAGCAGAAGTCCTAGCAGGATGCCTGGGAGTGGGACAACCTGGGGATGAATGATATCACAATACCCTATAGAGGAGGTCCTTAACCCTCAGGGAAAGGAGTCTGGATTTCATTTTGCAGATAATGAGGCACAATTGAATTTTTAGTTGTTGTTTTGCTTGTTTGTTTTAATCAAATCTGTGTTTATGAATGTATCTCTGACAGAAATATATTAGAGAACCTTGGAAGGGAAGAGGCTGGGAGGGAGAGAGACAAATGATGATACTGTTGAAAAATCTGGTTCGGAGGAATTGATAAACTCAATTAGGATAAAGGCAGTAGGAATGGAAATGGAGAGACAATTTTGACAGGTGTTGGCAAATAAAGTCAAAAGGAATTGGCATACCATCAATTTGAGGGATGTTGAATCAAGTAATATCATAAATGGCTCCTGGCAATGAAAATGCAAGCTGCTTTCAGCAGTCTTATTGTTAGTTGGAATATTATGCTCTTATTTTTCACCTATTTTGTAAATAAGCAAGTTATTAAATTAGTTAATATTTTCAGCATAAGATACAATAAGTACAAAAATGAAGCCAAAGAAATTAAGTGAAAACCATTTATGAATATGATTGTAAAATATCACTATAAACTCAGTTTTGTTTTGTTTTTCTTATAGGCATATTTAGCTCTGTTCTCTGAAAATGCCTAGAAACAATGACAACTGGTAGCAATGAGCACTCTAGCTCTTTGATTATTGTCTCCCAATACTGCCTTCATGTCAATAGGAAATATGATTCTCCTTGAAAGGGCTTCCATTGGCCCAAGATGTGACCATTTGGCAGCAACCAGCCAAATCCAGAATGTGCAAGACAAATAGCACATATAACAAAGAACACATTTTCTCCAACAAATCAATGGCATGCTAAACCAAAAAAAAGTGTGGTGCTATATTGCAGAATAAGAGACTTAAGAAACATAATAACTAAATGCAATATGTGGACCTTGTTTAAATCTAATTAGAAAAACCCAACTCTTCAAAATCATCTTTGATAATCAGGAAAATATTGGATGGTATTAAGTATTTGCTCTTAATTCTGCTAGGTATACTAATTATTTGGTAGGAAGATGAAGGAGAAGGAGAATAGTCTATAAATTTAAGATGCATTCTGAATTTTTGCTTTTTTTTTTTTTCTAGTGGAATAATATGATATCTGGGGTTTGCCTTAAAACATTTCTGCAAATAAAGTAGAACAAAATGTATGTGGAAGTAAATTGACAGCTGGGAGGAGATATAAAATGAGTTCAGAAAATTATTGGAGTATGGTGATACCTACATCATGCAGTTGATTAAACTACTTTCTCTACCTTTGTGTATTTTTGGAAATTTTCACAAAAGCATGTTCAAAGAAAAGATTACTCCTGGATTTTAGACTACAAAGTAGACAACTTCAAAAACTACATAGCTGGTCTCCCCACTTCGTGTATACCCCCATTCAATTCATCCCCATAATTGTCACCATGTTCTTTTTTTTTCATCATGTGACTTCTTGGCTTCCATAGACTCAGTGGCATCACATTGCTTGCCAGTCAAGCAAAACCTCATACTGAACCTGCCATTTAAGGTCCTTTTCTTTTTCTTTTCTTTTCTTTTTTCAGGTACTGGGGCTGGGGATTGAATCCCGGACCACGTATGTGAAAAGCTGGCGTTCAACCACTGAGACACATTGGCTCCCCTGAGTTGGTTTATTCATTTGTTTGCTTATTTTTAGGAGGCACCAGAGACCAAACCCAGGACCTCCCATGTGGGAAGCAGGCCCTCAACTGCTTGAGCCACATCCACTCCCTAAGGTCCTTTTTGATTTGACCCAAACTGGAGAGCTAGATGTGTCTCTGAATATTGCCCATGACTCTGCCATGCCATGAATATTGCCTTTCTCATTCCAACCTTTGTTCACATTGCATCTTTTCCAATAATGTCTTTCCCCATTGCCATATTTAAATATAAAACTCTCTTAAGGTCCAACCCAAATTTCACCTCATTTGTGAAACCTACACAATGCCATATGTTGGATTTGATCTTCTACCTTTTCTGAATTCCAGATTTGATACCTCTTACAATGATGAAAGACTATGTTCTTTTACAGTGATATATTGAACACCAAATTTGTAATTCACAATTTATGATTGTAATGAATTACAATAGTGCCAAAGAGCCTTAGAAGAAAGAATATTCTATTCCCAACCAGTTCTTTGGACCATTATATCTAAGTGGAGGAAAACCAACCTTGGAATATGAGAAAAACAGAGCTCACACATCTGCAACAGGTAAACACTCTGGAAAGAAGCAAACTCTACTTTAAATCCCAGTGTGGGGGAGAATGTTTCCATGATTGCCAATGCTGTCGAAGTTTCTAGTGAAAGAGAGTGTTCCAAAAACAATTTTAAAAAACAAAATGGAACAAAACATGCAATGAGGCTGAAAATAATAATGAGGAGAATCTATGGGTATAATGTTCAGCATTTGAAAATTCTCCACAAGGTCATTGCTGGCAAATGTGTTTTTGCTGGTTGACGTGGCATAGAGCTGTGCCGGAGAGCCAGACCTATCCATACCCACCTGGTTCCACTCCATGGCTCTATCAGTTTCATGGGGCCAACACTGGCAGGAGCAGAGCCTGGCACAAGTGATGATGAATCACAGAAATCACAGGAATACTGAAACCATAAAGACCTAAGTGCTTTAAAGGTAATCTCGTCCAATTCCCACATTTTACAGCTGAAGAAATGGGGCTCCAAAGAGGGTATATTGACTTTTCCAAATTGGCCTAACTAATAGGAGCAAAGCCAGTCTTAGAATCCAGATGTTCTGGTTCCAATTCCAAGGCTCTGCCTCAGTTCCTATGTTATTTATTTACTCACTCATGTTAAAATTAACTTATTTCATTTTTCTGTGTATAGGGTTTTCACTGAAAGTTTAATTTTTGTTTGTTTCTCCTGGAGGGTTGACAAAAAGAGACTTGTGAGCATCACATTTTATTTAATTGCTATTTCATAAAAGTAAAAGATACCTTATAGCAGTTTGCAATAATTTGCTAAATTCTGTTATATTTATATACCATAATTCTAATGGAGTAAAGAAAAAACATGGGTAATAAGACATAAGCCCCATATCTGATGGCAGGATACGGAGGTGTTATGAAAATCAAACTGCCAAGGTCTGGGGCTACAGCCGACACATGTCCTGTCCTCAGGAATAAGTGACTCCGTTTCTGACTCCTCTGTGGACGCTCTAAAATAGAGCTGCAACTCAGCCATGCTGTGATCCAACGGAATGCCTAAGGTTGCTTCCAGTGCATGAATTTTCCATTGTGCATGTACACTTTCTTCAGACTCAACAGTTCAGGTTTGTGTCTTGGTTTTTATTGCCCCAGAAACAGATTCTGAAGCAATATTTTTGAGTGCAAGTAGCCATTTAGGAGGTACATGATTAAGTCATCTGCCACAGAAGTGACTGGAGCTTAATCTCATGGGTGGGGGTATGGAGGGCAGAAATCTAGGAAAGAGTGATCCCACCAGAGAGGGAGCCAAATATTTAAACACCAACTTCCTGGCCAGTCATTGGTTGTGGGCTGATGGGAGGGGTGGGGTGGTGCCGATTTCCTGGCATTTCCAGCCTGCCTGGTGCATCAGCCTAGCAGCCATCTGAGATTTCAGAGAAAACCCTTAGGCAAGTAGAGTGGATCCCAGCAGCTAGAAATTGGCCTAAAGCACAGTAAAATGATAGTGTCTGAGGGGTAAATGTGAGGCACGTGACAGGTCTGCCATAAGTGGACACGTTTTTAATTTCTTAAAATATCCACTGGTAATAGGCAGCGTAGTCGCCCTCCAAAGATATCCATTTCCTAATCCTCTGAACTCATTAATGTGCTATGTTATAAGGCAAAGAGGAAATAATGTTGCTGATGGAATTAAGACTAATAATCAATTCACTTTAAGGAAATTATCTTGGATTATCTGGGTGGGCCCAAGGTAATCACAATAGTCCTAAGAGTGGAAGAGGTAGGGAGGTACATGGAAAAAAATATACCAATATGGACCATAACTAGTACTAATATTTTGATGGTGCTCTTTCATGATCTGTAACAAATGTTCTATAACAATGCAAGGTGTTGGTGGAGGGATGATGTGTGGGAATTCTGCACTTTATGCATGATTGTTTTGTAAGGTCAAAACTTCTCTTTTTAAAAGTATATATATAATTTTAAAATTTAAAAAGTGGAAGAGGGGTGCAGAAGATTCAGTTAGAAGAAGATGTGACCTTGTAAAAAAGGACAAAGAGAGATGTACTGTTACTGGCTTTGAAGATGGAAGAAGGAGGCCATATGCCAAGGAATGTGATGGCCCAAGGGATGCTTGAAAAAGCAAGAAAACTGATCATCTTCTTGAGTCTCCAGAAGGAAAAAATTCTTGCCAACACTTTGATTTTAGTCCAGGGAGATGTTAGGTGTCTATCCTATAGAACTACAAGATATTAAATTTGTTTTGTTTTAAGCTATTACGTTTGTGGTAATTTGTTGCAGCAGAACTAGGAAACTAATATACCACTGTTTTCCAATAAACTGTTGGGGAAGCTGGTCCCATGGCTGAGGTTGTTAAGCTGACTCGGGCTTTCCACTGAGCTAAGACTTCCTATATGCTAAAATGTCTGTGGAGGTCTTTTGTAGTTTCCTCTGAATTTGGACATGGAACCAATATATATGTATGTACTTGGACAAGGAATGGTTTCAGTAGTTAGATTTTAAAAATGGTGGAGGACAAAATTAAGGCAAGATAAAGAAAGGTTTATCCCAAGGTCTTGCACAATTGCTCATGACAGAATGGAAATTGGGCTTTCAGATTTCTAGTGGACAAAATAAGAGAAGCAACTATATCGAGACACCCAAAATCTATCAGACAAAACAACAACAAAAGAAGCAAGTAGTTCAGAAACATAACTTGTTCAGTTACTGAGACCTAAGAGAAATATCCCCCATTAATCACAATAAAGGGAGGTGTGTGAAGCAGGTGCTATTCTCTGCTTCTCTTCTCTACTTTCTCCTCTTTTCTTCTTTCTCCTCCATCAAACTGTCTGCCCTTATTTGCTAAAGGCATTGACTCTTTCTGCAGAGACACACCACTATTACTTCATCCCTCTGAAGTATGTCTGTCCAGAATCAACCCTATCCCAACCACATCCATTATTTATTTTTTTAACTTTTATTTCAAGTCTATACATCTCCATCTAGCTTTTCAGTAGTGCTGTTTCTAGTAGAGTTCCATAACAGATGGAGAAAAGTGACACAGAAGAGAGTAAAGAGCTCTGAGGTAGACTGAATTATTCCTATCTCTATTACTAATTGTATGCATAAATATAAACAAATAAAATGAATATGTCTGAGCCTCATTATCTCCATCATCAAAGTAAAGAAATTTCCCTTGATGTCTAAGGCATCTTTTAGGTTTAAGCACCTTGATCCTATATAGCCTAATATTTTAGGGCCCACCAGATTTTAGGATTCCTACTTTAGCTCTGATAGACAATGCTTTGATAGATTTTTTTTTTTAAATCCCAGTGCAAAATGGGATGGAGAGCAACCAAAACACTTTCATTCTACTTTTATTTCTATTAAATGCACAGCCAAGTGTTGTGAAGATTTTATTGGTGCCACCTAGACATTGTCCAGATGGTCCATGGCCTCAGAATGGACATTGCTCACCGTTTGATGAGGGCAGATGATGCAGTGTTTGCTCATGGCCTATCAGCCAAATCTTTGTGGACTTAATCAGACACCAGACACCAAGTTACTATGCCAAAGAAGGGGGTAGGCTGAGGGGAACTGGGGTCCTGACATCTTTTACTATTTTTCTAAGGTTAGAAATTGACCTGTGGTAACATCAAAACCAAACATCCAAAACCTCAAGGGGAATATATCCCTCTATTCTTTAATGAAAACACAAAAATCAAGAAAGCAATCTTGGGATTTATAGATGTTCTATATTCATCTCCCTTATTACGGATTTCTTCTGGAGAAAACATAGGGATTTTGATGTTCTTTGTTTGCGAACCATAAAAGAACACACATAAGAGTCACAATCTGTTAAGGTCATCTCCTTTCCCTCAGAATAAAACACTTTTACATGGTGGAGGTGAGGGGTCCTCAGATCCTAGAAAGGGAATTTTCCCAAATGTTTTTTTTACATGTACTTTAAGAAACACTCCTTCTATAGAATAGATTTTCAGTCTCTTTCTCTCTCCCTCTTCCATATTCCTCTTTCCCTTTCCCTCTCAGCCTCTCTCTTTCTCTCTCTCTCATCATTTGCTATAGCCCAGACCAGCTTTCCCTGGGGAAAGTGCACATTCATGAGTAAAAACACAAATTGTTATTGTGCCCTACTTCTATCCCTGCTCCCTCTGAGAGCTAATCTGCATCCCTGTTAGTCTTCATTTTTCATATCTATAGACAATACTTAGAAATGTTCATGTTGAACAAGATTCTCTCCCAACTGTCACATCTGGTATCCCAGCATCACTTTGACACTGAACTATGTGTTCCCAACTTAGAATCTTAATCTGGCAACTATGCACAGCATCAATCTGCACTTCTTACCTTCCATTAATACAGAAAAATAAACAAGCATAACAGATGTGAGGAAATTTTAGAATTTGCTTGCTTATATTATTTGGCAATCTTAATTTATATTTGTATTTTATCAGTGAATCCCTGCCAATAGAGATTCTATTTTTACTTAAATTATTTTGGCAAAAGACTGTGGCTTTACAGGTCATCTCTAAATGCCCTTCAGTACCTAGAATATCTGGCCCGTGTTGTAATAAAAGTAAAACAATATAACCAACCAAGCCCTCTATCAAGTTTTTAATAGATACACCCAAAAGCTCAAAGAAAAAACTGAGAATTAGTAACTGCTCTCAAATATCATTCCCCAATTATTTCAAACTGTCATGGAAAGAATGGAGTAAGATTTATAGATGTCTGAAGCTAGACATGATAGATAGGAAGGAGTGTTAAACTGTGTCAACTGCTGCATGTTTGGTTAAAATAAAGACAGAGAATTAGCTGTTGGGTTTGGCAAAATGCAAGACATTGGTGATCTTGTTAAGAGCTATTTCAGTGGAGTGATGGAAACAAAAGCCTGATTAAACTAAATTTGTTAGAAAAAGGGAAGTGAGAAAGTGGAAACAATTTTGAGTATTGACAACTCTTTTGAGGAATTTAACTTTCGGGGGAGCAGAGTTGTCAGAGGTTTAATTATGATGTATCTTGGTGTAGATTTCTTTGGGTTTATCCTATTTGGGGTTTGCTCATCTTCTTGAATCTGTATATGTTTGTCTTCCACTGAATTTTTGGAAGTTTTAGCCTTTATTTCTTCACATATTTTTCAGTCTCACTTTCTCATCTCCTTCTGGGCTTCTAGTGATATGAATATTATCTCTATTGTTATTGTCCCTCGGTTCTCTGTGACTCTGTTCATTTTTTTTTTCCAGTGAATTTTCTCCTTGTTGTCCATACTAGGTCAATTCTATTGATCTCTCACCATGTTCACTGACCATATCTTCTCTTTCCTCTTCTCTACTAGTGTGTCTATCCAGTGAGTTTTTACATTTTGGTTATTTGTAATTTTTCAGTTTTATAATTTCCATTTGGCTACTGATAACATCTATTACTTTGCTGATATTAGCTATTCTTTCATTTGTCCCAAGATAATTCATAATTAATTCTTTTTAAAATTTATTTATCCGCCCCCCCCCACCTTGTTTTTGCGCTCACTGTCTGCTTTCTGTGTCCATTCACTGTGTGTTCTTTTATGTCTCCTTCTATTTAGGCAGCACTGAAAACCGATCCTGGGACCTTCCAGAGTGGGAACTTGTGCCACCTCAGTTCCCTGGTCTGCTGCGTCTTTTATGTCTCTTCTCTGTGTCTCTTTTTGTTGCATCATCTTGCTGCACCAGCTCTCCATGCAGGCCAGTACTCCATGTGGGCCAGCACTCCTGCATGGGCCAGCACCCTACATGAGCCAGCACTCCATGTGAGCCAGCTCTCTGCATGGGCCAGCTCTCCGCTCGGGCCAGCTCTCCGCTCAGGCCAGTTCACCTGCAGGCCAGCTTGCTTTCACCAGAATCAAACCCTGGACCTCTTATATGGTAGATGGGAGCCCAATCGCTTGAGCCACATCCACTTCCCCATAACTGATTCTTGAAGCATTTTTATACACAGAAGGAAACTAGAAGGGACTCCAAAGTGTTAATTAAAAAGAACAATTAAGTACAAGAGAAAGCAGTAATGGAAAAATTGAGAGACAAAAAGTTATAAAACTTTAAAAAAACAAATATCAAGTTGGCAGAAGTAAATCCTGCTCTATCAGAAGTTACTTTAAATGTAAATGTATTAAATATGTCAGTCAAAAGGCAGAGATTAGCAGAATGGATAAAAAAGCATGACCCAACAATATGCTATTTACAAGAGCCACACCAAAAATTCAAAGGCATAAGTAGGGTGAAGTGAAAGGATGGGAAAAAATAACCCTTGCAAATAGTAAACAAAAGAGAATGGAGGTGGCTATATTCCGATCAGACAGAATTGACTTTAAGTCAAAAATTGTTAAAGGGACAAAGAAGGTCACAATCAAGAAGATATAATGATTATAAATATATATACATCTAACAACAAAATATGTGAAGCAATTTTTGACAGATTTGAAGGGAGAAATAGATGGTTCTATTTAATAGGAGGAAACATTGATACACCACTTTCAATAATGATGGAATATCTATGCAAAAGATAAATAAGAATATAGATACTATTAACCAACTAGACCTAACAGACATATATGGAACACTTCACCCAACAACAGCAGAATACACATTCTTCCCCAGTGTACACAAATCATTCCCTAAGACAGACCATATGTTAGGTCACAAAACAAGTTTTAATAACTTTGGAAAGACTGAAATAATAAAAAGTACCTTCTGTGACCAAAATGGCATGAAGCTGGAAATTAATAACAGAGGAAAAACTGGAAAATTCACAATTATGTGGAAATTAAACAATACACTCTTAAATAACCAATTAATCAAATAAGAAATCACAGGGGAAGTTAGGAAATCACTTGAGATGTGTTGAGGTTTGATTCATCTCTCCCACAAAAGTCATGTTCAGGTCCCAACCCTTGGTTTTGTGGGGGTGAACCCAGTTGAGAATAGGACCTTTGAAGGTGTTATTAGTTAAAGGTGTCCCAAACTGAAGGGTGGGTCTTAACACAACTTGGCAGAATTCCTTATAAGGAAACAGAATTGGATGCAAATAGAACATTTGTATGCCAGCAAATTAGATAAATAAGATGAAATGGACACATTCTTAGAAACACATTAATGACATAAACTGGGTCAAAAGAAATATATCTCAACAGACCAATAATGAGAAAATAGATTCAATCAGTAATAAAAAATAATATTAAAACTCCCAACAAAGAAACATCCAGGACTAGAGACCTATACTGATGAATCTTACAAAAAATTCAAAGAATCAGTAGCAATCCTTGTCAAACTCTTCCAAAAAACTGAAGAGGAAACACTTCCTAATTCATTCTAGGTCAGTATTACCCTAATAACAAAGACAGATAAAAATATCATAAGAAACGAAAAGTACAGACAAATAACTCTTATGAATATAGTTGCAAAAATCCTCAACAACATACTAGTGAATCAAATCCAACAGTACATTAAAAGGATTATATAAACCCTGACCAAATGGAATTTATGCCAGAAATGCAATAGTAGTTCAATATATGAAAATCAATCAATGTAATACATGACATTAATAGAACGAAAGGGAAAAAAAAACATGATCATCTCAATTGATACAGAAAATGCATTTGACAAAATCTAGCACACCATTTTGATAAAAACATTGAAAAATCTAGGGATAGAAGGGAACTTCCTCAACATGATAAAGGGCATGTATAAAAAACACACACACCTAATATACTCAATAATGAAATAATGAAAGCTTTCCTTCTAAGATCAAGAACAAGACAAACATGCCCACTTTCACCACTATTATTCAATATTGTATTGGAAGTTCTAGCCAGAGCAATTAGGCAAGAAAAACAAATAAATGACATCCAAATTTGAAAGGAAGAGTTACAACTATCAATTTTTGCAGATGAGTTCCTATATACACAAAATCCTTAAGAATGTACAAGAAAGCTACCAGAGCTAATAAATGAATGCCACAAAGTGACAAGGTACAAGATCAACACACAAAAAATCAGTGTTGTTTCTATACATTAGTAATGAACAATCAAAAAAGGAGATAAAAAGCAATTCAATTTACATTAGCAACTAAAGGTATAAAATGCCTAGGAATAAATTTAACCAAGGCTATAAGGATTTATACATTGAAAACTACAAAACATTGCTGAAATAAATTAAAGATCTAAATTAATTAGAAAGATATTTTGTGCTCGTGGACTGGAATACTTAATATCATTAATATTTCAGTGTTACACAATTCAATACAATCCCAATCAAACTTGTAAGAGCTCTCTTTCCAGAAATAGAAAAACTAATCTTCAAATTCATATGGAAGAATAAGGTGGCCTAAATTGCCAAAAACATCTTGTAAAAGCAACAAAATTGGAGGACTCACACTTCCCAATTTCAAACTTATCACCAATTACAGTGATCAAAACAGAGTGGTGCTGGCTCAAGGACAGACATATAGACCAATGAAATAGAATTATGAGTGCATAAATAAACCGCACATCTATATCCAATTGATATTTTGGCCAGGGAGTTAAGTCCACTCAATGGGAAAGAACAGTGTCTCGAACAAATGGTGCATGGAAAACTGGATATCCATATGCAAAAGAATGAAAGTGGACCCCTATTCCATACCATATACCAAAATTAACTAAAAATGGACCAACAATCTAAATAATAGAGCTAAAACTATAAAATTCTTAGAGGAAAACATAGGGAAATATCTGCAAGACCTTTTATTAGGCAATGGATTCTTGAAATTTACACTAAAAGCATGAACAACAAAAGTAAAAGTGGATGAATTGGACTTCATCAAAATTAAAATATTCTGTGCATCAAAGGACATAATCAACAAAGTAAAAATACAACCTACAGAACAGGAGAAAATATTTGGAAACAATATATCTGCTGAGGCTTTACTATCTAAAAAATATTTTTAAAAACTCCTATAATTTGACAAAAACAACCGAAATAAAAAATGTTCAATGTATTTGAATGGGTATTTCTCTAAAGAACAATTGACTAATAAGCACATGAAAAGCTACTAAACATCATTAGACATTAGGGAAATTAAAAATAAAAATCACAAGACAGCACCTGTATTAGTCAGTCAAATGGGTGCTGTTGCAAAGTACCAGAAATCTGTTGGCTTTTATAAAGGGTATTTAGTTGGCGTAAAAGCTTGCAGTTACAAGGCCCTAAAGAGTCCAACTCAAGGTTACTTCCTTACCAAATTCTGTTGCCATATGTTGAAACAAGATGGCAGGTGATGTCTGTAAGGGTTCAGCCTTCCTCTTTCCTCTTAAGGCTTATGGGTCTAGCTCCTTCGATCTTAGCTGTAGGTTGGCATAGGGCTCATCTCTCTTCCTGGGGCTCATTTTTCTCTGGGCTCAGCTGCTCTGTTCTCTTCACAAGATCAGCTATAAACTATCAGGCAAATGTCTCATCTCTCTTTCTGGGGCTGCAGTATCAAAGTTCTCTCCTCTTCCATGTCTGTGGAGCTCTCTCTTCCTGTGTGTATCTTATTCTATGTCTCCTTGAGTGAGTGTCCATTTATATAGCCCACCAAAGGCGTAGCAACTCAACTCTGAGTTGCCCTAATAACATGGTCAAATCAAAACCCTAATCTTAGCATAATTTAATCAAAGACATATCAGTTGAATCTAATATAATCAAAGGGGACCATACACAGAGGAACAGACCAGTTTACAAACAGAATCTCTTTTTGGGATTCATAAATAATCTCAAACTGCCACACCACCTGACATCCAATAGAATGGCTATCATTAACAAAATGAAAAATAAGTACTGGCAAGGATGTGGAGAAATAGGAACCCTCGTTCATATTATGTATATATATATATATATATATATATACAATATATACAAATTTTTATTGATGTATCTCATTCATACATGAACATACAAAAACAATAAGTATATAGAAAAAGCTGTGAAATTACAAAATAAGCATGCATAACATCATATAGGAGTCCCATACCTCACCCCTCCACCAACACCTTGCATTGTTGTGAAACATTTGTTACAAACTATGCAAGAGCATCATCAAAATATTACTACTAACTACAGTCCATATCTTATATTTGGTTTATTTCTCCCCAACCCACCTTATTACTTCTTTTTTTTTTTTTAAACAAATCTATATTATTGGTACATATTAACAAAGCATACAATTCATTCAATGTGTACAATAATAGTATTTGGTATAATCTCATAGTTGTGCATTCATCGTTTCAATCATTATTAGAGTATTTTCATTATTTCAACAATAATAGTAAACAAAAAATGACAAACAATAAACAAGAAAATTCCTCACCTCTCCATCACTGTTTCCACTTCTTTTTTCTTTCTTTTTTTTTTTTTTTAATTTATATATATATATATAAATACATTTTAAGAGGTGCTTAGATTACCGAAAATACTACACAGAACCCCCTGGGATTCCCATGTTGCCCACCCCCCACACCTCCCGCCACGTCCCACACAAACACTTCCACAAGTGTGGCCCACCACCCTCAATGAACTTACACATCCTGGGGCCTTGCCATCACAGTTAACATCGTAGACCACTCTCTCTCCCACACAGTTCTGAGTAGTGTGTGCTGATTTAAAATGGCCTACATCTGTTGCCACAACGGTACTCAGGACAACCTCCAAATCCCAAAGCAGCCCCTGTATTTCAACTACTCGTCCCCTCCATGTCCCAAAAGTGTCAAGTGGCCACTGGCTCCACCTCATTGTTATAATTTCTTCCATTGCTAGAATCACCATATGTGTGCAACAGAATACCATTAAGTCCACTCTAGCCCATAGTCCTCCCCCCAATCCTGAGGGGACTGGGATGGTGATGTCCACTCCACCTCCAAGTGAGAGAGGGCTTATATCCCATGGATATGGTGGGTGGGATGATCCTTCCTGCAGTTGCAGGCCCTCTCCATTCCCTGGGATGGCCATCACCAATCGTTGTCTCCTCGCCAGGTGACTTGGATGAGTCCATTGAGCTGTAGGGTAGGAGATGCAGCTCCACTGAGATTCCACGCACACGTGGCACATAGGTAGGCCAGAGGCTCCAGTCTCTGGAAGTATACTTAAAAACTTCTGCATCACATATAGGTTTGAATAGAAGGGACTGATGAACCCTGTGCAGGCAGGACTTATTTGAGTCCAATCCTGTCACTCTCAGGAGCACAGATTCCAAAATAGAGCCCACTGATAAGGCATCAGTCTCTGGGGCTATCCCCATTTATATAGGACCTGGGTGTCTCCAGAGCTCTCAGGAGTCCCTCTGTGTGGGGTGATAGGCACTTATATGTTCTATGAGCTCCTACTGAGGTGTGCGTAAGAGTTACCTCTGGGATGACCTCCCGACTCTCTTTGAAGTCTCTTAGCCACTTGAA
>JAKSZT010054334.1:31824284-31838982 GCA_026826555.1 Tolypeutes matacus
TTATCGGATTTCCAGTGTGCCTTGACATCTTCCCCCTCTCAATCCCCATTGTCTCCCAATTTTTCATTTAATTTTTAAAGAAGTTTTAGGTCACAGCAAAGTCACACATGGAGTGCCGGAGACTCCCAGATACCAAACCACCCCCCTTCCCCACCCCATATTAACCCCCCCCCTTTTTTTTTTGGATGTTAACATTGTTATAACTGTTATATAGAAAGCAAAATATAGCAACTAAACATTGTCTATGATTTACAGTATAGTTTACAATTTAGATGATAGTTTAATAATTTTGATGATATTTACCATGTCCTGTGTCCATTACTGTAAGGTAATGAAAAACCTTACCCATGACCACCAAACACCCCATTAGATCTTGACTGTTCCCTTCCCCCCAGCCCCCCAGGGCCCATGATATCACCCTATCCCGACCCACGGAATGTAAAGATTCACAGTTACATGCCCTGGGAATTTGAACCTGCCCTTCCTAATCCACCCACCCACCAGTGCTGCACCACCAAACCCAGGAACACCACCACCCATCTGCCCCATCCCCCAACATGCAACCATACTCTATCCCTTTACCATAGATTATGTCCATATGGGTGATGGCTCAAAGCCTGCTCTTCTCTTACTCTCCCTTGTTAACCTATCTTTCAACAATGGTTCTCAGAGACTGCTCACTTTCCTCAGTTCAGATCAGTGAGGTCATATACTGTTCATCCTTCAGTGCCTGGCTTGCTTCACTCAACCTAAGGTCTTCAAGATTCATCCACATTATTCCATGTGTTAGTACTTTGTTCCTTCTTACAGCTGAGTAATATTCCATTGTATGTATGTGCCACATTTTGCTTATCCATTCGTCTGTTGATGGGCACCGGGGCTGATTCCAACTTTTGGCAATGGTGAACAATGCCACTATGAACAATGGTGTGCATATATCTGTTTGTGTCTTTGCTTTCAGTTCTTCTGGGTATATACCCAGCAGTGGAATTCCTGGATCATACGGAAGATCTATTGTTAGTTTTCTGAGGAACCGCCAAACTGTCCTCCACAGTGGCTGGACCATACCGCAGTCCCACCAGCAGTGGATGAGGGTTCCTATTCCTCCACATCCTCTCCAACATTTAGTGTCTCCTGTTTTTTTTAATAGCTGCCATTCTGATGGGTGTAAGATAGTATCTCATTGTAGTTTTGATTTGCATTTCCCTGATAGCAAGGGATATTGAGCATTTTTTCATGTGCTTTTGAGCCATTTGTATTTCTTCATTGGAGAATTGTCTTTTCAGGTCACTTGCCCATTTTTTAAATGGGTTGTTTGTCCTTTTATTTTCGAGGTGTAGGATTTCTTTATATACGCAGGATATTAGGCTCCTATCAGATATATGGTTGCCAAATATTTTCTCCCATTGGGTAGGCTGCCTTTTTATTTTCTTAATAACATCCTTTGAGCTGCAGAAGTTTTTTATTTTGATGAGGTCCCATTTATCAATTTTTTCTCTTGCTGCTCGTACTTTGGCTGTGAAGTTCATGAAACCTTTTCCTATTACAAGGTCCTGTAGATGCTTCCCTACATTATCTTCCAAGGTCTTTATGGTTTTGGCTCTTATATTTAGATCTTTGATCCATCTTGAGTTGATTTTTGTATAAGGTGTGAGATGGTATTCTTCTCTCATTCTTTTGGATATGGATATCCAGTTCTCCAAGCACCCCTTGTTAAAGAGGCCATTCTCTCCCAACTGAGTGGGCTTCATGGCCTTGTCAAATATCAGATGACTGTATATGCGAGGATCTATATCAGAACTCTCAATTCGGTTCCATTGGTCAGTAGGTCAATCCTTGTGCCAATACCACGCAGTTTTGATCACTGTAGCTTTGCAGTATGTTTTAAAGTTAGGTAGTGTGATACCTCCAACTTCATTTTTCTTTTTCAATATGTCTTTGGCAATTCGGGGCCTCTTGCCTCTCCAAATATATTTTGTGGTTAGTTTTTCCAGTTCCTTAAAAAATATAGTGTTGACTTTTATTGGGATTGCATTAAATCTGTAGATTAGTTTGGGTAGGATACACATCTTGATGATGTTTAGCCTTCCTATCCATGAACAGGGAATATTTTTCCATTTATTTAAGTCTTCTTTGATTTCCTTTAACAGTGTTGTGTAGTTTTCTGTATATAAGTCCTTTATATCTTTAGTTAAATTTATTCCTAGGTATTTGATTCTTTTATTTACTATTGTAAATGGTATTTTTTTCCTGATTTCCTCCTAAGTTTGCTCGTTATTGGTGTACAGAAATGCTACTGATTTTTGAGCATTGATCTTATAGCCTGCAACATTACTGATCTCCTTTATAAGTTCTAGAAGCCTTGTTGTAGATTTCTCAGGGCTTTCTATGTATAGGATCATGTCATCTGCAAATAATGAAATTTTTACTTCTTCTTTTCCAATCTGGATGCCTTTTATGTCCTTTTCTTGTCTCAGAGCTCGTGCAAGTACTTCTAAGACAATGTTAAATAGGAGTGGTGATAGTGGGCTTCCTTGTCTTGTTCCCGATCTCAGAGGGAAGGCTTTTAGGATTTCACCGTTGAAAATGATGTTAGCTTTGGGTTTTTCATATATACCCTTTATCATTTTCAGAAAGTTTCCGTCTATTCCTATCTTTTGTAGTGTTTTTATGAGGAAAGAGTGCTGTATTTTGTCAAATGCTTTTTCTGCATCTATAGAGATGATCATGTGATTTTTTTCTTTCAATCTGTTTATGTGGTGTATTACATTGATTGATTTTCTTATATTGAACCATCCTTGCATACCTGGGATGAAACCCACTTGGTCATGGTGTATAATCCTTTTGATATGTTGTTGAATGCGATTAGCGAGTATTTTGTTCAGGATTTTAGCATCTAGGTTCATTAGAGAAATTGGTCTGTAATTTTCCTTTCTTGTGGTATCTTTATTTTGTTTTGGTATTAGAGTAATGTTGGCATCATAGAATGAGTTAGGCAATATTCCTTCTACTTCTATTTTTTGGAAGAGCTTAAGTAGAATTGGTGTTAGCTCTTTCCGTAATGTTTGGTAGAATTCAGCTGTGAAGCCATCTGGTCCTGGACTTTTCTTAGTTGGGAGGTTTTTGATGACTGAGTCTATCTCTTTACTTGTAATTGGACTGTTGAGTTCATCTATTTCTTCTTTCATCAATGTCAGCTGTTTGTGGGTTTCTAGAAACTTGTCCATTTCCTCTAAATTGTCATTCTTGTTGGCATATAATTTTTCAAAGTATCCTCTTATGATACTCTTTATTTCTGTGGGGTCAGTAGTAATATCACCTTGCTCATGCCTTATTTTATGTATTTGCATCTGTTCTCTCTTTTTCTTTGTTAGTCTGGCTTAGGGTTTGTCAATTTTATTGATATTCTCGAAGAAGCAACTTTTGGTTTTGTTTATTGTTTCCACTGCTTTCTTATTCTCTATTTCATTTAGTTCTGCTCTAATCTTTGTTATTTCCTTCTTTCCACTTCCTGTAGGTTTAGTTTGTTGTTGTTTTTCCAATTCCTCCAAGTGTGCTGTTAGGTCTTCAATTTTAGCTCTTTCTTCTTTTTTAATATATGAATTTATGGCTATGAACTTCCCTGTCAGGACTGCTTTCGCTGCATCCCATAGGTTTTGAGATGTTGTGTTGTCGTTTTCATTAGTTTCAAGGTAGTTACTGATTTCTTTTGAGAGTTCCTCTTTGACCCACTGTTTTTCTAAGAGTGTGTTGTTTAACTTCCATATCCTTGTGCCTAACCTGTTTCTCTGGCCCTTAGTGATTTCCAACTTCATTCCATTGTGGTCAGAGAAATTACTTTGTATAATCTCAATATTTCTGAATTCATTGAGTGTTGTTCTGTGGCCTAGCATGTGGTCTATTTTGGAGTATGTTCCATGTGCACTCGAGAAGAATGTAAATCCCACTGTATTTGGGTGTAGTGTTCTGTATATGTCTATTAAGTCCAGTTCTTCTAATGTATTGTTGATTGCCTTAGTTTCTTTATTGATTCTCTGTCTAGATGTTCTGTCAATGATGATAGTGGTGTGTTGAAGTCCCCTGCTATAATTGTAGAGGCATTTATTTCTCCTTTTAGTTTTTCCAAAGTTTGCCGCACGTATTTTGAGGCACCCCGATTAGGTACGTAAATGTTGATGATTGTTCTCTCTTCTTGAGAGATTACTCCTTTTACTAATATGTAGTGTCCATCTTTGTCTCTTACAATAGTTTTGCATTTAAAGTCTATTTTGTTTGATATTAGAATAGCTACTCCTGCCCTTTTTTGGCTATTATTAGCTTGTAAAATGGTTTTCCAGCCATTCACTTTCAGCCTCCTTGAATCCCTGGGTCGAAGGTGGGTTTCTTGTAGACAGCATATAGATGGATCATATTTTCTTATCCATTCTGCCAATCTGTGTCTTTTGATTGGTGAATTTAATCCATTAACATTCAGTGTTATTACTCGTAATGAATTTCTTACTTCAGCCATTTTTTCTTTGGGTTAATGTATGTCACATGTTGTTTTGTTTCTCTTTTTGTCTTTTCAGTTGTTTTTAAACTCTCCTCCAACTCTCTCTCCCTTGTTTTTTCCTTTCAACTTGTAGAGATTCCTTTAGTATTTCTTGAAGTGCTGGTTTCTTCTTGACATACTCTCTTAATTGCTGTTTATCTGTGAATATTTTGAACTCTCCATCATTTTTGAATGTCAATTTTGCTGGATAGAGAATTCGCGGCTGGAAGTTTTTTTCTTTTAGTGTTTTGACTATGTCATACCACTGTCTTCTTGCCTCCATGGTTTCAGCTGAGAAATCAGCACTTAATTTTATTGTGCTTCCCTTGTATGTGATGGTTCTCTTTTCTCTTGCTGCCTTGAGTATTTTCTCTTTGTCTTGAGCATTGGACATTTTGACAAGTATATGTCTTGGAGTTGGCCTGTTGGGATTTATACTATTTGGGGTGTGCTGTGCTTCCTGGATCTGCACATCCGTCTCTCTCAATAGCATTGGGAAGTTTTCAGCCATTATTTCCTTCAACACTCCTTCTGTTCCCTTTCCCTTCTCTTCTCCTTCTGGGATGCCCATAATGCGTATGTTTGTGCGTTTTGCATTATCGGTTAATTCCCTGAGTCCATGCTGGATTTTTTCTATCTTTTTGTCTATCTGTTCTACAATCTCTTTAATTTCAGCTGTATTGTCTTCCATATCACTAATTCTTTCCTCTGCCTGTTCAAATCTGCTGTTATGTGAGTCCACCGTCTTTTCCATTTCTTGACTTGTGCCATTGTTCACCATCATATCCATTATCTTTTTAGGCATGTTTGCTATTTCTTCAGTATGTTCTCCCCGTGTCTTCTTTATATCCTTAATCTCTTCCTTCACTTCTTTAAGTTGGTCCATGATATTTATTTGGATAGCTTTGATTATTTGTTCAATGTTCTGCATTGCTTCCTGGTTTTTATTTTGTGCATTGGACTGGTCAATGTTTTCCAGTTTCTCAGAGTCATTTGTATTTTTCTGTTGTCCTCTGGTCATCATATTATCTTGATGGGTTTGTTCAGTTGATTAGCTTTTCTCTATGCTCTAGAGTTTTATTTAGCTGTTGGTTCTGCGTGTGAGTTAAGTTTTCTCTTTGGCAGTTTTTCTTCTTCTTTTATTTCCTTGCTTCTTTCTATGTTCCGAATCTCCACTGTTCCGTCCACACCGTTGATCCGCACAGATAGATGTCCCAAGCTTCTCACTCCATGGGTACACAGCACAGACCCCCAGGCAGGACCCCGTCCACAATCCGCCTTGCTCTGGGAGCTTGCAGTGTGTGCCCTCCTACACTAATGCCATCTTGAGAGTCCTCAGTCCTCAGAGTTTAACGAGAGAAGATCCCTATTACTTTTTAAATACATATTTTTTATAGGGAATTCTCATTCATTTTTGGTGGGAATAAAAATGGTGCACCCACTGTGGAGATCAGTTTGGCAGCTCCTCAAAAAGTAAAATATAGAATCACCGTATGACCCAGCAATCCACTTCTAAGTATATACCTAAAGAAATGAAAGCAGGGACTCAGACAGCTATTTATAAACCAATATTCAGAGTAGCAGTATTCATGATAACCAAAAGATGAAAGCAACTCAAGTGTTCATCAATAGTTGAATGGATAAACAAAATGTGGTACAAACACACAAAAGAATATTATTCAGTTGTAAAAAGTAATGAAGTTCTGATACATGATACAACCTGGATGAAACATGAAGACATTATGTTGCGTGAAACAAGCCAGACACAAAATGACAGATATTTATGATTCCATTTATATGGAATAACTTGAATATGTAAATTTATAGAGATAGAAAGTAAAGTACAGGTATCAGGGGCAGGAGCGGGAGGAAAGGGATTTGGGTATTTAATGCATAATGGGAGCAGGTTATCTCTTCAGGATAATGGCAAACTTTTGGTAATGAATAGTGGTGATAGTAGTACAACATTATGAATGTCAGTAATGTCACTGAATTGTATGCTTGGGAGTGATTGAGAGGGGAAATGTTATGTTGTATATATGTTACCACAATAGAAAATAAGAGAAAGAAACTAAGAAACCATGAATATTAAATGTAATACATGATCCTGGACTGAATGTAATAATGGAGGAGAAAAAAATGCCCAAAGGACATTGTATTAGTGTATTAGTCAGCCAAAGGGGTGCTAATGTGAAATACCAAAAATGTCTTGGTCTTTATAAAGGGTATTTATTTGGGGTAGAAGTCCACAGATATCAGGCCATAAAGCGTTAAGTTTCTTCTCTCACCACAGTCCATTGCCACGTGTTATAGCAAGACAGCTGCTGGCATTTGCCAGGGTTCAGGCTTCTGGGGTTCCTCTCTTCCCAGGGCTGCATTTCTTTCCGGGCTTTGCTCCTGTTTCCTCCACAAGGTCAGCTGCAGACTATCAGGCGAACGGTTCGCTTCTCTTCTCCTGGGGCCTTCTTTCCAACATCAAAACTGCTTCTCAAAAGACCGCTTCAACTGTCCTTGGCCTTGCCTTTTATATTCAATTCCCCACCCACCAAGGGGTGGGGCTCAACGCCCTAATCCTAACCTAATCATGCCCAGATTAACAGATCAGTTTACAAGCATGATTCGATTATATTTTTGGAATTCATAATTACATCAAACTGCCACAGTTAGCAAAAGGGGTGCTAATGCAAAGTACCAGAAATCTGTTGGCTTTTATAAAGGGTATTTATTTGGGATAAAAGCTTACAGTTACAAGGCCCTAAAGAGTCCAAATTGTAAGAAGTACTTTCTCACCCAAGTCAGTTGCCACATGTTGAAGCAAGATGGCAGGTGGTCTCTGCCTGGTCTCTCCTTCGTTCTTCTTAAGGCTCCATGGGCCCAGCTTCTTCTGATCTCAGCTGTAGGCTGGCATAGGGCTCACCTCTCTTCCTGGGGCTGCAGGATCAAAGTTCTCTCCTCTTCCATGTCATGACAAAATTCTCTCCTCTGGGATCTATGGAGCTCATTCATTTTTCTCATGTATCTTCTTCTGTGTGTCTTCTTGAGTGAGTGTCTGTTTATATCGCCCACCAAGGGGGTGGGGACTAAACCCTGAGTCATGCCTTACTGACATGCCAAATCAAAGCCCTAATCTTAACATAATTTAATCAAAGACATCTCAGTTGAATCTAAAAAAATCAAAGGGGAACATACCAGTTTACAAACATAATCTCTCTTTCTGGAATTCAGAAATAATCTCAAACTGCCACAGACATTATTGGGATAATTGAAAGAATTGGGATATGGACTGTATGCTTTATATCAATTGTTAAATTTCTTGAACTTGGTCATTATACTTAATGTGGTTACATAAGTGAATATCCTTGTCCTTAGGAAATATACATGGAAGTATTAAGTGGTAAAGAAGCATTATATATGCAGTCTATTCTAAAAGGTTTAAAGAATAGATAGATGATAGGGATAGATAGAGATAGCGATGGAGAGAGAGAGAGAGAGATAGGAGAGAGAGAGAGATAGAATATATAACAAATGTGGCAAAATGTTAAAAGTTGGTGAATCTGGTTATCTGTGTAGGGTATATATTGTATTTCTCTGTAGTACTTTTGTGTTATGTTTGAAACTTTCTGTACATTTAAAATTATTTTAAAATTAAAGATTTTTAAAAAATCCTTGTCAGATAATTCCATCTGATTCTTCTCAGTGTTGATATACACTGTCTTTTCTCATTCATGTTGTAACTTTCCTGTTTCATGGTATGACAAGTAATTTTTGTTGTATCCTGAACATTATTGGGTATTATAATCCTCTGGATCCTATTTAGCCTTCTTTTTGTAGCAAGCAAACTCCCATTGAAGGGGTAGCCCAGGGCTAAGTGGGTATGTAGTTCAGTTTTCCACTGGGCCCCACTGATACCACCCTGGCAAAAATGGGTGACTGCTTCATATTGCCTCCTAGCAGATGGGTTGGGCTGGAGTTCAGCTCCTCCTTGCCTTGATGGCACCTTCCCAGTGAAAGTGGCTCACTAGCACACCATCTCTTTTTTTCTGAGTAGAGTGTAAAATCAGCTCCCCTGTGGCTACCACTGTTACCAGGGAGCAGAAAGAGGGGGGAAGCAGAGTGTCAATGAGCCCTAAGCACCCCCTCCTATTACCTTGTCCAGTCTTACTGATGCTGGGGAGTAGAGTGGGAGTAGAGGTTCAGGTCTCCACTCAGTCTTGCTGACACTGGGGAGCAGAGTGCTTACTACATATGACTTGCACAGCCCTGTTCAGACTCCTGGATTCTGAGAGTAGAGACTCAGTTTTCCAAATGTCCTATTTCCATGGGGAAGGAGATGGGAATAGTTCTTTTCTCAACCTAGATAACAATCCTCAGAACATCAGAATGCTTCTGCAGGGTGGAGTGGGGTTGGGGTGTTGTAGAAAACCAAAGTGCAGGAGAGGGGCAAGCAATTTTTCTGTTGGGGTTTGGCTGGAGTAGGATGGATACTGCCAAAAATTTCTCTGTTGTTAGACCACCTTACTCCAGGTCTTTTGGCAAGGGAGAACAGATTTCCTTGGAGCTTTTTGTCTGTGCCTGTTGATGGTTCTGGTTTCAAGGCTTCTGCAACACCATGCCTGGGATATGTGGGAGGAAGGAAACCCAGGAACTTAACTGCCTTTTTGTTCCTCAACTCCTGAGGTTCTAGGCAGCTCACCTTCTTTCCCCTTTCAGAGATTTCCTAAATTTGTTGTTTATGTCCAGAGTTTTTAGTTGCAAGGGGAAGGATCTGGGAAGACTGAGGATACTCCACCTTGATGGAATTAGAAGAATCTAGATTTTGTATTTTGATCAATGTCATCAACATCCTAAATTTGGTAAGAAAAGCACAAGACTTCAGGTTTAAGATCTCAAAGGATGCACTGACAGTGTTGCTGAGTCAAATGACAGTGAACATTTAATTTACAATTGCTTCCATTTATGTTGGTATTCTGCTTACAATAATGGTCCATAATTTTTAAATGATTGGCCCCAAGCCCACTTTTTCCATAAATACTGTTATTTTTAAGGCATTTTTTTTTGCAGAATACAAAATTTTCCAGAACATTTGCTTGGTGTTAGAGCAGACCTACCTGTATTTTCTCATCTGAAGTAGTAAAGTGTTTATCTTCAACAGCTTAATTTTCCATCATCTGTCTTAGTACTGCTTACTTTAATTATTAATTATATATTAGTTTGATTTCCCTCAACAATATCTCTTTCTGGTAAGAATGCCTATCAAATGTTATTCAAGGTCAAGCTTGGGACCATGCTGTAAAGCATTTTTAAAATGAAGAAATGGAAGCTCAGTGAAGTTAAATGACTTATCCCAAGCACACATCATGTAAGTTATGGCACCAGGAATTGAACGAAGGTTCTGAGGCTATGATGTGATTTATTCATCTCCTCAGGCATTACCTCTCCTCAGGAGAGCCTGTCTCTACACATGAGCAGACTCAGGCCCGATAGTTTTTGTTACATGTGTGCAAACCTTCTTAGGGACAGTTCTCATGCTTTATTTTATATGAGAAAAGCCAAACGTCTATTCCATCTGTAACAATCTGTTTTTCATCATACTCATTTGTGTTTCACATGGCTGAGTTTGCTGTTTAGGGAATCATCAGAGTATTATTCCAAATGGAGAAAAATCAGATAAAACCCAGCCTTTCTGGCTTCAGCTCTGTGATTATGAACACAATACTGTACTTACAGTAGGATGCCTCAGTGAATAGACGGCTGCTGCCTTTGAAAGGATGAGCATTCGTTCTGGCCTAATAACTGTCTAACGCTGGGTACAATTATCTTTCTCTGAGTGTCACATTATTATTTGACACATTAATTGTTGTGTCATTTCTTTCTGAAAGGCATGTTGGGTGTCTAATACAAGCCAGAGGCTTCATGAATTATCCATGTCAGAGTGCTGCAGCCCTGATTTACCTTTCCAAAATAAAATCAACCCAATGTCACTGCCTGTTTTCAATTACCACAGGCAGACCTGTGCTACCCTGTGACCTCAAGAACCTTCTTCCTGTGCCTTGGCATTTCTGATAAACATCAGCAATAGTTCACTTATTCACTACAGCTATCAAAGCTTTCCTCCTCTTCACCAAACCACAGAGACATATCTTTGCAGAATGGAACATTCTTTATGGCAGAGTTTTTGCCTGGAAAATATCGCTCAAGAATGATAGAGTCATAAGGACAAAAATTGTATGGTATCACTCATAAGCAATGACTAGAAATAACAAATTTCCAGAGGTAGAAAGCAGATTAGAAGTTACCAGGGAAGGTGGGGATGGAGTGAGGGGGGGAAGGGAAAGTGTTTGTAAAAATTAAAAATTGAAAAAAAAAAAAAACAGATATATCAAGTTAATGGCTTAACTATATAGAAAAGTATGAAGTATTAATTCAATTTTTCAAAGTGAAGAAAGAGAAGAAAAGAAAGAAAAGAAGGAAAAGAAGGAAAGAAAGAAAAAGAAAGAGGCCTCCTTTCTCTGTGTCTATTCTACATTCTACCTTGGTTTCCTTTTCCAGGAATGGGTGTCTGTATGGCAGACTGTTTCCAGAGGGCACAAAGACTCTTGGCCCAGCAAGACCCAGACGTTCAAATCTGGATGATCTCCTTCCATTGCTGCAGCTGCTCTTTGGCAGCCTGTGCGGGCCGATGGGCTGGCGGCCCTGGATTTGCCTCTGGGCCTGTCATCTGTCGTGTCATTAGACTACTGATGGGCTGTCGCTGCTTGCCCTTTAAGCTTATGCTTCCCTTCTTCCAACTTTGACTGTCACCAGATGACAAAAATCAAGCAACCACACAGCCCTTCATTCTGCTCCAGATCCCAGTGGTTGGATCATTCTCACGGTGGAAAACAGAACCTTTCTGTTGTCTTCCCAAATACTTTGGGTGTATATATTCCACAGCAAATGACCAGAATTAGAATGCATTTGATGTACCGTGCTTTGCTAGTATTTAATGCCACACTACCCTGAAGACTCATCTCCCCTTTTGGTATTAATTAGATTATTTTCTGTCACTTTCATTTCAGTTTGCACCTGATTCTGATATATACTGTTGCTTATTACCAAGTGAGTTGTTTGGTAAGCTAGAAGTATGATAAATTATATATGATATGTATCACTGAATCTTTCTTTGGCTGCTTCCTGGTACATTATCATTTGGGAAGGGACTATTAAAATAAAATATTAAAGAATAAGCAGGAACAGCCTACTGTTCACATGTCCAATGGCAAGAGAAAATTACAGGTTTCATTGTATATGCGGCACCATCTGCCTCTTCGCCGAGACTGAGCCTTCGGCTCTCCCAGGGGAAATAGCTGTGGATAAGTTATTCAATTAGAACAGCATTATTGGCCAGCTACCTTGGAGAATTGGGTTGATGATGTTGTGATTATCCTGCTCTACATTCCTTCATGCCTCCGACAGGCTGCAGCGCATTGCAACTTCCTTAAGTGTCTACTGAGCCCTACAGTAGAGGTGAACAATTGGAATGAAGAATATCAAGGATTCCTGAAAGAAAATCAATTTTGAATGAACTTTTCTTGCTTAGCCACAGCTTCAATATTCTGAGTCATACTGTATTTTTGTGGACTTTCATTGAATTAAGTGACAGAAACGGCAGTAGGGAGGAAAGTGAATTTTATGATATGCATTTAACCTATGGCATTGCACAAAATAATTCTTCATGTATGATTACAAGGCAAGAAAATACTCAGGCCTCCTTAAATACGACATTAATCTTAGGGGAAATAGCGTAGGGCTCTAATGCTTTTTAATAATGTCTTTAGCTGTTCTTCTTTTGAACATTTTATCATAAAAAGTAATAATTATTTATGAGTCCCTCTCTCCCATGAGGTCAGAGCCCTTTACAGATTGTGCCATTCTACCAACAGCTTCTGAAATGGGAAATTGTTGGGGACATTCATTGTTATCTTTAGGATGTCATGGTTTGCAAATAGAAGATCCAACAATATTCCTCTTGCTTCATTCAAATACACAAACACATACAAACATATAAAGTATTTTTATATGCTTTTAATTGTGTTTATGAAGAAAATTGGAAATACAGAAAAATGTTTACATTTTAAAATATAAAATCATTTATTTTCATACTTCTCAAAAATATGTATATGTACTTATATAATGTGTGTGTACATATACACACCCTGGTATAGCAAATTTTTTTGGGGTGCTTATTTGCACCCCAGGATTAATTCTGGTCGGCCTGTATGGTTGCTAATTGAACAGAACCTCAAAGGCTCCGGTGCTGATGGCTCTCTGTATTTCAGCTCTCATGAACATGAAAGTTCATATTCTTCGTCCACTTTTTCTTTTGAGATTTTGGTGTTTTGACTTAGTTTTAGAAGTTTCTGATATATTAGGACAATAACCATTCATTACAAAAAATTTTCCCCAGTATGTCATTAATTTTAATTTGGCTTATGATATTTTTGATGTTCAAAAGTGTTGTTATATGTAGTTAATCAAAGCTATTTTTTCACTTGTGTTATTTTCACTTCTATGCACTTAGAAAACCTTTCTTAAGTTAAATATTTACTAATATTTATGTCCTTGTTTTAAAGGTTGTAATTTATTTTCTTTTAACTATTGAATCCATCAGACATATATGTATGTATATATGCATGTATGTATGTTTGTGTAAATATGTTTTTAGTATTAAATGGTCTAATGAGTACTTTTAAGTATATCACTTTATTTCTATATAGGATACCATTGTATGCATATCCTATAACTTGTTTATCCATTTTTCTGTTACTGACATGTAAATGCTTCCAAGCTTATACATTTATAAATGTTGCCACAATAAATAAACATTTTTGACATGTTTTCTTGTGCTTATGTGTGAGTCTTTCTCTAGGATGTATACCTGGATGTTGAAATAACTATTTAATAGACTGTGTATGCCTAAGACTTTTCAAGATATTGACAATTAGTTCTGAAAAAATGGTTTAACCAATTTACCTTTTTACCACCATGTATGAGAGGTCCCAATGATCCACATAAGGATGTAATTTAAAAATTTTTGATTGCATGATACATATGATAGTGTATCCCCTGTGCTTTTAATTGCATTTTCCTGATTACTAGTGAGGATCAGAAACTTTTATATATTTACAGGACATTGGGGTGTCTCTTTTGTAAGTCATCTATTCATATTTTTGTCCATTTTGTAATTTTTAAAGATCTATTGTTGATTTACAGGAAGTCTTTGTATATTTGAGATTTTAATGCTTTGTCAGTTATACAACTTACAAATATCTTTTCCAAGTCTGTAGATTATCTTTCCAAATTGTTTAACATTTCTTTTGATACACAGTTTATATATATGTAATATATATATATAATATATATATATTATATATATATATATAACTGGATTTATCAATATTTCCATGTTTTGTTTTGTTTTTTTTATGGCAAAGCTGGGTTTATTTTGTACCATAGCAAGGAGAACACTATGTCTGTAAAGCTTTGGCAGTGTCTCAGAGTGGGAACAATGTCAGATTTTTTTGAGAACTGCAATTTAGCTTCAAAGTGGGTCTTCTATAACTGCAGGGGGATTTTGATTAGGATTGGGTAAGGATTAAGACACAACTTGAACAATACTATAAGCCAACTAGACCAAACAGACATATATAGAACCCTTCATTAATGAAAACAGCAAGGTAAGGACTTTTGAGGTAAGAAATTCAAAGAGACTTAGGGTGTAAACTGTCTGTTGATGCTCTCCAACGGAAACATTGATGGTCTTTTGGAAATTCTGCCGTGAATTTCCATGAATTCCCATGAAGACAATGGAATAATAAAGCTATGTTAAGGTGGATGGCTGTGCAGTGGGCAGGGAGTAAGGGAGTAAGTGTTTCAGTTCCTCAGTGTCCAAGCTGAGGTAGATGGGTTCAGCTCTCCACCTTGTCCTTTGAATCAGAAAAGTTTTCTTCAAATAAGCTATAGCTAGACAAGCTATATAATATATTTTCACAAGATGTATATGAGCTGTGTGTGTATGTTTTTGATACAATGTAATCTGTATAGCTTTTATTTATTTATTTTTATTTTTTTTATATTTTTATTTATTATGGGTAAAAATCAAAATTCTCACAATACATACAAACATTT
>JAKSZT010054334.1:31839382-32029555 GCA_026826555.1 Tolypeutes matacus
TTTATTATGGGTAAAAATCAAAATTCTCACAATACATACAAACATTTGCAAAATGATATATAAATATATATGCATATATGTGTATTTGCTTACAAAAATGTTATTTATATATATATATATACATATATTTTAAGAGGTGCTTAGATTACCCAAAATATTACACGGAACCCACTGGGATTCCCATGTTGCCCACCTCCCACACCTCCCACCACATCCCACACAAACATCTCCCACAGTGTGGCCCACCACCCTCAATGAACTTACACATCCTGGAGCCTTGCCAGCAGGTGTGTGATTAAGATGTGGGTAAAGAGTCTCTGATTATGATTTATTAGGTATCTTTCTTCTTTATTATCCTCTCTGGAGTTCTGCCTATCTTCTTTCTTGTATCTCTTGAGGTGTGGCTCTACTTCATTCTTAACATCCTCAGTCATAGGCTTGTTATCAATTCAGAGAACTTCTAGTCTCTGCATCCCAGTTTAGCAGAATATCTGATAGGGAGAGATAATCAGATATCATAGTTCTAGGTCTTGTTCAGGGAGATTTCTCATTAATGTCCACTGTCACCTAAGAAGGGTCCTGCTTCCTCTTTGACATTTTCTCCCAAGATTGAACACAGGACTCATCCCTTAACTCTCCACAGTGTAGCTGGACCCAGCCAATTTGTGATGTCATCTGCTTGTTCTGTGGATCTTGGGAAAGTCTACTTCATGTTGTCATCTGCTTTTGGGGGCTCTTGAAAGAGCCTCAGTGTAAGGTTGCCTGTTGGGGTACATTTCCATTTGGAGTAAGGCTTGCATTTCCTTAATCCTGAAACATGAATCCAAGGTTGTACTCATTGTAGTTTTAAATTGGTGCTTGTGATTAGGAAGAATGGATTAAAGCTTAGTCTTTTGGGTGTGTCTTTTCCAGAAGACTAGGTTTCCAACCTGAAGATCATATAAGAACTGCAGTGGGATGCCTGGGGGAAAGGCAGACCTAACCTTTGCCTCCCTCACAGCTTCATTGGATGGCACTCTTCCCCTTGAGTCCAGGTCCTACTGGTCTTTTTTCATTTCCCCAAATTTTATTTCCAACTGTAAGATCCTTCCACAGGTTATTCCCTCTCACTGAGTTCCATGTGGCTTTTGCTTTGTGTGTTTTGTTTTAGAAATCTCTCTTTCCCTAGATCACGAAGACACTAATCAATATTTTCCTCTAAAATTTTTGAAGTTTTCCTTTACACATGTAGATGTTTTAATCCATGTACAACTATTTTGTGTGTGTATAGAGTGTAAGGGATGAATCCCTTTTCTCCCAAGATAACTATCTATTTTTGAACCACTTGTTAAATATTCTGCTTTACTTACTGCTCTGCACTGCCTCCTTTGTTATATATAAAATTTCTGTATATGGTTGGGTCTGTGCTTGGCATTCTGTTCTGTCTTCTTGGTGGATTTGTCTTTTTCCATGCCAAAACCATGTATGTGTCATCCCTACAGCTTTATCAAAAATGTTTGTATTTAATAGAGCAAGTCTTCCAGAACTATTCCATAAAATGTTCTTGCTTCTCCTTGATCCTTTGCAACGCTCATTAGTATATAAAACTTTCAAGTAACATTCTAGGTTCTTAGGTATTAGTGTTAGTCTGTGTCATGGGTATATATTGATTTTCATTGTCAATTAATTCGAACATTAGTATCACACTTTTATTAATTGAGGTTATATAATATGTTCTAATATCTGATAGGGCAAACACCCCTCTTCTCTTTTCATGGAAACATTTTTTAAAATCTTGTATATTCTTGTCTGTTTATTGTTCTCCCAGTGGAAAATTAAAAATTTTAGTCAAGTCAAAAAAGTTTCACTGGGACTTTTATTTGTATGGCAATAAACAAATGCATTCAGTTAAAATAATAAATATATTTCTAATAGTCATTCTTTCCATCTAACTAATATAGCATGTCTCTGAATTTTTAAAATTGCTTTTATATTTCTCTATGAAGTATTATCATTTTCTTCATATAATTCTCATTTATTGTTATATGTAATATCTCTATCTAAGGTTGTTTTTTTGTGTTTCTGTAGCGATTTGAATCTTTCATATTTCCCTCACACTTTATATTTGTGAGTTTTTAGGAAACAGGAAAAAAGTCATGTTATTTTTAAACTTTTGTTGAGTCTATGTATTAAACTCTTAATAACTTTAAGTAATTCCATCTTAATTTTTCTGGGTTTAATAAGTATATAATCATGTAATATGTAAATAATGATAATTTCTGTCTCTTTCCTCTCCCCACTCTGCTAAGTTTTACTTCATGTTTCATTGCATTTCTCAAAATTTAAGAACAATGTAAAAGTATAATTCTATTAAAAAGGATCATTGCCTTATTGATAATTTAATTAAAAGTTTCTAATATTATACATCAATTACAATGTAATTTTTATCCTGTTGATTTATTCTTCCATGGCCAGTTTTCCAAGAATAATTATAAAGAATAGACATTGAATTTTATTAAAGGCCTCATGGCCTTTAATTGAGATTAGCATGTGTATATTTTTTGCTTTGTTTGCATTTTACTCATGAGCAGTGACGTGCCAAGGGCAAGCAGTGGAAACTGTCTGCCCTGAATGCAAGCAATTGTTTAGAGTTTAGACCAACAAAAATGTTTGGTCAGGGAGGAGCATTTTATCACTAACATTGTTTAGAATTGCCAGTACGTGGTCATAATAAAAGCAGAGGCACTTTTACTTACTTATATAATTGTTTTTAAATCACAATGCACACTCCTATGCCAGTATCCAGGGTTGATAAACCACTGCCTGTCAGATCTTGCAATGTAAGAGATTTCCCAATGAAAGCCATAAAATACTTCTTACAACATATTATGAGTTTTGAAGTATCACACAGAAATCATTATCACCTTCGTTTATTATGAGCTTCCTAGAATGATGCAAGACTTCATGCTGAAGGCTTTACATGTATTAGCTAGTATAATTATCACAGCAATACTATGAGTCACAGTATTACCTTTATTATAAAACTAAGAAAATTATGTTTAAAGATCTTGTCGATGTTAGAATTGGTTTTCAAATCTAGTGTTCTTTCTCTCATGTGTGAATGGATCTTGAACCCACTTTCCCTAATTCTACAGCCTCAAAAGTACTTCTTAACTAAAACCACTTTAATATCAAGAGTGGGACCACATCTAAGAGAAGTCAGCATAAGGATTCAGGTATTATAGGTTAAAAAGTTGAAAACTCCGATTATTCCATGGCAAAATATTTGGAAACCTGTGACAAGTGATTTATTGTAAATAGAGCATATACTAATCCAAGCCAAAGCATAAGGGAGAGTAGATATGAAATTTTAAAATCTTGATATGTATTGGTTGCTCTTGTGCCTTTTAGCCAAATCTGATGTGAAAGAGATATACTGGGGCCTGGTCCATCTAGTTTGCTCTGATAGGGGATGTGCTCTCTATTTGAGGCCCACAATTTATTTTGACTGAGAATCATAAAATTTTAGGCAGCAAAACTGTCTGTCAAAAATGAGGGAGATATTAAGACATTCTCAGGTAAACAAAAGACAGGCCCTGCAAGAAATGTGAAAGGAAATTCTGCAGGTTGGAAGGAAAGGACGCTAGACAATTGACTAAAGCCACATGAAGAATAAAATCTCTGGTAAACGTAATGACAAGAGTAAATACAAATGCCAATACTGTTGTACTTTTGATGTGTAACTCCACTTTTTACTTCCTACAATATCTAAAAGGCAGATGGGTAAAATGGAATGATAAATCAATGGTTTTAGATTCATAATGAATAAATATGCAATCCGTGATAAGAACTATATAAAAGTAGAGGGATGGAGGGGTATGGGAACATTGTTTATGTACACTGTTGAAGTTAAACTGGTAGCAAAGCAAACGAGATTATAATAATTTTAGGACGTTAAATTTAAGCCCCATGATAACCACAAATAAAATATCAGAGAATACACAAACTCATAAAGACAGAAAGTAGAGTACAGGTTACTGGAGGTGAAGGGCAGGAGCAATAAGGAGTTAATGCAAAATGAGTGTAGAGTTTCTGATTTGGGTGAAGTAATGGATGGCAATGAGTGTACTGCAACACTGTGAATGTGATTAATCCCAGTGAGTGGTATGCTTGAATGGTTGGGAAGATTTATGCTGTGTATGCTTCCACTATTAAAAAAAAAAAAAAAGAAATAGAAAGTAAAGAGATAATGACAATTCAGTGCAGTACATGATATTGAGTGGGATCTAAGGATGGAGGGGAAAAGGTTCAAAAGGACTTTATTGGGACATAAGAAAAAATAGAATATAGAATGTAAACTATTATCAGTGTTAAGTTTCTTGAACTTTACATATAAGGTGATTACATAAGATACATATAAGGTGAATATCTTTTTTTGTAGGAAAAGTACATGGACATGTTATGCTTCAATGAGTATGATGCATGTAATCAACTCTCAAATGTTCAGAAAATAATTAGGTAAGTAGAGAGAAAGAGAGAGAGAGAAAAAGAGAAACAGAGAGAGAGGAGGAATGATACAACAAATATTGGCAAAATATTAAAACCGGTGGATCTGTGTAAATGGGGCAGTGGGGGTATGTTGGAGTTCTCTGAATGGTGTTTATATTATTTTTTTCAACTGCCCAATAAGTTTGAAATTATTTCAAGATTAAAAGTTTTTTAAAAATGTATGGGGACAAATCAGTTAGAAGACCCATTTGGTATCAGCATCTTTGCAGGAAAGAAGAGATGCCTGATGGACCCGATAACAGGAAACTGAAACATTGCCAACAGGTACTCATTGGAAAGCCTGGCAACCAATTTAAGAATAAAAGTTTAAAGTAGGAAGGGTTTTTGCAGGGTCTAGTTCAAGTGAGTACAAATGTTCACCATACATTCTAAAGAGCATGAAATCTTGCCCTATGAATTCTCAAAATAATCAGCCAAATTTCTCTGTAAAACCCGCACCCCAACCTGAGATGAACCAGCTGAGTGTAGAATCCAAATTGACCAGAACTAGGATCACAGGAGAAAATAAATGAATATAAGTGAAAGGAACAAGGATGGGAAAACTCAAAAACAAAGAAGCCATACTTTTGAACACTTTATGAAAACCACTAAAGAAGACTATCAAACTAAAAAAAAAAAAAAAACAAAAAAAAAAACCTATCCTTATTAATTTCTTCCTCCCAAAAGTACTGGAAAAATAAATTTTTGGAGTATTGAGCAAAATGAAATAATTTCTTATAATAACTTTGTATGGTCAAATCTCATATTAAAGTTATTATAAGAAATAAGGGGGAAAGATGAGAAATTATATTCCTACAGAGTATTGGGATAACTTTTTCAATATATTTAATCAACTAGATTCTATAGATATATTCAAACAATGATCCCGCTTAATAAGATATGCCTTCATTTTAAGGGCACAGAAAACATTCAATAAAGTTGGACCATTTCTTGGGCCACAAAGAAAATATATCAGCAAAATAATTCAAATCATACTAAAGGAAATTAAGAAAATTGTAGAGCTATGGCATAAAAATATGAAATAAAATTAGAAAAAAATCAAATGAGGTGACAGAACTTAGTAAAGTAGTAGAAAATAAATAAATAATTTCAGAAATGAAAAGTAAGCTAGAAGGGACACAGAGCAAATAAACACAACAGATAATGTCTTAAGAGAAAAAAAAGATTAAAAAAAAGGGAGGGGGATTTAAAAATCAAAAAGAAATGAAGAGATTGAAGGATTGCAGACAAAATCCATCCACATCTACAAATAAGATTCCCTGAAGAAGAAAACCAAAGCAATGAAACAGGAAAAAAAAATTTAAAACCTAAAATTGAAAACACTTTCTTAAAATAAAATTCACTTAAAATTATATATTGAAATGACACACAACCAACCAGAAAAAAATTGACTCAAAATGGCAAACACTAAGACATATTCTACTAAATTACAGAGGGAGGAGAGGGGAGGGGAGGAGAGGAGAGGAGAGAGAGGGAGGAAGGGAGAAAGGGAGGAGGGAAGAAAAATTTATCAAATTTCTCAATAGTAACACTCTATGCCAAACGACTATATTGTAATACACTGAAATGCTTTAGGAAAGAAATAAGAGTTAAGATTTACTTTACATCTACCCAAACTAACTATCAACTATAAAGGCCATATAAATATGTTGTGAACATTGTTCATGTTCCCATGAGCTCCTATGGAAGAATCTACTAGAAAATTAGTTTCTGACAACCAAAAGAACTAGAGAAACAGCAATGTAAGAACTCACAGTAAACATAAAAAATGTTTACTTGTAGAATTAAGATTAATGGAGAGATTATAGTATATAATGACTGTAAACTCTGTCAATGTAGATATAGAACAATGGTAAAACATGGTGGCAGAGAGCAAATGAAAATAGAAAAGGATTATTGAACATAAAGGGATATTACACACAAATTACCTTCCAAAGTCTGGAAGAGAGGTAGGGGAATGAAATGACAAAGTTAATAGCTAATCACTACTCATCATAAGGAACCAATAGGCAATAATCAAAAAAGAAAAATGGTATTGGGAGTGGGGTGGACAATGCATCTAATATAAAAGTATTCATATAAAATTTCCCATTAGAAAAAATATATAATATTCCTCAATACCAAAAAATCTATTTAAAAGAAAGAATGAGAAAAAGACCATTTAAAGACAGACTTGAATGCATATCAATATAACATCCAAAAATACAGTAGAATAGAGGATGTATACATATATAGTCTCTCTCTCTCTGAAATTTCCTTCTCTAAAGGAAAATTTCAGACTGGTTGACAAAGCAAAATTGTACACTTTAAAGGAAGTGATTCAGAAAGTTTTGTTTTTTTAAAGAATGACAAAGACATACCAAGCAAATGCAAATGAAAAGATAGCAGGTCACAATCTTTGTATCTGAAAAGGTAGAATCAGAGCAAAATACATGCACTAAAAGAGACAAACAAGGCCACTTGTTATGCCAATGACTGCAACTTGTGACAATGTTTATTGATATTAATATTTATACAATCAATAGCACAACATCTTTCATAAAGCAGAAATCATAAGAAAAAGCAAACCAAAAAAGAAGGGAGATGAGGGGAATTCATCCAATCCCTAAATTTCCCTAAAATTAATAGGGAAAATGTACTTTTTTAAAAAAAGTGATGGGAAAATATATACCTAGATAAATTTCAACTGGATCAGAGATTTAAATGTGGAAATGAAGCCATACGAGTAATAGAAAGAAACCTGGGTGAATTCCTCTATATACCTGGTAATGATTTTGTTTGAAAAAAATTCTGGAAATTGTAAGGAAAGCATACATTAGATTATATAAACATGTAAAGAAAACATACATGATAGAAGAAATAATAAGAAAATTAAAAGCAGTGATATTTGGAGGGAAATATTTACAACTTATGTCACATACGAAGAGTTAATATTGTAATACATAAAAATCCTATAGAAAACTGGGCTAGAGAAATGAACAAATAGCTAACAGTGAAAGAAATGTAACTGGCTCTTAACAATATAAAATTATATTCAACCTTGCCTATAATAAGATTTAAACTACACTGAGAGACCCTTTCTCACATATTGGCAAATATCCAAAACTTTGACAACATTTTCTTGGCAAGGCTGTGGAGAAATTGGCACTCTTATGTAATGCTACATGGAGCATTATATAAAAGATGCATGGAGGAGAATTTGGCAATGTCTAGCAAAACTGCATATGCTTTTACATTTGATCCAGACATTCTACTTCTAAGAATCAAAAATACAATAGAAAATATCAAAGGAGATTTGTAAAAGGTACATACATACCATATACACAATAAATCATTGCAGGACTATTGCAAAACAAAGGACTTGAAACAAATTAAATGTCTATCAATAGAGGAATTACTGAATAAACCCATAGACTTGCACACAATGGAGAGTCATACAGCTGTAAGAAAGAACAAGTAATATATATATATGTGTGTGTGTGTGTGTGTATGTATATATATATATGAAGTAGTCTTGATAAAAAAGTTGATATCTGTGCATGAAGTGGAGTGACAGAATGAGGTGGAGAGGATAGGGACAGCAGCTAGACTTCTTGAGATATGCTTTATGATCTCTACTAGAATAGCCATATTTATGGTCCATCTAAATCTATTTATGGCTTTGTTTTAATGACTTTAAACATTAAACACTTCACATCCACTTAAACTATAATCTCCAGGTAGATCAATTCTCTTTAAATAATAGCATGAATAGTATGGTCATTTAAGACTGAATTTTTGTAAAGATCATTTGTAATGATTTTAAGATGAATACTCAAAACTCATTCATAGAATTTGATTATAGTCTAATATCTTAGGGAAGTGGTGCACCAGTACTGAGGGAAGAAATAAAAGATTTAAGGATTTTACAGGAGAAATGAGGAAGTTATGTGTAGGTAAGTGGCCATGGTGTGGGACTAAGGGGGTGGGGGCAGCTCTAGGCCCTGATGCCAAGAACAATTCCATTCATTGTACATATAAGGATTCAATGTAAGATTTTCTTTATAGAAGAGGATCTGTAGCCCATATAACAGCTTAAATCTACAAAAGATTATATTTTACTCCATATATGTGGACTGTAACAAAATACAAATATAATAACTTGTATAAAAAAGGAAAAATGGAAGAGTTCCAAGATCAGGAATAAAAGGAAAAAAAATACGCGTATACCAAATGTCAACACAGTTGTTGTCACTGGACATAAAATTGGCTCTAGTCTTCCTAGAAGTCAAAATAAAAGAAACCAGATAAATTGCATTTCTCTTAATTCCAGAAAGAAAGGAGAAATGTAATTCACAAAGTATTTCCTGGCACTGTATTTAGAAAGAAACTTATTGGAAAATTATATGGAAAATAAGCAGAGAGTTTATCAGTCAGAACTCCTTCAGCTTTGAGTAATGGAAAACCCAAACCAAAGTAGTTTAAAAAATAAGGAAAATCTTGAAGAAAAAAGATGACATTCCCAGAGATGTTCCTGAAGAACATCTCTTCATGACTCATTCACCCAATTTGAAGTACCTTTTCTGTAGCCCAATAAATGCCTGGAATAAAAGGAGGGGTAAGCCAGCCAATATTTGTATACTCCATAGAGTAGGGCTGAATGTTGTAACAAAACTGACTTCTGCTAGGAAAGAGGAAGGAGGTAGGGGTATTGTGACAGGTGATCCCACAATGTGTATTATGATGATTTAAGGAAAATGTTCTTATCATCAGCTTCACCACAAACACCAAGATGGATTTCATGTGACCAATTCTGGTTCATCTATATTAAAAAGAGTCAGGGACTCATACTAAAGGATTCTCAGCCAAGGCTAATGGGATTCAAATATGTAGCGTAGTTATCTAACTTTTGCCAAAAGAGATTGAATGGTGAATTCCTAAATGAATGAACTGAAAGCACAAACCTTTGGAGTTTTCTAACTCAAATTAGACTTTAGACCTATAAACTGTTAGAATATCATGGAGTTTCAAAAACTTAGCAAGCAAATGTTGGGAGAGGTAGAGGGAGCCACTAAGCTGAAAATCCATCAACGAAGAAAGCAGAGAAGAAGGCAATCTTAAATATGCTGTTGTAAATGATTCCTTCCTAAATAGCACTTTCTAATTGTATTGATAAGTACTCTATGTCCTAGAAAGTAAATTATTTTAGATTACTTCTGTGAAAAGGAACTGAGATGCAAGGATTCTCTAAAAATAAACCCATAGGCATGAAAACCAGCGAAGAGGGTAGGGTTGTCAATCAATTATGAAGTATTCTCCACAAAGGGAAGATCACCTTACCTCTTCACAGAAGTAGGCTGCAGGAATTCCTACAGGGAAAATAGTTTTTACCTAAGAATGCCTCTTTGAATAGGCTCTAGCACTTAGGCAAAATGCTTGACAGTGACCATAAACTTCCACATTAGAGAAAAGAAGAATATGCCTTTCCCTAGCTCATGTTCAAAGATATGTTCGAGAACAGTGCCATAGGCATAGTGTGACCTCGGTAACATCCTTGTGAGAATTAATTCTCTGCATCAGGATCACTAAAGTGAAGGCCAAGATGGCTTTTTGGCCCACTATATCTGCTATCTAGGTAACCAAATAATTTTTCTAAACATGTGGGGTTATTTAAAAGTGACCCATTCAAAATTAGAGAATGTTTAATGCAGATGATCTTAGTTTTCTTGTTGTTATACTGAATACTTCTTTCCTGAAAGCAGTTAAATACCAGAATCATTTGTTTGTTAAGGCCACTCTTGTTTCATGCTGTTAAAGCTGTCATCACTTACTGGAAGGAACTATACATATAGTTTATCTTAAAAAGCAATCAGATCATTAAGGTATAATTTTAAAAAGGAGGGGGAGCAACTGAATCAACACTCAAAATATTTTAGAATAACTGGGAATCTGTTAGCATCCTGCATCTTGGCCCATAGCCATTTTCCTGTCCACAGAATCAATGACAAATGAAAAGTTAATGAACTCTACCAAGAGACTTACACTGTTGAATTGTTCAGGATTGTATTCAGTTGCCTATTACAAAAATCTGACAAACAATGGCTCAGACAAGTAAGGATTTTTTTCAATCTCACGTAACAGGAATAGAGCTATAGTTCCTGTAGGGATGATGCACAAGGAACCAGGATGCTTCTTCCTCTGGATATTATGTACTTGTGACATCCAAATTCAGGTGGCTGTTATACTTCCAGGTATTGTTACCAAGCAAGTGAGCTCATTGTTCAATGTACACAGAAGTCAATGCTATGACACTAGGATGTCAAGAAAAGAGAGTTTTATAGCAAGGCAGCCAAGGAAGGGGGCAAGAGCAAGCTCAAATCTGTCTCCCTGAATTGGAGGAGCTTAGGGCTTTTTATGGGGCTTTAAGCATGGGATAGACTAAAAGAATTGGGTAACATTGCAGGTTGTGGGTGGAAATAAGACCCCATGCAGATGGAGATCATGCCAACTCATACATTGCATGATCAGATAATGGTGTCCTTAGTATGACAAATGGGAGGAGATTTAACAGAATGGACATCATTAGGTTACTTTGGGTCATAGTTATTAGGAAGTGCACAAGTATGATCTTGGGAAGTCTTAAAAAACTGGTAAAGACTAGTTGGGTTGGGAATAGACTGGCTATAAGGGGCTCAGGTTGCAGGGAGGCTGCAGTGAGGTCAGGGATGTATCCAGTTACAAAAATGAGTAAGAGTTAAAGAATCCTGTTGCAATGGCTTCAGCATTATATCCATGTTTAAGTAAAAAAGAAGGAGAAAAATAGAGAGGTAAAAATTTACACCAATTTAGGGTGTATATATGTGTATGGGTATGTAACACATGCCCATACTTATTAACTATGATACCAGAAGGTCCCATTTTTACATTTATGTTACATTGGCAAGAGCTAGAATATATGAGCTCCCTTAGCTTCAAGAGAGTCTTAGGGTGTACGTATTTTTAATGTAATGCATTGCTTCCCTCCAAAATTTAGTTAATAAAAAATAAGGGAAAAATGTAGACTGTATAGGAAATAAGGAATATCTCACTCAATTAATCTTAGCAAATTTCTCTATAATTTTAAAAAAGGTTACAGCAGTGTAAATTCTAGAAAGTTGAATCTGAAACCAATTGTTCTTCACATCACATAGACTAAAAAGCTATTCATTTATTCACACAAGAATCATTTGATAGTTAATTAAGTAATTTATTTATATTATGGCTAGGTACTATATGAGATGTTAATGACACAAATGTAAGACCCATCGCCTGCCCTCAAGGAGCTTACAGTCTGGTAGGTGAGAGAAACTGTTTTAAAACATAAAAGTACAGTTGTCAGTGGCATCAATAAAAATGAAAAAAAGTGACAAATTGTATCTGAGGTGGTTGGAAAGGGGAGTGTTCAGGAAACACTTCATGCCAGAGTTAGTCATTGAGAAGTATCTTGAAAGAAAGTAGGCATTTGCTAAATAGATTGCCTTGGGATGATATGGAGGAAGTTGGGCATTCCCATAAATTTATACAAAATCACACAGGAATCAAAGAGTTTGGTATATTTATCATATAACAGAACCCAAACAAACAATATTCTTTGGTTGCATAAAGTTATGAGGGAATATAAAAATGAAACTATTGAGTGTAAAGTAAAACACTTTGCTCAATATAGTCAATAACCAAAAGGAACATTTTTCAAAATAAAATTATCTCAATTCCCAAACTTGTTGATTACAGAGAAAGCCCCAGTAAATCATAGATTGAGTTCTCCTGAAAATTTAAATAGAAATGGCAATTTTGTTTTCCGACACCACAGCAACACAATAGTGCTGCAGTGGCATGTAATAGGGGGTTTTCATGGCTTCTAGCCTGGGGGTAAAATAGAATTTGTAATTCATAGTTCATCTCTCCCAGCTATATTGCTAAATCCATCACTTCCTCTGGCTCAAAGGGCAGAAATGTCCCTGTGGAGTATATCACAGCATCTTTATTACTCAACATTTCAATTTGCTTGGGCTCACATTGTTATAATGACTGACCATGATTGCCCAGTAAAATTAAAATTTTTGTACAATATGAATATCATTGCTAATAGGTGAATTCATGGTAGGGCCACCTAAGTATTTCTTATTTGTTCCCTCTTTGCAACTGGATTCTTCTTATTTTGGTTGCCATCCTATCTTCTGAGCATCACTGAAGGATGATGAGGCATCCTGAGACATGTATCAGTGGGAAGGCATTACCGCACATGGGGCTGAAAGTTTAAGGGAAAGAAAAACAATTTCCAGAGATCAGTGAGTAATGCAACTTTGAGGTGGAGTCCCCAGAGCAGGAGATGTAGGTGTAGAAGGACACAGCTATTGCCGGAGACATGGCACCAAAGAAGGGAGCATTGGAGAAAAAATGCTTTGACATTCTTCTCTTCCCTCCCCATGTCCTATTGATGTCTTCCATTGGCCAAACCCAAGGAAAAACCAGGTGGGCAGCCTCTCAGGCGCAGAACAGGAAAGAAAGGAGAATGGATCTGTTGAGAGACAGGCAAATGGAGACTGATCAGGAAGTCACTCTGTTAATTTTTTTAAAGTTGAGAACACTTATTTTTCACATTCCAGAAAGCCCCAAGCATCAGCTAGTAAATCAGATCTCTTGGAGCGTGGGCATTGAATTGATGGGGGAAAATCTAGTAACATTCACTGTACTATTGTTTAAAGGCATTTTTTGCCTTGGTTTGAATTATAGCTTCATTATTAACTTGGTCAAGTTATTTTACCTCTAGAAGCAATTTTCCCACTTAACAAATGGGACAAATAATACCCACATAGCAGAATGTTGTGAGAATTAAATGAATAAATAAATGTAAAGCTCTTAGGAAAAAAGGCCAAAATATATTATTGTTATTAATATTATTATTTTATTTAAAACCATGCTGTAAGAATATATTCATTGAAATAAAAAAAAAGTGTTCACAGAACAGTAAGTTTAAAAATTGAAAGATAAAAAAACATGCATAGTTTGGTCACATTTTTGTAAAAATTTTATATAGAATGGTGCCCAGCGGAGAACTTTAAATTATTTTTGCAAAATGACTGCACTTAAAAGTTGCTAGCTATTTTTAATAATACAAAGAACACACGACTACTATGGAATATGATTCTGTTTTGGAAAGGAAACCGTAAAGGCCATTTCATTTTACTCATTATGGAAAATGGCCCACATCATTGACTAGTCCACAGATCTTGAGAAATTACCTTCAGAGGATTCTCTCTGATAGACTGTGGTTACTGACATCAGGAGCAGTGATTTCTGGTTCCCACTTAATTATCCACTGCACCATCATAATTCTCTTATGATATAAAATCTATCTTAAGCCTCGGGTTGTGAAAGGAGGCATTATGTCCATTTTTTAATGCGAGATAGACTGGAGAAAGGTAGCATAATATTGAATCAATAAGAAGAACCATGTGGCTATTTGAACTATAAGGAGTTCTACAATGAGTAAAAGGAGAGTCCTTTAAACTGAGAAAATTCAGTCCTTCACCTTCTTAAAACATTTGTGTTCTACACCAGAATGTATACATTAAGTTGAGAAAAGTTGAAAATTTAATGTAAATTGTTTGCTGTCAGGCTGATGTGATATATAAAGATTTTATAAAGATAAAGATTGACAAGTAGACAACAATCAAAGAACATCTATATTAAAAGTCAACATTCTGAAATGCCAAAGACATTGATTTAGTTTTCCAAAACAACATAAAGTTGAAAAAAAGAAATCACGAAACATGATGCAAATGAATGTTTCATGGTTTATGTTGGAAACTATATTCCTCAATTATATATTAAACTCTGCCCATCTTTCAGTTTTCATTATTACCACCCTACTTCAGGCATAATCATGGCTTCCTACAACCACCTACACTTAGAATAAAATCCAAACTCATGCCTTGAGGTATAAAACTCTTCCCACTACCCCATCTTTCTCCTGCATAACTCTAAAACTCATCTACAAATCTCCAGATCACTGAGAGCTTCATATTCAATTACCCTTGAATATAAGAAGTTTTTTTCTCAACTCAGGAACTTTCCACTTGCTCTTCCTTCAGCCTGGAACACTTTCCCTTAAGCCATTCACATTTGTTGGCTTTTCCCTCTTATTCTGGCCTCATTTCAAATGTCACCTTCTCAGAGAGGCCTTTCATGGCCATACTTTCTAAAGGCCTTGAATAGTTTATTTTCTTTGGGATTTATATCAACATATGAAATTATATCTTTTATTTGTTTTCTTGCTCTTATTTTTGCCTTGCTGGTCTAGGGAGAGTCACTGGAGATATAATATCTGGACAGCTCAGAAGCCCAGTGGGATGTGGTGATGGCTAAACAGCTACCCTCAGACATTCACTACCTGCTCACCTCTTACCCTATCCAGGTTTGGTAAAACACAACCTAAGGGCACTGCCTCTTCTACATGCTGGCTATTTTTAAGAGCCATTACCTGATTGAAAATCAGCAAACAGACTCATCAACAGTGGTTCTGTGTGCTTGGGTTTCTCTGTGCTGGGGCTCATCCCTTTCCCACTCCTCATATATCCAAGAATAAATATATTTAAGACAAATATTCTTAAAATATAAGAAAACTCATTTACCTTATAAAACAGGAAAAAGTAACTATAGTTTAAATGGAAACAAGTTGTAATATTAAATATAGGGTAGAAAAATTACAGAACACAATGGGTGGAATAAAAAGGCTAAATCAACAGGCAAAAGAAATTAGTGAGGTGGAATATCAAACAGAGAAACTGTCCTTGAGAGGGAACAGGAAAGGAAAAAGAGAGAAAATAAAAAGAAACATGGATAATAAAAATATAATCACCAAATCTAGAAAATAGGTATCCCAGGAGGAGAGTATAAAGATTGGGTATAATTAAATATTTCAATTATGAATTAAAGAAAAAGATGAAAGACCTTGACTGAAAGGGTTCATAGAGTGCCAAAACCTACACTCAGATATAGTAATATTTAGGAATATGAAAGAAAATTTAGGAAATTCCAAACAGAAAGAGTAAATCATCTAAAAAGAACAAGAATCATACTGACATTATACATTTCAACAACAATACTAGATTAAAAGGGCAATGGAATTATATTTTAGAACAAAATAATTTTGAAATTAAACTTTGATATGCAACCAAGCTATCATTTAAATGGGAAAGTATAATAAAGGTCTATTCAGAAAAAAAAAAAAAAAATCTATGCAGACACATGTCTTCAAAGGGTTTGCCACACAGAGACTCACTTTAAAAAGGTTCTTGGAGGAAGTAATGAAATAAGAAGGGTAGTAAATGCTGTAGGTTGTTATAAGAGATGTAGAAAATAAGGATTATAAAATAACATCAAATTACATGTAGACATATTGTCCAAGAAAGCTGAGAAAAAAAGCAAAGAAAAAAAATTTTTTTAAATATGCAAAAACTCAGAATCAAAATTCTACATAATATCAACATGGGTAGAAAAAATCCAAATGGACATAAGTATATACTAAAATACATGTTTTATAGAGGGGAATATGGAATTGACATGTGAATAAACTTGAATGTGGGGAATTAAGTGCAACCACCATAAAAATCAACAATTCAAGTACCGACAGCATTCTGGGAACATGGCATTGGAGTAGGCAGGCAGGGCTCAACTCTTTCACAAAAACAATGGAGAAAGGGCCAAAAGCTGTCCAAGGGACCTGCTTTGAGGGTCAGCAGACCAGGACAGTACTACACAACTCCCAGGAGGGTGAGGGACAGAGAGACTAAGAACTGGAAACAAATGTGAGTTACCAAACCCCTGAGGTGGTTGGGAAGGGCTCCCCTTCCCTACCCAAGGATATTAAGCTGGGGTGAAACCCATGGCTCACTGCAGGTGGCTGAAAGGGAAATAGACATCTTCTTCCCTGTCAGCTGTTACAAGGGAAAAGAGAGTGGAGTCTGGGGGCTTCTCTTCAGTGAATTTGGCCAACAGAACCTGCTTTGAATCTTGGCTCCGGGAAGACCAAAATACAAGAAAGCTGAGATTGAAAGAAACACTTCGGTGGAAAGGTACGCAGACTAGCACCATCTGCTGGCTGGTCTGGAAATTGCATGGAGAAAAACTGCTTTTAGGTCTCTGTTAACATGAACTCCTGGGAGAAAATCTGCACCCCATTAGTGTTTCCCTGGCCCCATTTTGATAACTTAAGATGGGCAATTTTAAGTACTTAGAATAAGTTGAACCAAATAGCAAAGAAAAGCTGTGGGAAAAAATAGGCAAGAGAGAGAAATTGGCCTTCAGAGTAAATTCACAAACATATTCAGATGCCTAGACATCAGCAAAAAATTACAAGCCATACTAGGAAACAGGAAGAGACGGCCCAGCCAAAGGAACAAACCAAATATCCTGAAAAGATACAGGATTTAAGACAATTAATCAGTGATAATCACACAACTCTCCTAAATCAATTCAAAGAATTGAAAACAATATGACTAAAGAGATAAAAGATATTAGGAAGACACTGGTTGAGCATAAAGAACAATTTAAAAGTCTGAAAAGAAATGGTTATGAGGTTATGAGAATGAAAGTCACCATGGATGAGATTAAAAATACATTAGAGGCACATAAAAGCAGAATTGAATTCCTCCAAGACAGAATTAGTGATTTTGAAGACAGAACATCTGAACTGGAAAAGATTAGGGAAACAGAAAGAAAAGAAAAATGGAAAAAATGGAACAGGGTCCATACACCTTATTGGTGTCCCAGAAGGAGAGGAGAATGGAAAAGGGTCAGAAAGAATATTTGAGGAAATAATGACCAAATACTTCCCAAGTCTTATGAAAGATATAAATATCAATATCCAAGAAGAACAACACACCCCAAACAGAATAAATCTGAATAGACCTACCCTGAGACACCTATTATCCAGAATGACAATTATCAGAGATAAAGAGAGGATTCTGGAAGCAGAAAGAAAAAAAAAGCAAAGGAAACCTCAAGATTAAGTGCAAACCTCTCATCAGAAACCATGGAGGCAAGAAGACAGTAGTATGATGTATTTAGGTACTGAAAGAGAAAACTGCCAGACAAGAATTCTGAATCTGGCAAAATGTCATTCAGAAATGGGAGTGAGTTTAAAGTCTTCAAAGACAAGCAAAAACTGAGAGACTATGCTACCAAAAGACCAGAATTACAAGAGATACTAAAGGGAATGCTGCATCCTGAAAGGAAAAAACACAAGGGCAAGAAACTTGGAGAAGAGTTTAAGATATGAAACAGAATGCCAAAGGACAAAAAGGATAAAGTAAGTAATGCCTTTACAGCAATAACCCCGAATGTTAATGGCTTAAACTCCCCAATAAAAAAACATAGACTGATAGAATGGATTAAAAAATATGAGCTATCCATATGCTGTCTACAAGAAACTCACTTCAGATGTAAGGACGCACCCAGTTTAAAAGTGTAAGGCTGGAAAAGATATTCCATGCAAAGAGTAACCACAAAAGAGCTGGAGCAGTGATACTAATATCAGACAAAATATATTTTACATGGAAAACTGTTACAAAGGATGAAGAAGGTCATTATATATTAATAAAGGGGGCAATTCACCAGGAAGGAATAACTATACTAAATAACCTGAGTTTCTCAAGATACATGAGACATACACTGGCAAAATTGAAGGGAAAAATAGATGTCTCTATAGTAATAATTGGAGACTTCAATACACCACTCTCAGTATAAGATAAAGATAAATAAAGAAACAGAGAGCTTGAGTAATATGATAAATGAACTAGACCTAACAGACATCTATAGAGCACTGCACCCCAAAACAGCAGGTTATACATTCTTTTCAAGAGCTCATGGATTCTTCTTCAGGATATGCTGGGTCACAGGACAAGACTCAATAAATTTTAAAAGATTGAAATTACACAAAATACTTTCTCTGATCATAACGGAATAAAGCTGGTAATCAATAATGGATGGAAAAAGGGACAATTCATAAATATATGGAGATTAAACACCACACTCTTAAATAATCAGTGGGTCAAAGAAGAAATTGCAAAAGAATTCAGCAAATACCTTGAGAAGGAAAATGAGAACACAGCATATCAAAGCCTATGGGAACGACAGAGCAGGAAGATTTAATCCTTGTGAACAGGCATGTACATAACAATATAACTTCAAACTGTATATAGCAACAGTTGGCAGAATTGCAGGGAGAAATTGGTAAATCCCATTAATTATAAATTTAGATTTTAATATACCCTCCTCTGAAATCCAAGATCAAAGCAGACAAAAAATAAACAGCAATATCAAAGATCTGAAGCATCAATTAAAAAGCTCACTCAGTTGAATAATATAAAAGTGTACAATCAAAAGGTAGAAAGTACGTTTACTTTATGAACCCACAGAAAAATAAAATTAAAAGTTCATGTATTAAACTACAGAGAAAGTTTCATTTTATTCCAGGGTATCGGTGTCATGCTATTCAAACTATGTTCTCCAACTTTAATTCAATAAGATTAAAAATTAATAACAAAAGGATGATATAAAAACCACGATTGAAAGTTAAATAACATCTTACTTATCAAAAATTATAAAGGAAACTTAAAAATACTTAGAACGATTTGAATAACAATGAAAACACTAAAAGACAAAATTTGTGGGACAAAAAGTATGCTAAATCAGTAAGCAAAGCAAAAGTTCAATTCAAATAAATTTATCAGTAAACAAGAAAGACATAGAAACAGAGCATGAGAGCAAACTCCAAGACTGTTGTGAACCAAATATTAGTGTTCCCCGCATACGCTGAGCCAATTAGGCAACACCCGGATTTTGAGAAGAATCCGCGGAAACTTGAGGGGTCACTTTCCTCAGATCAGCTTCCCCAAGTAGAAGATGTTTACTGGATTTAAACAAAGGGAGGTGAGGATAGGGATATTAGGGCCATTGGCACTTTGGGATTGGTTAGTAAACATTCAAACTGATTGCAAATTTGTTTTATCACTGGCTGTGCCCACGTTTAAGTTAAAGGTTGTAAAATTTAAAAATAAATAACTAAATAAAATAAATAGTTATAAATTGGTTATTATATGAGGAGTGGGTTTATAGTCGGACGTCAAATCTCTTGTTATCTTTCAGGTCCGGTATTTTCTTTCCTAGCATCCCTGCTCACTTTGATTACAATCCTGGGTGTTTTACATCTCAGGGTTATTTTTAAGTCTGCCCGTGTTTCGCTAATCTTAGTTCTATGGGGAAAGAAGAAAGCAAGGACTTGTCCGTGGGTTAGATAAGTCCCTCATTATTCTTAAAAGAGGGAAGTGAAAGTTTTAACACGTTAGTATGGGGCAGGGTACTTTAGAAGATTAGTATTCGGCAGTTTCAGTAAGTGTGAATTTTGTACTATTATAATAAGGCAAAGTTTTCTTCTAGGTCAAATTTTTTTTTTGACTGCGCATATCTTTGTGGTTAGAGCTAATTAAGGCTAGAGCTGTTAAATACAACAAATTTCTCTCCACAGGCTTGTGATAAGAGGTGGATTACAGACAGAAAGAGAAATGGAAACTTTTACAGCCTAGTTAGGGAGTGAGTTGTTTCCACAGTGGAGGTTTTGAAAAACGGCTACAAAACAAGAAGAAAGGAAATAATAAAGACGAGAGCAGAGATTAATAAATTAGAGAACAACCACCCAAAAGAATTTAATACAAGCAGTAATTGGTCTTTGGAAATTTCAATAACATAAACTTTTGGTGAAAGCAGTCAAAAAATAAAGAAGAAAGAATATGCAAATAAAAGTATAAAATTAAAATGATGAAATAACAACCAACCAAGAGAGTTAGAAAAATAGTAAAGGAATAATATGAAGAATTATATTATAAAATACAGATGGAGTGGATAAATTAATTGGAAAAGCCAAAATTGAAACCAAAAGAAACAGGAACATTGAATAAACTAGTAATTAAGCATTAAATGAATAAAATGTTAGGCAAAAATATTTTCCTCACCAAAAGACCTAAGCCCTTATTGTTTTATCATATACAAGTTGTTCCAGAATTGGAGGGAAAAAAAGATTTCAAATTGCTCCAGTAATTTTGAAAGTCTACTGAAATCTTGATTCCAAAATTAGGTAAGGTAAAAAATAAAATAAAATTATAGCCCCATTTTATTTATGTATACATAGGTGAACAAGTTAAACACAAGAGTTACTATTTACAAGAAAACTTTATATATATCATGCTCAAGATTCATTATTCCAAAAATGCAAGGATAGTTCAACATCAGAAATGTCATCAGTTTGATATGCCATAATAGTAACCAAAGGAGAAAAAAGAATATATTTATCACAATGGATGCTAATATGCACATGATAAAATTCAACACCAATTTATAATTTTAAAAAAACAAGCCATGGAAAGTTTGGAATAAAATAGAATTTCCCTAATGTAAGTAAAAGGTTATGTAACCAAAAGTTACAACAAATATTATTTTAAATACATAGACATTAAAAATTGGGAAAAGTCAAGGATACTTCTACCAGCAGTACTGTTTATGCTGTTTAGCATAGTATTGGAGATCCTAGCCAAGAAAGGAAGGAAAGAAAGAAGAAAGGGAGGGAGGGAGGGAGAGAAGGAAGGAGGGAGGGAAAGAACGAGGAAGGGAGGGAGGAAGGAGATGTAAGAAGTGACATAAACTGATGAGCCTGTCATTCTTTTTTAGATGGGGGAAAAAAACCCAACATAGTTTATTATTAAAGATAATAAGGGTTTAGCACAGTAACAATACAAGATCAACTAACAAAAACTCTGGTAGCATTTCTCTGTACCACCTAGAATTATTTTTTTTTAAACCTACAAAATAGATTTTTTAAAAAATATATCATTCACCACAGCAAAGAAAATCCTAAAACATCAAAGGATTAACTCGATAAAAATGCACAAAATCTTTGATAAATTAAATTACTGATAACTTAAATATATGCACACCTTATTACCCAGCAATTCCCTAACAAAAAAAATTTTCCCAAAGATATCCTTACATCTAACATGCTCTGACAGCATGTTTAGTGCAGCATTTCTTGTTGTTGGCAGGTATCCTTCAATGGGAAGCAGATGCCACAAGTACAAAGATTGAATGTGCAGACAGCAACATGGCAAGACCTTATGCTGGGTGCAAAATGTAAGAATTAGAATGAGATTTTTTTTTTGAGAATGAGATTTTTTACCACAATATCATCTATGTAGACTTAGACTCCATGCACACAAAAGAACATATACAAACAGAAAGCTATGTGAGCAACATGCTAGAATGGTTGTCCATTACTGTATCTAGGGGTTAGGAGAGGGTGGGTGTGAGGAATGGGGACAAAAGGAAATTAATAAAAATGTAGATAAAATAATAACAAGAAAGGAGCTTGGAATTGACAAATGGTAGATCGTAGAGTGTCATAAACTCAGAACTGTAACTAACCCAGTCTTTTGCCCCTGATATGTGGGGAAAAAAGAAAAGAAAAATAAAGACAACCTCATTCTATGTCTTTAAATAGCTATATTAAGAGCCCTGTAAAGATGGCAGCGAAAGGGGAAGTGAAATGGTTAAGGCTAAGCTGCACTGTTAGTTCCTCAAGATAAATGAGGCGAGGAAGCAGCTCCATTGGTTCTGTGCTGTGTCCATCTTTCTTGTAGCAGAGCAAACAAGACAGCAAAATATTGATTTACACTAAAAAGGGCCTATCTTTGCAACCAGAAGGGTTGGAAACTTTATTTTTTTTTCATTGAGAGCAAATCACTCTTATAAAAGAGTCACTGAACATCTGAAGAGGTAGCTTTGAAAAATAAGTTGCTACACAGTGGGGGGGGGAGGGCTTTATGTGTCTCCTAGAGCAGCATAATTTTCAGCTTTATAATAGTCATTTTTTCTACCTTACCTGGTTCAACTGCCACACAGTATAGTGTTTATTGGGGATAATCCTGGAATGGGGAGAGCTAATGATAGCCTGTGTTACTAGTCTCAGTTTCCTTAAGGCATAATGAATAATACATAACATCATTAGTATGCCCTAGAAAAATAAAGAGGGAAAGGGCATGAGCATAGAGAGATAAAAGTAAGGACTTAGACTGAATCCCAGAGGTGACTGGCATTTAGGGAAATGAAGGATATTACTTACTGCAAACGATTCTTGTTTGCTGCCAAAATGTCAATTTAAAATTCACGTAATAGAATAACCGCTTCGCCACTTGAACTCCAAAAGGAAATAACCTATCTACTTGGGACTTCTTCAAGTGCTTTCAGCAAGTTTGTTTTGGCTGAATATCTGAATTTTGTTTTATTCGTAAATTCTATCCAGGGGAAAAATTATCTGCTTTTAGCTTCTCTAGGAAGAACCCAACTTTTGAGCTTAAAAGAGGAGAGGAAAAATAGCAAGATAGATTTTGGAAAAGTTACGAAGTTACCTCTTTGGAAATTTGAAATGGCATTATTCATCTCACTGATAAGAGTGTAATATTAATTCCATTAGGGAAAAATAAATATTTTTATATTTAAGAACATCCTCGTAATTGAAAGAAATACAAAATGTGTCACCAATGTGGTCTTCAGAGCGTAGATTCAATGGCCTAGGGATAATAAAATGGAGCTATTTAACTTATTTTATCTGCAACATTTTTATTGTTCAATTCAGCTCATAGTCATTAAGGACCTACTATTTATCAAGTATTTTTCTAGGTACTCTGTGTGATAACAAAATAGAAATATGGCCTGTCTCTTGTATCCATAAACTTAAATAACAAACTTTAAAGGAAATATATACATAAACGATGGACTATAATTAATGATACAGTTATTTGTACAATTATGTTTCATGAATTTTAACAAATGTACCACATTAATGCAAGGTGTTAATAAAAGGGTGGTATATGGGAACCCTGATTTTTGCATTATTTTTCTGTAAACCCACTACAACCAAAAAAAGCTTCATTTTTAGGTGAGCAAAAGCATGTCTGATATTTCTCTTTACTAAGATGAAATCTGAGCATAGTAAGAAGAAGAAAACTTTTATGCAAGTTACTACCTTTCAGTTATTATGAAACTCCTACATTTATCATTTACTTTGTTACCACTAGATTTTAAGAAATATGATTGCATAACTAATGACTATTTCTTACAAAAAAGAAGATATATATATATATATATATATATAATAATTGTAATGCAATGTATAATGTGAAAAATAACAAAAATCTACAGAAAGTAACATGCCAGGATAGAAGAGGGAGGAATTGGTTTCTTCCAAGGAATCTGGAAATACTCTATGGAGAAAGTCACATTTGAGCAGGGCATTGAAGGATATGTAGAATTTCAATGGCACTTATGGGAGTACAGCATCATTCCAGAAAGTGACAACAATATGTAAAGAGTAAGGAATATAGAGTACACATCTGTGAAATGGTGAATAGTCTCTTTTATTGAAAGTATGGAGCATGTGGATTTTTTAGACAATGACAGTCATGGAAGGCTTGGCTTAGAGGCATAGAAACTTGAGATATTCTATGGACAATGTCCAGGCTCTGGGACTTACCTGGACAGGGAGTGACAGGATGTGACTATTACTTGTGTAAGAGTGAGCAGGGGAGAGATTGGATCCACAATAACTGGTTAGAACAATTTCACAGAAGTCCAAAATAAGAGTAGTGGGGATGGAAAGGAGGAATGCCTGCAAGAGCCATAACAGACACATCATTTTAACAGGGTTATATGATGAAATGTATTAACATGCTTTCCTCTCTTAAATTTGCTTTTACGTGACTTTCTCCCTATTCCGCCAGAGGCAGATATTTGACTTAGAGATAATTAGGATTGTAATGGCACAAGTGAAAAGAGAAAGAAAAAGATGATGTTAAGCCCCTAAAAATTAAAATAGACTTTTGACAATATTCTTACAGATTAAGTGTTGTTGAGCACTTTACTAATTTCCTATGCTTCCATTAACATATCAAGAACCAATGAATATAGAGTTTTTTTGTTTTTTTTTTTTAGAGTTTTAATATAAGTTACAAGTAGAGAGAAAAGGATGTGATGAATGGGAGAAAGAAAAATAGTTAACATAATAAGAGCTAGGGAGAAATAATCATAGCTAAATTTAGTTTGCTGGACAATGTTCTAAGCCTTTTATTGGGATCATCTATAGTCCTAATAAAATTTCATGATACAGGTGCTATTATTACACCTGTATGACAGTAGGAGGAACTAAATCAAAGAGTTTAAGCAATTTGTCAAGGTCACACAGGGAATTAGTTGAAGATATTGAATTTGAACCCAGGCAGTCTGGCTCCAGGGTCTGCTCTCAAAACCTCTAGGCCTTCCTGTATGAAATGCAAGGGGAGAATGAAATTCTGAGACAGATGATATGAGATGAGAGGTTAGTGACTGCTTTACCTTCTGATCAAACTTTGAGGAGGGTATGGTAGAAAACCCCAGACATCTAAAGGGGAGAGCCAAAAGAAGAGTGTACTTTACCATACCAATTGTTAGAAGGGCTACAGAATTTTCTAACAGGAGATAGATGTTAGCAAAGATCAGAGCCAGTGGGCTAGCCATGGAGCAGTCATTTGAAGGATGTGGGAAGCTGATAACAGAAGTTGCAAGGTAAGAGAGTCTAAACCTGGGGCTGAATGGAAAAACTGACTGAGGGGTCAGAGGATTTGTAGCAACAGTGAGAGCTGAGAGAGCAAGCTGAGGTGAAAGCAAGTCAGCAACTCGAGGACCCCTGAGGACTCCCAACTGTCCCAAAGGACCCAGGAAATTCACCGTCCACAGACTTCATTACAGACACCATCAGGCAAGACATGGGACTTTACCATGGAGGAGAGTGAGAATCCAAGAGCAACACAATGATGCCTTGCTGTTAGATAAGCCTTCTATTATACGAAGCCTGCTTCTGGGGTAAGAGGAAAGAGGTGAAACCTGGAAAGGCTGATTACTTTTGCAAAAGTGACTGCTGTGAACTTGAAGGAACTGCTTTAAATGGAAAAGATTAAATACATTTAATTGGCAATTTTAAGTACTCCCAACACCCCTCTCCCACCCACTACCACCACAATCACTAAAGTTGTGGGCTCAGGAGGGCTTAGAACTATGTAAGGAAATAGTCACATTTTCATGGCACAACCCCTAAGAAATCAGCAGCATGGATTGGATGAGGTGGGTGTAAAGGGCTATGAAAGAGAAGAGCTGCAGCAACATCCCAGCTTCTGAACCTGGGTAAGGGAGCTTAATGAAACCAGTAATCAAGTTAGGGAACATACAAAGGATAAAATCAGGAAGGGAAGTAGGAATGATAGGATCTGTCTAGAGCAGGTTGATTCCAAATTTTCAAACTGTTATTACTGTGGTCCAGCTGGTGGCTGGAACTGGGGGCTTATGGGTCTTTATTGGGGAGTCATTCCCATCAAATTGACAAGTAACGCTGGAAGTGATATGATCACCTGGAATCAAGTACCGAGAGAAGAAAGAAGCAGGATGAGAAAATAATCCATGAAAATGAACCTATAGGATGTGAGGGGCTAATGAGAAGCTAAGACGCACAGAAGAATCAGAGGAGGGACTGAACCTGAAGAATGTAAGGGTGAGGTGTGAAAAGCATCAAAAGTAAAAGCTTTGAGGTAAGAGGAGGTGGTTAACTGGGACAAATGCTGCAGAAACGTTAAATATGAGAAGGACTAGGAAAGGCCACTCAGGGTGTGGCTGTTTGTAGGTCAGCTGCGATGTCTTGATATTCTTTGAACTTCAGCATTGCCAAATTCTGCTTTAGGCGTTCTTTTAATGATAATATTACACAGGCACTCGCATTCATAAAAATACTTTATCTAAATCTGCTTTGCGGGAAGCGGCTGTGGCTTAATCAGTAGGGCTCCCGTTTACCATATGGGAGGCCCCGGGTTCGGTTCCCGGGGCCTCCTGGTGAAGGCAAGCCCGCCACACGGCGTGGTTAGCTGACCCAGCGAGCACAAGCAGCAAGGGGGGGATAAATGAATAAATAAATAAATAAAATCTTAAAAAAAAAAAAAAAAATCTGCTTTGCTCTGTGGTTCCCTATCTAAGAAATAAAATATAATGCAGCTTTAGTTATTCAGCTAGCCTATGAACATGTTAGGAAATTAAATTAACGCTTTCAAGAAAGTGCCGCTCTAGTGACCAAAATAATGGTCTTGAGGTCTGTCCTAGTTAACAAAGCTTCCAAGTGCTTAATTAATGGACAGTTAATAGTATTTGCAATGGGACATTTCCCTGTGCCATAAGTTCTTTCTGGCAATAAGTTATCTACAAAGGTATCAATTAGTGACCTGCAGCCACTAAATGGATTTCTCATTCCAGCTTTCACTAAATGACATCTAAATTTACAATTGCTATAATCAGTCACTCTGCTGTGTACACAGCACTTAGAGCTGTCTTCATATAATATTTGGAAATTACTTGCTTGCTAATATTGTAAATATGAATTCAGAATCTCCAATTAAAATTTCAAAAATTAGTCCTTTTCCCTTTTTAAAAAGCCAGACTTAAAGGTCAATGGTGGAAGACAACCCAAAAACAAAAGTGCTTAGAGACTAAACCTATGCTATAGCATCAAATAAAAAGGCTTTATTTCATTCTTAACATGAAAATGAAAAAAAAATTAAATATATACATCGTTATGTTATCAATTAAAATAACAAGGAGGTTGTATAGTGATTAGAATCCTGTCTTTATTTATTATGTACTCATTTACATGGCTATAAACATGTCAGTTTATAATGACAGACTTAAAATGAGACTCCCCCAAATTTCACAGCGTGTCCAAACAGCTCAAAGAAATGGCTACTGAATACTTTGCTATTGTTTTGTTCTTTTAGAACAGGGGTTCTTAACCATTTTTGTTCAATGGACCACTTTGCCAGTCAGGTGAAAACCTGGACCCCTTCTCAGAATGTAGCAGCAGATAGTTTTATGACACTCAACTAGCATCGGGTCTAACAACTACCATAATTTCAAGGTATGGATGAGTGTAAGCGATTTTTCAAGATATGCAACAACTGTAATGTGATATGAAATGAATATGACTGTAATTTATTGCATACATTCATAAGTGAAGAAAATGCTAGATTTCAGTTAGAGGTCAGAGAAAATAAAGATAATAAGTTGATTTTTTAAATTCAAGCTCACAGACCCCCTGAAATCTTTGTCTGTGGATGCCTGGGTAAGAAGCCCTGTTTTAGAATAAGCCAGTCCTGAGAGAGAATGGCTGACAAGGAATGATAAATCTAGTTGGACATGCCAATACTTGGATTATTAAACAGCAAATCACCAAGCTTATCATGCACCTAATTGTAGCTTTTATCAAATAATGATGTAGAAGAAGAAGAAAAGGAGATAGAGAAGGAGTAAAGAAGGTAACATTTATTGAACTCTTATTTTGTGGTAGTATTCTAGATGTTTGTCTTGTAATCTCTACTGAATCATCACAATAACTTATCTATTGTAATCACTGTAATGATTTATTCTAATAAATACTGTAATTATATTTACTTTACAAGTTAGGAAAATGAGGCCCAAGAGGTTAAGCAAGTTTCCAAAGTTGTGACACTCTGTTCAGGTTTTCTCTTTATAGTACCTCCATTTCTCATCTCTTTGATGTGGCCTATTTCTTAATATTTTGACATATAAGTATGAGTAAACTGATTTATTTGAACCCATTGGCAGATGGGAAGCATATCTCTTCCTCTTCCACTCCAAATGTAAACCATATCTTCATTATTTTTCACTTACTTTGCATCTATCTGCCTTCACTTGTCAGTTTCAAGTAGGTCCCCAAACAAAAGCATGTTAAGCATCAGATTTTAAAACAAACATCAGGTGGCCTTCTATTATGAATATAAGATGGCAGCCAAGAATTTAGTTTCAATTCTAGTTCAAGTGTTGAATAACTTCAGATAATTATTAGTTCTTGACCTTCTTCTTTTTCTCCTTCTCCTTCTCCTTCTCCTTCTCCTTCTCCTCCTTCTCCTTCTCCTTCTCCTTCTCCTTCTCCTTCTCCTTCTCCTTCTCATTCTCATTCTTATTCTTCTACTACTACTACTACTACTACTACTACTACTACTACTACTACCACCAAAGGAAGTGAGGGGAAAGGAAAATATGCTCTGAAGTATTCTTAAAAACAGAAAATAGCATCAATACTAGTTCTTTCAAGAATTGTAAATTCAATTTGATAGTTCTTATTTACAATATAAATAAGCCAAGGTATGGTATATATTCAGGATAGCAGAACATTGCCATTTTAAACAACCCCACTTGCCTTCTTCTCTGTAAAAGATCATTTCATGGTTATGAGGATAGCAATCCGACATACTGGTTGCCATAGGAATCAATGAGATAATGATTCTGAAGACATTTTATAAACCATAGCATTTCATAAGAAGGTAAGTTGTTTGAATTATCATAACTTGGTTCAAACAATCCTTCATGGTATTTGTTCTCAGTTACAGAGATTGAGGTGAGGTGACATGAAACTATTGCTCTTGTGAGAAATAGAGGTAGAAATTACAAACTGCTCCACAGCCCACTGAACCGTGATCTTGGAGTTCACTCATCACTCTTGGAAGCTGCATTCTCCCTCTCCCATTTCTCCCCACGCCTCTTTTTCTTTCTTCCTCTGCTTCCTTTGCTGTCAGTAGCTGACTGATTGTTAAAGCTCCAGTGACTTTAATTAGGCTCTCCCTCTAGCATATTCTCCAGGTCTAAAACCTGGTAGTGATTAGGCTTTTTATTTATTTATACTTTTTTGTTGTTGTTTTTTGTTTTGTTTTGTTTTCCATAAAGGTTTAGAGTCTCTAAGAGGTTAAATTATTTGTTCTGTGCAAGTTTTATTATTCAAATTACATACATGTTACAGAACTCAGAAAGGCAACTCTGCACAGGGACTTCTTCCTGTATTAAACCAATTTATTTGTTACACCCCTGGACCGCGAATCATGTCCATTTTAATAAAAACAATGCCAACCACTTACTGAGGCTATTTTTTTACGTATCAGCCACCATAGTAGGTTATTTACTTAATTGTGTGTGTTAAAACTCTTACCAACTCTCCAAAGGAAATTTTATTATCCCCATTATATAGATGAGGAACTGAGGCTCAGTAAAACTAAGGTAATTTGCCCCAAATCACACACCTGGTAATGAACAGGGACAAGATTCAGTCTTAATTCTGAGCTCACACCAAAAGCCTTACATCACATTAGGGGTTTTTGTTAATTAGTTTGTTTTGCTTTGTTTTGTTTTGTTTTGTTATTGTGAAATCATTCACCAAATTCAAACTCTAATGTGCTTTATGAACATAAAGCAATATAATGCTACGCAGAGGATCATTTGGTCTAATTCTCTATATAATCTACTAACATGTATAATAGTCTCCAATTTTCTCTTCTTTTCTTCCTCAGGCTTCATTTTATTTCTGTCACTCTCCCTAGCACAATCTGCTGAACTTCCAAATTTCCTCACAAATCAGGTTCCCACCCCCTCCCTGGGCTGCCCCCATCTACCCAATGAGCCTATGCAGAGCTTTTGTTCATGGCTCACTCACTCCTAAAGGACTCTTTCTGCCAGAAACATGCTCCCCATTCCTCTCCATAAAACCTTTCTTCTGTTAATTAGGCTTGCCCTATTATATACAGGCTTTGAAATTTCTCCTTCCTTGCAAACTGGTCTAAGCTAATTCTAAAATCTTTTCTTTCCTTCTCTGCACTCAGTCACATTTCCTATAACTCTATTTGAATACAATCAATAGTTGATAGTTGAACGATTTACCATTCATATTTTTGCATCATTTTATCTCTATCATTTCCCCTTTTAACTGTGAACTTTTCAAATGGAATAAGCTACTGTTTCTTTAATTTCCCATAATTCCCAAAACATTTTTCCCTTAAGTGCTTCAGTCAATATCGATGATGACAGTAGAGCAAACCACAGTGTGAAATCATGTTTTCTTTCTAAAACAGGTAACACTCAACTTAATTGGACTTGTAGATACATCAATAGTTTTCCAAATCTCATAAATCAAAGGGAAAATATATGTGGTCTTAAAGGGCTATTTCTTTTTTTAAAAAAAAAATCAGCATGTTTTCTATTTGAATACAATATCCAACTTGAATAACCAAGAAAGAGAAGAGTCTTTGTCATTTTACATATTACAAAAGAAGATGAACTTTTCAACATATGCATTTCCATTTCTTTTGTCACTATGTTGATATCAGAAATGGTGCTCAGTGAAATTTGACATGATTTTCCAGATGTTATATTAAATTCTAAGCATTTTCCCCCCTTTTATCTGGGTAAAATAAGATGAGTCTCTTCCCATTTTGTAATAATTTAGTTGCCAGGTGGGTTAAACTGCAGAAAGTCTGGGACATATTCAGCTGGTTCTAAAAGCAGCCCACATGAATTTGTTGATAGGCTATGAATCACTAACATTATGAACTACTTCATCTAGGCTTGATCTGGTGATTTGGTCATTTACTAAGAACAAAACTAACTGCCAAAAAAGTGCCTCCAGTTCTGTGCTCTGAAGAGGAGGGTTTACTGAGTGAACTCCAGAGCCTGGATGCACCTTCCTGGGATGCTCATTCTCCAACTTACAGGTCATTTTTTAAAATGTCATTGATTCATCCACTCAAATCTGATCATTTAATCAAAACTACATTCTGCGTTTCTTCTCATACATATTTTCCTCCCTTTATCCACTCTTTCTCCAAGCAATGTCATTCACAATAGGTAACTGTGGGTTTATTAAATGTCTTTCAACTTTACATAACCCAAAAGGTATGCTCAGGAACAGACCCCATCACTCCAGCATGCTCTACATTGCGATTCTCATGAGACCACCCTCCACTTGGCACGATGACATCTGCTGGTAGTTAGAATGAAGATTAATTCAGGAAGCTCCATTGAAATGCCATGCAATCGGGAGGCGGCTGTGGCTCAATCAGTGGGGCTCCCGTTTGCCATGTGGGAGGCCTCGGGTTCGGTTCCCGGGGCCTCCTGGTGGGGGCGGGCCGCCCGCACGGCGTGGTTGGCTGGCCCAGCCAGCACAAGCAGCAAGGGGGGGATGGATGAATAAATAAATTTTAAAAAATCTTAAAAAAAAAAAGAAATGCCATGCAATAAAAAATAGTATCTCTGTTTCAGGGAAGACTGGTTAGCTGTTCAACAAGTCCATTCCCCTTTTCCTTCCAGTAACACATATAGAATGCATTTCCCACCTTTCCTTAGAGTTAACTTTTACTACAAGACTGAGTCTTAAACACCAGAATGTAGTCAGAAATGATGGATACCACCTTTTCAGGGGTCTCCATGAAATTCTCTATGGCTTTGCTCCACCAGATGGCTAGAATGGAGATGACCTTCCACAGCACATGTGAGTATGATGGATCCACGTGAAGGAAAGAGTTGACTGCCTGATTTGCCACTTCAAGGAAAGCCAATCAACAGGAATATCAGGACTGCTACATGAGGAAGAAGAAAATTTTAGATTGTGTTCAGCCACCGAAGTGTGGGAGTTTATGTGTCAGAAGATGATGTTATCTTAAATAATATAGAAATGTGTATCTTGAACTGAGATGCTTCCCATGCAAAAATTTTGAGCTGTATGTTACCACACTCATAAATAAAAGTTATTTAAAAAGGAGGAGAAAAAAACAAACAAAAAGGGGGGGGGGAATCTGAAAAAAAAGAGGAATGGACTCGTTTGTTGAAAAGTCAATTTCCTTTTCCATTCTCTAAAATTACTTATTTTTAAAGTGCAGTGAATAATCTTTTTTATTTTTGAACATTCCCTCTCCTCTTAAATAATCCAAATCCTTGGACCCTTGTAAGAAAAATAGCTCTCTTAGAATCTACAAAGCTCTTTCTACATACAGAAGCATAGGTTAACCCTTACTATTCTGAGTCATTCATAAGCCATAAAATATTTCTGTCCTATTTTATAGGAGAAAAATAATGGTCTCATCACGCAATAGCACTCTAACTTCTAATTGAATAAATAGAACCAGTTGAGTGAAAGGTCTGAATTCATGATTGACAGACATGAAATAATTTTATTTTTCTGTGATGTCTACCTCCCACCCCCACCGACCCTGCAGATCCCATAGCTCTCCAATCAGGTTTAGTATTATGAACTAATCTAATGTTAAATCCCAGTCTCATCTCCTTTTATCTCCCTAACACAAACTTTGTCCATGCTAGAGAGAACCTTCCTTAGGGAAGAGGATAAACCTTTCTCCTCTCGTGATTCTAGCTCATTGCTGTTGGCAATGAGGAATGTACTTGAAGATCTCTGTTGGGCTGCTGTTGTTTCTCTGGATTACATCGAATGTCCACTAATAATATGTCATTGAGACCTCTCCAAGTGCTCTTAAGGCTCATATGTAGAATTTTTGTAGAATCCTGTGGGTTTTCCAACATGGAAGATGTGACTCTACCATGAACCCCCAGACTCATCACTAATGGACAACATGTTGCCTAACAAGCCCAAATATTTGTAAACCCTCTTCAAGGGAGAATAGGATACCAGCCCAGCCTGGGGTGAGGGGGAGGGAGCATGAGGGGAACACCTTGTTCCTGAGCAAATTGAAAGAGAGTTAAATAAGGATTTTCCTAATAGATCACAGCTACCGCTGAGTGGGGAAACAAAAATTTATATTTGAGCTAAGAAATCTCAAAATTGCAATGCTAAGATGTTTTAATTCCCTGTAAACTATTTTTAGATTTTTAAAAAAACTTAACCAAATGCTAAACTAGAAAAATGCAATATTTAAAAATATTCCTGTAATGGCAATAAATTCAGTAATAGGAATTCATAAAAGCTTTTTTTCAGAGAAAACTTAATATTTGCATCATCAATCCCTAGAAAAAAAGAAGCTGATACACAAACCTAGATAAAATACTTGTGTATATGCTTTGTTTAATATAAAAATTTTGTCCTCACTGCAAAAAAAAGTTATATGCAATGTTAGATTTACTAATATAGTCAAATAATGAATTGCATATTTTACATTAGAAAATCTTTGAATTTTTCACTCAGTAAGTTAATAATATCTACTATTTATAAAATACTTTCATGTTCCAGATATGTAATTCTTTAATTTTTTCATATTACTTCATTAACTCTATTACACTTTTGTGTTGAAAGCATTATTACCCCTATTTTCTCTTAAGGTAATTGGGACTGTATGTAACTTGTACTAGGTCACATATTCTAATGAGTAGCTCAAATTAGGAAATATAGCAAAGCTGCTTCCATTATTTTTAACTTATTTACAAATGAATTGAGCAGACTAGCCTATTCTGACATGCATTTCAGTTCTTTTCTTATCAGTTCAAGAAAAATTTATTGAACATGCTCTGCTAAGCAAGGAATAGGCAAATGAAATAATTGAGCAGATATAGTTCAGTGCAGACTGTTTTACCCCTTTGGGTAAATCCGAATAACTCACTAAATTTGTGTCTCTTTGTCCCTAGGCCCCACATGGAAGAAGCCTCCATCAGCATCCTGGTACAATGTAAAGGGCATGAAACGCATAGCCTGGCAGACCTGCGGATGAATCCTGGCATTGTATTTATTATTTGTATGACTAGATCCATAACCTGTCTCTAGATAAATTATAGCATTTGTAAAATGGTACTATGAACACCTGCCTTATTTAAAGGTTGGAAGCAATACATACAAATTGCCTAGTATAGTCCATGACACATCACATGGTAGGCCTTTGACTATTAGTAGATTTATTTTTATTTTATTATTCTATCAAGCCTGTAATGATAAGCTTTTCATGCATAAGACAGCACCCCTAAATTTAATTGCTTAAAATAACAATTATATTTTTGTGATTCTCTGGGTTGACTGAGAAATTCTAGACCAGCTATGCTAAGGCTAAATTGTCCAGGATCACCTCACTCACATGTCTGCATTTAACACCCTGGTTGGTCTAAAGAGACTTCAACTTAGATGTCTCCCTTCTTCTCCATTTGTTCTAACAGGCAGACTAGCCCAAGCACATGGCAGTCCCTGGTTCCAAATGGGAACAGGAGAGCATGCCCCAGTGCACAAACACTTCCCAAGCCTCTACTCACACTGTGTTTGCTAATTCTCACTGACCCAAGCAAATCACGGGGTAGATCACAAGGTTCAGTATGAGAACGGGCACTAAAGAAGACATGGGTAGAGGTATAAATTAACTTGTGGCCATTTTTGCAATCTACCGAACTTTATATAAACTTTATTATAAATTTTCCTTGGAACCCATGTGTGACAGTTTGAAGCTTTTTGTGGATCCCAGAAAAGATCATGTCCTTAGACTTAACCCATTCCTGTACATGTAAATCTATTGTAGGTGGGAAATCTTCTGTTAATGACCTTTGATTAGATTGTATGACCCAGGGTGGGTCTTAATCCTCTTATTAGAGTCCTTTAAAGACAGAGGACTAAAAGCAGCAGGCATAAGAAAAAGCGGCAGAGATGGAGACAGGCCTCCAGAAACTCATGAGCCCAGAGGAGAAGGGAGACACAGACAGCCCAGCATTTGTACCCTGCCAAGTGCTCAATCGCCCATAGCTGAGCTTGGAGAGAAAGCATCTTTAGATGATGCCCCATGTGCCTGACTACCCACAGTTGCAATTTGGTGAGATAGCATCTCTTGATTATGCCTTGATTTGGACACTTTCATGGCCTCAGAACTGTAAGCTTTTAGCCCAGTAAATTTCCATTATAAAAGCCAAAACATTTCTGGTACATTGCTCCTAGCAGCCTTTAGCAAATTAAAACACCATGGCACAAAAACAGTCTCTAAGGCTGCCTAATAATCTAACACTTGGTTTATTTAATCTATTTCATTTGGCATGGAGGTGTCCTACTTTCTTAATCCTAATTCTGTTTTCTATCAAATATTACTATCCTTTTCTTTTGAAAATACATTAATGATTTTTCTACCTGGAAACAGGAATAGCTAAATTTATAAAGTCATGTCATTTTTTAAAAACTGGACACATTTCCCTAATATCTGTAGCTGTGACTGTACTACGGGCCTTGTTGCTATTTGAAGAATGGTGTTCTTGTGCTGTAGACAGCACTTTTACTCAGACTAAGTCACCCTGTCCTTGACTGCCTCACACTAGCACATTCTCTCTGGTACAGTTGTTCCTTAGCTCTCTACTGTGATGTTACATTGCTTCAGGCTGTGATTCCGTGAATCCTTCAAATGAATCCTCAGGCACTCATGCTCAACCAACATCCTGTAGCTTAATCTAAGCTACTTTTCCGTGTGCTTTATTCTTCCATCACTCATAATCCTAACATGTCTGAGCCCAGGAAGATGAATTTCAAATATTTGGAAACCTGACTGCTGAATGGTTTGTCAGCCAAATGTTACGAAGAACAATTTATGGGAGGCAAGAACAGAACTTAAACTAAGTAGCTAAATGGGACATTTCTAAGCATCCTGATCACATAAATAAAGTGGACATTTCCTCATCACACAGCTGAGAAACCATAAAGCATCGTTCCAGACCAAAATCAACAGTTCCTGTCTCCTCAGGGACGCAGTGACATATGAATTTCAGAGACAATTTTAAAAAATAATATTACCAGCTTTCTGGGTATGATATAGTTTCCCAGAGCTCAACTAGCAAACAAGGTCTTAAATGAAAAACTGGACTTCTTTCTGGAAGATTGCTACATTATTTATAATCTCTGAAACAGTGATGATTTTCCCTTTCATGTTGGCCTATTTTTAATTTTGAAGCATTTTACTCTGAGCACAACCCAAGCTTCCTCTATTACATGAGTTGATTGTATTCCTATTGTGTCTCTTGCAACCATTGCCTGGTCTGAGACTCACAAAAGGTCAGTCCAGATGGAATGGTCACAATAACAATAAAAGGGAAAAAAGTCTTGGCTTTGCACACATATCTGGAGAATTATCAAGACAAGTCAAATGTTCTTACTGCAGACACAAAAGCTAAACTGTCTCCGCTCACCGCTCGTGGTCTTGACTGCTGTACCTGGCCTGTCACAGAAGGAAGACATCTGATTTCCCTTCAATGTGGAATGCTCACTCTCCTTCATTCATGCTGTCTCCACCATTAAGGGGCATGAGCACTCTCCCCAAAAGCATTTTAATTCTTTCGAGGGACTCCTAAACAAGCTGCCTTTGCTCTCTGTTTTTTATAAACAGCCTCTTCCAGTCTTAATCTCCATTCCTAGGACCTCACCACCAGGCTTTTCAAAGACTTCAATATCATTTCTTCTAAGAGTTCCACTGGATCTCCAGGCTAGTAGAGAATGGCTGCTCCTAACTTCCCAATATTATTATGAAAATTAGCTTCTCATGCCTTGCACATTACTATACCTATAAGGACTAAGCTGGTGCTTTGCTCACTTTTCAGAGTCATGACACTCTAAGACAGTCTGATTGATAAAATGCCTTTTGTTATTCAATAATTGTATTCTATTGGATGAGATTTAAAATGGACTCCTTACTTAGTATCAGAGTAAGTCACACTTGGGTTTCTGTACACATGTCAAGTTCCACTGGACTCATCTCTAAATTCTGCTTTGCCTTCACACTGTCCGTCATTCTCCTTTCCCCATACATTCATATCCCCTCACAACTTTTCCCCATCATCTCATGTTTTTCTTTTCTTCCCACTTACCTGTTTTGTTTCCTATTCCTCACATCCCTCTCCTAATTACGGTTTCTTTACCCTCCAACCCTTTTGTCAGTGCCACACTACTCTTCTCTCCTGTGGAGACTCCCATACAGTGTCCTCACTCTGTGTGTGTGTGTGCATATATGTGCGTTCAGATATGGATATGTGTTGGGAACAAGCAGAGTGCCAAGGGGGATGATAATGGTGGTGGTTATTGAGGCAGAAATAAATCTCATGCTTTCATAAGTGAGTTTGTTTAAGAATTCTTGCCCAAAGTAACCCAATGGACATAAGCTAGCGGGTATAGAGAGGAATCTCTTTTAGCTTTCACTCAGAATTGTCAAGCATTTAATGAAACATACATTTGTCCCTCCAAGACTCCTAGCTACTGTATATTTCAGATTGTGTAAAAATGCATAGTTTATTCAAGTAATAATAACTTAATGATTTCTTTATGGTAAATTTTATATTGCCTTTGCTCTCATTTTCTTTTTTCTCTTTATTTGGGCATCAACATTACCTACCTGATCTGTCATGTGCATTTTCAATGAGGCTTCCTGAGGCTGTTACAGTGATGAATAACGGAATCTGTACATTTGTACTACACAGTCCTTGCTGATTTAATGAGAATCATTCGTTTGGCACTGGATCAAGTGTATTATTTCTGAAAGGCTTTGATTCTTAAGCATTGATACCAGTTACCCTGTTGTTATCAAAAGGCAATGAAATATCCAAGATAGAGTTAGTCAAAATTATTTTTACTTAAGAGAGAGTATTAATGTGGATCCAAATATCCTATTAGTTTTTTCAAAGGGTAAGATTTTTCTGGAGAAAAAAATTAAGGGAGAAAACCTTTTAGCTACCAATGGAAATGGGAGATATCTGTACTTTGATTTTCCATTTCATTCAAACCAGACTTGGTGGAACTCAGCAGGCTAGTGTTGGGGACATTCTCCAATTTCCTGGTTTTGTTCTACAGAAGCATATTAAGCTCTCTGAAACATCAATCAGGAGACAAAGAATTGATTTTTCAGCTTTTGAGGTAAGCACAGAAGGTATCATATTGCCTCTTCTATTTCCTGTGTTTTTATTCTCCTACCTACTACCTGCTGTTCTGTTTCTTCCCTCCTTCCGCGGTCAGATTCTACAATCACCATGCACACTCTACTTGCTGCTACCCTCTACTTTCATTCCAGGATCCAATATTGAGGTATCTTTATGTTTGTCTAGTCATTCATTCATTTGTTCAGTGAGTCATTCATTCATTCAAACATGTAAGCATGTGTGATGTGTGAGACGTTAGCATCAGATTAGTATTTTATTATTGTTCATATAATTTTAAGAATTAAAAGCACAGCTATTTTATGATGTGGCAGGCATGTAATAAACATCATGACAAAACTATCTCCTACCATGGGAAGCTTGCCCAAAGATGGAAATTATGAAAAACAGAAATTAAAAGAAATTCAGTGCAGTTAGAGAAACAAGAGTGATAGTATTTTTTGCTAGGATCGGTTGCCTTTCTTCCCCTGAAAGTTAGTTTGTAAATTTGCTTCAAGGTAATTCAATGGGTACACAGCTTACAGACTCGTTTAAGCTTCCATTAACCTCTCTACTTTCCATTTTGGGCATAGAAAACCAAAAGGGAATAACAGAAACAAGATTAGAGAGTAGGTTCCATGAGGTCCCAGAAAATAGAGAAAGGAAGAAGAGTGCCAATGGGTTTGAGGGATTGAGCTTTATTATCCCTACTCCAACACCACAACTCAATTTAAATATGCTTAAAAAGTTAAAAGTCGATTATTTCCTTCAATAAAATCCTAGCATGCAAAAGAATGACATAGAACAGCCACAAAGACATGAAGGATTTTAGTATTTTGGTATCTTCTTAGAAATCCTGCTTCTTTTCCACCCCATCCACCCCCAGCAGATCTTAATCTATTAAACCATCCCCAGCTCTTAGCTATCACTTTGATCCTAGCTTCTCAAGGATGGGTGGCATGGATGGGTAAAACGTGGCATTATGAAAGAATATAGATTTTTGAATTATAGGCAAATTAATGAATCCCTAGAGTCTCCATTTCCTAGCCTTTAGATTGAAGATAATAATACTTAACTAAAAACTACCTTTTAAAGGCAAGAAGATAATGAATATAACTTTCACATGGTACTTGATCATCTATGGGTAGGTTTTGTTTCCCCCTTCTTTTCATGATAACTCCTTAGCTCCCAGATTACCAAATAAATTGCTATGTGAAAAGTTTCTAGCCATATATCATGAGTGTAGGTTGCAAGAATGAGATAGGGCAGATAATTTTTTTTCTAGAAGCTTTATTTGTAATAGCCAAAAACTGGAAACAACCCAAATATTCATCAACAGGTGAATGGATAAACAAAATGTGGTATATCTATAAAATGGAATACTATCAGGCAATGAAAGAGGAATGAATCACTGATGCACACAACATGGATGACTCTCCAACTAATTATCCTCAATGAAAGAAGATGACAAAAATATATATACTGTTTGACTCCATTTATATATAATTGTAGAAAACGCAAACTAATCTATAGTGACAAAGCAGATCAATGGTTGTCTGGGAACAAGAGGAGTGCTCAAAGGAATTATAAAAGAACACAAGAAAACTTTGGGGGGTGGGGTGGATATGTTTGTTATCTTGATTATAGTTGTTTTATGGGTATATACAGATGTCAAACCTTACCAAATTATACACTTAATTAAAAATAAGTCATTGACTTTTTCACTCTCCTTATTCTATGACTAAACAGTGCTGTTTTCCAGAGGTTAAATGATGTATGATGATGTCATTACTCTTACCACTAATGGAATGTGTCCTCATGTTTTCTTTTGTTTTAAAGTTTTCTCAGTTTTTCTTTCCACTGTGTTAAATACCTATATATAACCAGAGGTATGCTAGAACAGGATTTCACCAGATAACAAGAGCTTATTGTGCATATCTGTTCTCAACTCTGTTTAGAGATGTCATGGTGATAGCTCAAACCCAGCCATAGTGCAAGTATTTATACCACAAAAATTGGCAAATGGTGTTGCTGTGTCCTTCTGAACCTGAAGAAGCACTCATCCCCAAAGAGGAAAGACCCTCTGGGATTGCCCCAAACCATCCTACAGTGTGCCAGTTGAGATTCCAAAGAAAGAGGCACTAAATTTCAGGGTGATTAGTTCAAAAGCATTTATTAGGGAAACAGATATATAGAGAGAGTGGCTACCTTGCCAGAAAGAGAGAGATGGCAAGAAGTTCACCTATTGCAACAGGTTATATATGGTTGAGGAACAAAGATGGCTAAGTGCCAGGGGCTTGTGTGCAAATACTGGGAAAACATCTTGATATGTGCTCTTTTCTCAAAACAAGATGAGCTCAGGGCAGGCTGTGCTCAGGTTATGGCAGCCAAAGCTTGGCATGCTTCCAGGGTGTTATGGGAAGAGATGTCTGAGGAGGGCAGAGGCAAGGTCAATCCTTGGTCAGGTAGATGTTTCACATATGCTACTACAAATCAGGGCTTTTTTTTCAGACAGCTGATTGTTAAACATTTACCAGCTCACCACTGGCTATAACCTACATAAACAAAACATCATCAGAGCCCTTAAATTTTAGTAGTGCAAAGGATCCCAAGACCAAAAAATTTGAGGATGACTAAAGCAGAGTATTGACAACAAAGGGAAAGACGCACCTGTACAGAGCTAGAAAGTATTACTAGAGAGAAAAGCACAAAGATAAAGATGAGATTTCCAGATACTCATCCCCATCAAGAAAATCTTTTGTATTGATTCATATTAGTTGACTTCACCAACTGCCTTCACTGACATTCTGCCATAGGGCTCATTGTTGCCACAGCTTTCCCCCCAACATCAGGAGAGTCTGGAATTGAATCATTAGTTTCTTCTTGAATTTACAGAGCCCAAAAAGCTGCTATGAGGGATGGGGTCATCACCATCTCTGGCAAACACCAAGGGTTTATCATCTTGTTTCCCCCATAGCTAGTTATGGACCAAAAAAAAAAAAGTAACTTTTAAAGTACTGCTTGGAAAAGAGTAGCACCAGACAATGTTTTCTATGTAATGGGTCCTAACACTAGCAGGTGGTGTTAAGAGATTCTTGACACAAATATATTTGTATTAGGTGAATCAACCACCAAGATACCAAGAGCTGATACTTTCATCAACAACTCTGAGGCAACTGAAGTACCGAAAAAGCTTTAGAGCCAGAACCATTTCCTTCTGTTCTTTCAATGACAGCCTAAGTGTCTGTAAGGGACCTGCACACTTTTAGCTATTTAATATGGTGTGGAGAGGATCCATGTGCTATAAGGCCCCATCATTTCAACTGAGAGCTCCCAGGAAGGGAAATGGCTGAAATTTAAAAAAAAAAAAAAAAAAAAAACGGAAGGAAGGAAGGGGAGAGGGAGGGAGGGAGGAAGGAAGGCAGGAAGGAAGGGAGGGAGGGAAAAAGAGAGAGAGAGAAAGAGAGGAAGAGAGAGGGAGAGAGAAGGAAAGAGGGAGGGAGGAAGGAAGGATCTCCATTAAATAAAACAGTAGCAAGTTGATTATTTTTGCAGAATCATTTCTTCCTGTTCTACGACAGGTGGAAAATATAAACCTTGGGCTTTACCGTCTCCACAGCATAGAGTTCTGATCACTTCAGGCTAAAAACGGGGATTTGCTGGTGTATTTCAGCCAGCTTCTTCAGGTCTACGTCTGAATATAGATCGTTTCTTCAGTGCCAGCTTTGGTTAGGACTTCACCCCAATGGTTCAGACGGTTCCATGTCCCCAGGCAACACAGGGGGCTTGGTCCTTCCAGGCAGATGCCGTGACCACATACACCTGCATCAATAGCCCTTTCTGTGCTTTCCCAGGAAAATTTCCATCAGGCCCAAACACCGCACAGGTGTTATATAACTTCCTAGACTCCTCTTCAGGAATGGAACTGGCAGAGAAACTATTTTGGCTCCCTGCATTGCGCCTCGCAGACAAGGCCACAAGCTCGAGTGAGGTTATCTGATTTGATGGAAGAAATTTGAAGCTGAATGGGGACCAACGGAAAGAGGCTATGGCTCTCCCGGGAAGCAGCATCGGTGGCGGGCGCTGAGCAGAGGTCTCTAGGCGGCCGCGGCGGCGGCGCGAGGCGCTGGGCCGGATAAAGGTAACTTTTTATTTTACCGGGAGGTCCCAGGGATCGAACCCAGGGCCCTCCATATGGCAGACAGATGCCCAACCATTTGAGCCACATCCGCCCCCATAAAGGTAACTTTTGATCTAAGTTTGAATTAACTGTTTTTCAGTATTCAGGCTATGCGAGCTCTCTGGTGATTTGAGGCTATGGTTAGAAACTGGATTAGATATTAATTAGGAATGCCAGACAATATCACAAGCGACCTGGCTTGAGAAGCTTTAATCACAGAGTGTAGCAGTGCCCATGTGTAAGCCAAAATAAAAGTACACTTACCTGCAAAATAAATAAATAGTAATTAAATCAAACACTATTTATTTATATGACAACTTTGGTGCTTTTAAAGAGAATATTAAATACCAAATTATTTTCAAAATGTTTGCTTTTGCTTTGATGTTGCATGGGACTTAGTAGTCTTTCTAAGTGGAAATTTAACAGCAAAAGGGCCCAAATCCTTTCCCCTGACTCTTATTTCCCCACACCCCACCCCATAACCCACCCCAGCTGCTATGCTTCAAAGTCTGTTGTTTAATCCTTTGGTGGGATTCATTCCAGGCAAGATTGAGTAACACACTCTTATCCTGTCTCTCCTACCCAATGCAAATATAAATCCTTGACAGAATTGATGGAGCAGCTACCTAAGGATTCTGAAAAGTAAAAGGTAGCAGGCAGATTGGGGGGAGGAAATCAGAACATAAAGTACCTTCAAAACGAGCAATGAGTCTCCATTTTTCCCCCTCTGATACCACCAGGATTGGAATCAAAGACATCCCCAGACCAGAAGAGTACACCAGTTGTGGATAGAAAGAGCTTCAGAGTTGCCCTCACTTTCTGATCTGAGGAGCAGGAAAGGGGTCTCTTGAGGTTCAGGGAGAAAGAGGGAAATCTCCTGCTGTATTTCTTTCTTTCTTTCCTTTATCTGTTCTCTTGGGCTTCAGTTCCCAGGATATCCCATGGCAGCAGAACAGCTAGGTAGGTACCTAAAATTCTAAGAATGGAATATTTTTTTTCTCTGACCAGAGTACCCATGGTCCCAAGATCATGGGAGAATGCCTGCTGCTTTTTTGCCTCTCTCTGTCCTCCCATTACCTGACCCCAGATCTGCAGCTGGTTGCAGGAAGCATTCAACAAAGTGCAAAAATTAATGCCTCAGCTTTTTTTTTTTTTTAACCAGAAGAGGTAAAATGTGGACCCCAGGGAAGCAGAAAGTGTCAAGGAGATTCTGGAGAGGTGTAAGTTCAAGAGAACTAGCCATAAAGTGTTATATAGATTTCTGGGCTAACCTCTAAGCTGTGTATGTATAGAGCAGACACTAAACAGAATACCAAAGGCTTTGAGAATGGAGCTACAGGCTAGTGTGCCTCCATGATCCCAGAAGGCTAACACATGGTGGCAAACACATGGGACAAATCCCAATAGCAGTACAGAGGCTTTGACGAGTGTACTGAAATGGGATCCCAGTCCACTGAACACAACCATTAAAATAACAAAACAAAGAGCTATAGCAAATAATCCAACAAAGGAAATAAATGGAAATATAAAAGAATACTCAATCAAAACAAAAAGAAAAAGAGGGAAAGGGAAACAGCAGGTGGGGTAAATAGAAAGCAAATAGCAAGATTGTTAATTTAAGCCTAACCATATTAGTAAACATTATTGACTATAAATGGTCTAAACTTCCATCTTGGATTAGATTAAAAAGAAAGACTCAATTTATTGCATATTAAAAACCCCCTTTAAATATAAAGACACAAATTGGTTCAAAATAAATAGGTGAAAAAATATATCATACTAACACTAATCAAAAGAAAGCTGAAATAGCCACTTTAATATCAGATGAATTCGATTTTAAACAAGGAAAATTTCTAGTGATGCAGAAGGACATCACATAATGATAAAAGTGTCAATTTAACTGAAGACAAAAAAATCCCTAAATATGTCTGCATATAAGAATTGAGCCTCAAAATGCATGAACCAAAGCTGATATAACAGAAATGAGAAATTGATTAATTTACAGTTTAATTGTAATTGCAAGCACTCACCTCCCCATCATAGATGGAACAAATAAAGAGAAAACCAACAAAGATACAGATCTGAACAATATCATCAACCAATTGGTTCTAATTGGCATTTATAGAATAGTCTACTCAAAGATAGCTGAACACACACTCTTTTCAAGTGAACATGGAATATTCGTGAAGATACACCATATCCTGGGTCATGAAACAGGTCTTAAAAAGTTGAGAAGCATTTATTTCATACAAAATATGGTCTTTCAACATAACAAAACTAAACTAGAAATCATTAACAGAATATAATTTGTCTCCAAACAGCTGGAAATTAAACAGCACATTTCTCAATAATTCATATGTCAAAGAGGAGCTCTCAAGAGAAATTAGAAAAAATTTTTGATGTGAACAAAATTGAAAATGCAATATATCACAAAATGTGAGATATAGTTAAAACATTGCTAGAAAAAAAATTATAGCACTAAATGCTTATAATAAAAACAAGAAACATCAAAAATCCATAATCTAACCTTTTCCCTTAAGAAACTAGAAAAGTGAGAACAAAATAAACTCAAAGTGAGCAGAAGAAAGGAAATAATGAAGACCAGAACAGAAATCAATAGAATTGAAAAGAGAAATTCAATCAAACCAAAAGCTGGTTCTTTGAAAAGATGAATAAAATTGATAAATGTCTGGTAAAACCTATAGGAAAACATAGAGGAAACATAATCCTATATCAGAAATGGAGTGGATATCAATAGAGACCCCTCAGAAATTAAAAGGAAAATAAAGGAATCCTGTGAACAACAGAATGCACATAAATTTGACAACTTAAATGAAATGGACCAATTTCTTGAGGGTACAAACTTCCAGAATGCCCATACAAGAAGAAATATAATAACCTGAATAATTTATGATTATTCAAACATAATAGAATATACAGAAATAGACCTATACCTTTTGTCAAAGATTCAAAGCCAATTTACTGGAGAAAGGATCATCTTCTCAACAAATGGTTATGGGGAAATTGGACATCCATATCCAAAACAAAAACAAAAAATAAACCCCTCCTAAATCTCACACTATCTATAAGAGAATCTTCTAGCATAAAACATAGGAGATATCTAACTTGACCTGGTATGGTGTTAGACAAAGAATTCTTATATACAACACCAGAAGAATGATCAATAAAAGAGAAAAAAATGATAAATTAGACTTCTCAGAATTAAAAGGTTTTTACTATGAAAGTCACTGTTATCAGGACAAAATGACAAACTACAGACTGGGAGAAAATATTTCAGTTCGTATACACATCAAAGGACTTGTACCTAGAATACATTAAAAAAAAAAAAAAAAAAAACTCAATGAGAAACTCAACAGTAAGAAAGCAACAACTCAATCAAAACATTTTAAAAAGACTTAAACATTTTATCAAAGAGGGTATTACGGATGGCAAACAAGTGCATTAAAATATGTGCAACATTATTAGTCATTAGAGAAATTCAAATTTAAACTATTTTGAGATACCGCTACACACCTATTAGAATGACTGAAAAAAAAAAAAGTCTGACAATACCAAGTGCTGGTGAGGATGTGGACTAGTTGGAACTTTCATGCATTGTTGGTGGGAACACAAAATGGTACAGCCACCCTGAAAAACATTTTTGCAGTTTCTTATAAAGTCAAACATAGGCTTATCCTATGACTCAGCAATCCTACTCTTAGGTACATTCACCCTAGAGAAACGAAGATTTATGTTATACAAAAAACAAAACAACCCTGTATATGAATGTTTATAGCAATTTTATTCATACTTGCCTCAAACTGGAAATAATACAAATATCCTTAATCTGGTGAATTGATAAACTGTGCTACTACGCAGCAATAAAAAGGAATGTACTCACAATGGCATGAGTGAATCAAAGACATTATGCTGAATGAAAGAAGTCAGGTTCAACATACTACGTGATTCCATTTATATGACATTCTGGAAAAGGCAAAACTTTAGTGACAGGGAACAGATCAGTGGTTGCCAGGCATTAGGTGTGGGGGACAGTGGGACTACAAAGAAGCATTATTGGGGAGTTCTTGGTATGATGAACTATTCTATATCTTGATTGTGCTGGTATTTACAGGAATATAGCCATATTTTAAAACACAGGCATTATACCCTCAAATAGTCAATTTCACTCTAATTTAATTTTAAAAATAAAATAATTCCATTGTTAACAGGTTGTTACTGGTGCTTACCAATATCTGATTTTCCTCTCCTTTTGGGCTCAAAGATAATACTTTCCATCCCCTTACAGTTAGATAGTGCTTTGTGACTAGTTTTGGCCACTGGCCTGTGAGTGGAAGTGATGTATTATTTCCAGGACAAAACAAAAGATTTAGGGAGAGATCTCCATATGTTCTTTTGTTACATATACTGAGGAACGCTGGTACAATTTTAAGGTAATGGGACCTCCATCAGCCTGGGTACCTGCGTGACCTTAGACCAAAGACATCCCTCTTCCCACTTTGCTGGTCCATTGTGCACTTACAATGAGAGTGCAATAACATTTTGGTATATTTAGCCACTGAGTTGTCCTACCTAATATAAAAATTAATACTGGAAGTTGAGTGCTTCTGTAACAAAAATCTGAAATATATCACGTTGGCTTTGCAGTCATGTTTCAGTAGCAAAGAAAATTATATCAAAGGTTGAGAAGATAGTAATCTTTCTTTACACATTGACAAAACACTAAAAAAAATAATGCCTATTACAATGCATGCAACAGAGAGTATATCTAACGTGCTTGTGACTCTAGAACAGCAATTCTCAGCTGGGGAGTTTTGTCCCTTGGGGAAAATTTGTCAAGATTTGCAGACAATTATGATGATCACAATTGGGAGGGCACTACTGGCATCTAGTGGGTGGAGGGCAAGGATGCTGCTAAGTGCCCTACAATGCACAGGATACCAGCCACCCCCACCCCCCACCCCCCAAAAAAAAGAATTTTCCAGCCCAAAATGTCGAAGTTGCTGTGGTTGAGAAACCCTGGTCTTGAGAACGAGAATAGAAAAAAGATTCGTTGCTACAGACTGTCTTTGTTAAGGTATTGCAAAATAAAAAGGAAAACTTGACCAGTTTGAAAGCAAAAATGACCAAGAAGAAAGATTCCAGCAATACTGGAGGGGTCAATTTTTTCAATATTGGAAGGGCCAATTACTTGGAAATCCCCAGAGTAAGAGAGGAAAATTGAGGGAGTACCATTAAAACTGAGCCTTAGGACAAAGCTAGACTAAGAGTTTCACTTTCACAGACCTAATGTTGAGACCTTTCAAGGTGCAAAGACGCCACAGGTGAAAAATCAAATTATGGATATAGCTTCCAGTAAAACCTGACAACTGGGAAAGAGGATCAGAGAAAATATAAGCCTAAAGGCATCGCTTTTCCTCAGAAGACCAATACCTAATATTAAGAGAGAGAAAGCAAAAACTATATAACAAATCTGAGAACTATATCTAAAAAGAAGTGTGGTTGTAGTTACTGGAATTTGAAACTGCCTGGAATTAAAACAGATTATCTACTAAGTTTTATGAGTTTGTAGTGCTAGAGATGCTAAGACCTGGACCAAAAAATAAAAAAATCCTGTGACCTATTAAATATTTAAGACAAATTGGTGCTTTCGTAGTTTGTAACAAATGTTTCACAACAATGCAAGGTGGTAGTGGTGGGGAGATGTATGGGAGCCTTGTATGATGATATGAGTGCTTGTTTTATAAATTCACAAATTTTACTATATACATTGTTTATGTATGTTCATGTATGAATGATACACTGCAATAAAATTTTATTTAAAAAAACACAAACCTTGGATTTTCAAACTTCCTTGAGCAAGAATTAGACTGGAAAAGTTGCACAGTCCCTATGGAGGGAACTGTTATGCAGCATTATCATAGCAAAAGCTGACATTTCCTCACCCACATGGTAAGGGCACTCGTGGAACATGCCTGATGGGATTTTGGAATTGTACTGACCTGTGTGTTTCCTAGCTTCCTTCCCAGTGAGGAGTGTTTATTGTGGTTACTCTTTCTCTGTTCCACCACTATATTTCTGTGTGTGCATATGTGTATGTGTGTGTCTGTGTGTGCATTCCTGTGGAGCGAAAGCAAATCACTTGTATTTTTATTTCACAGGTTCCAGACCAAGACAAACCATATCCATATCTGTTGTAAAGACTACTGTGAATCACCCAGAACTTTGAGGGATTGATTTCAATGTTACGACTGAAGGGGGACTTTGGATTTTCTCCCACGGAGAAGAGGTAAGTGTATTCTGCATGTACTGGCAGAGTCAACTGAATACTTGGTGACCAGAAAGGTAAACTCTGGTACACATGTGACTCAGTCTGAGGAACACAAGAACAGGTATGAGATAGCGATGCGTCTTTTCTGCTGCTGTGGGGACTAAGGTGTCTCTGTGTTCCAAGTGTTACAGCCACAAGATGGTGGATCTTCTGACAGTCTGGATCCCTGAGTGACCTTGTGGAGCAGAGATCTTCCCCAAGCTGGCCCCTGCTAGCCCAATGGGGACATATGGCAGGATTAATATCTCGACTGGTATACACTTCTACCTTCAGTATGAGGTAATAATCTGTGGTAAACTGCAAATTATCTTGGTGTGAGAAGCATCTTCAATTCTTCTTGGCCATTTACACCATAAGGTTTGGTGCCAAAAAAGAGTCTTTTCACTAAACTGAGAAGGAGCCCAATTTGGTCACCTGAGATCCACACATAGAAGCATCCATTCAAACCAACGCTATAGTAACTGTATGCCATAGGGCTGTTTTTGCCCTGTGTGTAAAAATGTGGAGTATGGCCTTGTACACACAGTTCATTCCTGAACTGTATCCACTGAACTTCCAACAACATTTGAAATGTATGATTATAAAGCCGAAGCTCACAGAGTAATTTTTTTCCCCACAAAGTAACTTGAAGAGAGCAATTGAGGTGCATACCATTCTCCACCAGTCTGGCTTGCAAAAATATGAGTCCACACTGCACTTTTAGGTTAAATTTAATATTTACGAGTGAAATTCTGCTAATAGAAGAGTTTAGGACTTCCACTCTTTCACCTGTGTTAATTCTTCTTGATGTCAATGGACTTGGATGTAAGGGGAGATTGGCAATCAGCACCCTTTCTGGTAAATATTAGTTTCTATTGGGTTGGTAGAAAAAAGACATTTTTTGTTTTTCCATTGCTGTACCTGGGACTGTTTATTAGTTTCATTTTGATAGATGGATAAAGGATGAGCAAATCACAAGATTTTTTTTTCAGGGCATATTTGATAGAATCAGAGAACTTTTACCTTCCTATATACTGCCTGGAAAAGTCAAATCAGACCGACATAATATGATTTGGTTTCCTCAGACTTTGTTAAAGAAGCTAGGCTTGAGAGATAAAACTGTATCAGGATTTTTTTTTGAAACCCAAGCCTGAGACAAATTCATAGATCAAAGGCTATATAAAATATAACATATCTAGTTTTTCTTTATGAAAGATTTTCTGCTATGGTATAGGTAATATATACAGTCAGCGTGAAATACATAAAATCTTGACAAGCTAACTCAACAAAGCCACAGCTTCGAATGATTTATCAAGTTTCCAGAATTTACTCACTGGGAATAACAATCCCACCACTAAGAACTGAAAAAACAAGTGACAAAGATGTTGGGAAAGCATATCTCAAAACAGCCTCTTAGTTCCCAGAGCTCTAAAACCAGATAGGTGGGATTAAAGAACTCTGCCTCTACTGGTAGCCTATTACCAGGTTTTCATTTGAAAATCTGATAAAATTGGTTGCTACCAGAGGGAGGAAAGAGAGGATGATCAGGGGATAGGGTGGGAGGATAACTTTTTCCTGTCTATCTATTTATATCTTTAGAATTTTGAATTATGTAAATATATTATCTAAACAAAAATGAAAGTAAAAATAATTTTTTAAAAAATAGAATGAAAAAGTCAACCAAAATTTATTTGATATGATTCAGCAGGGCAGTGAGCATCATCCTCATTTCAAAGATGAGAACACCAAGTGCAAGGAAATTAAATAACCTTCCCAAGGTCACACGACTCATAAGTGACAAAAGCATAATTTGAAACGAGACAGTCTGCTCCCAGAGCATTTGCACTTAACCATTATGCTCTGCTGCCTCTTGCAAGTTAATCTTACCAACTGGTTCTCTCATTCACAAAAGTATACTCAGTAGGTGAGGGTCTCCAGGGAAAAAGTATATTTTCTTTTATTAATGTTTGTTCCACTGCCTGAAAATAAAATCTGCCAGAGTATTATATTCCCTTTTCCAAACTTCAAAAACAGACGAGGAAAATTTGAAAGGAAAAGGTTAATGCAAGCAGAGGAAGGCTAGAGATGAGAACGGGTGGAAGGAGATCCGTGAATAAGTCCTACTGTATCACTGGCTGTGCTGGCCCACTGGAGGGAAGCTTAGAAAGGTATATTTCAAATCAATAAGAAAAAAGCTAACAACTCAACCTGCTCAAAATTGGGCTGCTTTAAGGGATACCCTAGCATGGTGGAATGTGAGCAGAGGCTGGATAAGTTGGCGGTGATGCTGTAAAGGGAGCTTAAGGCATAAAAGTTGGGGGAAATGCCCCTGGAACTAATTGCATATAGAGATTTGCTCAGCTATTCTGTAATTCTTCTGATGCCCTTTATCTCTTTTAGAATCCATGAAGTCCTTTTTCCCAATATAACTGGTAGTCCTATCTAGTCTAAGACTTATATCTCTGTGCTAAACTGAGTGATTAATTAGGTACAGGAATCTCCAGCATTAGCCCCATCTGTTTTAGCCCTCAAAATATTTTGATACTATTCAGAGGTTGTCCATGCTTTACATGTTAATTGACATGCTATAACTGGATCCATTTATCTTTGTGTTTCAAACAGGCTTTATTTCACTATTTCCAAATAGCATTTATATGTTTAAAAGAATTAATATCTCCTTGTAACACAGCCACCAAATGCTTTTCTTGTGTACAATTAGATTTTAATCACAATTTTTGTACATAAACAGATGAAACTGGAAGTGAAACATTAGCTGGTCACTTCTAAAGAAGTGTTTTAAACTATATTAAATTTTTAAAATGTGTTAACTATAGTTACACAATTAAAATATAAATTCTTAATTATTTCTTAAAAGAATGAAGACTTTACAGCTATCAGTCAAAATATTCTTTACTATAGTTTTATGAAGGAACCAAAAAGGAAAATAATTTCTGCTCTTTTCATGAAAAAGAAAATTCATACTTAAAGTAGATTATCTTTTTAAACATTCTGTTATAAAGTTTTTCCTCTTATCTTTTTTTATTTTGTTGTTATTGTTTGTAAGCACTGACGTGAATCTACTGTCATATAATCAAAATTACTTCCAACTACATGCAAAATGCTGCCATATAAATTAGTTAAATTATAGTATAAAATTTACAAATTAGAACATTGTTATTCATTTTACAGATGAATTTACTGCAAAATTCATTTAAAGAATAAGTCCCCTTCTTCCTTTAAAGTAGGATTCCAATTACTTTCCATTTATATCCAACTTTTCTAAGGCACACCAGCATCTGAAATAAAGGTTATTGGTAGCTTTGGTGCTTAAAATTTTATAATTATCTGTTAGAGTTTCTCTCCTATTTTCACGGTCACTCTGAATCTTTTCATTTTGTCGAAACTGATCCCATACTATAGCATCTTGATTTTGTTCTTGCTGCAAAAGTTGAAATCAATTGGATAGTCTATGTTAGAATTTATTCCTATGAAAGAATAAAATTTTTTCTTTACCTCTTTAATCCCCAACCAGAACTTGATAAATGTTAATTTGAAATTGGAACTCTCTGGGAATGATGTCACCATTATGTAAACCACCCCATAAGTGGAGGCCTATTCTGGTTTTCAACTTCTTTTGCAGGAGATGGAAGCCTGATAGAAGGATATGACTAGATTCTGAAAAGACAATTTTGGCAGAGATGTCAAAGAGTCTTTTTAAAATGCAAAGTCATCATAAGAATTCTTCAGAAAATCAAAATTTTTACTATTGACTTTGCATTCATTTATTGCAATATTTTACATTTAAAAGGCTCTATATAACTTTATTGTATGTCTCAATCCATATTTTTTAGGTAAAAAATGAGGCAGGATAACTTTTTAAAACAAAATGTGCAAACTGTTAAAAAACATATGTTTCAATTAAACTGACTCAAAGTAGGTTTTTACAGCTGTGAACTTGAGTACTAGAGCAATTAAGCATTTTATGTTTCTTTGCTCATTATCTTATAATTCATTTTCCTAGTTATCTGTGCAAAATACTGAATACTAGGTAAAATATTTACTTGCTGATCAGTTGTTAATTTAATTCCTCCTTCCACTCTTTTGTCTGTATATATTTTAAATATGGTTTTGAGAAGGATTATTTGCTTTTCCTTCCAGCATTTATACCCTTACCCCTAAAAGGAAAATATTTTCTTCACAAAATCAATATTTGTTTCCCCTTTTTCTATAAAGCCCATGGAGGCGGGGGGAGAGGGAGGAGACACAAAACGTACACTATAGGTATACCTAAAAGGGAGGGAGGGAGGGAGCTTTTAGAAAACAAAAAAATTTCAGCCTTCAGTATTCCTACCCCTTGACCATGAAAACTATTAACATCTACTTTAGTAAGTTCTACTTTTATTTATTATAACAGGAGAGTTAAATTATGAGGACTTTAGGTCCTGCACACAATGCAATTCACAATACCATTTTAATCCTCAGAAAACTAAAGAATATAATAAATGAAATGGAGTCTGGTTTACAGATATCTGAAGTAAGTCTGTTAATCTATTCTTGAAAGAAAGATTTCCAGAAATCATAGAGCCCACCGTTATTCTAACTGCATCACAAATAACATGTCTGACGATACATATTTGGTATACAGTTGTGGCTAAGAGTCCCCATCCAATGTTAAGTCCTGCCTCCAGCATCTCTTAGGTAATTCCTTGTCCTAAGCATAGATACATCTCATTGCCTCTTCTCACTTTTTAAATTCTTATTTCCCGCATAGCCACTCCTGTCTTAGTCTATGATTTCTCCATCATTTACTAGTTTGTCAGCTTATTTATTTTTCTAGCATATTACAGGAGTAGTCATGAGAATGGATGGCTGAAAAGGGTAGAAATTGGAGGTCTTTGGTCATCAAGAAGCTCTAATTAGAGATTTGCCACTCAAAGTATATTCCATGAACTGGTCCACAACAAAAATAGATGCAGAATTTGAAAGTAAACTCTCGGAAACGTTTATAGCAATTTGACCTAGCATTGATATCCAAGCATGTGATCAATGGACTTGTCTTGTTAAACAGGATGTATACCAGTTTGGTGTGCTGAATTCATGTGGTAAGTCACCATGCAGCACAAGCTCTGTACTGGTCATGCATGGTAAGTCTGTATGTTAGTTTCCTAGGGCTGCTGTAACAAATTACCATTTACTGGGAAGCTTAAAACAACAGACATTTATTCTCTCTTAGTTCAGAAGGCCAGAATTCTGAAATCCAGGTGTCAGCAGGGTTGGATTCTTCTGGAAGTTCTGAGAGAGAATCTGTTCCATACCCCTCTACAGCTTCTGGGTATTGTTGGCAAATGTTGGCATTTTTGGGATTGTAGGCTGCATCACTCTACTCTCTGCCTCCATCTTCACATAGCCTTCTTCCCTTTGTGTGTCTCTATGTTTCTAAATATCTGTCTCCTTTGCAGGACACCAGTCATTGGATTTTGAACCCACCCTAATCCACTCTGACCTGATCTTAGCTTGATTATGTCTATAAGGACCCTATTTCCAAGTAAGGTCACATTCACAAGTAGCAGGGGTTAGGACTTCAAAATATTTTCTGGAGAGACACAATCAATCCGCAACAACTGCAAGTCCTTGATACTTCTTCAGAACAGATCATTTGAGGAGCACTGGCCTAAGAAATACACAGTAAGCTTCATACTACAAAATCCCTGTTATTCTCAATTAATCCATATCCCTTAATGACTTTTAACAATTGATCGGATGTTTACAGACCCAGAGAGACTGAGTAGACTACATACCATTTTTGCTATTAATTTCAGATGATTTGGCATAGCATCCTAGATCCCCTACAATCATAACTTTCTTGCAAAAGTGACTAAATAATAATAACAACAAAAATCTACTTTGATTCCACTTCTTTTTTTTCTTTTCTTTTCTTTTCTTTTTTTATTTATATATATATATATTTTTTAAGAGGTGCTTAGATTACCGAAAATATTACACAGAACCCCCTGGGATTACCATGTTGCCCACCTCCCACACCTCCCACCACATCCCACACAAACATCTCCCACAAGTGTGGCCCACCACCCTCAATGAACTTACACATCCTGGAGCCTTGCCACCAACCACAGACCACAGTTCACATCGTAGACCACACTCTCTCCCACACAGTTCTTAGTGGTGTGTGCTGATTTAAAATGGCCTACATCCGTTGCCACAACGGTACTCAGGACAACCTCCAAATCCCAAAGAAGCCCCTGTATTTCAACTACTCATCCTCTCCCTGCCCCAAAAGTGTCAAGTGGCCACTGGCTCCACCTCATTGTTATAATTTCTTCCATTGCTAGAATCACCATATGTGTACAACAGAATACCATCAAGTCCACTCTAGCCCATAGTTCTTCCCCCAGTCCTGAGGGGACTGGGATGGTGATGTCCACTCCACCTCCAAGTGAGAGAGGGCTTATATCCCATGGATATGGTGGGTGGGATGATCCTTCCTGCAGATGCAGGCCCTCTCCATTCCCTGGGATGGCCGTTGCCCATCGTTGTCTCCTCGCCAGGTGACTTGGATGAGTCCATTGAGCTGTAGGGTAGGAGTTGCAGCTCCACCGAGATTCCATGCACACCTGGCACATAGGTAGGCCATAGGCTCTAGTCTCTGAAAGTATACCTAAAAACTTCTGCATCACATATAGGTTTGAATAGAAGGGACTGATGAACCATGTGCAGGGAGGACTTATTTGAGTCCAATTCTGTCACTCTCAGGAGCACAGATTCCAAAATAGAGCCCACTGATAAGGCATCTGTCTCTGGGGCTATCCCCACTTATATAGGAGATGGAGAGGTGAAGAATTTTCTTGTTTATTGTTTGTCAGTTTTTGTTTACTATTATTATTGAAATAATGAAAATACTCTAATAATGATTGAAATGATGAATGCACAACTATGAGATTATACCAAATACTATTATTGTACACATTGAATGAATTGTATGCTTTATTGATAAGTACCAATAAAATAGATTTGTTTTTAAAACAAAAAAATCTACTTTGAGATCTATTGTGTTTCAGAACGATTCTAGGTCTATGAATGTAATTATTTTAATGTTTATCCATTATTAGACATACCCTAATAAGGACATATTTTCTATTTCTCTTGATTTGAATCCAAAAGTTTTGTGTAGAGATTGTTTTAATCAGGACATTCTTGATTGGAACAAAGATGGGAATCAACTATTCATAGTGAGTAGTTGTCAACTTATTATTGAAGAGGTGAGACTCAAATATCTTTGGTCTTAAAAAGGTAAAAATTCACTAAGTTATCATTTAGTCTGCATATTCTTTAATGATCTTAGGTGAAAGAGTACACATTTGTGAAAAGTGTGTGTTGCTCAATATGCTTTCCATGCAAAATTTGTGAGATTAAATTAGAAACTGTTCTTTAGTTCAGTCAATAAAAGTGTTGAAAGCTTACTATGTGCTAGTTGCTATGGAAGTCTTTGGGGGAAATACAGAAAAAATGTCTATGTTCCACAAAAATTAAATGGTCTCACGTGGAAGTGAGATACATTTTAAATAATGTTAACCCAACATGACAGTTGTTATGATGGGAGTGGATGCAAAATGCTTTCTAAAGACAGTCCTTGCTTTGCAAAATAGTGCAGGACCATAAAAATGACCATAAGAACTGAAATCATTCAAAGCAATCATAATGATCAATGGGAAAAATTACTATTGTTCTGTAACCTTTAATCATTTCTGTCAAAACATTAAAAACACTCTTATCATTGGTTATAAATTTTATGGGGAAATGAAAAATAGTACACTTAATATTTATTTAGTATTCTATAATTTCAAATATTAGAGGTTTTAAGAAATTATGTTTATTTCTTTGTAAAAAAAACTTATGAAGAGTAGTTTGAGTAGTGCTTGTCTTGTTCTCATTGGTATGGAGCAAGCATTTTTTATGCCTTGGTGAATTGCCATAATCCCTTCTAACTGTGAATTAGCTTCCAACACTTCATCCTTTGTGCTTTCAGTGTTATAGAATATGTCTGATGATTCCTTTAAGGTAAAAATTTTTACCAATATCACATTGTCTGGGGGGGTCGGATGTGGCTCAACTGGTTGGGCGTCCGTCTCCCATATGGAGGGACCCGGGTTCGATCCCCGGGACCTCCCAGTAAAAAATAAAATAAAATAAAATAAAATATCACATTGTCTGGGACATCTTCCTCCTTTTCTTTACAACCATTCTCTTCATTTATGTTGATACATTCGCCTTCACTAAATTTCTCCAGCTGCACATCTAGAGTCATTCAAATAGCATCAGTGTCAACATTCCCTTTGTCAGCTATTTCTTCTACAACTCTATTTATGTTCAGTTCAAATTTCAATTCCAGCATTATCACTTTTCATTTCTGTACTGCATTTTCATCTTTGTTGGGCAATTCCCTCATTCTATTGCCCATTTCTATAATATGTCATGGAATTTATCATGGGAAGACAAGGAAGCCATACAACTATACATTTTGCTGTCTGTGCATGAACTGACTAGCAGATGCTTAGTAAACAATCCCAAACAGAATTTGAAAGAAGTGATGGAATTGGACATGGATCATGATGCACACTGTTATTTACAGTGATTTGTGTACTGAAGAGCTAGCAGCAAAGTTTGTATTTTAAGCAATTACAGTTAATATACCATGGTAACTGAAATTTGAATCGTGTTGCTGGAGCACTGGTGTTATTTAACTAAACCATGGTAACCGAATTCATGTAGAGTAGAACAATGAAAATCAAGGACTTCCTGTGTATAAAGGCACTGAGACATTAAAAAATCAACAAAAGCACAGAGCATCCAGGAATGGCTGGTCAGTCTAGCTAGAACCAAGACTGTAGGAAGAAAATGGGGATCATGTGGAATCTTTGGAGAAGAGGCTTAAGAAACAGTCTGAGGCAAGATTGTGAAGATTCTTTGGAGTAAAATTCCCATTTAACCATTACTGCCTTGCCTGGAGAGAAAACACTCAACTTCAACTCCATTTTATCTAATTAATTTTCCCATTTTCACCAAAGGTTACTGTTTTAGTTTGCCAAAGCTGCTGGTGCAAAATACCAGAAATGGGTTGGTTTTTCCAATAAGGATTTATTAGGGTGAAAGCATACAGTTCTGAGACCGTGAAAATGTCCAAATCAAGGCATCATCAGAGATTCTTTCTCACTAAAGGTTGGCTGCTGACAGATGGGAGTCCTGCCACATGGCAAGGCAAAATGACAGCTCTTAGTCTGGGTCTCTGCCTTCTCCTACAGGTTGCTTTCTCTTGGAGTTCAGCTGTGGGAGGTCAAGCACATGGCAAGGCTCTTCTTTTCAGCTTTGAGCTGCTTTATGGGTCTCACAGGGGCCTCTTTTCTGTGCCTCTGTGCTCTGCTGATTTAGAGCATACACAGCCTCCATCCTCTGGGGCCTCTCTCAGCTTCTTGGGGTTTCTTTCTTTCTGTAGTTCTCTCTCACACATGGCAGTGTCAAAATTGCAGCTGTCTTTCTCTGTATTTTTCTGCTTTCAGTTCTTAGGTTATATAAGACCCCAACAAGAGGACAAAGACCTAACCTGGGTTATACCTCACTGATTTAGTCCAATCAAAGGCCCTAAAGTGATCTAATAAAAAATGATCTAATCAAGGTCCCTTAACTGAATCTAATGCAATCAAAGGAACCCACACCCACAGGAACAGATTAGTTTACAGAACATGATCTTTTCTGGGATTCACAGAACTTCAAACTCTCACAGTTAACCAGCTCTCAAAACATAATTCATAATACATCATTTCTATTCCCTCATTTTTAAACTTGATTTTCCTGTCTGGTCTGAAAGTGCTGGCTAACATTTATTCCACAGTGTAAGCTTGCAACTTCCACTCTACAGCAAAAGAGATATGACAGCAGGAGCCAACCCTGAACTCTTCCAGTATTTTTGTTATCAAAATGTATTTTCTTCTTCCTCCATGTAATGAGAATCTCCAAGGCTGGCAATAAATGTGGTCATCTATTTCTGATCCTAGCCACAGAGTGGACTAGTGAAAAGCCCAGTCAAAAGTTTTGTGTTTCAATTCCTATCTCACCAATTACATGCCTTGAGCAAGTCACTTCACTTATCTGGGTGTACATTTCTATAATGATGAAAAGATCCCAGATATCTCAGATCTCATACCTCTTTAAAAGTTAAGACTACCCCTGGTTTATCATGTGTTTTCAAAGCATACTTCATTTATATATTGGGATGCAATACAAGAGAAGAAGAAAGATTTAAAAAGCCAAGTAGAATACTTACTCTTGAAAATCGATGAAAGATCATTTGACATTCACTTTCAGAAACAATGCCTCTTTCACCAGAACAATCTTCAGGAATTTTGGGGGTTTTTCTTTTTCCAACAACTGTCATCAGCTGAGTCTAATGATCTTCTATAAGGCAGTGAAATTTTGTATTAGTTCTTGTTTGCTGATTTCCTTTAATGATTCTCTAGCAACAAAATGCAATAGCAGCTTCCTATTACAAATTCTGCCTCAGTTAATGGAATCATTCTTTCCACAGAATAGACCATGATATTTCAACCATTTTTTCCAATTAGTGTTAAAATGGTTTAATTGTGAGATACCTACACAATATATGTATTAAAATAGACACAAACAAATTCAGCTAGGGGGCAGAGAAAAGAAACAGTAGTAATTTAAAAATAAGGATTGCAAAGTCAGAAGCAAATGAGAGAAGAAACTCAAAACGAGGAGCAAAATAAAATTCACTTGGAGAACTTGAGGAGAAAGGGAAATTGAAATCAAGATTGAGAAGGTCAATCAAAACTAACCCTCTCTGTTCGCACTCTCTATAAATATGTTGCCATTATATTAGGTACTGTGGCTGGAACCCAAGAAACAGAATACACAAGGCAATATCCTTTTACTATCTACTTATATGTATAATGCATCTTGAAAATACAAGGGAAAATGGGTGTTTGAAATGAGCAACTTGAGTTAGATGGGTTTAGTAATCCTGAATAATGGCCTTAGAATTACCTTGGAACTGAAGAGATTTTTCTCTTCAAGGGTGATTCTTAACTTAAGGAATTTCTTAAGAATATAACATTTGCTCATTTCTTTTCACTGGATTTTTAAAATATTTTTTATTTTTATTTTTAAAGAAGCTTTAGATTACATAAATGTTACATCAAAAATATAGAGGATTCCCATATACCCCACACCCTCCTCCTCCCACACTTTTCCATTTTAACATCATCTTTCATTAAAATGGTACATTTGTTGCAATTGATGAACACGTATTGAAGCATTGTACTAACCAAGGACTATAGTTTACATTATATTTTACACTTTGCCCCGTGCAATTTTACAAGTTTTGACAAAATGTATAATGGCCTGTAACCGTCATTGCAATGTCATGCAGGACAATTCCAATGTCCTAAAAATGCCCCCTGTTGTACCTATTCTTCCTTCTTCCTCCCCTTAGAACGTCTGGTGCCATGGCCTTGTATCAATGATACAAGTTCTTCCATTGCTGGAATAATTGTAAGTCTACTTTAGTACATTGCTTTTCTGTTCTTCACTGAAAAGGCATAACACCTGAAATAAAATTGTGTGTCTGAGGTAAAAGGTAGTGAAAAAACCACAGGCCCAAACAAAGTTCTCTCACTGTTTTTTCTGTTTCACTCTTGATTTTTTTCCAAGTACAATTTAAGTAATAGTGACACCTGGACTTCAATAGGTCTTGCCAGTTAAATATTGGCTGCACAAAAGAGAGGAAAAACTAGAGGTCATTGCTGTTCTTATTCACCAACAAACGAGTTAACAACATAAAATAAAATAAAATAGGCAAATTGGAAAGTTTGGCAGATTCACAAATTGGCAGGGATATTAAGTTTGTTTATTTATATTCAGTATCTTCTAAAATTGCTCCCATCTCAACAGTCTCTGGCCATTAGCATACAAAACAAGAATAGACTGTACTCTGGAAATCTTTTCAATTTATAAAAATGCACTCATTGCAAAGCCTCTGGGCACATGCACAAAATAAACATTAATCTTACTCCTGAGAAACTATTTTATGGATGCTCTTAATTCGTTATGATCTTGCAAGTGGTCTGAGTGAGATCTGCTAAGTGGATCACTTTTGCCTCACTCCCCACACAGGTGATTTTACAGGGATAGGACAAGAAGGGAATTTCAAACTTCGGAACCTCCACAGAAGAAACTTGATTTCTGTTTTGAGAAATAAATCTCCCGGAAATGAAACCATGAGTTGCAAACAACTAGCTTGAAATTAAAGTATATCATACAAGTTATGAGTGGTGTCTACATTTTGTAGCCCCAATTTCACTATGCAGTTAAAATGTCAGGTCATTCAAGAGTGCTATAAATTTGTTGTTGAAAGGAGTGATGCTATTTGCATTTTGAGATCATTTCTGTCTAGGCTTCTGATGGAGTCATGGCAATTATAATAATTAATCAGTACTTGGGGTTGCTGAAAATTCTTTTCAGTTTCACAAATACAAGTCTTCCTTCATGGGCTAAGGAAAGAGGAATGAAAAAGTAGTAGATTAGGAAAAGTCATTAAGAAAGGACAAATTTTACCCACTCATAGGAGAAGTGCCATGGAGTCACTGATTTACTTCCTCTTCATGAACACTGTACTCCTAGGAAAATATTACTCTTTAAAAAAATATGTTTTTGATCTGTTGATTGGAACATCCTCAGGATTTTCTACATCCTGTTTTATCTCCTTAATGTCATCTCTTATAAGTTTTAATTGGCAAAAATCACCACAATTTTTGTAAAATTAAGAGATATATACATTATTTTTTAAAAATATAACATTGTATGTCTTTTCCAAATGCAAATCCAAAATAAATGAAATTAAAGAAAAGGCTTAAGCTAGGAGTCCTTTTAATCCCATTTGCTTTATCCTTAAATTTAACCTATTCATTTACATTGTGTCATTATTGTTTCTATGACCCTCAAATCATATCATAGAATGAATTTCATTTTCTTCATTTGGATTAATGAAGTTCCTTAAGAATAGAAACTGTGCCTTCTAATTACTTTGTATGACTTGCAGCCACATAGTAATAGAATTTATTTTTTTAATTTTTTGAAGTATAACTTATATGTAGAAATGTACATAAATTATGTGTACAGTGCTCTGAATTCTTACCAATTAAATACATCCATGTGAGCAACAATCAAATCAAGAAACAGACTGTTATCAGTTACCCAGAAGCCCTCTTCATACTCTCTTCCAGTTACCTTCCCACCTCAACCAAGGTTAACCACTATCTTGACTTCCTAAAGCTATAAATTACTTTTGTCTGATTTTGAACACTAAATAAATAAAATCATATATTACATATTCTTTATGCCTGGATTTTTTTTTTTTTTTTTTTTTTTTTTTTTACTTATCATGTTTGTGAGATTCATCTATATTGTATACAGTTATAGTTCGTTAATTCTTATGTCTCTGTACTATTTTATTGAGGGAACATACCACAATTTATATATTCCACTGTTGGGTTTTTAACAATTTCCTGCTTTGGGGTATTATAAATATTGCTGCTACAAACATCTTTGTTTATGTCTTTGGTGGAAAGATGAAACTATATACCTAGAAGTGGAGTCTCTGGTTTCTAAGGGTATGCATAGTTTCAGTTTTAGTAGATCCTGCCAAAGAGTTTCCAAAGTGGTTGTACCAATTTACACCCCCTACCAGCAGTATAGGAAAGTTCAGGTTGTTCCACATCCTTTTCAACACTTAGAACTGTCCATACTTTTCTATATAATCATAAATGATGTTTACTGGTATAACATTGTGCATTTAATTTGGATTCCCCTTATGGCTAATGAAGTTCACCCTGTTCTTATATGTTTTTTGGCCATTTTGATATTATCTTTTGTTAGGTGCCTTTAAGATGTCTGCCCATTTTTCTATTGAGCTTTCTATTTACTTATTCTTGATTTATAGATATTCTTTCTATAGAATATAGAATATCTATAGTTCTAGATACTAGTCTTTTTCAGATATTTGAATTTCAGATACGATATCCCTCTGTAGTTTGCTCTTGCACTTTTTTAATGGTGTCTTTTAACAATTACAAGTTCATGAAATTAATATAGTCCAATTTATCCATTTTTTTTTCTTTTAGAGTTTTTACATTTTGTGTCCTGTTTAAGAAATATTTGCCTACTCTAAGATCACAAAGATGTTCTTTTATGGTTTCTTCTAAAAGCCTTATTATTTTTACCATTAAAATACATGTTGAACTGACTTTTGTGTATGGTGTGAGGCCAAGATTTTAATTTTTTTCCAAGTGAATATCAATTGATCCAGCATCATTTATTGATGGACCTTCCTCTATGCTCTATGTTATATTTGCATAAGTCTGCTGCCAGGATAGTATGTGTGTGGATCCTGTTTTGGAAGGGGTAGGTCTCTCCCTTCTGTTGTATTGCTCTAACTATATATCTTTGAGTAAATACCACCATCTTATTGAGATTTTCCATAGGACTATATCTGATATAGTCCTATATCTTGCTTTGTTTTCTGAATTCAGACTAAATTGTTTTTTCTTGGTCTTTGCATTTCCATAAAGAGGTTATAATAATATTGTCATTTTCCACAAAATCCTTGTTGAGATTTTGATTGAGATTGTGATGAATCTATAGATCAATTTGAGGAAGATAATATCTAAATAATTTTGAGTCTTCTAATCCATGATATATCTGTTTATTTCAGTCCTCTTTACTAACTCTTATTAAGATTTTGTTGCTTTCAGTGCAGTAGTGTTGCTACACAATTGCTACATAATTGGTGTTATTTGATGCTGTAAAGAGTATGATTTTTAAATTTTATTTTCTATTTGTTATTGAAATATTAAAATAAAATAGACTTTTTAAATTGACCTTGTATGCAGGAGCCTTGCTAAATTCTACAAGTTAGCATGTAAGTTCTTTTGAATTTTCTATGTACAAAATTATATTGTCTGTTGGGGGAAAAAAAGAAACAGTTGTAGAGTTTTGTTTCTCAATTATTATGCCTATGGGTTTTTGTTTGTTTGTTTGTTTGTTTGTTTGTTTTAATCACTCCACAGCTAGAACCTCCAACACAATATAATAGTGGTTATCTTTGTTCTCCATCTGATGGAAAAACTGAATGTTTCATCACTATTATATTTGGGGTAGTTTTTCTTAAATTGATTTTTAAATAAGAATTAGATTAATTAATCCAATCAATATTAATCTTCCAAATGGTTTGGGAGGTAACATGTTAAATTCATCACTCAAAATATTTTGGCTGTTTCTTTGGGGCTTGCCAACAGAAGTTTAAAAATTATATTTGAAAATCAATACCATTGCAATAAACTTAATGCCTTATTTTAAATCTAAAAATCAAAATGACTTCTTTTTTCATCCCTTATCTTCCCATATTTTCTTTCTAACAATTCTTCAGTTGGTTATTTCTCAATAAATATATGTTAATTGATTAGAAATCAATTCTGAATTCTCCTCTTCTTCTTTTCTAAAACCAAATTTGAAACACTTCTTTGAATGTAGTTTACTTATAATTCCCTTGTTTTTATTCTTTCAATCACAAGTTCCAATATAATCTTCTCTTCTATTATATAAAGTCCATCATCAGCTGTGGTCACCTCATACTTTGAAAATAAAAGATATTGATTTGACCCTTTGGCAAATACCACACTTACCTGCTCCCATACACTTTCCATTGCCCCTGTCTTTTGCAAGTTCTAGAGTTTCTGAGAAGTTCAGGGTACTTAGCTTGGTTACCTTTATCTACAATCTTTGTTTGGTGAACTCTCAGTCTTACTCATGTCATTGTTATCTGTGGCAGAATCTGCTATTGTCTTTCAGTATCCATTGTCTTTCTTACTATTTGAAGTAAAATCCCCTCCTAACAGGAAGGCATACCATTGGTCAGTTGTAAGGTAGAGATTATATTTCCTAGTCTCCTTTGCAGCCAGGTATTTGGCTACATTCCAGCCATTGATATTTGAGATAAAATGATGTATTGAACTTCTGGATCATGTCCTTTAAAAAGGAAGTTGTTTGTCTTTATGCTCCCTCTCCCACTTCCCACTGGTTGGGAAAGGGTGATAGATGGAATGGTCACCTTGATCCTAGAAATACTCACCAACTTTGGTCACTTGATGGCCTTTTGCCTGCTGGACCTGACTCCGGTCTACCCTATGGACTGTAATATGAGAGGGAAATGAACTTCTGTATCCACTGTGTTTGGGTTTTCTTTGTTACAGAAACTTAGCTTGTCTTCTATATTATTCAATTTTGTTCAGGTTTCTAATCTGTTCTCTTCTCTCTGTCCCACACTGGTTAAGACATGAAACAGTTCCTATACCTTGATTTCACAAAAATGCCACTCAAACCAGGAAGTGATAGACATTTATTAAAGATATGAGGATAAGAGCAGGGATCTAGTAAAACTCTACATTAGCCTAATATATATTATTAGATTATTAGATTTCACTTAGATTTCACTTCCATAGGAAAATATCCAAATCATACTTCCTTCAAGATGTTTCTTACTGGCTGACTCCTTTCTTCATAAAGTTCCTCACACTCCCACCAAGATGCCTCCTCTGTCTCTCCCCAAAATGTTTTTTCTCTCCAACTCCCCAAAGTTATTATATTGGCAGCTGATAAAAAATGTTTCAAAAATGCCATTTCCGCCTGCATAATTCTGAGAAAGAATTTCCAGAGTTTCATTCTTATGACGACTCTAACAACAACAATAAAAACTATAAATTTTATTAAGAAAACGTTAAGAAAATATTTAATTTCTACAAAATATCCCATGGGAACATATTTGGCACAATTTTCACTGATGCCATTCTTATAGTAAAATCTTTTGCCAAATTTTCCAAGTCAAATAATGTTTTCATGCTCTAATGATGTAGTCTTATACATGTTTTGTACTCTGAAATAAAATTAAGTTATTTTCAAAACCCAAGGTCTTGTTTGACTTTTGGCTTCTTAAGTAAATATATGTTTTCTAGGTTGAGTTGAATAGAGCTGAACTGGATTGAATTGAATCAAATCAAATCAAATCGAATTGTGGAAATATGCTGTGTTTATTTAGTGAAAGCTGGTTGTAGAATATAATAGAAAATGTAACTTTAAAATAATTCTGTTTTTATCATGAGCACACTGATATTATTAAATGATCAGTTCATTTCTGGTCGATTACTTTGTCATTGCTCTCTGTTAATATCTTAGCTCCTGGGTATAAATTTATGATTTTGTTCCTTGGTGATTCTCTGAGTTAGGTTGTGAAATCAAAGTGATGCATATTACACAGACTGCTCATTAGAACAAAGACGAATATCTTCTTAGATATTTTCTGATCTTTATTTTTGTTCATTTGAGCTCAAGTTATATAACATCCTTAGGCTTTAAAGTGCTGATCATGCCAAAGTCTTAAAACCTTGAAACAAGAAGATAGTAGACAGTTGTTGAACTAGAAATGGAATGGTTGGTTATGCAAAGAACAAATGAATGCAATTTTACCACCCCAAAATGAATACTAGCAAAATTGGAAAACCAACTTATCTTTTCCATACTTCAGCTCCTTTGTGATAGGTTTTTGTTTTGTTTTAATATATTTTTATTGCAGAAGTTGTGAACTTACACAACAACCATGCACATGTGTAAAATTCCCATCAACACCCATTCATAAACATACCACACCATGGTGGAACATTTGTTACAGATTATGAGATATCCTGAGACTATTAACACCAACCATGGCCATAGCACACATTTGGCACACTTTTTCCATACCCTTAGTTATCAACACAGTACATCTTAGGCATTGATGCAAGAATATTACAGTATTGTAGTTAGCCACAGTTCATAGATCACACTAATTGTATTTTTTCCCTTGTTTCTCCATATTCCCACCACCCTGCAATAGTGACATATATCCACTCTAGCTCACAGAAGCACACTCTTGCATCTGTACCATCAACCATGTCTGGGTTCACTGTGTTATTCAGTCCCTAGAGTATTCTCTAGCTTTCTTTCAATTGACATTTACATCCTTGGACTACCCTTTTTCAGCCTCAATCCCGTTTTTAAACCCACTGCTATTCACTGTAATGTGTTACCATCAACTCTATCCATTTCTACACTTTTACAGTCAAGTTAATTAAAACTTCTCCATACATTAAGCATCAGTACTCCTTTGCAGCTCTCCTCTTATCACCTAATAACCTATACTTGAGGTTTTAACTCCATGCATTTATTTTTCATATTTAGTATATTAGTGAGAACATGCAATAATTGTCATTTGTGTCTGGCTTATTCACTCAGCATAATGTCCTCAAGATTCATCCATGTTATCATATTTGTCCCAATTTCATTTCTTCTTACTGTAGCATAGTATTCCACCATATGTATATATCACATTTTGTTTATTCATTCATTTGTTGATGGACATTTGGGTTGTTTCCATCTTTTGGCAACTGTTAACAATGCCGCTGTGGATATCAGTGTACAGATGTCTGTTTGTGTCACGGTTTTTAATTTTTCTGGATATATTCCTAGTAGAGGAATTGCTGGAACATATGGCAGTTCTATATTTAGCTTCCTGAGGAACCGCCAAACTGTCTTCCACAGAGGCTGTACCATTTTACACTCCCACCAACACTGAAGGAATGTTCCTATTTCTCCTCATTCTCTCCAGCCCTTATTGATTTCTGTTTTTTTTTTAATAACGGCCATTCTATGTGCTGTGAGAGCATATCTCATTGTTGTTTTGATTTGCATTTTCCTAATAGCTAGTGATATGGAGCATTTTTTCATGTGCTTTTTTGGCCATTTGTATTTCCTTTTTGGAGAAATGTCTGTTTAGATCTTTTGCCCATTTTTAAATTGGATTGCTTGCTCATTTGTTGTTGAGTTGTATGTTCTCTTTATATAGGATGGAAATCAAAACCTTATGGGATATGTAGTTTCCAAATTATTTCTCCCATTGAGTGGGCTGTCTTTTCACCTTCTTGACAAAGACCTTTGAATCACAGAAGGGTTTAAGTATTATGAGGTCCCATTTATCCATGTTTTCTTTCATTGCTCATGCTCTTTCATTGTAAGGTTTAAGAGTGCACCACCTATCACCAGGTCTTGAAGATATTTCCCTACATTTTCTTCTAGGAGCATATGGTTGTAGATTTTATACTTTGATCCATTTTGAGTTAATTTTTGTGTAAGATGTGAGATAGGGGTCCTCTTTCTTTCTTTTGGCTATGGATATCCAGTTCTCCCAGCACTATTTGTTGAATAGACTGTTCTGCCCCAGTTGGGTAGGTTTGACAGGCTTGTCAAAAATCACTTGACCATAGATGTGAAGGTCTGTTTCTGAACCATCAATTTGGTTCCATTGGTATATGTGTCTATCTTTATGTTGGTACCATGCTGTTTTTACCACTTTAACTAGGCAATATGATTTAAAGTCCAGAAGTGAGAGTCCTCCAAATTTGCTTTTCCCTTGTATGATGTTTCTGGCTATTTGGGATCCCTTAACCTTCCAAATAAATTTGATAATTGTGTTTTCCATTTGTTTAAAAAAATGCTGGTAGAATTTTTATTGGGATTACATTGAATCTGTATATCAGTTTGGGTAGAATTGACATCTTAATGATATTTAATCTTCCAATCCATGAGCATGGAATAGTCTTCAATTATTAGGTCTTTTTAAATTTCTATTAACAATGCATTGTAGTTTTCTGAATACAAGTGCTTTATATCCGTGGTTAAGTTTACTCCTAAATATTTGATCATTTTAGTCACTATTGTAAATGGAACATTTTTCCTGACTTCTTCCTCAGATTGTGCATTACTAGTGTATAGAAGCATCCATTATTTTTGTGTATTGATCTTGTATCCTGACACTCTACTGAAATCATTTATTAGCTCTAGCAGCTTTGTTGTAGATTTTTTGGGACTTTCTAGGTATAAGATTATATCATCTGCAAATAAGGAAAGTTTTACTTCTTCCTTTCCAATTTGGATGCCTTTTATTTCTTTTTCTTGCCTGATTGCTCTAGCTGGAACATCTAGCACTATATTGAACAACAGTGGTAACAGTGGGCATCCTTGTCTTGTTCCTGATCTCAGTGGGGAAGCTTTCAGTCTTTCACCATTAAGTACAATGTTATCTGTGGGTTTTTCATGTATGGTCTATATCAGGTTGAGAAAATTGAAAATTTCCTTCAATTCCTATCTTTTTTTAGTATTTTTATCAAGAAAGGATGCTGTATTTTGTCAGATGCCTTTTCTGTGTCAATCGATTGGATCATGTGATTTTTTTCTTCTTTGATTTATTAGGTGGTGTATTATGCTGATTGATTTTCTTGTGTTAACCACCCTTGCATGCCTGGTATAAAACCCACTTGATTATGATGAATAACTCTTTTACTTTGTTGTGGGGTTCTATTAGCAAGTATTTTGTTGAGGATTTTTACATCAGTATTCATTAGGGAAATAGGTCTGTAATTTTCTTTTTTTGTAATATCTTTCTCTGGCTTTGATATTAGGGTGATATTGGCTTAATAGAATGAGTTTGGTAGTGTTCCTTCTTGTTCAATTTTTGGAAGAGCTTGAGTAAGATTCGTATTAAATCTTCTTTTAATGCTTGGTGGAACTCACCTGTGAAACCATCTGGTCCTGGGCTTTTCATTTTGGGGAGTTGTTTGTTGACTGTTTCAATCTCTTTATTTGTGATTGGCTTATTGAGGTCTTCTATTTCATCTAGGGTGAGTGTACATTGTTTGTACATTTCTAGGATTTTTTTTTCCAATTTCATCTTCATTCTCTAGTTTTTTGGTGTGCAGTTGTTCGTAGTGTCCTCTTATGAACTCTTCTGTTTCTGTGGGGTCAGTAGTAATGACCCTGTTTTCTTTTTTTATTTCATTTATTTGCATCTTCTCTCTTTTTTTCTTTGTCAGTCTAGCTCAAGGTTTGTTGATTTTTGTTAATCTTCTCAAAGAATCAACTTTTGGTTTTGTTAATTCTCTATTGTTTTTTTGTTCTCAATTGCATTGATTTCTGTTCTGATCTTTGTTATTTCATTCCTTCTACTTGCTTTGGGATTACTTTTCTGTTCTTTTTCTAGTCCCTCTAGTTGTGTAGTTAGGTCATTGATTTTAGTTCTTACTTCTTTTTTAATGTAAGCATTGATGGGTATAAATTTCCCTCTCAGCACTGGCCTTCGCTGCATCCCATAGGTTCTGATATGTTGTGTTCTCATTTTCATTCAACTCGAGATATTTATTGATTTCTCTCAAAATTTCTTCTTAGACCCTCTGATTATTTAAGAGTGTGTTGTTTAATCTCCACATATTTGTGAACTTTCCCTTTTTCTGCCTGTTGTTGATTTCCAATTTTATTCCATTGTGATCAGAGAAAGTGTTTTGTATAAGTTCAATCTTGCTGAATTTATTGAGATCTGCTTTGTGACCCAACATATGGTCTATCCTGGAGAAAGATCCATGAGCACTTGAAAAGAATGAATGTCCTGCTGTTTTGGGGTGCAGTGTTCTGTATATGTCTATTAGGTTTAGACCATTTATCAAATTATTCAAGCTGTCTATTTCCTTATTGAACTCTGCTCAGATGTTCTGTCCAATGCTGAGAGTGGTATATTGAAGTATCCAGAAAAAGGGATTTATTAATATACAATATCCTTCCTTGTCTCTAAGAACAGTTTTGCTTTTAAAGTCCATTTCATCCAATATAAGTATAGCTACCCCAGCTTTTGTTTGTTTGTTTGTTTCTGCATGTGTGGATTATCTTTTTCCAGCCTTTCACTTTCAATCATTGGTACCCTTGGATCTAAGGTGAGTCTCTTGTAGACAGCATATAGATAGCTCATATTTACTTATCCATTCCACTAGTCTGTGTCTTTAGATTGGGGAGTTTAATCCATTAACATTCAACAATTTTACTGTAAAGGAAGTTCTTATATCACCCATTTTGACCTTTGCATTTTCTGTCATATTTTATTTTCTTCACTCTTTTGAGACTTTTAGTTATTTTTACTGATATAATCTTCATTTCCAGACTCCCTTCCAAGCCTCTCTTTCCTGTCATTTATTTTCAAGCTGTAGCACTCCTTTAATATTTCCTGCAAAGCAGGTCTCTTTGTTATAAACTCTCTCAGTTTCTATTTATCTGTGAATATTCTAAACTCATCCTCATTTTTGAAAGTCAGTCTTGCCACATATAAGATTCTTGGCTGGCAGTTTTTCTCTTGCAGTATTTTAAATATATCATACCACTGCCTTCTTGCCTCCATGGTTTCTGATGAGAAATCAGCACTTAATCTTATTGGGTATCCCTTATATGTTATTCATCACTTTTCTCTTGTTGCTCTCAGAATTCTTTTTGTCTTTGGCATTTGACATTCTGATTAGTTTGTGTCTCAGAGGTGGTCTATGCAGATTTATTTGGATGGGTGTATGTTATGCTTCTTGGACACAGAAATCTATTTCCTTCAATAGGGTTGGGAAATTTTCTACCATTATTTCTTCAAATATTCCTTCTGTCCCTTTTCCCTTCTCTTTTCCTTCTGGGACTCACATGATGCATATGTTTGCATGTCTCTTGTTGTCATTTAGTTCCCTGTGACCCTGTTCATTTTTTCCATTCTTTTCTTCATCTGTTCTTTTGTATGTTTGCTTTCGGAAGCCATGTCTTCAAGCTCACTGATCCTTCCTTCTGCCTCCTCAAACCTGCTGTTATATGCCTCCAGTATATATATATATATATATATATATATATATATATTTTAAGATTTTATTTATTTATTCATTTATCCCCCCCTTGCTGCTTGTGCTCACTGGGTCAGCTAACCACACCGTGTGGGCGGGCTTGCCTTCACCAGGAGGCCCTGGGAACCGAACCCGGGACCTCCCATATGGTAAACGGGAGCCCTACTGATTGAGCCACAGCCGCTTCCCTCCAGTATATTTTTAATTTCATTTATTGTGTCTTTCATTCCCATAAGATCTGCTATTTTTCTATGTATGCTTTCAAGTTCTTCTTTGTGCTCATCCAGTGTCTTCTTAATATCCTTAATCTCTTTAGCCGTCTCATTGAGTTTATTAAGGAGATTTGTTTGAACATCTATGATTAGTTGTCTCAACTCCTTTCTGTCATCTGGAGGCTCATCTTGTTCCTTTAACTGGGCCATATCTTCCTGTTTCTTGGTATGGATTGTAATTTTTTGTTGGTGTCTTGGCATGTGTCTTACTAGAAGTATTTATTCTGGTTGCAGTTTCTTGCTTTAGTTTAGGGCTTTCTTGTCCTTTCTCTCTTGCTGGTTGTATAGTAGGAGCCAAGCATGTAGTTGGTGCTATAAGTAGTCCATGTTGCCCCAGGAACTGATGAGGCTTCTCCCACCTTTCTCCTCTGCCAGGGGTAGGGATAGAGCCAGAGCTGTGTGTAATAATCCAAGTCATTCAAGCCAAGACCATCTATAGTTGCCTGGAGAGACTGATGAAGCTTCAAGCCCCTTCCTCCCCTACCGGGGATGAGGATAGAACTGCAGGTATGGGCAGCAATCTATGCCATGTGGGTCCAAAATGACCGCAGTTGCCCAAGTAGACTGACATAGTTTTGCCTCCCCTCCCTGCCAGGGTTGGGGTTGGACCCTCTAGAGTGCCCAACAGTCTAATCCATGTAGGTGTTATGGGCTTGCAGTTTCCCTGTGAGGCTGAGGAAGTACTGTCCCTTCTGCCCTTTAGGGGGTAGGAATGGAACCACTGACACCCAACAGTTCAGTCTGTGTACATTTTTATAGGTTTTTAATGGTAAAGCTCTACATTTTGTAAACAAATATATGTAAATATGCATATATGTAAGTTTACTTGTTGATTACAGTTCTCATCAACTTCTTCCTATTTCTGATTATTCAAAATCATTTTCTTATTCATGGAAATAAGACTTCCTTAGAGGAAAAATAAGCCATCAGAGTCATCCATAGGCATAATTGTTGAGTAGAAAATGTTAGTATGTTGCACTCTCAGCTTCTTCTTTCCATATATCCACTCTCCTTACCTATTTGTTCAGGACTATCTACATTGCCTGTGGCTACTCATTACCCCCAACCTGCACCTATAACTGTGCTCACTATCTTCCTTGACCCTTTCCTTCATTACTCCACTTTTTCCCTCAAAACTTATTTACTCACTGCCCCATTTTCTTAGATTCCTTCTTTTTTTAGCCCTCACAAATTTTTCACAAGTGTTGTCTGTATGCACTTATATATTTCTGCATCTTCCACTAACTCTTTCACTCCTTTCTAATATGACTACCTTCCTGATCATGTCATCAGAATAGCTCTCCCAGAGGTCACTGATGACCTCCATTGCCAAGTATAAAGGACATTTTCTGTTCTCACCTGGCTGACAGCTCAGTCACATTCAACATAATCGATTGTTTCCTTCTTCTTTCAACAAACTCTTTCCCTAACTTCCATGATCCAGTGTGGCTTCCATGACCCCTGATTATAGTCCTCAGGTCCTTTTCTTCTTGATCTATATGCTCTGTGTGTGATCGTCCCACATATGGCCTTCTTTTAACATCTAAAATAATACATCCATATGATGAGAGGTCCCTTCCTGGAAGGGACATGCTACAGCTAGACGTGGGTTGAGTGGAGAAGGTTGAGATTATAAAATCAGAAGTAGGGAATGGGACTCTAGGATGGTGAGAAATAAGAATAAAAATTCTAGGAAGTGATGAAGAATAGTAAGCACATCCAAGGTGGATAAAGAGTAGAGAGAGGGAAGCGGCTGTGGATCAATTGGTTGGGCTCCTGTTTACCATATGGGAGGCCCCGAGTTCATTTCCCGTGGCCCCCTGATGAAGGCAAGCTGGCACGGTGAGCTGGGCGTGCTGAGCTGGTGCAAAAAGATGACAAAACGCACAGCAAATCGACACAGCGAGCACCAGCAGCAAGGGGGGGGGGATAAATAAATAAAAATAAATCTTAAAAAAAAAAAAAAAGAATAGGGAAGCGGCTGTGGCTCAATCAGTGAGGCTCCCGTTTACCATATGGGGGGCCCCGGGTTCGGTTCCCGGGGCCTCCTGGTGAGGGCGAGCCCGCCCGCGCAGCATGGTTGGCTGACCCCGTGAGCGCAAGCAGCAAGGGGGGGATAAATGAATAAATAAAGAAAATCTTTAAAAAAAAAAAAGAATAGGGAGAGAGAAGAAAGGCTGGAGGAAAAATTGCCAGGGAGGACAGGAACAGGAATGGTGACTTAGAAAGGTATGGCTTTATGTTGTCTTTTCCCTCCCTTCTTGTTGCATCCTGCCACTGCAAACCTGACCGTTAATGAGCTCTAAAAGGAAATCATAATTAGAAAAGGGGACTCCAAACCAGATGAGGTAGACAAGTATAGAACTGTGATTTGGAACTAACGAAGGATGTTGATGAGCCAGGATCTAAAACAAAAGAGGAGAAGGAGCCAGAATCACCATGTGGCAGTAGCAGCAAGGATAGAAAAGGGGAATCTCTGTTAAGGGAATCAATTGTATATAATAGATATACATTGTATATTAATTAGGATAATACTAGCAGTTGAAACAAATGAATCCTGAAAATACATAATGGCTTGTGCACAATAGAAATTTATTTCCCATTTTGTGCAAAGACCAAAACAAGTGTTTCTGATTGGTGGACAGCTCCACCAATCCCAAACAGGGACCCAGTCTTCTTTCATCTTTTGGTTCCTCTGTCATCAAAACATGATGTTCCTGTTCACTGTGTTCATCTGCGTCAAGCCAGTAGAAGGGATAAGAGCATAGAGGATCATGGATGAGCTAGATCTGGAACTAGAACACATCCCTTCCTCCACTGTCAAATATGAAGAATAAATCTGGACTTGGCAAGGAGAGACTTTATTTCAAATGATTATTTACTTTATTAGAAAGGATTATTGCAAGTGAGGGAAAAGAACTATTGTAATAGGGTGAGAGAGACTAGTGCAATAGGGAGAAAGCTTTGACCATAAGATCTGCACCTGTCTCAAGGGTTAGATAAAAATGATTTTTAATAGATAGGAGTAAACAAGACTAGAAAGAATTGGTTGTGAGGACATGGAGAAGTGGGAGAGCATGATCAGATAGTAGATGAGCATATGTTTTACCCAGAGGCCCGCCTGTTCTCCAGGAGGGACCTCTAAAGAGGGGCTGTAGCTGGCTCAGGTTAAGGGTCGGCTGAAGTTCAGAGAACTGGGGGAAGAAAAGAAGCTTAGCCAACGTTTGGTTCACAAACATTTTGTTCCAATTTATCCATGGGCATAAGCAGTTCAACTAATCTTGAGGAGAAGAATGGGAATTTGGAAGTTCTATGTCTGACCTTATGGCTAGATAAAAAAGGTGAAATTCTTAAGTCTTACCTAAGTCATATGGGGAAAGGGTGTTTCTTTATAGTAAGCTATTTCCTGGAACTCAAAGGATAAGTAGAATTTCTTAACCTTCACTGTTTTCCAGGATCACAGGGCTCCAATGAAGTTCAACATTGTCACCACACACATATTTCATTGACCAAACCTCAGTTACATGTCACACTGCATGGGAGACTAGGAAATATTGTCTAGCCATGTGCCCAGAAGGGACAAGAAACAGGTTTATTGAGCAGCTAGTAAGTTTCTGACATACATAGTAAAATGAGAATGTATTTGCCACTCAAAAGAGTGCATTTTAAGTATAATGTGTTCATGTAATGGCTGATCATTTATTTGTGACACAAGCACAATATGAATCAAAGCAGTGGCAAGATGGGAGGTTGTAATGAAAACAAACCCACTGAGCACATTGTATCTTCCTAAAATTGAGGAACCCCACACTATTCTTTCTTATGCCTTGGTGTAAAACAGCACATCAAGTTTAATATTTTCCTTTTTACCCATCATGCAGTCATTCTGTATACAGAAGTATTTGATGATAGTGTGTCATTCTCAATGTGTTTTCCAATTTCAAGTGGAAAAAAAACACAAAAGCCCCTTAATTTTAAAAAAACTGGTTCTCCATTCCTAAGTTTTAAGACTCCTTTGCACTTCAGAGCCACATCCGTCAATGTATTACTGAGAGAAACAAAGAAAATGCCAGGTATTCATTAGCACTAGAAGGAAATTACCCTGCCACATCTGCAGTTGCAAATGCCATCATTCTCCTATGGTGGTAGAAGATCATTTTAAACCAGTTTCCCACTAACTGAGATGACAATGAAAACAAGTTAGCACTGCTGGCTAATTCTCTTTTATGTGTATTTTTGGCCAATAGGCATTTACTTCTTCCGGTAAACATGACTTTTACATCATTTTGAAAATATGTATGGTGAAAGCATAGAGCTGTAGGAATGCATTTATTACAAGTGGCATACATATGTTTTCAGATGAGCAATTGACTAGTATGCCCTGCACAGAGAAGGTGCTGTAGAGCTATTAGTTATGTGGATTAGGACTTAGGTCAGCATGATATATCTTTCATTAACTAGTAAATGGATTTTGAGGGTTTATTTATGTATCTTTAAATGTAGTATGATTCATATGCAAAAATCTTTGGTACTGTTTTAAATATGTGAACTATATTAACTAAATTAAAGTTACTTTTAACATTAAAACATAGAAATGGGGAGCAGATGTGGCTCAAGCAATTGGGCACCCACCTCCCACATGGGAGGTCCCGAGTTTGGTTCCCAGTTCCTCCTAAAGGAAAACAAACAATGAGCAGACAATGAGCAAAAACTTAGGAATGATGAAAGAAGATGGGGAATTCATCAAAGGAGACAGGAAATCAACGCTTACACATTCCCAAAAAGGCATCCTCACTGACTTAATGAATGAATAATGAATCAATTATTCATTCATTAAGTCATTCAACATGTTATTGAGCAAGGACTCACTGCCCCTTGCACACAGAGGTCAACACTATAACATCAGGATATTGAAAAAAGAGCTTTAATGCAAGGTTGACTGACATGGAGACAGGAGACAAGGCTCAAATCTGTCTTTCCAATCTGAGCACTAAGGGAGATTTTATGGGATTGGGAGGTGAGAGGTAGGGACAGAAGTGGGGAGGTTTGATTTGGCATCATCCAAATTGGTTAATTATAGAGTTGACCATATGCGATAGAGTGGGTATAAGGCTGGATCTTTCTTACTGAAGGACCTCTTGCATTTGCTCTGCTTCCTATGTCTCCCTGTCTTCATAGTCTTGGTTCTGAGGGAGGTGACTTCTGTTCCTAGTGTCTCAAAGATCATGAAAAGGACAAGTGTCAGTGTTTTCTGCACATGCTCAGGTTATATGACCTACAGTTAACTTCAGAAGAAAAGGTTATAGGAATAGAGGACATCTCCCCACAAACTGACACTTTCAAATAAATCTTTGGGGCTCCTGTAGGACTTTGTTACCCAGAGTACAGTTTGCTGAGCAGCAACATGGGTGTCATTTGAATCTTGTTAGAAAGATACCATCTTGGGAGCCAACTCAGATTTCCTGAGTCAGAATGTATTTTTCATAAGACCCCCAGGTGAACTGTATGCATATTAAAGTTTGAGAAGCACTCCTACATGGAGTTTTTCACATCAACAATCACTGATTTCAAATAGCACTAATAAATTAGATTAAAGCTGTAGAACATTTCTCAATTGGGGGCATTTTGTTGCCCTCCCGTCCCCCCATCCCAGAACATTTGGCAATATTTGGAGACATTTTTGATGGTCACAACTGGGGGGATGCTACTGGCATCTAACAAGTAGAGGCAAGGGATGTTTTAAACATCCTACCATGCACAGGACAGCCCCTCACAACAAAAAATTACCCTGTCCAAAGTGTCATTAGTGCCACTGGTAGGAAGCCCTGCTGTACGACAGTGCTTCTCAAACTTTTGCACACATCACAATTACATGGAGACTTCCAGGAAGATGGCAGACTAGTAAGACACGGGAATCTCTTCTCCAGAAAAATAGCTAGAGGACAGGCTGAAACAACCCCGAAAAATATCTTCTAGGGTTTAGGACAGCAGGTGAAGGCTGCACACCACCCAGAGGAGAGAGGGACAAAAGAGGGAAATCGCGATGACAGAACCATGAGTTGGAACTAGCAGCTTCTGCTGCTGCCAGCACCCTCCCCCCCACAACTCTTTAGAATTCTCAGGCCTCTGGGCCTGCAACTACAGACAATGGGGGCTCCAGGGATCTACCACTCCAGGAAAGGGGAGAGAGAGGGACACAGCCTTAGGCTGACTCAGGTTCTGACCTGCAGATTTGGGCTGCGGAGCCCCACGGACCCTTCCACATGGCGGTTTGCCCTGGGAGCCTAGGAAGGACTGGAGAAATCCGGCCCTCACAACCTCCCTCTCTTCTAGCCTGGACTAATTGTTGAGGACTCCACAGGAGAGGGGAAAGAGAGCCTGGGGCTGACCCTACTTTTGACTCGCAGGTTTGGTCTGCTCTGTCCTGAGAGCCTTTCAAGGCTGGGTGGGGCTGTGCCATTGTTTGCCTTGGAGCCTGCAAGGGGTCACATTGATCTGGTCTGTGTCACAACAAATACACTCCGACCAGGCATTGAATTAAGAGCTGCCAATGAGCACCATCTCCTGGAAGACCAAGGAAGTGCACATAAGAAAATTAATAAGTAGGAGAGGCTTTTCCTGGCCTCTATAGTCTCCCTGCCCAAGACCCTAGGAAACAACTCTACAACCAATTACTGGGTCCAGTGCCCAGTTTTGAGCAACCAGCAGAACAATCCTAACAATCAAGGTTAAGCCAAAAATCAAAGAGCTGTGGTAACTCACAGCCTCCTGCCACTAAAACCCTATAAAAGAGAAAGAGATAGAGCATCTAAGTAAAATATAACCTAACCAGATACCTAAGCACCAGCAAAAAATTACGAGCCATACTAAGAAAATAGAAGACATGGCCCAAGAAAAGGAATACAGCAAAGTCCCAGAAGAGATGCAAAATTTGAGAGAACTAATCAGTGAGATAAGCACAAATTTTCAAAATCAAATTAATGAGATGAAAGGCAATATAGTTAAAGAAATAAATGACGTCAAGAAGACATTGAGCGAATGCAAAGATGAATTTGAAATCCAGAACAGAAAAGTAAAGGAGTTCATGGGAATGAAAGACACAATAGGTGAAGTCAAAAATACATTTGAGGCATACAACAGCAGACTCGAAATGATAGAAGAAAGACTAAGTGATACCAAAGACAGAGCAGCTAAAATTGAAGAGAGAAAAGAACAGAGAGAGTAAAGAATGGAAAAAATTGAGCAGGGGCTCAGAGATTTGAATGACAACACAAAACGCAACAACATACATATCATGGGAGTTCCAGAAGGGGAAGAGAAAGGAAAAGGGGCAGAAAGAGTATTTGAGGAAATAATAGCTGAAAATTTCCCAACTCTCATGAAAGAAATGAACTTACATGTCCAAGAAGCACACCGTACCCCAATAAGAATAAATCCAAATAGACCTAGGCCAAGACACATATTATTCAGAATGTCAAATGTAAAAGATAAAGAGAAAACTCTCGGAGCAGCAAGAGAGAAGCAAACGATCACGTACAAAGGGCATCCAGTAAGACTTTGTGCAGATTTCTCTTCAGAAACCATGGAGGCGAGAAGACAGTAGTATGATACAATTAGGAAACTGAAAGAGAAAAACTGCCAGCCGAGAATTCTTTATCCAGCAAAACTGTCCTTCAAATATGAAGGTGAATATAAAGTATTCACAAACAAACAGAAACTAAGAGAGTTTGCAAAAAAGAATCCACCTTTGCAGGAAATATTAAAGGAAGCCTTAGAACCTGAAAGAAAAAGACAGGAGAGAGAGGCTTGGAGGAGAATATAGAAGAAAGAAAAGCAGAAAGGATAACCAAAAGAGAAACAAAAACAAGATGACATGAAAACCAAAGAATAAAATGGAGGAAATAAAGAGTGCATTTTCAATAATATCATTGAATGTGAATGGATTAAATTCTCCAATCAAAAGATAAAGGCTGGCAGAATGGATAAAAAAACATGAGCCATCCATATGCTGCTTACAAGGAACTCACCTCAGACCCAGGGATACAAACCGGCTGAAAGTAAAAGGTTGGAAAAAGATACTCCACGCGAATAGTAAACAGAAAAGAACAGGGGTAGCTATACTAATATCAGACAAAACAGACTTCAAATGCAAAAAAAGTGATAAGAGATGTGGAAGGCCATTATATATTAATAAAAGGGACGATCCTCCAGGAAGATATAACAGTCATAAATATCAACGCACCTAACCAGGGTCCCCAAAATATATGAGACAAACTCTGGCAAAACTGAAGGGAGAAATAGACATTTCTACAATAATCGTTGGAGACTTCAACACCCCTCTCACATCATTAGAACAACTAGACAGAAGATCAACAAGGAAACAGAGAACTTGAACAATATGATAAACAAGTTAGACCTAACAGACATATACAGAACACTGCATCCAAACTCAGCGGGTTATACATTCTTCTCAAGTGCCCATGGATCTTTCTCCAGGATAGACCACATGTTAGGTCACAATACAGCTTTCAATAAATAGAAAAAGATTGAAATTATACAAAGCACCTTCTCAGATCATAATGGAATGAAACTAGAAATCAATAACAGACAGGAAAAAAGGAAATTTGCAAATGTGTGGAGACTGAACAACACAACTCCTAAATATTCAGTGGGTCAAAGAAGAAATTGCAAGTGAAATAAGTAAATATATTGAGACAAATGAAAATGAGAACACAACTTATCAAAGCTTATCGGATACAGCGAAGGCAGTCTTGAGAGGGAATTTATAGCCCTAAATGCCTATATTAAAAAACAAGAAAGAGCTAAACTCAAGATTTAACTGAACGACTTGAGAAACTAGAAAAAGAACAGCAAACCAATCCCAAAGCAAGCAGAAGGAAAGAAATAATAAAGATTAGAGCAGAAATAAATGAAAATGAGAACAGAAAAACAATAGAGAAAATCAACAAAACCAAAAGCTGGTCCTTTGAGAAGATCAATAAAATTGATAAACCCCTTGCTAGACTAACAAAAAAAAAAAAAGAGAGAAGATGCAAATAAATACAATCAGAAATGAAGGGGGGAAATTACAAAAGACCTCACAGAAATAAAAAGAATCATAAGCAGATATTATGAGAAACTATATGCCAACAAACTAGACAACCTAGATGAAATGGACAAATTTCTAGAAACTCATAACCAACCTACACTGACACAACAAGAAATACAAGAACTTAACAAACCAATCACAATTAAGGAGATTGAATCCATCATCAAAAATCTCCCAGCAAAGAAAAGTCCAGGACCAGATGGCTTCACAGGTGAATTCTACCAAGCATTTCAAAAAGAATTAACACCAATCCTGTTTAAACTCTTCCAAAAAATTGAAGAGGAGGGAAAATTACCCAACACATTTTATGAAGCCAATATCACCCTAATACCAAAGCCAGATAAAGATTCCACAAGAAAAGAAAATTACAGACCAATCTCTCTAATGAACATAGGTGCAAAAATTCTCAACAAAATACTTGCAAATCGAATCCAACAGCCTATCAAAAGACTTATACATCACGACCAAGTGGGATTTATTTCTGGTATGCAAGGCTGCTTCAACATAAGAAAATCAATCAACGTAATATACCACATTAACAAATTGAAGGAAAAAACCACATGATCATCTCAATAGATGCAGAAAAGGCATTCGACAAATGCAACATCCTTATTTGATAAAAAATACTTCAAAAGATAGGAATAAAAGGAAAATTCCTCAATATGATAAAAGGCATATATGAAAAACCCACAGCCAACATCATACTCAATGGGGAAAGGTTGAAAGCTTTCCCCCTAAGATCAAGAACAAGACAAGGATGCCCACTCTCACCATTGTTATTCAACATTGTACTAGAAGTTCTAGCTAGGGCAATTAGACAAGACAAAAAAATTAAAGGCATCCAAATAGGAAAAGAGGAAGTAAAACTATCACTGTTTGCGGATGACTTGATCCTGTACTTAGAAAATCCTGAAGTATCCACGACAAATCTACTTGAATAATAAATGATTTCAGCAAAGTGGCAGGATACAAGATCAACACGCAAAAATCAGGAATGTTTTTGTACACTAGTACTGAACAATCTGAGGAGGAAATCAGGAGGAAAATTCCATTTTCAACAGCAACAAAAAGACTCAAATACCTTGGAGTTAATTTAACCAAAGAAGTACAGGACCTATATGCAGAAAACTGCAAAACAAAGCTAAAAGAAATTTAAAAAGACCTAAACAAATGGGAAGACATTTCGTGTTCATGGATTGGAAGAATAAATATAGTGAAGATGTCAGTCTTGCCCAAACTGATTTATATCAAAATCCCAACAGCTTATTTTATAGAATTAGAGAAGGCAATTACCAAATTCATCTGGAAGGGTAAGTGTACCCGAATAGCCAAAAGTGTTCTAAAAAAGAAGAGCAATGTGGGAGGAATTTCACTGCCTGACCTTGAAGCATATTACAAAGCTACAGTGGTCAAAACAGCATGGTACTGGCATAAAGATAGACACATCTATCAGTGGAATAGAATTGAGAATTCAGAAATATACCCTCACCTATACAGTCAACTGGTTTTTGACAAACCTACCAAGCCCACGCTGATGGGAAAAAACAGTCTCTTCAACAAATGGTGTTGGGAGAACTGGATATCTATAACCAAAAGAATGAAAGAGCACCCCTATCTCACCCCCTATACAAGAATCAACTCAAAATGGATCAAAGATCTAAATATAAAATCCAGGACCATAAAACTACTAGAAGAAAATATAGGGAAACATCTTCAAGACCTTGTAGTAGGTGGTAGTTTCTTGGACCTTACACCCAACGCACGTGCAACAAAAGAAAAAGTAGATAAATGGGACCTTCTCAAAATTAAACACTTTTGCACCTTACAGGACTTTGTCAGAAGGGTGAAATGGCAGCCCACTCAATGGGAAAAAATATTTGGAAATCACATATCTGATAAGGGTTTAATATCCAAGATATATAAAGAGATGTTACAACTCAACAATAAAAAGACAAATGACCCAATTAAAAAATGGGCAAAAGACTTGAATAGACATTTCTTCAAAGAAGAAATACAAATGGCAAAAAAACACATGAAGAAATGCTGAGCATCACTCATGATTAGGGAAATGCAAATCAAAACTACAATGAGGGAAGCGGCTGTGGCTCAATCAGTAGGGCTCCCATTTACCATATGAGAGGCCCCGGGCTAGGTTCCCGGGGCCTCCTGGTGAAGGCAAGCCTGCCGGCACGGCGTGGTTAACTAACCCAGCGAGCACAAGCAGCAAGGGGGGGAGAAATGAATAAATAAATAAAATCTTTAAAAAACAAACAAACAAAAAAAAACTACAATGAGATATCCTTTCATACCTATCAGAATGGCCACTATTAAAAAGACAGAAAACTACAAGTGTTGGAAAGGATGTGGAGAGATAGGAACACTTATTCACTGTTGGTGGGAATACAGAATGGTACAACCACTATGGAGGACTGTTTGGCAGTTCCTAAAGAAGTTGAATGTAGACTTGACACGTGACCCTGCAATACCACTACTGGGTATATACCCAGAAGAACTGAGAGCAGTGACACGAACAGACATCTGCACACTGATGTTCATAGCAACATTATTCACCATTGCCAAAAGTTGTAAACAACCCAAGTGTCCATCAACAGATGAATGGATAAACAAACTGTGGTCTATTCACACAATGGACTATTATGCAGCTGTAAGAAGAAATGAAGTCATAAAGCATATGGCAACATGGATGAACCTGGAGGACATTATGTTGAGTGAAGCAAGCCAGACACAAAATGACAAATACTGTATGAATGCGTTACTATGAACCAAATATATTGTGCAATATATTGTTTGATTCAAAAAAAAATTTTTATATGTATCCATTACATTTAATTGAGAAATGTATATATTTATTCATGTGTTTACTTTTTAGTTTTTAATTGTTTATATTTTCAATTATTAAATGTACAAAATAAAGTTAAAAAAAAAAAAAGAATTACATGGAAGGTTTGTAAAAACATGGATTTCTGGGCCCCATCCCTAGAATGTCTGATTGTAGGCCTGAAATGGGGCTTAGAATTTTCAATTCTATTAAATTCCAATAATTCAAATGCTGTCAGTCCAGAAACCACACTCTGAGAAACACTGGTATAGAGTGACAGGAAATGCTTGTTGGTCTATGTTGGCCTTTTGCTATAGCCTCTTAAGGCTTTGGAAACTCCTGGCTCCAAATTGCCTTGGACCCAAATGACTTGATATTATGGCTTGACAAGGGAAGCTAAGCAATGAAATCATTTCCACAGTTGCTTGGGTGGCAGTGGGGGTGGGCACAGGCAGGTCTGAATCAACAGAGAAGATACAGTGCCATTGTCATTTACAGATGATACCAGATGGCAGCTAAATTCAGAGTCCAGACTGCCCGAGGGGCTTGCTAATTATAAGAGCCTTCAGCTGTAGGAAATACCCTAATCACCCCAGCGGCAGCTGGGCAGCCCCAGGGAAGGCCTGATTGCCAGTAGAAATTTTTATTTGGTATAAAGTAGGACTGGAAGGGTACAAACGACAAGTTCAATTTGAACCATAGTTAATAGAGAAGCAGAGAGAGACGTTTATGATGGGAGTGACAGGGAGTGATGAAGGGGGACAGGTAGGTTCAGTGCCATGTGATTGTGATGACATAGATTTAAAGTCTGGAAAGTAACGATTAGCTAGAGCCCAGGCTGGTCCTGTGAGACCCAGGCTGTCCCAGGCAGCCCTGTAACCTGGGAGTGATAGCTGGCTTTACCACGAAGATTTCAATGTGGGATTTGTGGTTTCTACTTACCACCTGCTCTATGCCTTTAACTATTTGTCATCCCTAAAAAAAGGTAAAGATTTAACACCTTTAAGAAGGAGAAGAAAGACATTTTCTGCTTTGTTTAATCAGCTAACTGCCTTTCTTTGGTTGGCAACCAGCACTGAGATAATTTTGTTCTACGGGTGGCATTTAGCAAAACCCTAGGACTGTGAATAAGGGAAAAGCAGCAGGGAGGGAACAACTTCCTGAGCAGCTGTTTCTGGGCTAAACCCCAAGTCGAGGGATTTGGGCCAAGTTCACAATATTTTCCTTTGCTGGAAATTTCAACAGAATTCCCTGCAAAGTGGGAATAAATCATAGAAATGCAGCTAAAATAAATTGTTTTTACAGTTTAATATAGTGGGATACAAGAATTTTAAAATGGATTTTCATCTTTTGAAATTTGATTTTACAATGAAAAACTTGGTAAGAATGAAACCCCGAGCATGTTTACTTTTCAAAACCATGCCAGACTTCATTTAGTTCCCCTCTGTTGTACTCTCTAACTTTGGGGGAGAGTGTGGAGGTACAATCCATTCCTGGAGAGAAAACATTTATCAAAAATCCTTCTCAAATGCACATTATTTTTCCTCTCTAGGTCCCTTTCAGCAAATGTCCAATATGAGCATCTGGAAACCTTACTTTTCTTTCTTTGCTTACTTCCCTTTTCTACCTCTCTGCAATTCCACCAAAATTCTGGCTGTACCTTGGGAGGGTGGAAAGCAGAGTTCATCCTAGAGGGCAGGGTGGAGTTCTCCTAGGCATGCCACCTTGCATGCATGCTCACATCTACCAGATGCTTCATAAATTTGACTCTCTCAGTGAAGCTAACCTTTCTCTAGCTAATAGAGAGCATTGGATTCATAACTGAGATCGCCAAGTTTGTTCCTTTACTGAAAGTCCCCTTCCCATCAGCATAAAGAGATGCAATAGGGAAGGGATTGAACTCCATTCCACCAGCATTCTTTCACAACTTCCTGTCCACCCGCTCTGTCCCTACTGTGGATACTCCGAGTGTTTTACTGAAACTTTGAATTCATAATCTTTGGATCAATAGTAAAGGCCATTCTTTACAAGAAAATGGCACTTAAACCAACTTTTGCTTCTGTAAATCATTCCTGTATAACCAGGTACTTGGTACTTGAACTTAATTTTCCACTGTTAGACACAGTGCAATTTTTATGATAATTATAAAGACAATAAAGGGTAACTTCTGTGAGTTGCCACATATACAACGTAGTTAAAGTATTGGGCTGAGAGGCAACTAGTAAAGTTGCAAATTTTAGGTTTTCAATAAAGAGATCTGGAAGTAAGATTGTGCCCTTGACCCTTATAAATTCCTCATTCCCTTTGCTAAAAATGTTCATTCACCTGCAACATGTTTAATGAATCCTGCCTCTATAACATTCATATTTAAATATTTTATTATGAATCCATCACTATGTATTTTCTTTATCTCCCAACTAAATACTTCATACCATCTCTCTCTAATTAGGGGGAAAACACATTAAGTTATACTTGGTTTGAGAATGACATGGAAAGCTTGATGGTAACTCTGAAGAGGCAAAAGGAAATCGTTAACAGGTGCCCAACTGAGTTTTGAGTTCTGAGAATTTACTGTAGTTAAATAATGCTCAAACACATGGGAACATTTTTTATAGAATAAAACAAATAAATCATTTTTATAGTGGATCAAAAGGTTTTGTTCTATTCATTCCCTCAAAATAAAAAAATTCTACCAGAAGCCTAATAGGCATAAAATGATTTCTATGAAAGAGAAGCTTGTTTTAGAAACTATGGATGAAGTTATTGGAAGCACTAACATCTCAATATTAACCAGTAACCATTTGAAAACATTTAAGAATTCTAAACAGTGGCATGGTACATAACAGAAATGAAAAATATTTTCTTAAGGCTAAGTGGGATAAAGGAGAGGCTCAGCATGCTGATTTTTCCCCAGAGGCTTAATTCTGGTGCCCTTGTGAATTCAGACCTTTGTTGCAGTCCATATCCCTGGCTGTGTTTAGTGTTTGAATCTTTGTGCCTAAGGATAATTGACCTTAAAAAATGGAATAATTTTGTTGGTTACACATGTGTGTGCACAACCACACACACACACACACACGTAATTTTTTAGCCAAAATGAGAAGTTATCAAAAGTCTTTATATTGTCCTTTAGAATGTTAAGGGAAAAAACTAAGTGAGGAAAGGTATGTTTTAAATTCACTTCATCCAATCGTAGTTTAGTTCTATTTGCTTTTTTCTAAGGTTTTCCTGTGTTCCCTCAAAGGCTCCTCCAACCTTCCTGCCATGGAAGCTATGTCAGTCTCATTGCTTCTCCTCACATGGTTTCTTTTTACCCTGCTTTCTTCTTTTGCCCTTTGCCTTTAGCCCTGGGTCATCTTTAATTTTTATTAATGTGGAGAAAGGGCACCACAAGAGAAAAGACAGAAAGGGAAGATGGCCTGAGTGACTCTATGTAGCTAGGAGCTAGCTGGAGAGTGCTGGCCTTCAAGGTTAGAGAGAGCTAAGGGCAGCCTGAGCCCTCAAAATGAGCCGGTTACTCCTATAGGTACTTTGTATTAACTTATGAAGCCTGGGGAGGTGGGTACTATTAGTATTTACATTTGGCAGATGAGGAAACTGAGGCACAGAGGGCTTAAATTATGCTAAGAGGCTATGGCTAGGGATATCTGGAAGCTAGTGATAATAAGCTGAGAAGCAGAGAGATTTCTTTAACTGGAGCAAGAAAATTTTAAAAGATTAGGGATTCAAGAGTATTAATGAGTAAAAGGAGGCCAGAGAGTTTGAAGCTCAGTTTAAGAACTTTTGCCAACTAAAATCAAAACAGGTGATTTTTATCACTACTCATTTTTCTTCAGGATGTAGCTCAAATAAACCAATTATCTAATGCCTGAGGAGCTATTGGGTCAGTTAACTTAGTTTGGTTTCCACATCTATAAAATGAGCATTCTAATAAATAATTCCTGCCTTGTCTACTTCCTAGAGTTGCTGGGAGAATCACTTGAAATAAAGTGTGTAAAGCTCTGTGATTTCAGACAGTGTGCTGTAAGCTAAACCACATTATTTATTATTTATTTTATAAGAAGTTTCCATATTTAGTGTTTACACAGAGCACTCTCTGGATAAGATTCCTTAACTGTAATAATATAGCACAACTATTGAGCACTTGCTATGGTTCAGTCACATCAATATGTATTAATGCATTTAAGGCCCCCCAAAATCCTACGAGCTAGGTACTATTGCATACTGACTTTACACACAGAGGAACTGAGACACAGAGAAGGTATTTTGCCCAAGGTCATTTTGCTAGGAAGAGTAAGAGCTAGGATTTTTAACACAGGAATCATAGAAAATATGATCTTCAAGGATACCATCACAGAAATATGATCAGTTAGGCACAAATTTTTCTCTTTGTAAATAAGTAAATCATCGACCATCAAACATAATAATCAAGATCTTGGCTGGGTATAGTAGTATTCAAAAGTCACTGATGAGCTTCTCACCAGCTCTGAATAATCATCAAACAAATGTTGGTGGAGCACATACTATATATCCTGTGGAGGAAACAAAGAAATAGGACATGGTTCCTCCAAGAAGTTACATCTATCTGATAGAGATTTCATGAATTCCTTAGTCCTTGTTCAATTTTTTAAAGTTAAATTTCTAAAACCTAGATTATAAGTAGGAAAAAAATGGGAATCTACCAAGTGAGAAACTGAACTTCTAAGATTCTTGGGAAGCGGCTGTGGCTCAATCAGTAGGGCTCCCGTTTACCATATGGGAGGCCCCGGGTTCGGTTCCCGGGGCCTCCTGGTGAAGGCAAGCCCGCCCGCGCGGCGTGGTTGGCTGACCCAGCGAGCACAAGCAGCAAGGGGGGGATAAATGAATAAATAAATAAAATATTAAAAAAAAAAAAAAAGATTCTAGTGCTGTTCAACAGATATTTGTTCAATCCCTACCAAGTACCAGGAATATAATCATGTGTTCTTGCCCTTCAGGAATTTAAAGTCTAGTGAGGATGATACAATAAGAAGTAACTTATTTCAATAAAATATGATAATATTATATGTAAATACAGATGGGCAAAGATGGCATTATATACAGGGTGCTTAAGGAACACAAAAGAAGTGTGAGCTCATTAGTTCTTGAAAGAATTAGGAATTACCTTGGTTATCTAGAAGAAAGTTGCTGATGGAACTCTGAATAGAATTCACTTTACTGTAAATCTTTGAGGTTGGCATATGTAAAAAGATAAACAGAGAGAGAGGATAGACATAGACTTTGAAGCAAAATAGTTTCTTCATCCAACCATCTCTCCTCATACATAATAACCACCCCACTACAATTCTTTCTTTTAATAACAGCTGTATTGGGATCGTTTTCATACCATAGAATTCACCCGTTGAGAGTGTCCAAGTGAATGGTTTTAGTAAATTCAGAGTTGTAAATCCATCATCATAATCAATTTTAGGATAATTTCATCACCCCCAAATTAAAACTGTATTCATTAGCTTATTAAGGATGTTTCATCTAAACAGAAGCATACCTCAAATGGTCTTTTGTAACTGGCTTCTTTCACTAAGCATAATATTTTTAGGATTCATTCATGTTGTAGCGTGTATCAGTACGTCATTTCTTTTTATTGTTAAATTCTGTTTTATGAACATATCACATTTTGTTTGTCCATTCAGCAGTTGTTGAACATTTGGATTGCTTCCACGTTTTGGCTGTTATTAGTAATATTGCTGTGAATAGTAGTGTACAGGTTTTTGTATGGATGTGTATTTTCAAAACTCTTGGATATGTACCTAGAAAGAGAATTGCTGAGTCACATGACAACCCAGTGTGTCACATTTTGAGGAACTGCCAGGCTGTTCCTAAAGTGACTATACCATGTTACATTCTCTCCAGCAGTATATGAGGGTTCCAATTCTCCACATTCTTCTCCAACACATGTTATTGACTGTCTTTTCTTAAATTTTAGCATTCTATTTGGTATAAAGTGGTATTTCACTGTGGGTTTTGTTGTTGTTGTTGTTTTGTTTTGTTTTTTTTGTTTTTTGAGGTACTGAGAGCTGGGGATTGAACCCAGGACCTCCTATAAGGGAAGCCAGCGCTCAACCACTGAGTCACATCAGCTTCCCTGAGTTGGTTTTATCATTTGTTTTTGCTTGTTGCTTGGTTCTTTGTTGTTGTTTTTTTCAGGAGACACTGGGAACCAAACCTGGGACCTCCTTTGTGGGAGGCGGGTGCTCAACTGCTCGAACCAAATCATCTTCCCCTCCTGTGGTTTTGATTTGCATATCCATTAAAAAATGATGTTAAGCATCTTTCCATGTGCTTATTGACCATTGTATGACTTCTTTGCAGAAATGTCTATTGAAAACCTTTGCCATATTTATAATTGGGTTATTTGTCTTTTTAGTGTTGAATTTTAAGAGTTCATTATATATTTTGGATATTAAACCCTTATCAGCTGTAATATTTGCAAATATTTTCTCCCATTCCATGGGTTGTCTATTCACTTGTCTTGATGATACCCTTTGAATCACAAAAAGTTTTAATTTTGAGAAAGTTTCATTTATCTATTTTTTCTTTTGTTGCTTGTGTTTTAAGTGTCATATCTAAGAAAACATTTCCTAATCCAAGGTCACAAAGAATTACCCTATATCTTCTTCTAATAGTTTTACAGATTTAGCTTTTACATTTAGGTATTTGATACATTTTTACTTAATTTTTGTGTGTGGTGTGAGGGAAGGTCTACCTTCACACTTTTGTATGTGGATATCCAATTGTCCCAGTATAATTTTCTGAAAAAGACTATTCTTTCCCCCCTGAATTTCTTGACACCCTTGTTGAAAAACAAATCCCAATAAATGCAAGAGTTTATTTCTGGGCTCTCAATTGTATTCCACCTATCTATATGTCTATCCTATGCCAGTACCACACTATCTTGACTACTGTGGCTTAGTTGTAAGTTTTGAATATGAGACATGTGCATCTTCCAAATTTGTTCTTCTTTTTTCTATATTGTTTAGGCTATTCAGGGCTCCTTGCAATTCCTTATGAATTTTAAGATCAGTTTGCCAATTTATTTAAAGAAGATATTTGGGATATTTATAGGGATTGTATTAAATCTGTAGATCAGTTTCAGTAGTATTGCCATTTAATAATATTAATTTATCCAATACTTGGGTATGAACAACTTGGGTGACTTCCATTTATTGAGGTCTTTAATTTCTTTAAGCAATGCAGTTCTTTTGTCAGATTTATTCCTAAGAGTTTCATTGTTTTTGATGCTATTGTAAATGGAATTTTTTTCTTAATTTCATTTTTCATGTGTTCATTGACAGTGTGTAGAAATAGATTTGATTTTTGTATACTGATCTTTTATCCTGCAATATTGCTGAACTTGTTTATTAGCTCTAATAGTTTTTCTATGAGTTACTTAGGAATTTCTGTATATATGATCATTACATCTACAAATAAAAAGGAAGAAGTTTACTTCTTCCTTTCCATTCTGGATGCTTTATATTTCTTTTTCTGGTGCTTCTCGCCAGAAGCACCAATACAATATTGAATCAAAATGTTGAGAATGGAAATCCTTGTCTTGTTCCTGATTATAGGAGGAAAGTTTACAGTCTTTCAGTATTACGTATGAAGCCAGGTTCTCTTCTATTGCTAGATTTTTTAGTGTTTTTGTAACATATTTGATTTTGTAAAATGCTTTTTCTGCATTATTAGATGATCATGTGATTTTTGTCCTTTGTTCTATTAATTGGGTGTATTAAATTAATTGATTTCCATATGTTGAACTAGCCTTACATTGTTGAGATAAATCCCACTTGATCATGGTGTATAATCCTTTCTATATGTTGCTGAATTCAGTTTGATGGAATTTTTTTAAGGAGGCACATTTATCATCACTGTTCCAAATATGTTTAAAAAAAAAGAATGAAAAGAATCTCCCAACTCAAGGTCCCCCACCCCCCATGTTTGATAGAATTTTGTTGAGGATTTCTATGTCTATATGCATATTGGGCTACAGTTTTCTTTTCATATGGGCTTGCTTTGGTATTAGGGTAATAGTTATGTCATAGAATGAGTTGGCAATTGTTCCCTTCTCTTCTATTCTTTGGAAGAGTTTGTGAAGGATTGGTGTTAATTCTATTTTAAATGCTTGGTAGAATTCACCAGTGAAACTATCTAGGCCTGGGCTTTCCTTTGTTGTTTGCTCTTGTTTTACTACTTTCTTAAGGTAAAAGGTTGGGTTATTGATTGATTTCTTCTTTTTTAATATAGATATTTATGTGAAAGCATTTCCTAATTTCCCTTGTGATTTCTTTTTGACCCATTGATAATTTAGCAGTGTGTTGTTTAATTTCCACATATTTGTGAATTTCCCAAATTTCATACTATTAATGATTTCTAATTTCATTCCACTGTGCCTGGAGAACATACTTTGAATTATCTCGATTCTTTTAAATTTATTAAGGCTGTTTTACAATCCAACATATGGACAGCCTTTTTTCAGCCCTTTTAGTATTTCACTCCACTGTCTTCTGACTGCCATGCTTTCTGATCAAAAATTAACTGTTAATCTTCTTGAGAATCCCTGTATATGATGAGTCACTTCTTTCTTGCTGCTTTTAAGATTCCATTTTGTCCTTGTCTTTGGGCAAGTTTGATTATGATTGTTCTCAATGTGGATCTCTTTGAGTTTATCTTACTTGGAGTTCATTGAGCTCTTTGGATGTGTAAATTAATGTTCTTCATCAAATTTTGGAAGTCTTTGGCCATTATTTCTTCAAATATTATTCCTATTTCTTTCTCTGTCTCTGGGACTCTGATCATTTGTATTTTGGTACACTTGATAATTTCCCACAAGCCTCTAAGACTCTGTTCATTTTTCTGCATTCTTTATTCTTTTCTATTCCTCATAGTGGATAATCTCAATTAACCTATCTTCAAGTTCACTGATTCATTTTCTACCAGCTCATATCTATTATTGAACCCTTCTAGTGAAATTTTCATTCAGTTATTTATTGTACTTTCAAAACCAGAATTTCTATTCTTTTATATAATTTATATACCATTATTTATATTCTCTCCTTGGTGAGATATTATTCTTATAGTTTCCTTTATTTAAAATTGTTTCCTTTAGTTCTTTGAACAAATTTATTTAAAATATTTGTCTAGTTAGTCAATGTCTGCACTTCCTCAGAGGCAATTGCTACTGATGGAGGCAGTTTTCATTGACTGATTTTTTACCCTTGTATATAGGCCACACTTTTCTGTTTCTTTGCATGTCTGTGCATGTTTTTTGTTGAAAACTGGATGTTTTAATTAACATAATGTGGAAACTCTGGAAACCAGATTTCCCCTTTCCCCCTAGGTTTTGTTCTTGTTACTGTTTGTTGTTTTTGTTGTTGCTATTTGTGTAGTTACTTTCTTGATCTAGTTCTGTAACATAAATATTCTTTGTCATGTGTGGCCACTGAAGTCCCTCCTTGGTTATCTCAGTGGTCATCTCAGTGGTCAGCTAATTTTGGACAGAGAGTTCCTTAAAAGCTTTGATTCAATAAGTTTCCCAGGGCAGCAGATATAGCTCAAGTGGTTGAGCACCTGCTTCCTGTGTGTGAGGTCCTGGGTTCGATCCCTGGTACCTCCTAAAAACAAACAAACAAACGAAAAAAAAAAACAACTCTCATTGGGGAGCAGATATAGCTCAGTGGTTGAGTGCCTGTTTCCCATGTACAAGGTCCTGGGTTCAATCCCCAGTACCTCCTTAAAAAAAAAAAGTCTCCGAGCCTTTGCTAAGGGCTTTGTGTGGGTATTGGAGCACATGTTCAAACCAAAATTGCACCCAAAATCAAAAGTGCTTAGGCACTTTATTACTCTGTCTTAGACTTCACCTCCTGCTTGTACAGAGCCTCGAGGTCAACCAGAAGTGAGAGATAGGAAATTCTCAGGTCTTAATGGACATGTGCACTGCTCTGTGTATGCACATGGCCTTCTAGTGTCCAAGGATTATATCACAGAATATCAAAACCTCCTATGGACATTTCATTCCCCAGATCTTCCTTTTAAGTTTTTCAGTCAACCTCTTATTTACTCCAACTGTTTTTCTTGCCCCAGGCAACTGTAATGTTAAACAATCACCCAAGGAAAAAAGTTGTTCCCAGTGAGTGATTTCTGAGTCAGGTCATAAAGACAAGCTTTGTGAACAAGGGTTTCCAAGGAATTGCCAGAGAAGTCAAATGACAATTATCTGGGACTGAGGTTTTGGAAGGAGCTTCAAGCCCATTATTCCCCCTCAAGTGGTTTCCAATCTGCTGTTTTTCACAGCACTGTAGTCATGAATATGTTGATTTTAAAGGTTATCACAAAGCTGGGGAGAAGGGGATAGGAATAAATGCCACAAAGCTCATTGTTCTTACTGATATTTAGTTGTTTCCTGAATAACTGCTTCTCAGATAGTTGCAAGCCTTTGACTAATTTCCAGAGATCTGAAAAAGTTTATTTTTGACACTATTTGCCACTGTTCTCATTGCTTTTATGAAGGAGTGGTTTATCAGAGCTCCTTAAGTCTGCATTTCTAAAAATGCTCTCCCTATCTCCATTTCTTATAGTCCAGTAACAGTACCTACATTGACCCAATTGTTAGGGAAGTAGATTGGCACTAGGAGAATATGTCCCTGAGAGATAGGAGGGAAAACCCCAGAAGCCTAGAAAAGGTATGGAATGGGGTCTAGGCACCCAGTGAGTCTATATTGCCTAAGCTTAAAGAGGGCATCTTATAGAAGCTACTCTCTGTATATTTGCTCCTTTCTGTTTGGTTCATTTTCTCTTAGTTTCTAATAAAGTTTATTGTTAAGAATTTTGGTCTTATCTCTGTGAAAGTAAGCAGAAATGAGATTTTTCTCCACCCCAGTCATAATAGTGAGGTGATCAGTGATCCACCAACAACTACGGGCTATTGCAATGGCCTGTAGGAAATTCCAGAAACAAGGCAAAGCAGATGGACTACGGGAACCAAGGGAAGGTAGACAGGGCCAGCTGTGGGAATGGATACTTCCTGTGTTGGTTGTCACTACAGAATTTGTTGAAAACGTCCTCTCTTTCTTCCAGGTGCAATAAAGATGAGAAAAACAATCAATAAGTTCCTAGAAATAAGCAGTGTTTTTTTTTTTTTTCTCACAGTGGATATGAATTTCAGTTCAATAGCAGGCATTTTTCATTTTTTTCAGAGGATCTGTAGCAAAAATAACAAGAGCATTTTTGTTTTTAAATTTCTTTTAAAGTTACCCATTGAGTGCCTGTTTCCCATATTTTAAAATTTTTAAAAATTAAAATTTTCATAGGGGACACAGATTTTTGAAGCATTTGTACACAGGAGAAGAAAATAACAATATGAGATAGTACTTTTAAAAGTAAGCATAATATATGGTCAGAGACCAGGAAGAGTTGTTTTCAAAATGTTTATTAATTATCTTGTATGGGGTGAATCTTTGCTAGGTGCTTAAGATAGAAAGTTGAAAATGCCACAGTTTGTCTTTAAGGCGTTGATAGCCTAGCAGGGAAGAAAAGTACATGAACAAATAATTACAATCCAACGGGAACAGTGCTAATAGCAGGGATGCAAGACTTTGGGGCAGCACAGAGGAAGAAGTAGGAGGTGCTCTGTATGTGGGCTTAGGGGAAGAATGCTTCCTTTCTGTGTTTGGAGGACAGTTTTCTTCACATGTACTTGCTGCTGGCACACAGGGCAGAATTTCAGTCTTTGTGGACCTTATCACTTTAAGAGAACTTCTTAAGGCTCCCACAGTATTTCTTTCTCAAGATGAAAATTTGTATTTTAAGGGTTCAGATCAAAGATATTCGTTTAGTTGTATTATAACCATCTTATCTGCCCTACTCCTTAACAGTCTTGGTCATGTCTACTCCAGAAAGGTTTGGATGATTGGCCGTACACATTATTTTGAGAGGGAAAGAACACATCTCACCTCCCAAAGGAGGTATACAAAGGAGTGTGTCCTCCATATATATGCCTTCCTCTAGGCCCGCTATCAGATTTTCCAAACTAAAACATTAGGACATTCAGGAATATGAATATTACAGTAATTATTTCTTTACTTTGACCCTGTCCTGTTGAGATTTTCTCCCTTGGCCTTTGGGAAATGTTTTGATAATAATATGAGCACAATATGTTTTTCAATATTGAGTCATAAAAAAATTATTCCACTCATTTAAACATCTTTGTAGAGCTCTAGTCTATGAATGCTGTAGAATTTGCATAGTACCAACCACAAAAGCTTGTGTACATTTTGTCTTTTACTCTTGGACCCCATAATTTCCTTGAAATATTGAAATGATTCCCACACTGCCTTCATCACTTGGTGGTGCTACCTCTCCACTCATCCAGTGCTTAGAAGTAGTAGACTGTTAAAAGGAATAGTAAATGTGCCTAAGGAGTGAGGTACATACAAGCTCTGAAAGTAACAGACGTGGTATATAAAGGAAGAGCAGACGCCCAGGTTGAGCCTAGGAAATCCTTTTCAGGAGAATGGAAGCAATTTTAGTAAAGTGATCACAGTTTTCTCTTGTCACCACAGAATTTGTTGAGAGCATCCTCTCTTTCTTCCAGATGTATAAAGATGGGAGAGAATATAAGGCTTGTGCCTTATATTTTCCATTCCATTCTCAGTAGAGAGCATAGTGTTACAATCTGAGGAACAGGGATACCTTGAAAGTGCAACCGGGGAGAGAACATCAGTGAAACTTACCTTGGTCCAGACTGTGAAAGGCTAGGAGGGGTAATGGCAAGCCAAGCTCTATTATCACACAAAGGGACATGGGGTCAGCATGAGGGGGACTGGAGAAGTAAAGGTACAGAAGAAAATCCAGAAGACATACAGAGCTTTGGATAACAGAGGCATTTAAGTCTTCACCAGTTGTTTTTCCAAGTCTTCCACATATAGGATCAACCTCTAAAAGACTTAAAATGCTCAATGGCCCCCAAAATCAGCTAACACTTGTGAGGAAAGGTCAGCTTCCCTGTCTTGGCTGCTGTTCCAATGCTCATCAACAGAGGACCAGGCATTTTCTTCTTGGGGGCTTCAACTTCAGGGTAACAGTAATCTTTCCTATAAACCTCTTATTTGAGTATATTGATGGTGATGTTTTGTTTTTCTAAGCTACTGGAAATTACTCTGGCTAAGGTACTCAAAATGTATTTATTGGAAGAATTTCAGAAAGCTCACAAATTCAAAAGGGAGCTTGGAGAGCTACGCTCTGAAAAATAACAGAAACCAGGGCAGCTTTAGGTGCTCTGTTTGCATGAATTAAGTGACAGTGTCTTTCTAGCTCCCCCATGGGAATGAATGAGCTCCAACTGCTTTTGTTCTGTTTTGTTTCTCTATCTTTGCCTTAGCTCCTTTGAGTTCAGAGTCCCAGAGGAGAGAGTGTGGGCAGCTTGGGTTAAAGGGTGATACCTGCCTGGGCAGGGCATGATAACTTTTAAAGACAACTTCACTAAGACTGACCACAGTGGAAAGAGGTCACCCCCTAATGGAAATCATTACTGAAATGAAAGAATAGATGCTTGCAGGCAAATGTCCACTATAGAGCATAAAAGCAACACTCTCCAAATGGTTGAAGTAAATAGAGGATTATTATGGTAGAGTCAGATTTATTTGAGGGCAGTGGCCAGTCAAGAATGAATTATTGATAACCAGAACCTCAGAGTTAATGAAAGAGGAGAATAAAATGTCAGGTTAGGTGAATTAGCCTGGAAAGCCCTAGTGACTTCCACATGGCCTCTAGTGGGTAGAGAGTAACAGCATAAAGTAGGTGATAATTTGGTTGGAGGAGAGAGTTTGAGTTGGAGATAAAAGCAAATCCATATAAACAAACAGTGGAGGATGGATAACTCTTCCTTACCATGGTATTCCAATTAATAAAAATAGAAGACTGATGGAAGTAGAAAAATCACCATTGGGTAAATACCAACATAGTTGTTGGAGGTAACAATCATCTATGGATGTAAAAATTAGTGGACAAATTTAGGATCATGGATAGTATACTTTCATTCTCAAATAATCTTCCCACAAGGTATTTATTAATTATAAAAGGGAAAATGTAATTTTAGAGTGGAGGAACCTGGCAGACACCACCTTAACCAAGCGATCAAAGTTAACACCATATCAAAAGCATGATCACTTCTATGGCATTCTTGCCCAAAATGCATAACTCCAATTCCAATCAAATTCTACAAAATAACTAGTCACTACTCTTTAAAAGTGCCAGTTTATGAAAAACAAAGACAGACAAAGGAACTAACCCAGACTGAAGATATAGGAAACATTCTGCCTAAATACAATGTGGAATCATAGATTGGATCCTGAGCTATGGGAAGGACACTAGTGGATGCTTGGCAAAATTCAAATAAGGTCTGTAGCTTATTTAATAGTATCAATGTTTTGTTCCTGATTTGAATAACCATACTATGATTATATAAGATGTTAATGTTAGGGGAAGGTATATGAGAACTACAAATATTAGTTTTCCAACTTTGTTTTGTAAGTCTAAAATTCTTTCAAAATAAAAAGTAAAACAAAAAGTTCAGAAGAAAGAGAAAGCAAGCAAGCAAGAGAGCAAGAGAAAAAAAAAAGAAGGAAGATAGAAAGAAAGAAGGAAGGAAGAAGGGAGGGAGGGAGGAAGAGAGGGAGGGAGGAAGGAAGGAAGTGGAAAAAAAAAAAGAAAGTCTGGACATGTTTTCTTCTCCTGTCATATTTGCTTCTACAACATTTTCCTCTCCAGATAAATCAGCCAGAGGTAAACGAAGGCCTTGCGTTAAAGGCATAAATTTTCTGTACCATCCCTTCCTGCTCCCCACCCCCACACACACACAACATCACATATTACTGGATTTTCACTTCTACTGTAATCATAGCATTTGTTAATTTTTTACTTATCCTGTAAAAACAAGCTCATTTCAATTTTAAGTTAGAAAGTTATTTTTGCCCTCTTTCATCTTATGATTATGAGTGATAATTGCTTTTATTGTATCTTATTCTGTATGTCACTACTCCTATTTCCTGAATTAGGCCCCAATTCTCACCTTCTTATATATACAGAATCAAAGTATATATGTACATGGTCTGCAAAGTGGATTTTTGCCTATGAACCAAGTTTGTTTAATTGATTTCCATTATAAATAATGTATATGTGTCCCTATAGAATAAAATTTTTCCTTCAGATGAAATACACACTTGGAGAAGGCTTTGGTTTCTCATACCTTTCCAATGAAGAAATATAGAGTCATAATCAATAAACTAGGCACCAGTCTCTATCTCAAACACTTATATATATGGGTTGTCCCAGCACAATATGAGTATATGCTGTATTTTTTAAATAAAATCTTTCCAGAATACCACCCTCAGAGTCACTATCAAATTAGTATTCATTATATAATGTTCCAAAGCCAAGAGGAATGATTTTTTTGAGGCCCAAGAATTCAGTGCAAGACATTTAGTTAATACGCATGACAAATTTTAATGGACATTTTTCAACAATGCTTTGAATTTATTTTAGAACTTTGATGAGTTTGCTTTTTCTCATGATTGAATGTAAAGCTATTGAATAGCACAAATGAGGGTAGAGGCTAGTGACAATTGTGGACTGATAGAAATTTGAGGAGCTTCTGAGCTTTAAAAACAAATTCCAAAGGAACTAAGATATCATTGTTAATGTAGATAATGTTTCCATGTTGGGGCCTAACAGGTAGCAAGGACAAACCACCCTTAGATTACTTCAAGGGATAGAAGTTTATTGTAAAGGAGGAATTAAGAGAGATTAGAAACAGCTGCCTAGCCAGGCTTCCAAGAGCCTGAACAACTTTCACAATCCTTCCGCAATACAAAGGTGGTCCTAGTGGAGAAAAGCCGTATCTTCAGTATATAGCATGGCTGTAAAGATCTTGCTATCATTTTAGCTAGCAGGCTTCCTTTATGCTTTACTACTCACCATTAGTCAGCTGCTCTCTGTCTCTACTTGTGCTCCGACTGCTACTGATGAAATACTCTCTACTTGGCAAATCTGCCCCATGATTCTTACTGGTTCACAACATCTGCCACCTCATAATTTCTACTGGATTATCACGTCACCTTACTCTCTTCTCTCTGTGTAAAGTTCCATTTCTGCATTACTCGTGTGTTTGTGTCTTTTTCTGTGTGTTTATATTTAAGACTCCCTAAAAGAGAGGATCTTATCAGATTTCTACTTAATTTGGGGGCCCAGTTCACAGGGTAGAACCCCTGTGTAAGGGCACTGACCACTGGACTTGTAGTTGCATTGGAGTTGACATTCATTTCAGGTCTCATTGAAAAATGTCAGTTTTGGGGAGTAACATGGTACAAAGTATAACATCCTTTGTGCAGAAATCCCTAAGAAGGAGGCAGTGGGCATCTCAAGTTCTCTGGACTCTCAAAAAGGATTTAAGCACATCGTATGGTTTATCTATTAGAATTTTATTGGATTTTGTACTTTCTTGAGTAAAAAAATAAATAAATAGCCTTAAGTTTTTCATGCATTCAGTTGGTTCTATTATTGGGATCATCGGTGGGATATGAAACCACCATGGAGAATATAACTCACCATCCATCATCACTAAACAAAGCAAAGTTAACTGACCCCTAGAGCTAGAAAGCTTTTCCTGCTGCTTTCATTAGCACTGTGTGCTAACCAGCTTAGCTAACCAGCGTACTGGTTGTAACACATAAACATACCCTCTCACCCAAACACAGCCATCACTAGCAAAGTACATCTGTGATGAATGAGATTCAATCAGCCTTCTGGCCTTCCAGGCTCCAGATAACATTTCTGCAATTGATAGTATCAATTTATAATTTAATTTCAGGAACTAGCTCTTAAGAGATAAGACTGTTTGCAGAGCTAAAATCTAATCCAGCAGGGGGTATTGCACAGAGTTCCATAAATTCTGATGACCAGAAGATAACCTGATTTCCTTAAAACTCTGCTAGAATACATTTTATAAACCTGAATTTCTAAAAGAAGTAATAATGAAAGCAGTGATGCCAAATTTAACAGTTGCTTATCCATTTACCCAAACCCACTCATCAGCCTGCATGTTCTCTTTGTAAAAAAGAAAGAAATCCTACTTGTGATCTTTTCAAAAGCACAGACAAACCATGGCTTCTTCTTAGGGTATTGGCTAAAAGTGGATCCCATTTCCTTCTTAATATGTTTGCTTTCTAATTTATAAAAGCAGCATGTGCTGGTTGTGAAAGTTGCATACAACTCTGAGTCATTACCTGAGGTCATTTTTATTAATGCTTATCTGGTCTACGTTTGGGGGTCTGCCTTGCATATCTTTATTTAGGAAGATCTGCCTCTGTAAGTCCTGCCACCTTCAGCTCTCCTTGACTGTGAATGCCCCTTGCTGCTCCCTGATTGATGTAAGCGTCAACTAAGTTATCAGGCAGCTCCTGAGCCAACCAAGGAGGATAATTTTACTGCATGTCTGTTTAGCTGTCTTGTGCTCTCTTGAAGGCATCAATTCTCTCAGGTGAAGAACACCAATAAAATTTAAGAAAGTCACCCTCAGGCTAAGACGTTAGGAATCATGCCAAGATTTCTCTGAATGAAGTCACTCTGCATAAGCTCTCCCCACCCTTCTACTCCTGCAGCTCTTTGATTAGAGGAGAATTAAAGGCAATGTGTAGTCACCCAGGGGTTTGGTTGTCAGTCGTTTTCTTCTCTTAGTTTTCTTTCTCCAGCTTTATAAGATAATCCCCAAACGATCTCCTGCTCTTCCCTTTCTTTTGCCATTTTTGCATACACGTGTGTGTGCAGAAACCTATGAGATAACAAGCAACCATAAACAATAAGCATTTCCTCTGTATTTCTTTTTACTGCACCACACCCTCTTCCTCTCCTAACAAAGAACTTTTAAGAAACTACCTTTTCCCTTGGAACAGAACAAAATCATTACATAAAAATTATAGGGTGGTTTAGCCAATTTCTCCACTATACTGTGAATTCTTTAAAGCTGTTATCCCTAGAGGCTGCATGGATTTTTCATCCTATTCTAAGCTTCTTCCACTGAAGTATAAACAGTGGTGATTATGTAAGAATCAGCTCATCAAATGGTCATGGCTGTGGAATTTAGCCCTTAACACTCAGCCTCCATTCTCCCTTTTCAAGCCAAGTTCCATCTATGTTCATCTTAAAGCATTAGATTCGGAAACAATACAAATATAAGTTGCTTGCAAAATAAAATGTCTACATCTCTGAAGAACTGGGCAATGATTTTTTTTTTTTTTTAATTTAAAAAGAAACAGTAGCCACCCTTTAAATGTAAATAATTTAAATGTAAATCATGAGTGTATAGTCACTATTAATAAAAACCCACTAAGAATGGTGGGGAATTAAAAAAAGAAAAAAGAAAAACTTTGCTAAGTCCAAATCATGAATTTCTTTAGAATTGTAGGTTCATTTTTTTTTTTTTTTTTCAAGATTGCTTAACTCTTCAAAATATTATTGAGCTGACATTCAAGAAAAGTGACCTTTAGTTCTGGTTTTGCTGCTACATCATTGTGTGACCTTGGACAATTTATTCCCCCTCTTTTTCTTTTCCATTAAATTAAAAGATTGGAGAAGATACCTCTAAAGTCCCTTGCCTGCCTTCATACCTCAAAGGGGTTAGGGCAGAACCTTCATCTCATAGTCTCTCATGTTTCCATATGGAAGAAATTCCGAAAAGGATCATTGTAGGCCTCTCGCATCTCTTCTTATTAATGAGTTGAGAAGCCTGTTTCTTTTGGGGTATCAGCTTGACCCCAGGAAGAATACTTTTCCCACTCTTCTATGCCTTAAGTTTTCTAGGGCAGAGGTCTATGGGGAAAGCCTGTGGTTTTCTCGCACAGACTATGACTGGGTGGGTAAATTTAACTGTGCAGTGTGAGCATATCTCAAGCCACATTCTTCAGAGAGCTTTATAAATAATAAAGTGGATAACTTGATCCTCATTTGCCCAAATCCTGTGGTTTTATCTCCATTGGTTCTAATCTTGAGGAGTTATATATGCAATCCCCTAAAAATAAATGCCCAAAAGAGGAGCAAAGACTTGATGGGAACAATTACAATTGATGAAGGAAGGAATGAAGAGGAAAAGGAAGGAAACTCAATAAATATTTTTTGAATGAGTGGTAAACTGATTGACAAAGAGATGAATGCCTATTATTTTTTGATAACAAGGCAATTATGTATGGATGCTGATTTAAGTAAATCAATCTAACATATAGATTGTGTGTGTCATGTGCACACATGAGTATGAATAATTATATTAATCTGAGCAAATTTCATACACAGGGTACATTTTCAAATTATTGGTTATACTTGTACATCAAGGATTATTTGGAGTTTTTTAAATTCACAGTAAACCCTGGATTATAAATTCATAGAGTAGGAAACCTGTTCCTTTTGGTTTTCTTGTAACTAAGATCTGGTTTAGCATTGACTTTTATCTTCTAAAATAAACTTGACAATGATTTGGCCCAGCATCCCCAAACCTCTGCTGATTGAGTGCTTCCTGGATGCAAGACACTGATTATTTCCAACTCTGAATACCAGTTCAACTCAACATTTAAGAGAGGAAGGAAACTTTTGCTCAAATTTTTGTTTATGAACATCAGTCATTTATTTGAAATCATAAATGCTACTTTAATATTTTAATTTTTGCTGTATTTTGAAAATTAAAATGACTTCTTTAAAATGGGAATTCCTTTACATATTGTTGGTAGGAGTGTAAATGGATGTAACCATTTCTTAGAATAATTTGGCAAGAGTTATCTAAAATTTCAAAAATGTCTATCAACTTTTCACTCAGATACATGACCTTTAGAATTTATCCTTAGGAAATCATCATTTTGTACACAAAAATTTGTGTACAAAAATATTCTAAGGGGAGGCGGCTGAGGCTCAATCAGTGGGGCTCCCGTTTACCATATGGGAGGCCCCGGGTTTGGTTCCCGGGGCCTCCTGGTGGGGGCGGGCCCGCCCGCACGGCGTGGTTGGCTGGCCCTGCGAGCGCAGGCAGCAGGGGGGGGGATGGGTGAATAAATAAATGGAATCTTTAAAAAAAAAAAAAATTCTAAGGGCATGGTTTATAATAGTAAAAATTTAGAAAACTTTTAAATGCCTAATAATGATTTTTTTTTTTTTAATGGCAAATCTCTATTATGGAGCACTAAATCCTAAAAAAATTATGGAGCAAAAGTCACAATATATTAATTAAGTTAAGATTATATAATAGTATGGGTGAAAGTTTTTACTTTTTAAATAAATATATGTATATCTATATAGTCTCACCAAAATAGCAAATGTGTTTTTCTCTAGGGAATTGGTTTATGTATGTTGGGAGACAATTTTCCAAAGGTCTCTCACATTTATGCTTCTCTTGTGAGCAGAAGCTCTGACTTCTCTTTGTTCCCAACTGTCTATCCAGAGCTGTTTGTACTGTGAACAGCCTTGGAAGAAGAGAGGGTGCCCGCCATCCTGCCTAGAGCACATGGTAGGTTGTTTTACTGTCCAGCATAATAAAGGTAATGTCTCTTTCTGAGTCAATGATCAGATAGGTTGACTGTCCATTAGAAAAGATTTGGGTTCCCTAAGCTCAGTGCTCCTCCCCTGTAACATAACCCACGACGTGTGTAAGTGCTATCTGATTCTCTTTCCATCATTCTGTGGGAATTGGGGCTCAGGAAACTCGTGCAAAACATGCTGACACTCTGGCTACTGCTAATTCTGTTATAAAGTCTCCTTTATCTCTGACCTAGAAGTCTCATGTCTTCTACCAGTATCTATGAAGCTGGGGCTGGCTAACTTTTTAGCTTTCTGTTCTTAACAATGAGTATTTTTTTATTTGTGATATTTTACATATTTCTAATTTGTGACAATAAAATATGTATACCTTTTAGAGACCAGGTTTTTTAATGTTGTTGTTTTTTTTTAAAGAATCTGAAAGCCAGGTGCACTGTCCCAATTATATGCCAACATCAATATCAGTGGATGCTGCTGCATCATGGCAAGATGACTGGAGAGCATACAGCTAAAGATATTTTGTCTGTTGGCAAACTTGGGGCTTCCCGTGACTCCTTTTCACATGTCAAGAGCTTTGCAAGGCTCTAGTTTCAACTTAGAGCCTGATGAATTCTCAGGCAACTCACTGACTGTTCTTTATGTGGTTCATGGGGCAAGGAACTGCCTTAACAAAATGACCAGGTCACTTGGAAAAATGTCAGCTGCATTGTCTGACAGGGAACAGGTGTTTAGTGTGGAGGATTTGGAGTCAGGAGCCTGCTGCCTTTAAATATAGCTGTCAAGTGATCAGCATCCGCTGGCAAATGGCACTGGGAACAGAGCTGTTCTTTATAGAACAGATGAGACTTTATAGTTGCTGGAGGTTATAAATGTTTGTGAATATGGCTGTGTGTGCATATGTTCTTTCATCAGCATCCATTGGAACACAGAAGCAAAGTGTTTATGAAAATGTACTTGTCTACTGGTAGTTTCATTTCTATAATTTGAAATGAAGAGAATGGAGCATAATTATCTAAAGATTTCTTTGGCGGTATCTCGGCTGTACCTTGGCACTCAGAGATGGTGGTTTAAGACAAAGAAAACAAAGGAAAGGAAGGGAGGTTCTTTCCTTGCCTCTGAGCCATTGTGTTGTATTCTGAGGAGCTGAAGGGGGAGGGCTGAGTCCACATCTGATTGATTTCAGCAAATGCAGACTTAGAATAATTAAGTGGGGCCTGTCATTCATTACTAAAAGAATTTTAAAGTAATTATTCCTTTGTAAATCCAATCTATAAGGAGATCTTTTAGGTATAAGTTGACCCCCAACAATTATAAATTAATACAAACAAATCTAATCCATTCCCTTGCACAGGGTTGCCTCCCATTTATTTTTGAGGCTTAGAGTAGATTTCCTAACCTGAGCTTGGATACCCAGTTCTCTTGCTCATGAATTCCCACAAGTTTCTGTATGACACAATGGCAGAAGCTATTAGTTGTTTCCATCAACATCTATTCTCATTGTCCACCTTAGTTACTGAACTGTTTTATTTAGTTCCATTCAGGAGGGCATGTGTCCTGTTAAAAGACGTTTTCCCAGCATTGTTTGCAATTAGATGTGGTCATTAATTTCTGATCAATACGAAGAGAAAATGCTCTCTGGATTTTCTAGGTCACGTCTTTAAAAGAGAAGTGCTCCATTTTTTTTTTTTTTCCCTTTCTTCCCTATCTTTTACCTTCTCTCACAATGATGCAGGTGGAACCCCTTCAGCAATCTGGCAAAGTGAAGTTATTTTGCAGATGGGAGTCAAGGAGAGGAAAACTAATGAAAGTCTTGGGTTTCTGATGATTTTTGTGCATTCTCCAGACTGTGTCCTCTGAACTTTTTGTTGTTGTTGTTTACACGAAAGAATAAATTCTGTGTGTATAAGCTATTTAATAGATTCTAACTGTGGAAACCTGGTTCCAGCTAATTCAGATAGCCTACCTTCCAATTAGATTTTTTTTTTTTTTTTTACAAACTATCTTTGGCTAATTTCTAAAATGAATTAAAAATTGTCAGATTTTAAAAAGAGATGAGATGGTGTAAGAGATACAAGAAAAAAAATCTAGGCTCTGAATTAGTAGAGAAGACCAGGTTATTTTCAAATAACAAAATTAGAAGAAATTCTAGAATGTTCCATATTTGAAACCAATGGATAAATACTTAGAAAAATATTTTCATCAATGCTTCCTTCAGTTTTTAGCCACATTAGAAGGCACTATGTTGACATGATTTGAGGAAGATGCCCTGGGATTGAATTCTAGTCCAACTCTTTCCAGCCATGTTCCTCCTTCTCCTTGTATTTGTTTTCTCATCTGAAAATAGCACCTTCTTCACAGGTAGTTGTGAAGATGACATGATTTAAAACAGATAATTGGCCATCAACAGAGACTTGCTTATATTGTCACCTATAATTATGTTTAATATGTCCCCTATACTTTCAAAATTTTTTATAAAATTTGCTGGCATAATCTTTGTTTTGTATCTAGCCAAGTGATAAGGCTCTCCACCTCAGCAGGAAGAGAAAATGAGGTGTGCGGATTTGTGTGTGTTTATATGTATTAGAAGTAGGGAGTGACAGAAATGGACTCTCAAGAGCACAGAAAACCCCCTTCTCACCATCCCTCTGAACTTCCTCATCCATCACCTGGATGCAACAAAACAAGTGGTGGAGTTGTTCAAGTACTCTAAGAAGTAAGTCTCCTTAAGAGGCCCTCAATTCTTTATTATTTTTCTGCAAACAGACCTCAAAATAATTGGACTTGAGAGTCTATAGCAGATTTAATCTTATCTTCTGCTCAACTGTTTTGATTTAATGACAAACTCGAGGTTTAAAACTGCAGGCTCAATTCGTATGTATATATTGATATTATTCAATTTGTTTCAAAAATTTCATTTTCTTTTAGGAAAAGTCTTCTTCATTTCCAGTAATCTGTGTTAAATTACTTGAATCTTAAAAAAATAAAAAATAAAAATGAGTCATGTATTCATTATATTTTGAATAACTGCTTGTCCCCAGGAAAGAAAATATTCTTTAGTATCTCTGTGTTCATAGTGTGTTCCTTGCCAACCTTGTTCATCTATGTTGTATGCAATGGGAACATAGGATAGGTTTTTTCCTTCTTTTACTTATCTTTCCTTAGTTGCACTCATTCTTCCCCTTCCTGTTTTTATGATGTCACATTTCTTATTTTTCAATATTAAATTTTATTCTTGATTACTTTGTGGTATTTCTTACTCATGTACATTAGGGTTGCATAACCTCAGAATGTATTACTGGAATTTACCTACAGAAAGGAATTATCTCTTCATCACCCTTTTTATTAGTGCATAGTTGAGTATTCCACAATAATCCCTTTCTGGTCTTCGTTATTACACATGGAGATAATAACAATGATTATTTACTTTTTCACGTTTCTTAACAAGGTGGACAGATAGTTTATGTACTATCTCTTGTAATAGTGAACAATTTTAGTATATCAGTCAAAACTATATATTTTAATTAAGTGGCAAAAATGCTTTATAGCACCCCTTTCTAATCCTGCTATTTGTGATGCATTCACAGTAAATGCATTTGCTTATTTACAAATCCTTACCTATTAACAATCTTTGCCTCATCATATCACTGTTGGCCTTTAACCATGACTATCGGTCATGTTGCTGATATAGCCAGAGACTACCCAAAAGTTCTTACTTTCATTAGATAATATCTTGGTAATGGAAAATACTTTATCAGCCCTCAAAACCCAGGATATTTAGAATCTACCTCTCTATGCATTATACCCCAAATCAAACAAACCAGAATCTCATTCTCAAGGTGCAGAATCATTCAAAGAAGCAATTTGAAATGATCCAAATAGTAGCCATCTCTTAATTATCCCCAGTCAGGACACACTAAAAATTTTGAAATTAGTGAACTACAAAAATGATTTCCTAACTTTTGGTTTCACTTGTATACCCCAATAAATACTTTTAACAGAAATGTTTGTTTACAACAGATCTGTGTGTACCAAGTTGTACTACATTTTATTTTCCTTGCTTCCCTAACACCCTGTTGTTTTACTGTCCTAGTTCTTTTACATTTATTACAATTGCCTCTGTTTCTCTCTCTCGACTGTAGATATACCATATTCATTGTTGTAACCACAGAGTAGGAACATAATGGAATTTCAGTAAATATTTGTTTGAAGGAAGGAATGAATAACTAAAGCAGAAACTAATGTCAAAGCTTTTTACGAGTAGATAAGTAGAAGAAAGAAGGAGAGAAGTTATGATCATGGGCAATTCCCTGCATATTCGGCGTTATTATATAGCTGCTAATCCTTTATTTTAAAATTTTAAAAAGGCACTGCTACTTGACTCTTGACAACTTTCAGATGTTCCGCCATTCTTTGTGTTGAGTTTTTCCTGTGCCTTTTTTTTTTTCGGTTTACTGTGTTAATTTTGTCCCTGTGAAAGAAGTCTTTGAAATAGGAACATTAGTTCATTAAAGAAGAAATATGTCAATATCATTCTAAAAGAAAAAGACTATATTCCATAGTTCCATATCCCACAATTTCTATCCCCTTCAAGCCTCTATCATTTGAAGATTTATTCGAATAATACTTAGACCACCAGTTTTTGAGTCTTTCAGCGGTTCAGGAATATTTTTTTTCCCCTGTTTCCCCTCCAAGTATTTTTTCTTAAATAATTTATTGAATTATATCATTCACACATGAACATACATAAACTGTAAGTGTTCAGTAAACATTGTGAACCTACAAAACAAACATGCATAACATCATACAGGGCTCCCACACATCACCCCACCACAAATACTTTGCATTGTTATGAAACATTTGTTAACAAATTATGAAAAAGCATTGTCAAAGTATTACTACTAACTAGAGTCTGTATCTAACTCCCTTATACTTTTTTTTTAAGGATTTATTTATTTTTATCCATTTTTATACACACCAAGCCCCCCCACCCACCCCTGTTTTTTGCTCTTCCTGTGTCTATTCGCTGGGCAACTCTCTGTGTCCGTTTCCTGCCCTCTCTTCTCATCCTCCTCTTGTTTTCGCTGGGATTCGATCCTCGGAACATCCGATGTGAGAGAAAGGCATCCTACCGCCTGCGCCACCTTAGTTCCTGGTTTCTCGGTGTGTCTCGTCTTGACTCTCCCTTGTGTTACTCTCCTGTTATGTCATCATCTTGCCGCATGACTCGCATGGTCCGATGGCGCACCCGTGCACGGAGCCTGGGGGGCTCACCCGCTTGCGGGGCCTGATGGTGCACCCGCGCACAGGGCCTAGTGGCCCGCGCGCCTTATATATATATATATATATTTATTTATTTATTTATTTTTACTGGGAGGTTCTGAGGATCAAACCCAGGTACCTCCATATGGGAGACAGACGCCCAACCATTTAAGCCACATCCGTCCCCCTGCTATATCTCTTAAGGTTGACCAAAGATACCCAGAGTTACAGTCTTTTCCCATACAGGATGGTCATATAATAAATCAGGCTTAGTTTATCACTAGCATTCTAAAAACCAGACCTAGGGAGAAAAACCAGGTCCTGGGACACATGCATGGTTTCAAATATAGTGAATGTTTAGCCTACCCTGATTATCACTAAATCAGGACAGCGAGAATATTTGCATTATATTTTTAATATATATTATTATCCTTAATCTTCACAGCAACCAGGAGACAGACAGACATGGAGAAAAGTTGAGTAATCTCAAAGAAAGTGCAGCAAAATCTCTATTAGAAAATATGCTTAATTAGGAGGAAGTGGATCCATGCTCTGGTTCCCATTCTGCCACTAACTACCTTGGGGAATTAACTGAAGTAAGTTCATTCCTCTGGGATTTCATTTCTTCATCTATAAAGTGAAGGACTTAGACTGCAAGATCTAGCTTTAAAATTCTGTGCATATTGCAGTAAAGAGAATGCATTCCAGTCAGTCATTTCAAAACCAGAATTCTTCTTAGCAGTGATAAGAATAACACAGGCGGCTTAAGGCATCATTCCAGAGGATGAGCTATCCCCCTTGCTGCCCCTCAAAATGGCACTTCCCCTTTGCCCACCCTCCACACCCAAGACAAGAGCATTGTGTGACCCGGTCACATTTTACTTTGTAAAGAATCTCTTGCTGCCTCCCTGCCCTTTTCTTAGGGTCTCCTAGTGAGTTTTAATGGCCAATACTTGACTTCCAGATAAGACACTGGAAAGGCATTGCCATGGGACCAAGCTACAAAATGTAAAACTGGAGAAGGGTGATATAAATGTACAACAGCACTGGAAAGTAGGAAGAGTACAATCTAATACCAGAAACTTTGACACAGTTGTGACTGGCTTAAGGGAGTCTTTGCTGGCTGATTAACATGCCTGAAAGCTAATAGAGGGGACCCTGCAGAATATTCCTGAATCTTCTGAACCAGTGGGATGAGGGCGCCCACCAGGCAGGTACAGACAATATAAGGAGTAGGACCTCCTCTTTGCAGTGAAGGTCAGACACACGGAGAGTGGGGAAGGGCTTCTTCCAGAGAGGAGTACTACCTAGAGCCACTAGCACACTTAGAATATTTGAAACTTGGGCAGAGCACTTTTTAAATCCCCCCCCCCAAATGACAAAATCATTTGCAGTAATAAACTTGCCTGCACCCAGGGCTGACCACTCCCACTGCCCCACCCACCACAGCCCTCTTGAAATGCAGCCCAGCCTCACGGTAAGCAAACACACATTCTCTAGGTTAAGGAAGGGGACAGCTGAGAACTCAGTAAAAGTAACCCTTTCTTATCAAGTTTGCCACAAGAAACAGAAAACGATTTTTCAACTACCTTGCGTTTAACAAAATTTTTAAAAGGCTACTTCAGCTATATTATGATATAGAAAATGATAACCATAAAGATGAGAGAACTCAAGGACCACTCCATGGAATAGAATGCAGAACCCAGGGCCTGACTCTATAAGAGATAAGAATTTAGTATATGATAAAAACGATGCTTCAAATTGTTGGGAGAAGGAAGGCTAAGCGATACATTCTGGGGCAACTGGATAAGTTTATGTATAAGAAGTAAATTTGATCCTTTCCTTATTCCACACAACAAAATAAGTTCTAGGTAGTCTAAAGAGTTAAGTGTGTAAAAATAACATTACAAAAGCACAAAACTAGAAGAAAACATAGGTGAATTTTTACCTACTGTTAAGTTAGGAGAGCAATTTTGAGGCATAAAAGCAAAGGTAGAAACCATAAAGGAAAGGGCTAACATAGTTAATGACATTAAAATTAAGTTTCTAGGGGAGCAAATATGGCTCGAGCAGTTGGGTGCCTGCCTCCCACACGGGGCGGGGTGTCCCAGGTTCAGTTTCCAGTGCCTCCTAAATAAGAAGAGTAGAAGCAATGAGCAGAGACAGTGAGCAGAGACAGTGAACAGACACAGCGAGCAGACACAACCAGCAGGGAGCGGATGTGGCTCAAGCAGCTGGGCCTCCGCCTCCCACAAGGGAGGTCCCAGTTTCAGTTCCCAGTGCCTCCTAAAGAAGATGAGCAGACACAATGAGCAGAGACAATGAGCAGAGACAATGAGCAGACAGATGAGTAAGACATCTCGGTGGGGATGGGGGGTGGGGGATTGTTTCTGTACTTTAAAACAAAGCATAAACAAAATCAAAAAACAAATAATTCTGGGAAAGTTGCACTGTGTCGTATATGACAGATACAGACCTTTCCCAAATCAGTAAGATAATAATAATGCAGAATGAAAAATGGTTAAAGAGCATGAAAAGGAAATTCATGAAAACAGAAATGTGAATGTCCAGAAAAGTTCAATATCATTTTAAAAAGGTAAATAAAAAACAAGCAAATAAATGAGAAAATTCTACTCCTCAATTTGGAATTTGTGTTACTATGCATCCAATGTTGACAAGGGATAAAAATAAATAAATACTATTTGAAACAGTGCAACATATAAATTGCCTTTTTGGGGTGGGGATTATATCTGCAGTATTAATCAAAAGCTTTAAAAATTTAACCTGTTAGTCCACTTGAAAAGAAATAATTAGAGGTGCATCTAAGATTTATGAACAAAAATCCTCCTTGCCCTGTTATTTTTAATATGAATATAGAAATAATCTAAATAACCTACAAGAGAGGGGTAGTGAAATGATACCATATCTGGTAACAAAACACTATGCAGTAATTTTTAAAAAATCATCGTCCATCGAAACCTATTACTATGTTTCAAAATGTTCAAATATAACTTGAAGTGAAAAAGGCAGGATACAAACCTGTTTTTACAACATGATTTCAATTTTTAATAAACAAGATGATTCAATTTTTAAGTGTTAGTTATTTTAGGTTGTAAGATTATGTTTTGTTTTGTTTTTCCCGCTCTTCAACAATTCTCTTTATTTTATACATAATTCTACAGTGCCCATATAGCACTTTATAAGCCAAGACAATCAGGTAATTAGAAGGAATACCAAGGTCAAAACTTGGGTTAACTCAGCTGCCTCAGGCTGCCTTCCCCTTCCCACAGCCACATGTACTTCTTTACTAAACTCTACCCCTTTACAGATTAGAAGGGGAGGTAGCTTCCCCCAGTTCCCAAGCCAAGTGCACTAAAAGCGTGGCTCTCTCTGGGTGGATACTTTGTATGTTTCTCCAAAGACTGAAACCACACTGGAGGGAAATTATTATGTTGTTCAGGGGCCAATGACTTTATGATCTTTTTGCTTTGGCAAATGTAAAGCACGTATCCCGTCCTGGCCCAAGATCAAGAAGCTAAAACCCTCTGCAAAATAACATTAAGACCGTCTTCACTGAACCAAGTTGTATATCTGTGGATATTTTTCACTGAGAGAAACGCATTTTCTCTTTGGAAGTTCAGGACAGGCTCCTGATAGGGAAGTAACCGTTGGCTGGGAGACACTTTGAGAAGAGGAAGTTTCCTGGTTCAGACCACAAGCTGGGGAGTCAGGGTGACACCTGTTGGAAGAGCTTGGGTTGTGGACTGAACATGGCTATTTATAGTTTCCAGTTTTATTTTCTCTGCTTTGCAAACCTCTTCTCTTTTCCTCAAGCCTTCAGAAAAGTCTTCTTAAGAATTATAGACTCACGTAACAATCACCATAGGGAATCTGAAGCTAGGGAATGTAATTTGCAGGGGAGAAATGGGAGAGGACTTGTAGCCCTCCAGTCTCAAGACAAGTGGTGACAGTCACAACGGCCGTGCAGTGAGATCTAAACACCACTGACTAGTGGAAGTCGCAGCTGAACACTATCAGTCCTCCAAAGACGTGCTGATGCAAAGTACCAGAAATCTGTTGGCTTTTATAAAGGGTATTTATTTGGGGTAAAAAAAATTACAGTTACAAGGCCCTAAAGAGTCCAATTCAAGGTTGCTCTCTCACCAAAGTCAGTTGCCATATGTTGAAGCAAGATGGTTGCCAATCTCTGCCTGGTCTCAGCCTTCCCCCCTGGGCTTCCTCTTCCTCTTGAGGCTTCATCCTTAAGTGAAGTCCTCTCTCTTCTGGCATAGGACTTGTCTCTCAGGGCTTCCTTTATCAGTCTTGACTTTCTTCCTAATCTCAGCCGTAAGCTATCAGGCAAAATGGCTCATCTCTCTGCAGGGCTTCCTTCAGCTGTTTGAGCCTTCTTCTTTTTGTCAAAATGGCCAGATCAAAAATGACTGAGCTTCTCTCTTCCCATGTGTCTTCTTGTGTGAGTGTCCATTTATATCAGACCCAGCAAGAGGGCAGGGACTCAACCTGAGTCAAACCCACTGATGTAATCAAATAATAAAAAAAAAAAAACAGCTCAATCTTAACAGGTAATCTAATCAAAGACACCTCAGCTGAATTTAATGCAATCAAAGGGTATCATATTCAGAGGACTAGATTAGTTTACAAACATAATCTTTCTTTTGGGGGCTCATAAAATAATCTCAAACTGCCACAGACACAAGGACAGAATGGGGAACATATGTTTCCTGGGGATACTCAGAAAACACCTGGGGAATAAAGCTGGTATCATAGGTTGAATAATTGCCCCCAAAAGATATGTCCATGTCCTAACCACTGAACCCTGTGAATTTGACCTTACAGTGTTTGGAAAACAGGGTCTTTGCAGATATGATTAAGTTAGGGACCTTAAGATCATCTTGGATTATCAGGTGGGACGAAAATCCAGTGGCAACTGTACTTATAAGAGGCACATACAGAGAGAAGAGGAGAAGGCTATGTGACCATGGAGGCAGAGATGGAAAGTAAACCACCCTAAACCAAGCCACCACATTCCCCAATCACAACTCTAGTCAAATTCATCATAATCTCTGGCATAGAATCCCTACATCTCCTTTGATTTTCTCTCTTTTTTAAAAAAAGATTTATTTTTATTTATTTATTCCACCACCACCACCCCTGTTGTTTTTTGTGCTCACTGTCTTGTTCTCTGTATCTGCTGTCTTCTCTTCTTGTCTTCTCTTTGGGAGGCACCAGGAACCGATCCTGGGACCTCTGATGTGGGAGAAGGCACTCAATTGCTTGAGCCACCTCAGCTCCCTGGTTTGTTTTGTCTCTCATTGTCTCTCATCTTTGTCTCTTTTTGTTGCGCCAGCTCGCCGTGTGAGCCAGTTCGCTTTCACCAGGAAACCCAGGAAATGAACCCAGGACCTCCCATATGGCAGATGGGAGCCTAGTCGCTTGAGCCACTTCCGCTTCCCTTGATTCTCTTTTAATCAATTTTCCTACCACCAGTTAAATTTATTAAAAATGTAAATTTAACATTATAACTGCCTGTTTAAAATTCTTCAATAGAATCAAATTTGTCAGCCTGACCTTGAAGACTCTGTGACCTGGTACTGCTGTATCTGGAATGTCATCTCTGACTCTATCTGGGAATTCTCCCCCAACCCCTTAACCTAATTCCTAATTTTGCTTTAGGCTTTAAATTTAATATCACTTTCTCAGCAAAACCTTCACTGATCCTAAAATCCAAATCACCTGTTATAATTTCTCCTCCCATTATTTAATTTTCTTGAATTTCAGCTTTACTTTCTAATTGTATATTAATTTTATAATTTATTTATATAATAAATGAAGACATGAAGGGCCTTTGTAATGGGTTCTGCTGTATCTCCAGGTTCTACCACAATTTCTGGTACATTGTGGGTGCTCAATAAATACTTGTATAGTGTCTTTCCTTGAATTCGTGGTTTAAGGGCAACTTTAAATATAATCAATTATATATTTTCAAATCCAAGATTTTTTTAAGTGGAAGGAGATATAGCTACATACCTAAAAAAGACAAACAGAGCAGATCTAGAATTTTTCAACTTCTCAGAAGCTAACCTGGCAATGCTTGATGAAATAAAAATGTCTGGGAATCTATTTTGATAATATGCTCCATTGAAGAGCATCAAAGATAATTTTACTTTTCCACCTTTAATCCTCACTTGGGCATGGTTCTTCAGTTTAAAGTAAGCACCAATCTCTCTCTTAAATTTATTTCCCCCCTCAAAGAAAATATACTCTCTGGCCCTGGCTCTTAACTCTCACTAGGTATATAACTTCAAGCCCCAGTTTTCTCATCTCACAAATAGGAATAACACCTACTTCCTTACTGACAGAGCAGTTTTGAAGATCAAGTGATCAATTACTTTGAAAATGTCAAAAATATTATCTCATATTACAAAGCACAACGTTAAGCACAGAGCTGTTCAATAAATACTTCCTGTCAATTTGCATACCCAAAGTTGCCTTTCCGCCTAGTTTATCCAATGGCGTTTTACTGGTGTTTGTGCTTGTACACAGTTAAGTATCAGTAAGTTTCCCACTAAGATAATCAGGTAGGTATCTTGTAATAAAGAAAAAAAGAAAAAGAAAACAACCCCAGTTTGATTAATAAAATAGAAGCATTATATTTGTGAAGGTACAAATAAATTACCAACTCTGGTTTTATGTATTTTTTCCCTAAAGCTTGTGCAAGTTCCTTTATATACAATCTTAGTTTTCAGTTTTGAATTTTACAATTTTATTAGTAATATGGAAAGATTTTAAACTATCATTACATTGAATCTTTGCCCTAAATCTCCTTGTTTCTTTGGCTGTAAAGACATAAATTGGCATTGCCTATTCCTACTGAACTTTGAAGTATAAAATTCTTTTTGCTTAGTTAACCTAAATCAACCATGTAATGTGGTCCCTGTAGGTAATAATTTTACCTGAAATATGCACCTGAGTGGAAGAAAGGAAACATCTCAATTCCAGATTCTTTTCATTTAGTTTTATGTTAACGGATTTATGTATTCCTTGGATCTCCTATAATTCAACAAGAATAAACCACTCCACCTCCCAGGATATTTGCAAATTACCTAGTCTCCTCGACATGTTTTTTTGATTTTTAATAAATTAGTCTGAAGCACAAGTTTCTTGCCATTGCTTGTTACTAAATTATACTAATAAATGAATTATTAAATCAACTAAGAAAGAACAGGATTAATTTTTACTAAACAATACTCTAAATGCTGCCAAGTGGTCTATATAAGCAGTTTCACTTTGGCAACTATGTCAAAAACATTCTTTCCCTCAAAATATTACTACTTGTTATAATAATAAATTTTTCATATCATTATCGATAACCTAGAAAATTAATATTGATAAAGGCATTTAATGCTTACTGGGAAAACAGTTTTCCATTGAGCCATAAAAAAATAAAAAAATTAAAAAAAACCCACAAAACTGTAGGTCAGTGTTTTAGTTTACTAAAGGCTGGCAATGCAAAAAATACCAGACATGGGTCAGCTTTTATAACAGGAATTTATTAGGGTAAGATCTTACAGTTCTGAGGCTGTGAAAATGTCCAAATCAAAGCATCATCAGAAATGATGTCTCACCCAAAATAGGCAAATCCTGGACTCCTGCCACGTGGCAAGGCAAAATGGCAGCCAGTCTCTACCTTCTCCTCCAACCTTACTTACTCCCCAAGCTCAGATGTGGGCAATCATGCATGTGGCTTGTCTCACCCCAGGTGTATCCCCTCAGCTTCTGGCTGCTTTGCTGATTCCTGCTTCCAGCCTCTCTCTCAGCCTCTGGGGGTTTCTCTATCTTTCTGTGGCTGTAGGTGGTCCTGGAGTCCTCTCTTACATGGCAGGGTAAAAATGGAAGCTCTTTCTCTCTTTCTGTGTCTCCTCTGTTTATGTAAGACTCCAGCAAGAGGGCTGGGACCCACCCTGGGTCATGCCTCACTGAAGTAGACCAATCAAAGGCCCCAAACTAATGTGATCTAATCAAAAGTGATCTGATCAAAAAGTCCCTGAAGTGAACCTAACCAAAATGTCCCAGATAAGTAGGTTTACATGCATAGGAATGGATTAGCTCAAGGACATAATTTTCTGGGGTCCACAAAAGACTCAAACCAGGACAGTCAGTTTCAAGGATCTTTTTCTTTTTCAATGAAAATAATAAGAATATGAATCTTCTGCAAGATGTTAAAAGGATATTTTTGTTTTGCATATTGATATTTTTGATGAAAAATGAAAAGCAATGAGATGACTCATCAAGACAATTTATTTGATGCATCTGGGTGTCTTTCCACGATAGCAACCTCAGTCGGGGGGAAAAATTCTTGTGTGATTTGCCACAAGGATCATTGTATTTCTCTCTATTTCTGTCTCTTATTAATCAACTTGGATTACCTAACAGTAGCAATAATAAAAGCTTCTTTGTTATACCATCATTTCTTCCCCCATGTTGTTGGGCTGTATGTGTACTCTCAGAGTATCTCCATCATCCTAGTTGATTGAAAGTGACACCTTCATGTGTGTACTCCAAAAATAGAGAGATCCTGTCCCTTAATGAGTGTCAGGTTCTGTGTATATAGACATAACCAAAAATTATCTTTGTACAGTCTGTGCATGCTTTTTTTTTCCATTGCTTTAAACAAACCTAATACTTTTGGAACAGATCAGTTCATATTTATAATATATATAATACATGTCCATTGTAAAATTGTTTGTATAGACCATTAAACACAAAAAAGAAAATAGTTCCCCATAATCCTATTATCCAAAGACAAACAAATTTTGAAAAATTCCTGATATATATGATGAGTACACATATACAGAATCCAAAGAGTCTGCTATATTTTTAGTATTGTTTTTTATCTCAAGATATGAATTTTGTCTATTAACAAGAACTTAATCTTATTCAATTCAGTATAAACTTATTCCAATCAAACCTTTTAGTCAAAGCAGTAATTTCTTAGACAAATTAGAATTGCCAGCCATTATTTTTTCCTACTCTCCTTTTTCACTGGAATCATATCCACATTTGGTTCCACTCACGCAGGATCACTACACCAGGGAGGATATGGGTCTGCTCCAATGTCATCTGTTCACTCTCCACTGTGGTTGTTTGCAATTATTCTTGTTGATCTTTAATATGATCTCCTATATTCTATCTCATCTCCCTTCATTGGGCCATACATTGTACATCTCCTCTTTCCAACAACAAGAGCTTTTGATTCTCCAGCTGTCTCTCAGGTACATTCACATTCTGTTGAAAGGATGTGGAAAACAATTGACTATTCTTCTAAAACTTTGTGGGGCTACCCTGAAACCCATCTGACTAGATACCTCATACAGTCTTTGTTACTAGACCTCTTTGCTACTTGACCTCTTTGCTACTCAATCTCTTTGGGATCGTGCAGGCCACAGGGCTTTTCTAAACTCCCTCAGCACACCCTGAAACACTGGTATCTTCTGTATCCTGGGCCTCTCTGCCTCAAGCTCAGTCCAAGGTTATCTCAGGGAAATGACACCTTCTCATAGACCACAAGTAATTAAATTATAGTCACATTCTCTCTAGTTCATCTTCGCCAGCTTTGGCAACCCTTACCTAGTCTTCATGGATAAGCTACTATTACATTTCCAAACTATTATTACAGCAGAAACTAGATGTCTTCTGGGCTTAGCCTTTTGGGAATACAATATACTGACCCTTACAGGTCAAAAGCCTTGGTTTTCAAGAATGTGTCACTGCTATAAGTCTCAGGAGTCTATTTTGGAACTCAAAAGCCAAGGTATTGACACTTGTTCTCTATATTCTATATGATCTTTCCCCTGAGACATTGCATGTTAATGAGTTACTAGGGGAAAGATCACAAGCAACAAAGAAATAGATTGGATTGTGGAGAGAAGAACTTCAGTAAACACAATAGAATTCTATCTATATCTATCTATCTATCTATCTATCTATCTATCTATCTATCTATCCATCCATCTACCCACTTACTTACTTTACCTATCTATCTTTCTTCCTTTTTATGATTTATCTTTCTAGAAACTTTTCTTTTCTTTCTTTTTGCTCTAGTGAATGCAAAAAAGTCCATTGCTCCGGTTTCTCAGAATTCCACAGTTTTTCCACTTTGCTTGAAACTCTACAGTTCATATATTTCCTCTACCCTCGCTATTTGAAATCATTCCATTTTACCTGCCATTCAGTTTGCCCTGGATATCTTGTTTATTTCCCAAAATCACAGAGGTCTGCATGAAAGATCAGCATTGTTTCAAAGGTAATAAGTTATTATTTTTTAATAAATTAGAACATCAATGTAGGTATTTTTTTCCCCTTGCTACTAGTTTGGGAGTGCTCACATTGACCAAACTACTCAAAAAATTAAATGTAATATCAGAGGTAGATTTGGACATAAAAACCACTCAGGCCTTAATCAGGAAACTGTAATAAAAATTCTTCAATGTCCTCCATAATAACTTCTTTCATTCTTACTGCTAATTCTTTAATTAGTCCTGCTCTCGATAATCGTCATTTAGTCCAGGGGTCTGCAATCTTTTTCTGTAAAGGGACAGATGGTAAGCTCTTTTGAAAGCAAGGACAAATGACACCACAGATGTATGAAAGAAAAGCTTATTATTGCTCATAGGTCCTAGAATAGGAAGGAGTGGCAAACCTCAAAGAATCATATGGGAAAACCAAGCTGGTGAGGAGTAAAAGTTACAGTGGACCTGGGGACATTGCCTTTATAATGTTACATGGGTGGAGATGTAATGTTTGGTCAAGCAAGAGTGGAGATTAAGCATTTGTAGTTTACTTTTGGGGGGGCATGAACCCAGGTAGGATGCTGAGAGGAGAGGGAGAAGCTGTTTATCTTGTAAAAGTAGGTGTCAGTGGTGGTCCCTGTTATCTGAGGAGCATGACAGTGTGAAAAGCCTCTATTATAGATTAATTCACCACCTAAGTATTTTATGCTTTACAGACTATGGTCTCTAGTGAACTACTCAGTTCTGTTGTTACAGCATGAAAGTAGCTATAGAAAATATGTAAATGTGTGATTGTGGCTATGTCCAATAAACCCTTATTTACAAAACCAGTCACTGGGTCAGATTTGGTACCCAAATCATAGTTTGCTAACTCCTGATTTAGATTAGCTGGTCCTACTCTGAAAATGTCTTCCCTTTTCAATTCATTTTGCATTCTTCCACTCTGTTCATCTTTGGGAAGTGAGGCCTCCTCTGCTGACATGACACAGCTCAAGTATATACCTATTCCTTGGCTTGGCATTTAAGACCCTCGACAATATGACCATTTGAAAGGGAACCAGGACTAAGCAGAGGAGATTGTTGGGAAAACTGCCTTAACCGTGGGTGCTAGCATTGGTGAGGACAAGCAAACTGTCCAAGGAGCATTTTCAAAAGATATAGACAATTCAGGCATAAACCATATCAAATCGGTGCTCACACACCATATAGTGGCACTGGACACCAGGGGAACAGATCCAGATGGTTTGCCACACTAGATAAGGATATTTGACACACTAGGTAGCCAGACAGTCATCATTCTTAATTTTCTCCCATACGTAAAAGAACCTCAGCCAGGAGTGTTGGGGTTTAGGGGCAGACTACAACATAGTCTATGAGTTAGGCATTTGGCAGGTTTATCTTCAATTCACAGTCAAGCCAAAGCTTTGTTTTTAGGCATGTCGACACCATCCAAATGGCCTGAATTCATGGCCAAGCAAGGGACTGGATACATAATAAGCCAAGGAGCTAGACTGAAGAGTTGGGAGCAAAGAGAAGCCCCATCCTATCTTAGAGCAGACACAAGAAATTTACTGTTAAGGATGAAATTGGTCGGAGTGCCATAAAAGGAAGGCTTTATGAGTAAAGCCTCCTGGGAACTGCTTCAACTGGGCAAGCCATTACAGGGGATCTGCCTCTATCATAAAGACACAATCTCCCTTCCTGATGGTGGCCAGTGACAGGTGGTGAGACACAGAATAATCCTAACTAAAATGCACCTAAGACTGGGAAGATATGTAAATCCTGGTGTGCAAATATTCAGTGAGAGGTATAACTGACACATTGAAAAGCATGTGTTCAGCTGCAGTCTGGCTTTAAGAGAAGTAATCTTGAAAGACCACTTTATTAAGTCATCTTGAAAAATAACTGTCACAGACACCAGTGATATTCATCATCTATATGAGCAATAAATGCTTGGGTATAGAAAGAACTAAATAGAGAATCAAATCATAATTAGATGGTAACAAGGTAAAAATGGAATCAGTAAAGGTTGATTTGATATATAAACTGTTTAATGGCAGTAGGTTAAGATAACATAAAGTTCATCCACTTCACTATAAAAATATTTTTGTTGTGAATGGATCCAAACATGCCATAATCATTGCCTATAATTCCTTGTATTTGTCTTCACAAGAGGGACACATTCTTCGAGAAGGAAGGCATTTTAGTTCCATTCATTTAGGAGTACACATTCCATTGATGATTCTTGGATTAGCATTGCCAACGATTTATCTCCCTGTAACTCTCCTTCTTCTATATTTCTATGCCTGGCAAACCTTTATTTTGATGGATACAGTCTTTATTTAAATGAATTAATATGGGCAATTGAGTTACAATCAAATCCTGTTAGCATGAAAACCATTCTTTACCTTTCACAGAATTTATCTCTGCTATGGGTGATTACCTAATATTTTAACTCTCAAGGGAGATTCTGTTTTATTTCATTTCCAAGACATTAAATATTTTCATATATTCTTAATGGGGAATCCCATAAAATAGAAACTACATAGGTACGCAAAGGCACACACTAGATGAGTTGGATTCCTCATCTGGTTGGCAGAAATGGACAGTTGGAGTCCTAGCTTCTGGGATCTGCACCAGTAAGTCTTGTTAAAGTAAGTTAATTCCAAGGCTCCCTGCACTGAAGTCTATCCCTACCTCAATTAGTATTGTCTAGGAATAGATGTGGTAATAAACCTGTAGGGATCATTGGGAGGAGAAGGATGGGTCAGGGTATAGTATTGTATGTCAAAATATTCAGCTTCTGGGCAGTTGATGACAGTACAGGTAGCAAGACACAGAAGGCCAGTCAAGAAGTGTAATAGGAGTTTCCAGTGGGAAGAAGAAGATGGGTAAATGTTGGCCTGGATGAAGTCAAGGGAAAATTTTATAATACTCCAGAGAGCTAAGAACTGGGAAACTGCAGAACACAGTTTGGAATATTATGTACAGGGTGGAAACAGGAAAGGATAATGAGAGCATGTGGCAATAAGAGCCTATGAACAGATTAGTTAGTATTCTGATGTCTTTGGTTATGGATTGCTTAACCATGGGCAAGTCACTGATGTTCACCAGCTTATTTAAAAAAACGGGGACAATAAAACTTAATGTACAGGATTATTGTAAAGCTTAAATAAGATAGTACATATCAAGTACTTATTATCATATCTGAGATACGGAATATGCTTATAAAAAGCTAGTTTCCTTTTCTTTAGTGTAGTATTTCTTAACTTGGAATCCAAGGCCCCAGAGGGGAGGATCATAAATGGGTATAAGGAAGTATTTGAACCTCTTCAAATTGTTTACAAAAATTTGCATGATTGTGTATGTGTGTACTTTTTAAGAAGACAATTTTTATCTTTAATCCAATTTTTAAGAATGCCTATGACTGGAATAAAGGTTGAGAAGCATTGTGCTGGTGCACAGTGGCAAGAGATGATTTCCAGATCCCATTTACTTATGGAGGAAAATGTGATCCTAATATGTGAACAGGCCAGCTTCCCATTGATTCACGTGGTTAGGTCTAAGCCTCAAGAAACTGTCCTTTAATTCTGACAGCGGACATGGCCGTGGTGCTTAGGAGTCATGAATGGCCCCAGAGCAAAGAATTCTTTGGATGATTCAGTTCCCTACTTGGATCTACCTAGTCATAGAACAAAACTTTCTCTCCTTTCTGCTTTTCCCTCATCATTAACAAAATTGTCACCATGATTTGAGCCTGTCATTCTATTCCAGGACAACAAAGACTACCATATTTATCTGACCCTTCCTGCTCAGAGACCACAAAGATGGTCATTGTAAGAGAAAAAACAGATATTCCAGAGCGCATTCTCCTCCTACTAGTCAGATGATCCCTTTAGCAAATATTTATCAACTAGAACATATTTAGCACCTAACTATTGATAGAAGAATATGCTAATAAAATGGATGCCTTCATTTAGATTGAATACAATGATAACAGAGAGTGTTCTATAAAATGGCAGTTATAACATTTGGATATACTTAGCAATGTGGAAGTAACGTCTCATTATATTTAAAAAGAGATTTTGCAGTAATGTAAAATAAAAGAGTAGATGTGGAAATAATAACCTGTGTATCATTTTGTTGGAATGATAATATTAATTCTTCTGTATACACTGTGAAGATAGTAAGTTGAAATATAAAATGTTTTTTGTGAATTATAAAAATCAATATAAGTTCTTTCCTTGTCAAAGTTAATCTTTCAAGATAAATAGGAAAACAAAGAATTAATAAATATGCAAAGGCTTATAACTCTAGGATACTTAACATATTCATGAGCCAATTAAGAAAATATGGCTGGAATTCCATTGTTGGTGGTTGAAGGTTTGGTTCAAAGAATAATTGGTCTACTGGCTCATGAGATTATATGCTGAATTCATTCTCATATATAACATGCAGATAATTAATGCCTATTTTACATCATTTTGAAAAATGATGTTAGAGCTTATCTATAAGGCAGCAACAGAACACCTCTAAGTAGAAAGTAATGTGGTTTTTATAGGTGATTCTCAATACATGAGTATGTATTAGTTAGTATTGTGTTTACAGAGGCATCAATCCCCTTTGAAAGGGGCTACCCTAATGTGGATTCAGGCATTTGCATTTACAATGTCAATCAGTTTTACCCACTGAGCTTTAATGAAGCAAGCCCACAACCAGAGGAAGGAAAATGGTGACACTGCCATTGCATGCATATAGTGACTCAGAATCCTGCTTATTTTAGCTGAAATGTTTACAGGGAACCTATCCCACTGCTAGCACTTTTTTTTTATACCTTTACATTTTTTTTTTCAGACTTGATGTAAATATTACCATTTTATAGATCTGTTATCAAAAGAAGGCCTGGTTAAGTTGGCAGCTGATAGTAGTAGAAGGTAGGTATTATGAAAACTGATACCAAAAAAGAGAGAGATTAGAAGGAGGTAAAATTTAGCAAAATATAAAAAACTAGACTACAAATTCTACATGGCTAGGAACTGTGTTTGTTTTATTCACTCTTGTATCGCCATTGCCTATGACTGTATATTTCACATAGTAGGCACTCAACCAAAATCACTTGAGGGAATGAACTTGTGAATGGCACAACTCACTGAAGATGGATCAGGCTAATATGTCAGTGTAATACTCCAACAGAAAGAAAACATGTTAGGGATATAGTATAGAGGGCTCAAATTTTACTTACACACTTAGATTTAAGACACCTTATTTATGGTTCTACTCAACTATGAATTTCTATGTCTAACGTGACAGAAACATGGTGAATAATAGCATTCCTTTCACCTCATTAAAAAAAGTAAGAGTGATAGGTATTTGTTTAGAGTAGGTAAATTGTCAAATTCTTTCTGAGCTCTTCTACAAAAGAACCAGAATAAATTGGAAATGCTTCCAAGACCAACTAACAAATAAGATGTCAGTTAAATAAACCTTTTTTTACAAATCAAATTTAAACACTAAAATTATTTTGGTTGAGAATTTAAGTCAGCAAAAATCATATTGAAAGTAATTTTTGGATGAATTGGAGTACTTGGCACAATCTAATTAAGAGATGTCTAAGCTACTTGTTATGAGTCACTTGTCACTACTAATCAGCAACTCTAGAGTATGTTTGTAGAGTCTACTTCAGCCTTGAATTGTGTTTCGTTCCCTTAAGAACAAAATTTGTTTTGTTTTGTTTTTTTTGTCTTTGCAAAACAAAAATTTTTTTGTTAGATATTTAAATAATTTGTGATATGGTGTCCGTTTTAGTGATTGGCTTAAAGGAAGACCATAAATATTCAACCTGACATCACAAAACATCTGCTCTTTGTTTGCAATATGCTACTTTTATGATTTTGTTTCAAGAATGCTGAGTTTTATTTACATGTACCAGATTATATCCTATAAAACCTGAAGCGACTGTAAGACTTTCAAATAATAATAACAAACTATATGCTGACATGTTAATAAGTTGACTTTAGATTTTTCCCTTATGGCACAATAGCGAATAGTCCCTCAGTAATTCCATAGAATAGAGGTAAGAACCCAGAGGCCTGGGAATCCATTTCAAACCTGACTCTAATTTCACACATGTATATAAGGAGTTAATTATAATAGAGTTCATGGCTAAGGCCAAAAAGCAGGAAATATGTGGGGGAGGTGGGGAGTGAGGGTGGAGTGAGATTTTATTTCCTATGAATGTTGAGTTTCAAGAAAGAAATATCACTCATTTGACTGACTTGAGTCACCTTTATATAAGGATTTCATTGTTTTCTACTTTCCTAGCTTTAATATATAGTTCACAGTTCCATTGCTAGAAATGAGTCTTAGGTTTGACTTTTAAAGTGCACTTTTCAAAGCTCTCAATTATTTGAAAAATCCAGGGATTTTCTAAAAACTCCCCCAAATAATACATTTATTTTAAAGGGATTTTGTGTGCATGCTTCATTCTTTAATAATAGATTGAGAAGTGCAAGAAAATATTATTAGCTAAAAAATGCTTCAAGAACTTTACCACTGAGACGGCTGAATAATAAATTCTGGATAAGATGATAAAATAGTGGAAGAAAAAAAAATAGTCACCATGTTTATCCAACAGTGAAACTGGCCATTTTGTTGAGAAAACATTTCTTGGAAATCTTGTTTTTTATTTAGTCTGCTTGATGATGTTTCTAATTCACAGGCATAAGAAGGAAAAAAATATTGATGTTTAAAAGCCTCTTGCATGGAAAGCTGGAAGCACGAAGTGGCCCAGAATCAGACCCAAGAGATTACTCTGCCACTTCTGCCACTCCCAGAATCAACCATCAAGTGTTGACTTAGATGCTTATAAATAAGGCTCAAAGCAAGGAGATATTTATTGACTTGTAGAGAGTTATAAATATTCCCTAAAGTTCTCCAGGTTTGCTTTTGAGACCTGTGCAAACAACTCTCCTTCAGGGCTTTTCCATATAATCGGTTGTCTGACAATAGATGGAGGCCAAAATGTAGGGCCCTCCCTAAGCCCTTCTGCCTACCTCTTGTCTGGGGCATGTATCTGTGGCCTTGGGAATTTCCCCATTTACACAGTTACAAATGTCCCCTCTTCCTTAGGAAGCCTTCCTAAGGCACTGAACTGTAGGTGCTACATCCAGCAATCCCTTGCCCCAGGCAGCACAGTTTGACTGCTCTCCCACAGCATTCTGTAAGAGAGCTCAGTGGTGTCTTCTACACACAGGGCATGTTCTGGGATAGCATGTCCCTTGGCCACCACTAGACAGATTGGGCCAGAAATCCATGCCCCCAGCATGAGCACAAGGTCACTCCACTCGTTCTGGAACCAGGACCGGGAGCCTACACTGGGAGTGCAGCCAACTTGGCAGCCAAGTGGGTGAGTGATGGGGAAGGGACCAGGGTACCATGGATCCTATCATTTTATGAAGTCTTTTTCTTGATTTGCTGCTTGCCCTGTTACTACAGTCCTTAAACTGTTTTCTGGAGTTTTGAGAAAATTGTTTCTGCCAGTTCTTATTGGTTGTTCAAAGCTTCTGTCAGGGGAAGGAGCCACAAATTGTCTTTCTCCGCCATCTTGATGAAGGCAGAAACCATTCCTTTTGACCTCCAGAAAAACTTAAGCAAAGAGACTCCACCAAAGGCTGGTCTTACAACCTAATAGTTTAAATGCAATCTTAAGTTGTTTTGTGATCAGGTTTCTATTAATATACCTAAAGTGAGTTATATCCCTCTCTGTTTTGCAAGTAAAGATATTGTATTTGCACTGCGACAAAGGCAGCTAGCCTCATCAAATGATAGGCTAGATGAGATAAAACTATTACCACATGCCAAAATAATTTATCATCATTTTTTTTTACATAACTCCAGTGCCATTTAAACCTACTTTTGGAAAGCATTAATTAGAGAATTCATCTGTGCAAATAGTGTCCACAGCACTGGCTCATCACCTGGCACTCTGGCCCTGGAGAGCTGATCATACTAATGCTCCCCTCAACTTCAGGGGAAACCATTCCCTGATTACATTCCTAGGAACCTGATCTCCAAAAGCCTTGAACTGTTTTACTTCAGTGACTCAGTAACCTCACTGTCTTCTGGTTCTTTACCTTGTAAAAGCCTGTGATCAGTGAGGTCTGTGACCCAGCTCCTCTGTTCCACTCCCTCCAGAAAATCTTTTCCATCTGACTTCCTAAAGGAATTTTCCCTTGTGGTCCTTCATCAGATTCAAGTGTCTTGTTTCACTTCCATGCATTCACTTGCTTTTATGAACACCAGCCATTCACTCCACTCAAGGGTTTTTAAAGCTTTCTTTTAAATACAAAGGGAAAAAAAAATTAAAACAATCATCTGCAGTTTGCTTTGCAATACGTAAAAATCTATAGAGAATCACTGAAAGGAAATAGCTAGAAAGACCAGTAGTTGTTCTAATGGCTTTTTTCCTACTTCCCTACATTCTTTACATTTTCTGTTAATGGGTATGTCCTATTTTCCTAACGAAATATTGTCATTATTTTAAAATAACTTCTTTAAATATATTCTGTATTCTTGTTTTCTTTTCAGTAGATATGAGTAACATTTTCACATAGAGAAACCAAGCCAATAGTAACAAAATATGGTAATATTATATGCTCTAAGGCTTATGCCAGTATTTGATTTAAAATACAAATTGGAACCTTATCATAAGTACAAAAAATAAGGATGTATTAGTCAGCCAAAGGGGTGCTAATGTGAAATACCAAAAATGGGTTGGTCTTTATAAAGGGTATTTATTTGGGGTAGAAGTCCACAGTTACCAGGCCAGAAAGCGTAAGTTTCTTCTCTCACCAATGTCCATTGCCACGTGTTGGAGCAAGACAGCTGCCGACGTTTGCCAGGGTTCAGGCTTCTTAGGTTCCTCTCTTCCTGGGGCTGTGTTTCTCTCTAGGCTTAGCTCCTGGTTCCTCCACAAGGTCAGCTGTAGATGATCAGGCAAACGGCTTACTTCTCTTCTCCTGGGCCTTCTCTCCAATATCAAAACTGTTTCTCAAAAACTGCTTCAACTCTGTTCTTGTCATGCCTTTTATATTTGATTCCCCACCCACCAAAGGGTGGGGCTCAACGCCCTACTGATGTGGCCCAGTCAACGCCCCAATCATAACTCAATTATGCCCAGATTAAAAGATCAGTTTACAAGCATGCTCCAATTATATTTTTGGAATTCATAATTACATCAAATTGCCAAACGGCCACAAAGGGCTTCATGATAGACACTTTTAAAAATCTTTAGTTGAAACAATCTCATAAAATCAGTTTATTTATTAAATGGAGAAAAAATATATTCCTAATTTTAAAAGATATAGATATATAATTATGGGTATGTACACATTTGTTTCTATGGGAAATCTACAATAATATTATATTTGGGTTTTTTTTTTCTGCTTGTATTCATAGTTACTTTCCCCAAATTTTCTTTCTCTCGTTTTTTTCTTTTTTTTATAAGACGCAATTGCTTTTTTAAAATTAGTATCTTGCTGTAGCCACAACCAAGCAGAGAAGTAGAATATATTACATATTAAAAGAGAATTTATCAGTTCAATCTATCTCCACATGAAGGGTATGTCTCTGCCCAAAATAGGAAAGTTCTAGAGCTATCTTTAAAAGTTCCAAAGGTGAAAGTAAGTATCCTAGGGAATTTCTATACATAGGCAGAAATTTGAATGTTATTACCCAAGTATTCATTCTCTGTGTGCCTTCTGTTCTGATGTCACAAAGGAAAGCAAAAGTTACCCTAACCTGAAAGTATTCACTAATGAACAGACCACTTACCAAACACCATTGCCCAGATGATTATAGTGTCTAGTGATATCTGTAAGCATTGGGCTTCCTTTGCAAGTCATTTGCAAAAGGAAATTGAAATGGGAAGATTGTTTGAAGCACACACAGAGTCTTTGACAAACTAAGGTCTGGCAAAATTAGACTGGTCAACAACCAGTCTAGAGGAAATGAACAGAATGATATGGAAGTAGCAAAAATGGTGACTAATAAAGGATTATAGGAGACATTTAGGAGAATTGATCTTCAAGATAAATGACTCTCTTTATGGCTACTCTTCATAAAGATGAAATGAAGATAATTTGTATAAAATTACCAGATTACACCAATCAAAATTAATCCTTGATTCATTCTCGATCACACTAAGATTTAGCATATAGATGGAATTATAACATTGTATAATACATAGTGTCATATTTTAAAAGTGGCATCACAATAAAATCTTTTTTACCTTCATAACCATATTTTGATCTGCTTTAAGAGGTTTCTTTTAATGATATCTCAAGTAGTTTTATTTTATTTTATTTATCTATTTAAATATATTTTTAAATTTATTTTTAAAAGATACTTAGGTTACATAAAATGTTACATAAAAAAATAAAAGGCATTCCCATATGCTCGACTCCCCAGACCTCCCACTTTTCCCCACATTAACAACATCATTCATTACAATTGATGAATACATTTTGGAGCATTGCCGCTAAGCATGGACTATAGTTTACATTGTAGTTTACACTCTCTTCCACTCAATTCTGTAGGCTATGGCAGGATATATAATGGCCTGTATCTGTCACCACAGTGTCATTCAGGTCAATTCCAAGTCCTGAAAATGCCCCCATATTACACCTCTATTTCCTTCTCCCTGCCTTCAGCACCTTCAGTGGCCACTGTCTCTACATCAATGATATAATTTCTTCCATTGCTAGAATCACAATAAGTCTATAGTAGAATACCAGTAAGTCTCAAGTTCATATTTTATTCTCCATTCCTGAGGATTCTGGGATGGTGATGCCCACTCCACCTCTAATTGAGAGGGGACTTTGACCCCATATGGCTGATGGATGGACTGTCTTGCTTACAGTTGTAGACTCTTTCGGTTCCTTGGTGTAGTGGTTGTCTATCCTCACCTCCTTGTTAGTTGTCCTGGATGAGTCCAATGAACTGGAGAGTAGGTGCTGCAACTCCACTGAGGCTCAGGGCCCAGCTGGTACATGGACAGCCCAGAGATTCCAGTCTCTTGGACGTACACCTACCAACTCCAGCACCAACTGTAGGTTCAAATGAAAGGGACAGAAGAGCCATGTGTAGAGAAGTCACATCTGAGTCCAACTCTGTCACACTCAGGAACACAATCTCCAAAGTAGGGCCCACTGGCAAGGCACCAAACTCTGGAGCTATCTGCCAAGACCATAGGACCTGGGTGTCTCCAGAGCCCTCAAGAGCCCCACTGTCTGGGGTAGTGTCTACTTTGGCCAGCAATGAGATCCTGCATAAGCGTTACCTCTCTGATGACCTCCCAACTCACTTTGAAGTCTTTTAAGAGGTCTTTTTGTTTAAGATAATTTTTCTTATGCTACCCAGACCAGCAGTATATTACTTTATAATATAATCCTTAGCAAAAGATAAATTCCTCTTCTGTGGAAGAGATCATGTGCTAAGCTCGAAAAAAATTTTTGGAAGAATATATACTATTATGATCCCTTACCAGCATCCCTCCTCATTTCTACCCACTCCCTGTGGATATAATGTGGTCAAGAGCTTTTTTATTTTTAAAATAATTATAAACTTTTTAAAGAGAACTTTTAGATTATGAAAAGTTACCTCAAAAGTATAGGGGATTCCCATATTACACCCACCCATCCACACACACATTTTCCCCTATTATTTACATTATACATTAGTGAGGTGCATTTGTTACAATTGACAAACCAAAGTGAAGCACTGCTACTAATTAGAGTCTATAGTTTGTGCTTTATACTTTGCACTGTACAGTTTTATAGGCTTTGACAAATGTATCATGTATCCATCATGTATCCATCATTACAGTAATATATAGAACAATTCCAATGCCTTAAAAATGCCCTGAATTCCACCTATTCATCCTTCCTCCTCCCCTCCTCCCCTATTTTTATATCAATGTTACAAATTCTTCTGTTACCACATGATAATACCTACAATAATAACAAACCTACATTGGTCCATGGTTACCCACCCCCCTTATATTTGTTCATTACTGAATCTTGATGAATTTGAGATGATGTCTGCTCTGACTGCTTCAAATTGAGAAGGAGCTTAGATAATATGGGGCAGAAGGAAGGAAGTGTTTTTGTTTTTTTTTTACTTTATTTTGTACATTTAATAATTGAAAATATAAACAATTAAAAACTAAAAAGTAAATACAGATGAATAAATATATACATTTCTCAATTCAACGTACTGGATGCATATAAAAGTTTTTTAAATCAAACAATATGTTACACAATATATTTGGTTCATAGTAACTCATTCATACAGTATTTGCCCTTTGTGTCTGGCTTGCTTCGCTCAACATAATATCCTCCAGGTTCATCCATGTTGTCCTATGCTTTACAACTTCCTTTCTTCCTACAGCTGCATAATATTCCATCGTGTGAATAGACCACAGTTTGTTTATCCATTCGTCTGTTGATAAACACCTGGGCTGTTTAAAACTTTTGGCAATGGTGAATAATGTTGCTATGAACATCAATATGCAGATGTCTGTTCGTGTCACTGCTCTCAGTTCTTCTGGGTATATACCCAGTAGTGGTATTGCTGGGTCACATGGCAAGTCTATATTCAACTTCTTTAGGAACTGCCAAACAGTCCTCCATAGTGGCTGTACCATTCTGCATTCCCACCAACAATGAAGAAGTGTTCCTATCTCTCCACATCCTCTCCAACATTTGTAGTTCTCTGTCTTTTTAATAGTGGCCATTCTAATAGGTGTGAAATGATATCTCATTGTAGTTTTGATTTGCATTTCCCTAATCATGAGTGATGTTGAGCATTTCTTCATGTGTCTTTTTGCCATTTGTATTTCTTCTTTGGAGAAATGTCTATTCAAGTGTTTTGTCCATTTTTTAATTGGGTCGTTTGTCTTTTTATTGTTGAGTTGTAACATCTCTTTAAATATCCAGGATATTAAACCCTTATCAGATATGTGATTTCCAAATATTTTTTCCCATTGAGTTGGCTGCCTTTTCACCCTTTTGACAAAGTCCTGTGAGGTACAAAAGTATTTAATTTTGAGGAGGTCCCATTTATCTATTTTTTTCTTTTGTTGCACATGCTTTGGGTGTAAGGTCCAAGAAACCACCACCTACTACAAGGTCTTGAAGATGTTTCCCTATATTTTCTTCTAGTAGTTTTATGATCCTGGCTTATATATTTAGATCTTTGGTCCATTTTGAGTTGATTTTTGTATAGGGGTGAGATAGGGGTCCTCTTTCATTCTTTTGGATATAGATATCCAGTTCTTCCAACCCCATTTGTTGAAGAGTCTGTTTTTTCCCGTTAGCATGGGCTTGGTAGGTTTGTCAAAAACCAGTTGACTGTATAGGTGAGGGTATATATCTGTGTTCTCAATTCTATTCCACTGATCGATGTGTCTTTATGCCAGTACCATGCTGTTTTAACTACTGTAGCTTTGTACTATGTTTCAAGGTCAGGCAATGAAATTCCTCCTACATTGCTGTTTTTTTTTAGAATGCTTTTGGCTATTCGGGTGCACTTACCCTTCCAGATGAATTTGATAACTGCCTTCCCTAATTCTGTAAAGTAAGCTGTTGGGATTTTGATTGGTATTGCATTGAATCTATAAATCAGTTTGGGCAAGATTGACATTTTCACTATATTTTTTCTTCCAATCCATGAACACGGAATGTCTTTCCATTTGTTTAGGTATTTTTACATTTCTTTTAGCATTGTTTTGTAGTTTTCTGCATATAGGTCCTGTACTTCTTTGGTTAAATTAACTCCAAGGTATTTGAGTCTTTTTGTTGCTATTGAAAAAGGAATTTTTCCCCCTGATTTCCTCCTCAGATTGTTCAGTACTAGTGTACAAAAACATTACTGATTTTTGCATGTTGATCTTGTATCCTGCCACTTTGCTGAACTCATTTGTTAGTTCAAGTAGCTTTGTCACGGATACTTCAGGATTTTCTAAGTACAGGATTGGAAGGAAGTGTTTTGCAGATGGAAGGAAGTGTTTTGCTTGAAGTTGTAGATTCTCCCTGTTTTTTGGGATGGGGCTTGTCCATCATCATTATTTTGTTAGTTTTCCTGGCAGGTCAAGAACTTTTACAGTTGAAAGGCCATTAACACACCTGAACAATGTTGATGGGAGCTATAAATAAAAGTTAAAAAATGGGAGAAGAAAAAAAAAATGGAAGTGAGATTCAAGGAGAAGAGGATTGATAGAAACAAGTGCAAGAAAGTTGTATAAAATATGAATTATGTACAGTGCCAGTGGAATTATTTTAGCAGTTCCAAGATCACTAGGTCTGACGTTGAAGCCAGTGAGAGGTATATGACATTCCTTTTCCATGTCTTAATCCACTATACTCTTTCTGCATTATGTGGCCTCTGTCCTTCTACCTCCATTTATGCATAGCCAATCCTTCCTGTAGAGTCTAAATTAAGCCTCACCTCCTCTGTGACATCTATAGAGGATCAATAAATTTACAATGGACTATAGCACTTCTTTCTTTTTTTTTCTAATAGCACTTATTTCTTAACTGTAAGTTCATCCAGTCTTTTATTCTAGTTAAATGTTATATTTGTGTGGTTGTTGCCATGTTTGGGAGCTCCTTGTGGGCAGGGACTGGGTCTCATTCATCTTTGTAACTACGTTGACTCATACACTGTCTAACACATAAAAAGCAATAAATAAATGTTATTTTTTAAATGAATGAGCAGGATATAATTCAGAAGCTGGAACGCTGCTGTGCACTGTTAGGTTGAAGGACTAGAGAAAGTCATTAATCATTTGACGTAACCTGAGGCACATTCTTCTTTGTTTTAAATCATCTAAATTTCAGTTTCGCAAATGTTTTCCTAAAGTCTTCATGTATGAATACATTAAGTATAATTTTCTTTCTCTTGACTTACCTTATTTTCCTCCTTTATCACTAGGAGAACAAAAGAGAAAGGAAAAATTCAGAAACTGAATTTCTTCTACCCAATTTAGATGCATGTGATTGGTTAGTTTTGATGATTGCAAATCAATCCTTAAGCAATCAGATTAATCCTTAAACAATTACCTGTGAAGGCAATTATCAACTGAAGTAGTTTTTCTTCTTATTTCATCTTTATGTAAATAATGTTTTGAAGTAATGGAGTCGTCATAGTTATTACTTTAATTAAATCTCTTACAAACTCTGAGAAAAGTCTATAAACCTCTTGTGAGACAACACTCTTACCAACTATCAATCTTCCATAAACACGTAACAGAAGAACATTTTCTTTACTGAAGATACTTATTTCTACTGATGTTTCTCTAATGATTAAATAAAATATTACTGAAACCCATTAGAATAAAGTATGTGCATCAACAGGAAAGAATAATACATGAAAACTTTGTCCTTATATGGACCAGGATATATCACTGAAATCCAGTCCCCTGGATTGAAATAGTGTTCTAGAATTAAAGATAGGAAGAATTTAAGTAGGAAATTTGACAATATTTTAGACCCATCCTCAAATATGAGCATTACCCAAGTTCCATTATATTTGAAAGTAAATTATTTTTGTGATAATTATTTAAATGTAATATACCTTCTCTGAATTCTGAACCGTTAAATTTTCCTTATGCAATAAGTTTGTACAAACTGAGGTCATCATGCAGCTGTGTGGAACTTGGAAATATAATTCCCTCCTGTGAAAGCCATTAAGACGGTCTCCAGGGAAACAAAAGGGGTAAATGTTTCAAGTCAATGTTCAATTCTCCTCTAACTTGTAGATTTGGTATATTTTTTAAAATAAAGAATATTAAGATACTTTTTACTTTAAGCCAAATTTCAGTCTAAGCCAGGATAATTATTTGATCAACCACAAAATATGATAATCCCAATGGTATGATAAAAATAGTAATAACCCTATATAGAGCAAAGTTGATCATATTTTCAGACCTGATGGAACCATATTCCAAATCATGAGAATATGCTCCTATGAGTCTTTTGATGTTATGCTAGGACTTACTTTAAACATGATTTTTGTATATACCAGTGTGCACTAAACAATGCTTCCAATTTTTTCCTATTTTTTTTTAAGAAAAAATTCTTAAATAAGTGTAATCTATTTTGACCTTTAGCTTATTCTAAACAATAACTTCTGACAATAATTAGCCATTCAAGTTATTATCACAGAAAGGATCTTTAAATACATTTGCTTAAATACAAATACATTAAATGATGTAGGCAATTACATGTGTCTCAACTCATTAAAAGCACTTTTATAAACAAAGGTCATTTTTAGAAGTCATTGTTGTGACTAAACCAGTAGTTCTTAAAATTTGGTTTCAGGTCCCCTTTATGTTCTTAAAAACAAGGAAAGACTGAGGAACAGTTTCAGACCAGGAGAGCACACATAAAACTAAATGTGATGTGGGATCCTAAAAAGGATCGTGGAATCAAACGAGATTAGTGGAAAAACTTATAAAATTTAGATAATGGTATTGTACCTATGTTAATTTCCAGGTTCTGGTAATTTACCATGGTTAAGATATTCACATTGGAGGAAGCTAGGTGAGGGATATTTGGCAATTCTGTACTATTTTTGCAACTCCTGTAAGTCCAAAAGATGTTCAATATAAAAAGACCTTTGAAATTATTGAAGCCACCGAAGAGCTTTAGTTTGTATGGTTTGTATCTATCATTTTTAGGTATTAGCAATTAAAACAGAAAAGTTTAAAATACGTATTTGTTCATTTTTAAAAGTAATAACTATCCCATTACACTTTAACATAAATAACAATTTTATGAAAAATAATGTTTTCTGAAATAAAAACATTTCATGAGAGGAGTAACCCTATTGTACATTTTTGCAAATCTCTTTAATGTCTGGCTTAATAGAAGACACTTGGATTCTCATATATGTTTCTGCATTTAGTTTATTGTAATTTTTTTTTTTTTTAGTTGAAGTAAATGAAAAAAAAATGGCCTTACATATCTATGTTGTTGGAAAAGTGAGGAATATTTTGTTAGCCTTTTTCTGGTAATTGTGAATATTGTCCTTTGACACTACACCAAAACTCAACAAGTGATTTTTTCTTAGGGGTTAGTTATACAAGGTTAATGTGGAATCTGAAAGGCTAAAATCCATTTGCCGGTATTGCACTTTGAATATATCTTTTACCCACATATAATTTTGTATATCATGTGTTGGTGATTTGGAAAATATTGATTCACTGAGTTATACAGATCCTCTGAATGTTAAAATTTCTAATTATATGGTATAGGAAATGTCACATTTTTAATATCGCCACCAATCTCATCAAAAAAATCTTTAGGTATTGGGAACCTTTTAAGTATGTGGTGACAAATACAAGTTTTTCAAAATTCTAATTTGTATGTGAGAGGTTATATTTTATTACTGGTAACAAATACTGTCAGTTGTGTTCTGAGAAGTGGCAGGCCCATTTCATTCATTTTTGAGAAAATATCTACCAAATAACCAAATCTGGAAAACCGTAGTTTGTCAGTCATTCTTGATAGTGTTCCAAATGAAACATGCTAATTCCACTCACAACTCCAACAATCACACAAATGCTTCATTGAGGCACCCATCATACTTCAGTGTGCAGTAGAAGTGGTTTATGTGCAGAATATTTGAAAGATGTGTACTTTATAAAGGGCCAAGATTTAATCAAAGTAATACTTTGTATTGCTTTATTGAGGGCATTCTTAGGGAAAACTGATTTTTTAAAAGAATTGGGTCTGTGGCAGTGAAAAATATCCTGTCCCAACTTGTGCCACTCTTTTTATCAGTGCTGAGGCACTGGTAGTTGTACCTAACAAGGCTTTTGCACCATCAGTGCAAATGTCATCACAGTGAAAAAGGCAAATAACATTTTACTATTATGAAAATAGTTTTGACTTCACAGACTCCCTACTGGGTCTTGGGACTCCCAGCCTTCCATGGACCACACTTTAAGAACCTCCACTCTAACAGGAAACCAAATTCTATAACAATAGCAAAATGTATTTTTTTTACAAAATAATATTGGGCAACTTTTCAGAGATGAAGGTGGGACCTTTTCCAAAAAAAAAAAAAAAAAATGGAGAAACAGAGTATGTGGAGAAGCTTTCTGAATGAACAGCCACATCTTTTCTGAATTATATACAAATCCCCTTCTGAGTAGCTAGTTTAGATGGCTGGGCATTGGAGAGCCCATTCAGAATCCATAAGCCGCTGAAAGAGCAGAATTCCATTTTCTTGAGTAAAGCAGCAGTGAGAAAGCACAGTGGTAGAGGGGAAGGGAAATTAATTGATTATTTTGTAATCAATAGAAAGATGATGGTCTCTGTTAAACTCTCTGTCCTGTTCACTGTGCTGCTACGTGATCCCTGAAAGCAGGAATTGCTTTTTATTTAATTTTTAATCCCTAGGCCAAACACAATGATTAGTATATAGTAGGGATTCGATAAATGCTGAATAAATGGACGAGCAAACAATAAGCTTAATATTCCTGTGGATGTTTGACTTCAGGATAGGCAGAACAGGAATTGAAAGTTAAATCGCAAATCAGAGTTGAAATCTAAAGAGACCAGAGAAAAGGTACAAATAGGAAAATTCAGAGTCCTTGGAAATTTCGATTTTCCTTTGATTCCTCTCTGCATAACTTCTCGGCTTACTTTACAATTTTATGAAGAGCAATTTGTAAAGATAAAGATAATCAGATTACTAATAAAGTCCTAAACAAACAAAGTATTTTTATCTTTGACTCTACCTAGTTGTCGGTGGGTCAAGTTTAGTCCACTGCTTGCAGGTGATAGAAGATAGTTACATTTCCCCTCCCACCTGGCCTAGGCAGAACAAAGATACTACAAACCTAAGCCCAGGGCATTTTTGATGATTTAACACTGAACCTACTATCTCCTACCAGGCCCTGCCACCTCAGGCCAGAAATGCTGTAAAAGGAATGATGATAAAGAACTCAGGTAAATCCCCCCCACTAGAGGAGGGGAACTGCAAAGGAGGAGTGAGAGGACCGTTTCTTACCCCACACAGCTCACCCTAACCATACAAACCCCCACCTACCCACCCACCCATGTGTAGAACTTTCCCCAAAGGCCAAAGCGCTGGTGGCTGCTGACTGCTCTGCTTTTTTTCTGTGAGCAGAGGTAAGAATGGGTAGAGAGAAGAGGCAACTTTCTCTCCTATACTCTTCATTCCATTTCGTGTTATGCAATGAATAGAAAACAAACATGGGAAAAGTATGCCTTTGAGAAATGGCATTTACCTCATACAAATACTGCCAAACATAAAAATAGCTAAAATGGTTTATAAACACCAAGAGAGGGGAATACTCAGATACTTTTCTAAACTAGTTATGAATACCCTTAAATAATTGAATTATCAATCCCTAAATAAAAACTAATGAATTTAGAATGTCCACCTTGGAAAGCATAGTAGTAAGAACATTATTTTATAGCACACTTATATTTTCTTGGGAAAAAGAAAACCTCTTCTAAAATCAGCTCTGATATAATTAAGCATAAAGGCATTTCATTTTTCTTCCTGATATCTGACATTTATTTAAATGAACAGTAATATAATCCCTCTTGATATCTTACTCTTTCAGAAAACAAAAGTATAAGGGATGCTATTTCATACTTGAAATATTTAACTCATTCATGCAAATAATTGTTCTTAAATCTAATATTATAAAAATAATATAAATATACTTTTAATATAAGTTGAATGTGTGGCCAAAAAACTTTTTATTAACCATTAAAACTTTTCTGGAGGTCTCCTGATCTTATTTGTGAAACTGATGAAATCTTTTATCTAATGCATAATACACAAAAGAAAGAGGAGGTGATGCAAACTGGAAATCTGTACCCAATCTCCAATACTTCATTTTCTACCAAAGACCTGAATTTAAGCACTGCTAGATGTCAGTGCAAGAAGAGTGCCACCTCAATGGAAATTTGAAAGAAAAACACAAACTTAAATTGTATTGGAGGTGATAGTGCATTGTGATCTGCAAATATTTGATGAGTATTTTATTGTAGTAGCTTTAAATATGCTACTGTTTGAATCCCTTTGACAATGCTAAGCTTTGAAAACAAAAGTCAATTACTCTTTCATTTTCACAGAAAGGTTTGGATTTAAATTCTTTCTAGTCTTAATAATTAAACTTTATATCTTGCTAAAACTATGCTTTGTGTAGTAAAACATGAGTGCTGAGGAGTAAGCAAACATTGATGTTCCGTACATGTGAGCTAGACAGAGTAACCACAAACATTCTCAATGAAAGCCGAGGGCTCCTCCTCCACTAGAACCAGTTCCCAAGAGACCAGTGCTCTCACCCTAACAACCAAAAACGAGCTACAAAATCCATGCTGTTGTTTTCAGCTCATTATAAAGTTGAGGACACAAAAAAACCTGCATGAACTAAATCCCAGAAAGTAACAAACTTTGCGTGTGAGGGAAGAGACCAGAGGCTTCTCTTGTCCCAGTAAGAAAAGCAGGAGCCGGAAGAGGAAGTAACCAGCCAAACCTTTAGTAAACATTTAATGGCAAAGCATGGGCAAGCATGGCAGATAAAAATTTCAAGGCGGTCCAGACACGGAACAGGTCTACACCCACCTGAAAATGCTCCCAGAGGTCCTCACTGTGCTCAGAGTTTGTACACCAAAGGCTGGAAGCAGGCAGGGGAGCAGACAAGAAAGACTGGCAGACTTCTCTTTAGAAAAGGCCTAAGTCCGAGCACAACAGAACAGCAGAGAGTACTGAAAGAAAATAACTGGCAACCTGGATTTCTATTTATAACACAAATATCTCTCAAAAAATGAAGTCAAAGATTTTTAGACAAGCAATAGCTGAGAAAATTTAGTGTTAGCTAGCAGACTAACACTAAGAGAAATGTTCAAGATAGTTCTTCATGCTGAAAGAAAATGATATCCGCTGGAAACTTGGATACGTTTCTGTTGTCTTAAGCCACCCATTTGTGATACCTGGTTAGAGCAGCCCTGGGAAACCAGCACAACTACCGATGCACACAATACAGATGAATTTTTAAAACATTATGAAAGAAAGAAACCAGGCACAAAAGAGCATATGCTCTATTATTCCATTTTTACAAAAATTTTAGTGATAGAAAGCAGATCAGTGTTTGCCTGGAGTTAAGGGAATTGATGACAAATGGATATGAGGGAACTCTTTCGGGGTGAAAAATTGTTCCCTTTCTTGACTAGGCTAATTGTTACAGGGTTCTATATACTTGCCAAAATCTATCAAATTGTACACTTTAAATGAGCACAACTTATTGCGTGTAAATTATTCTTCCATAAAGCCTATTTTTTGAACCCCAGAAATTCACTTTTGATTGTTTAAAACAAAAAAAAATAATAATGTTTTGTGGGTTTATAGCATGCACAGAAGTAACTTATAAGACAGTATCACAAAGGACAGAAAGGGGTCAAATGGAAATAAACTACTCTGAGGTTTAACCTATAGTATTGGCAAAGGAAATCAGCAGAGATTTCTAGATTAGGTTTATAAGAGTCCAGTGATATGGACAACATTGATTAGGGCAAAGGAAACCTAAAATAAGGCAGTGATGGTAAAGGGGAGAAGAGGAGCCAGACTCAATAGAAAGATTTTTAGAGATGAAAGGAATCAAGGATGACAAGTTTATAGCTTTGGTAGCTTGAGTGAATTGTGTTGCAGTTCAATGGGTTTTCACACCTAAAACAGAACTGTTCTGGGAAGGAAAAATAATGAATTCCATAGATGTTGGTATCCCTATGACTGTTATTAATAAGAGTTTTTAGGGCAGGATGTAACCTAGCCTGAGATAAATGTCTGTGCCTGCTCACTCTGGGCCCAGCCAAGAGCTGGTGGGCTATGTGACATCAAAATTGCCTAAGAAGATATTACATATATACATCTTTCTGAATAGGCCTGGAAAGTTTTCCTTAATCTTCCACAACTGTAGTTTTCTTTATCATGCCTTGTATATCTAAACATCTTTTTAAAACATTTCTGAGAGTCTTTGCCTTTTAATAGAGTATGAAGAGTATAAACTATATTTATTGTGATGACAAATACATATTTGCATATCTATATCTTGTTTTTTTATGCTACTATTATTTATGTTTTCTTGCTGTTTCCTTTCATTTTTTTTTAAATTGGACCAATTGATTTGCTTTGCTTTTTTCTTCTCCAGTGATTTGAAACATATATATTTAATTTAATTCCCCTAATGACAAACTGTTTCTCCAAAACATGTTTTAGCTTGAATTCTTCTAATTATTAGAATCACTAAGGAATGAATGTTTCTAATACTCTGAATTAGTCAGTCTTCTCTGCAGAAAAATAATCAACATGTATATAAGAATTAATATAGCAACTGGCCCCATGTAACCATGGGGACTGGTAAATCTGAATTCCATACAGCAAGCTGCAAGCTGGAAACTCCAGTGTAGGTGAAGTTGAATCCCCAGTTGAAGCTGATTGGCTGAGGAAGAGGCAGAAATTCTTCTTTCTGACATCTGAAATCCTCAGTTCTGGCTTTTAAGATCTCCAGTTGATTGGGTGAGGAAACTCCCCACATTGCTGAGGGCAATATCCATAGTTGATTGTAGATGCAATGAACCATAGATGCAATTCATTGGTTAATGATTTAAATCCATCTATGAAATACCTTCACAATAACAATTAGGCCATTGCTTGCTTTACTAAACAGCTGGACACCATATCCTAACCAAGTTGACCTGCGAAATTTATCATCACACTCCCTTACATAAGAAAAGAGTACATCTTAGGTTATGTAACCCAGGATTTAATTTCTCTATTGGGCCAGCACAGTGCTTTTTTTGGCAGTATGTAATAAAACATGTAATATATTGATACTTATTGACAGACAAATTGACATGAATACAAGAGAAAATTTAAAAGCTGTTTTGATGTTAGGAACATATTTGGGAAAAGTGAAAACCTGTTGCTTGCAATAAAATCAGTTTAAGTAATTCTCAGTATTGCTTTTTGTATCCTTTAATTTAGCTAAGGGAATGGGAGAGAGCATTTTACTTTTATTCTCACATAAATTTAGTACACCAGTAGAGTGACTGCAGTTCAATTTTCAAATAGCTGGTTTTTCCTGGAAAAAAAAAAAAAAAAAAAAAGCCTCAAGTTGGCTTAACAAATTCTATTTAATTGAAGGCACATTCAAAGCTTTATTTTCAGGGGGGCGGCTGTGGCTTAAATGGTTGGGCGTCCGTCTGCCATATGGAGGGACCTGGGTTCGATCCCCAGGACCTCCCGGTAAAATAAAAAAAAATATATATATATATATAGAAGGCACATGGGCTGCCAGGCTCTGTGTGCCGGTGAGCCTCAGGCCCCGGAAGCCATGCAGCAAGATGATGACGTAACAGGAGAGAGACGCAGGGGAGAGTCAAGATGAGATGCTCCGAAAAGCTCCAAAAACTGGGAACTGAGGTGGCACAGGTGACAGAACACATCTCTCTTACATCGGAGGTCTCCAGGATTGATTCCTGGTGAAGAAGGATGAAAAGAGATGGCAGGAAACACAGCAGAAAATTGCCCAGAGAATGGACACAAAACAGCAAATGGGGAAGGGGGGAGGTTAAAATGAATAAAGTAAATAAATAAATCTTAAAAAAAAATAATAATAAAGCTTTATTTTCAGCTCAGACTCCAGAAACTGACTTAAGTTAAATAAGATGATTAAGAATCTTTGAGGGTCTAATTGCCCCTTTCATTTGGCTTTCAGAGGAAAGACAGTGATTTATATCAGAAAACAAGAGTTAAGGGGCCAGCAAGGAAAGACAATGAGAATATTTTGATTAAAGAGGAATATGAGTAAAGGTCTTTTGTAATCACCGCAACTCAAGAGATGATAAAAAGCATTCAACTTTTTTCTAGGACAATGGAAATTATAAAATGTCTGAAACCAGTGCTTCTAAAAATCCTACAACCTATGTCAAAATGAAAGGTCTTATCAGCTTTATACTCCAGCTGCTAGGTTTGGTCCATGCTTAAAACACGCACACACGCACACACGCACACACACTCACACACACACACTTTAATACATTCACCCACCAGAACAAATGGAAAAACTAGTGCTGATTTTATAGGGATGATAATAATATTATCATTCAAATCAATACTGTCCTTAAAATTTCTAGACCACAGACTATATGGAGAACCTGGAGGATATTTTAAGCCACTCTTACAATCAGTTAACTGAACATATATCATGAATATAGATGACATTGATGTCGTTTTATGGATCTAATAAAAAAGTCATATTTGAATAATCTAGAGGCTTCAGCACTTGTGAATCAATGGCTTAATGCCGTGAATCCATGAAAGTATTTGAAAAGATGAATTTTAAATAATTTATTTATGATTCTATTATTTAAACATATCATATTTTGTTATTTTTGTTAAATAATTTTAGTCCCTTAAGTTTTTTACAAGTGTGCTGACCATAGGAATGTGGGAAATAGGAGGAATACACTGTAGACTCACCCATCTTCTCTAATTGCTGTGTCTACCTGATACCAAAGTGCAGAATTTAGTCAGATGTTCCACTATTTTGTCTACACAAGGCCACCCATCTGGCTGTGGAGTCTGCCAGAAGCACATTGTTCCTGTTTTAAAGTGTTCTTGTTATAAAGAATATTTGCCTGATTCAAATAAAAGACTATTTTCATCTTTCATTATGAAGACATCTGGATGCCTTCTGGTCTTTTAGTGGGGGAGGGATCAATTTCAATTTTATTTTAAAAAATTATGAACCATAGGACTTAGGTTTGATAACAGTTAACTGTTGGTTCATTAAAGTAAATTAAACTCTTTTAAGTAAGAATCAAAAATAAGTTTTCCTATGACCTTCCTGAGTTTCCATGCAAGTTAAACATTTGTAAACATAGTATAAGCATTTAGTGAAGGCTACTATTCTACCTTTGATCAGAGCAGAAATGTGGGAGATGCCCTCTGTCAAAATACAAAAAATGGCCTGAGAAAGGAGTGAAAATAAGATCTATATTAGCTATGAAGATTGAGGAATGAAACGTATGAAATTGGAAAAGGCAAAACTTCTGCAGCCATCCCTCCTGCCAAGTCCTCTCTCCCCGGGAAGGGAGACCTTCACATGAACTCTTTGAAGGCCTTCAGGCACATTTCTTAGTCTGTTCATGAGTACCACTCATCTCAAGAGAAGGCCGTATTTAAATTCCCAGATCTGTATTGAGTGAATGCTTGATCCGGGAAATGAAAGTTTGCTGCTAAACCTTGGTCAGTTTGTCATAACTTCCCTATAATTTAAGCATCACTTTGAACTTAACAAGAAATAAAATTCTCAACAAATTTGTTAGGTATCCCTTTAGGCACATGGCTCTACGACATAATTCTTTTACAAATGTTTCTTCCAAAAATATTAATATAGAGCCATTAGACTAACCAATTTGATTCAGTCTTTTCTCTTGCCAAATAGGGACACAGGATTGATGACAACCATAGCTAACCTTTATTATGTAAAGTATGCAACTATCAGGAAGCATAATTCAGTGTCATTAAAAATCTCAATTCTTCCTGCAGTTTAAAATGCTAGCTTCTGGGGAGTGGATGTAGCTCAAGTGGTTGAGCACTTGCTTCCCATGTACGAGGTCCTGGGTTTAATCCCTAGTACCTCCTTTAAAAACAAACAAACAAACAAAAAAACAAATGCTAGCTGTTTATGTTTTAGAAAACAATCATGGAGAAAATTTGTCTAAAAGCCTCAGCTATAATACATTTACCACCAAAAATCAGCTTTCTAGTCCTTATTCATTAACACTTTGGCTCAGATTCATTTACCAGAAAATATAATTTGCATCTTGAACCCTGAATAAATGAGATGCAATGAAGATGGAGAATTTGGCAGTTCCAGACTCATGAGAAGAAAGTTCATCGGAGGTAAAGGGACACACTGAGGGCTGTGGCTAAGTCTGACACACTTGAGATGAGAGTGGGGTGGTTGTTAGGGGAGAGGGAAACGGGAAGAAGGGATTAAACTTCCTTCACAGGTTTGCCTGTAATTTCCTAGCTCCAAATAGACTCTTTTCTCCCTAAAGTTCTTTAAAAACTTAAAGTAACTTGGGATGAAATTAGTCCTTTAAAATTGTTTTAAATCTTCTAAGTAGAAACATTAGAATTTGGTCCTATTTGTAGTTTAAAACAGCAGGTTCCTAATTACCTATAAAGGCAAGAGTTAGTGAAAACGACATTTTTGAAAACAATTTAGACATGTACTCATGTCATTCTATTCAAGGTTTTGGAAAAACAACATGTTTCTAATTTTCATAAGAAAAATTAAACTTTGTGACAGACTGCCCTGATTTTAGTACCCAGCTTTGAATTCTGCTAGGTTTTCGACTGCTTTTGAGGCATTTGTTTAAAAAGCAGTGTTAAAACTCATCTAGATTGTACATATTAGCAGAGCTCCAAAATGAAGCTATTGCCAAAGTTAAGTACAAAGTACCAAGTTAAGTACTCTAAGAGTACTTAGACACGAAGCTCTGCAGGGAAAATATTCCATTTTTAGCCTCCTGAAGAATAAAACAGCTTGTGACAAACGCAAGTTGTTATTGCACAGGAGAGCGTAATCTTACTAGTGGCATATCGTCACTTCTCAAGAGCTCATGTCCACATATTTCTTCACTTATTCTCATCTATTGTTTAAGGCACTGGGATCAGCAACAATTTATTCTTCCGATGAAAGCTTAAATTTTGATTGCCATGAAGACTAATACCTGCCTTTCTGCTCTCACACCATTCAGAAATACTTTAGACAATGAACTTGTGTGATGTCATCTATACAAAAAGAAGGAAATGGGGAGGACTAAGATTTGTTGCATCTGTCTTTTATTTGTAATTTTTGCAAACACATTTCTACGCTACAGAATTTCAAATGATTTATCTTCTGTTGACATGCAACCAAAACTGACAGTTTGCGGCAGGAGTAGCAATCAAATAAGTTATCTCTCACAGAAGTTAAGTTCTCTAAAAGAAAGAGACCAACATTATTATCTGCTGTGAGTCAAGCATTAAACTTAGCACTTTACACATTCATCTTAATTAATCCCCAAAATAGCCCTTTGAGATAGTATTGGCTTCCATTTTACAGCACAGGAAACTGAGTCTCAGAAAGGTTAAGTGCTTGTTCAAGATCCTGCATCTAGTCAACAGTCATCACTATTATCATGCAGGTCATTTTGGCCCTGAAGCCTTTGCTCTTGACATGACATAGGCTGTCTAAATAAAACTGGATTAGGCATATGGGTTCCGATAAAGATAATATGTGATGGAATTGAAGGGTAGAATCTAATAGAGGAATTTTATCTAAATCAGTTTAATTGGGTCTCTTTTAGGGATTGTTTAGAAATACTGGAATAACATAGAATGTTCAAAAGCTAAGACATAATGTCAATTCATAGTTTTCTTTCTCCTGGGTCAAAATTTTTTAACATTTTTCTATATACATGTTATTTTAAATGTTCTGTTTTTAGCTGTGGAAAAATACTGGCTGGCTGTTGCTGAACCATTTCCTCTTTGCTACTGGGTGCTTCACTGGACTATAATTCGAACCTACCCTGGTATTTAGATGTAGCCAAATGATGGTGACCTTGCCAATGGAATGTGGGTGGGCATGATTGCCTTATTTCCAGGGATGGTCCATAAATCCTTCTAGGTAGCGACACCCAGGATATCCTTAGAAGCCACATGTTGAAGATGTGCCTGGATCCATAAAAAAAATTGTGTGAGGCAAACCTCAAAATATCCACCACCCCACCAGCAAGCTCTTTATTTAAGTGAGAAATAGGCATCTATTGTATTCATCAGAGTGGCCATATGTCCCAGTATGTCCAGAATGGTTCCAGTACATTTCTTGTCCCCGTGTATTTACCAAGAGCTTCCTCTTTCACTTCCAAAAGTTTGGATAATAAGTATGTTCTCTGTGGTATTGGGCCACATCTATTCTCTATTGCTACATTTATTATGGCAATAGTATTACTCAAATTAAAACATTAGGTTTTGTTAGTTTTGTACTCTTTATTTTCTTCAGCACATAATGGCTAAGCAAGCCTATTTTCATTTTTAAAAGTTCAAAAGAAAAGCAGAGGCATACACAATATATTGCCGTCTATTTGATTTATTATGTATATGAAGACTGTGGGTCCATTTTGCTGATGTCTATTTCATTATGCCCTCAGTAAACAATGAGTATGTGTATGGATGGAAAATACAATTAACTCCCTGGAAAATATAGGACTAGGTTTAGTGCCTGGTGTATAGTAAGTACTCAAATGCTTATTGTTAATGATAGTATTAGCAGTATTAGCAGCATTAGTATTACTATTTTCTCAAGAACTGCTAATGAAAATATAAATTCATAAAATCTTTTTGAAAAGTAATCCAGTAAATGATTTAGTTAGGGTTCATTACCTATGTCTAAGTAATCTAATTCCTAAGACTCTGTCTTCTTAGAAAAGTTGAAGATGACATAGCCACAATTCAAATTAATCGATGAAAAAAAAGGAGGCATGTTAGTCTAAATAATTGAGAGTTCCAGGAATAAATCTGGTGATAGGCAACACAGAACAGGGGCTCAATAAAGTTTGCGGGAAGTCTGTCTTTCTTTGTATGTTAGTCCTTCCTCCCTCTAAATCTCCCTGGCTAGTCCTAGCAATAAAGTATCAAGGAACCCTCCCCGTCACTGGATTTGGTATCTGTGCCCATCTCTGAACACACTGAGCCATGAGGATGGATGCTCGGATTGGCCATCTTCCATCTGGTTTCCATCTTGTGGTGGTTAGGGTGGTGGTGGAAAGGTGGGGCATTATGCTGAATAGCCCCATCAGCATCCCACTGAGTGGGGCTGGGGTGAGGTGCAGGGGAGGAGTGGTGGTTCCTAAAAGGAAGCAAAGAGAGACAACTCTACAACATCTCTACAAAATGATAGATATATAGCCAAAGATATTTATACAAAGATGTTCATTATAATGCTATTTATGCTGATAAAAATTCATAACAGTTTAATATCCAGCAATGGGGTATTTTTAAATGATTAATGATACATCCATAATATTTAAGATTATGCAGGCAATAAAATCATGACTTTGATAAATATTTAATGATATGGGAAAATGTTCACAATATACTGTTTTGTGGGATACTCAGAATTTCATAGCAACCTTTAAAAATATTTCACATGCTGGTTTCATGCACTGTTTCAATAAGCTTAACTTATTTTATATAACTAAAAATGGGTACCTATTATATTCCTCTTTATGATGCAAAGTAAGATACGTATAAAATATTGCTTGAAAGCATTTACAAGATAAAATATTTTCTGGAGATGGAGAAATAACAGACAATATAAATGAGAAATTGTCTATGTCTGCTAAACAGGAAATTAGAGAGGTGGTGGTCTTTTTCTTACAATACGAAAGCTCCATACAAATAATATTTGAGGTCAAAGGATAGAAATATAATAGGAGTAATGTTCAATTTCAGTTCACAGGTATTTGCTGCATACCTATCCTGTAGGGAGCACTGTGCTGGGCCTCAGCATGAAAGACTGATAATGCTCCAGCTCTTGAGAGGGCAACCTATGTCTACACAGAAAATAAATGCATGCTGTAAATATACTATGGGAAAGCCACTGAAAACGAGGCTTAAGGATGCTAAAGAAGTGCAGAGCGATTACTGTTGCTTAGGAAGGCTTGGGTACCCTTCCTGGAGGATGTAGTATCTGAACTAAGTCTTGAGTACTAGGTGATGGTGAGGAGAAAGGGAATAGAGAAAATTTCAAGTAGGAAAAAGGGCATAAAGCCATTGAGGAATAAAACAACTTGTATTGTTTGAGGGGTTAATTCATTACTCTTGGGCTTCAAATATGAGCAAAAGTTGATGTAAAGAGAAAAGCAGAACCGAGTAATTGCCAATTTTGTACAGGGCACCAAGGAATTTGAGTGTTAGCCTGTGAGTTAAGGTGAACTAATGATAGATTTAGAGCACAGCAGCAGCTTGCTTTAATATCCATTCCAGATGGTAGCAGTGGGGCAGGTAAATTTGTGAGGCAAACTTGGAGACTGAGACCTGGTTTGGAGTCTATTACAATATTCCAGGCAAGAGAGCATGAGGACATTACCAGGCAGTCATAGCAGTTTGAGAAGAGGTAATGCAATCACAGTACATTTGGTATATCAGTAGCATGTAGAGGTTGAGTTTTAATGGAGGGTGGAGCAGAGTAGAAGGGAAGAGAATGGTGAAAAACAAAAAATATTTTAGGATGACTCTCAGGTTTCTATATTGATTGATTCAGTAGATACTTCCATTATCTGGGTTAGTAAAGAGCAGGATAGGGTTTGAGGATCAGGGTGAGAGAAGAGAAGTTTAATTTGGGACATATCAAATTCAAGGAGACTGCTGGTCTTCCAATTGATGTGTGTGAAAGATTTAATACATAGTTTGAAGTTCCAAAGAGTGGCTGGCTAAAGATACAAATTTGTGAGCCATCAGTGTATAGATTTTTGTTGAATCCATAAAAGTTCATGTAGAGAGGACAGTATAGAGGGAGCTCTGGCAAGCAATAAAGTGTGAGAAGAGAGAATAGAAAGAAGATGCCACAGAGGAACTCTAGAAAGAATTGGCAAAGAGGAGGAAGGGAAAAGTACTATAAATATTGTACATGTAATTAACAGAATTGAATTTTTCGTTGAATATGGTTAAAAGGGAAAATTTTAGGTTGTAAATATGTTACTGGAATAAAATTTTTAAAAAAACCATAGGACTGTACCACACAAACAGGGAACCCTAATATAAATAATGGACTATAGTTAATACTAGAATTATAATAATATTCTTTGATCAGTTATAACAAAGGTACCACACTAATGCAGGGTGTTAATAATGGAGGGGGTTATTTGGGAACTCTGTGTTTTCTACATGAGTCTTCTATAAACCTATAGCTTCTCTAATTAAAAAAAAAGTACTGTAAAACAATCTAAAAGTGTAGACAGTTTCAAGAACTAGGTAGCTGCTGTGGCCAACAGCTAAGTCACCATCAAAAATGTGTGCAGCCCCTTCCTTAGTAAAAACTTGCCACTGGCTATTTCCCAGCCTCTGGTGCATCTTAGTGGTGCTAAGTGACTGCTTTTCACCATAAAATGTGAATGACAAGGCAATTAAAACAGAACTTTGCCTTCTCCATTCTCTCATTCCACTTCCACGAGCTGGGAGCAAAGGACCCCAAGGCCCTGGCTGATGGCAGAGCAACAGAGAAAAGAGCCAGGGCCCCTGAACTAGCACGTAGAGCTAAACCACCCTTGACTAGCAACACCCACACCAGATTATGATGTGAGCAAGAACTAAGCTTCTATTCTGTTAAGGTGCGGAAATGTGGGGTGCTATTTGTTATTAGAACTAGCGTTATCATAACTACAGTAAGTGCGAAGTGGCCATTGAAATGATTGTGACACAAGAATGATCGGATAGTAACTGCACAGGGATGCAGTCAAAGAAGGCTTTTGTTCAGTGTTGGGGTCAGAAGGAGACATAGTCATTTTTATGGGCTGAGCAGAAGGCGCTGTTAGAGAGAGGATGAACCTCTAGCATAGAGAGGGAAGCATTCATGGAGCAAGGTCGTGGCAGAGAACCTAAGGCAGAAGGGGAGGGAATGGCTTTGACCTCAAGGCTACACACCTCTTCCTCTGACTGTAAAAGAAAGAAGAAAAGAAGAATTAGCACAGAAGCAGATAAGTTTGAGGGACACTAAGATTCTAATGAATGAATGTTATAAGTATAACTAGTGCTGAACATCAAAGTTTTATATATTTTGACAATCAATGCTTGTTACAATACTTTAAAATATTCAAAACCCATAAGAAAGCACACCGATATCTGTACACTGGCATTTGCTACTTAACATTACTGAAAAGGGGGCATTTCATATTGGATTTTCTTCAACTTGCTCATTCTTACTTAATTCTCCTTTGAAGGTGATATACCAGATAAAGATCCCTTCCCACAAAAGAACATTACTGAAGATCTAGCATCAAATACCTTCCCTCGAAGAGACCTGCATATTAAGAATAATTCTCTAGCTCTGGGACACTTCTTTCCTACTGAGAGCAAAATGACAAGGCAATCTGATTATTAGTTGTGGTAGTTTGTGATATTTCTGACTTACAGATATATTTATCTCTACACAGTCCCACTGTGGGACTGAATCTGAAATAACCATACTAAGCTAAAAAATGTCCCCACATGCTGGAAATGATTGAAATGAATGAGGGGACAGGGAATGATAGGGGAGGGAAGGAGAAGGAAAATCAGTGCTTCTTCGCCTCTTTTATCTGCAATTTCTTAAAAAAAAAAAAAATCAAAAAATAAAAAAAAAAAAGCCATCCTAGTCTAAAACTCCAATTTCATGTATTATTGCACAGTTTGCTTATTCATTATAACACTTTTTTGTAGCTTGTAGAATATGTATTTGTTTTTGTGATCGTTATGAAATCTCTTTGGTAAACAAACAAGATTCATGATCATGAGGCACCTTTATCCTTTCTTCAATGATCCGTTTACACCCTCTTTCTGGATTAGTTCTTTTGCTTCTGGGATAAAATCTCAGGCAGGTCCCACAGCTTTCCATTCCTTTTCAGAAAGTCTCCTTTCAGATATGAAAATGTCCAGACCAATGAAATAAGTACAATTTTTAACATCCTTCAAGTTAAAGCTTTCTCCCGTCCTCCAGCCCTGATGTGGACATGGAACCCTTCAGTGGCAGAGCAGGGTGTGTAGGGTAGACAGCGGGCCTCTCTCCTACCCTTCTCTCCCTTATCCTGGCCAGCCAGCAGTGAACCAAGCAGGAGGGGCCCATTGAGGAACAGTCCCTTAGGGCAGATGCAGTCGGGACCTGCCATCGGTTCCTTGTAGATGGGACTGTGGTACTCTCTTTCAGGAGCAACCCTGCAGATTTTTTTTGGTGGGAAGAATGTGGGGGACCTCTGAGTGCACCTCTCTGAAGTAAGCTATGACACTCCTCCAGCTGACACTTGGGTATCAGTTGTCTACCTCACTCATTCTGTTTGAGGCCCTTTTGTTTTTCAGGTCATCCTCTAGTACTCATTTAGTGTAGCACTAGCCCTCAGGAAAACTCATGCTTCCTTATCTAGCACTTGGGTAGAAAGTGACCCTTCTCCCAGTTCAGCCCCTTTTCTTTTTACTATCAGAGAGAGGCACCCTATTTATAGTCTGTTGGCAGGAGTCAGAGAGTTCCCAACCTCTAGGGCAAACATCAAGCTCTCCACATGGTTCTCTTAAAGTCCCTGACAACCCTCTCCTTGGGAATTCCCACTTTCATCCTCTTATGTGTGCTCTCACAGCCTCTCTCTCTTAAATTCCCATTATTTTATGGACTGGAGGTGGGTGGTGGCTGGTATTGGCAGAAATGGTTTGCCCCTGGCATGTAGTATCTTCTGCATGTGTGGTCTATCCCTTCCTTAAGAACAGGGAATTACTTGGCTGTCATTGTGTCTTTCTCATCTTTGAGAGTGGAAACAAGGACAGAAATAGCCCCGTTGTAGCATCTGGATACATTCGTTTGCTATCCCTCCTCTAGGTTGGATGCTCCACAAGGGAAGAGACCTTGTCTGTTTGTTCACTACCTTATTCCCAGGACCTGACAGAGTGCTTAGCACATAGTAGTTGCCCCATTAATATTTGTTAGATGAATGAATTCTGTTCTATTCATTCATTGCTGAAAATAAAAACTACAAATCATCAAATTCCAGATGGTTCTCTTTACTCCCCTGTGGCAGTTTGGCATTGTTTATGAATTCCAAAAATAGATATTGGATTATGTTTGTAAACTGGTCTGTACCTGGCTGTGATTAAATTATGAATAGAGATTTGATTGGGCCACATCAGTAGGATGTTGAGTACCTGCTCCCTTGGTAGGTGGGTACTCACAGGTAAAACTACATGGCAGAGCAGAGGAGTGAATTGGAGTTCTGATGCTGAGTTTTGATCTGGAGCTTGGGAATTAAACACACAGGAGAAGAAGACAGAGGAATAGAGATGGCTTCTTAGACATGGCAGAAGCCCCGGGGAGAGAGACAAAGTGGTTCACCTGATAGTCTACCACTGGCCTTGTGGAGAGAGCACAGCAGCTGAGCCCAGAGAGAAATAGAACCCCAGGAAGAGATCAACCCAGGAAGCCTGAACGCTTGGCCGACGTCGGCAGCCATCTTGCCCCAACACGTGGCAACAGACTTTGGTGAGGGAAGTAATTTATGCTTTACCGCCTGGTAACTGTAAGCTTCTACCCAAAAATGAATACCCTTTATAAAAGCCAACTGATTTCTGGTATTTTGCATCAGCACCCCTTTGCCTGACTAATACACCCTCCTTCTTAACATGGCTATCCAAGCCCAAATGAACAGCAGGAAAGTATGGTCTGGCTTTAAGAATGGGAACATTTTATTTCCTTTTGCCATGCAATAATAAGCCTTTATATAGACTTGCACTAGTTAGAGAATTCTCCATTATTGTCTTCATTATTGACATGTGTATAAATGAATTATGTTAAATTACATAATTTAACTGACAGAGGAAGCCTTATAGGCAATCAGACCTGCCTCTTGTTTAAAGAAGAGATTGAGTGACTTGTGCAAGGTCTCAAGAGCTGCTGGTTCCTGACAGGATTGCTCTCAGGCTATTATGGAAGCATGTTCCAATCATTAAACATTACATAGCATCCATACAACTTAAAGAGAACTTGCAAAGGAGATCAAGTTAAGGTTTTTAAGTCTGAAGATAATAAAAGTCTCTTTATTGACAGACATCTGAGCCATTGTTTTGTTTTATTGGAATAGTGGAGATGCTTAAAAAAATTATTTTCTGCTACTACTCCAACAAAACTAGACATATTGACTGTTGACTAACTTAGCCTGCAACTCAAGAGAGGGATTTTTAAAATAATTTTAAAAGAAATTATTTAAGATATAAATGTACTCCTTAGAAAACTGTCTAATATTTCATTAACATTGCCACCAGTTGTTGTCATCAGCAAAAAACCCATTTACTATACACCTAATAGTATGGAGAGTTTTCTCTTCACTGAATCCCCGTAGCAGTTATGGCTGGCTCTGGAACCTTTCTATAACGATGATAGGTTATTGTGGGGTTTTGTGTACTTCAGAGCATGATTCTTATCCCCTCTACCATATTATAAGCAATGTAAGTACATTTCATAGAACTTTGTTTCTTCTTACAGTATCTAGCATAGAATATATTTTCATTAATGTTTATTGAATAAATACACTAAAATATAAAGTTGATATAATCTCTCTCTCAGATCTGCTGCCTAATTTCTTTATGTATTGTCAGTATCTTAGAAAATCTATTTTTTTTTCAAATGACAGAACTCAAAATCTCTAATTCAGAGTATTTCTTTAGAAATAAATTGTTTTACTATCCTTCCCAATTTGACTTCTTTACCATTTGATGCTATCCCTAGACTTATCCTTAAAGTGCCCACTATAGGAATCAGTGTCCTATTTATTAAGTCTGACAATGCACACAATTTTATTTTGTACCTCTGAAGTCCATACCAAGCAATCAGCATATAATGACATTCTGAACTCACACCTCACACTTCTTCTTGGAATCTCAGAATCATTTAAAATAGAGTTGGAGGTCTAGCACTTTTTCAGAAATAGCTAGATTTGAGTCCTGGCTCTTGCTTTTAGTACTTGATGATGTTATCTCCTCTTTGATAAAATGGGGATAATAGCAGAACCTTCCTTGTAAGATTGTTATGAGGAGTGATGACATGAGACCTGTGAAGCATTGAGCATGATATCCAACATCTACTAGGCATTCAATACATGCTGTTAAAATGTTTCGTCATGCTGATCAAAATTTAAACATTTTTCATTTTGTCAACTGTACCATGTTGACATAAATGACAACAAGTCAAAAGGGACTACATACAAATAATTGCATAAAGATTTTTTGAGCACCTTTATATACCAGGATGATTTTAACAGATATGAAGGTTACACAAGCATAGTCTGGTTTTGTAAGGGAAACTCACGTGTGTAATCAAGTTCAGGAAGGACAGTTACAGCAATAATTGTCAACAATCAAAATTCTTGTAAATGCTACTGCATATTAGAGGAGAAGGTGATCACTTCACATTAAGAGATGGTCAGAGACAGGTTTTAAAAGGGCTTCACTAAAGAGATGGCATTGAAGGGTAAGTAAGATGTAGGGAGGAAATGAGAGGGAGAACAACACTGAGAGAATCATGCAAGGAGGGGCTTGAGGGAAGGAAAACACCAGGAAGATCTGGAGCACCTCTATGTTCATGGAGTGTGGGGGAATTTAAGAGTGGAAAGGTAGGTTGATGGGCAATCACAGAGTTCTGAATGTCTTACTGAAGGACCAGGATAAGAACACATTGCAGGTTTTAGAAGGATAATTCTGGCAGTAAAGGGTAAATATTGGGAAAGAAAGAAAAAAATAATTTAAGCAAGGAGATGATTGAAGTTACTTCAATAGTGCAATTGAGGGGATAATGAGAACCAGAACCAAGGTAGTGGCAGTGGAAATGGAGGGTAGGGTGGGGAGATGTTAGATGCAAGCAAATTTTGCAGCCCCCAAAGGCACAGATAACTGTGAAATATATGAGTAAGATAAAAGGAATGCTATTGCTTAAATGATGAGTAAATGATAAAGCAGGAAATTAGGTAGGAAGCAGAAAATGAAAAGGCTTGGGTTTGGTGGGAGATGGTGGGGGGAGGAAGACAATATTGTTTTGAGTTCATAGTTCTTACAGGAAATTCAGCTGGAAATGTCCAGTTAGCAGTTGGATATATCAATATGGAATTCTAAAAAGGGTCAGGTTAAGATTAGAGATGTAGATATGTAAGTTAATTGTGTAGCAGTAACATCGGAAAACAGGAGAGTGAATGGCAGCACCTCAAAAGAGTATAATGTTAGAAAGAGGTCTCAAATTGAACATTAGGAAATGGCAACCTCTAAAGGCAGTTGTTGGAAGAATAAGCAAAGAAAGTCAAAACGAGAACTGGGAGAGTTAATTTGTCATAAAATCAGAGATGAGAGAGTCTCAAAATAGAGTTGAAGAAATTGATTTTAAAAATTAGAGTTGAAGAAAATCTTTCTATGCCTACAGTCACTCCCGTAGTTCAGTAGCTCATATTTCTTGCCTGAATTTCCAATGTGTCAGAGAGAATGCTAACAAAAAATTCTTTAAAAAAATTTTTGTTGTATCTCATCTTTGCTTAAAACCTTTAATAGCTCTTTATTACCTTCAGGACAAAGTATGTGAATAGCATAAAAACTGGAATCTGCTACTTGCTTACATCTTTCATGTCATCTGTCCCCATTCCTCTCCTTTGGTGCTGAGTTTTACTTGGAGTTTTCAGAAATAGCTGCTCCCCTTGTGATTTAATCCTCAAGCACCCTTCTTTGCCTGGAACATCCTACCCTGACCCAACTCTCTTCCTAGATAAATCTACTCACCTTCAAGCCTCAGCTGAGTATCACTTTTTCTATTTAATCTTCCCCCATTTCCATTTCCACTCACTGTATCCAACATACACAAAGATATACACAGATAGAATTAAGCACTCCTCTTTTGTACTCTCACAATGCTCTGTGACATGTTTTGTAGCACATTGGACTTTATCATTATTACTGCTGCTACTCTTACAACAAGCAGACATTACAGCAAATACTGTGGGCAACTTATCACATTTCATGGACCCAATAAATCTATAAGACACTATTTCTATCTCCATTTTACAAAGAAGAAAAAATATACATTGGCAAAAATATACTGACATATACATAAAACTATTCATTTTGGCATTATTTCCAATAGCAAAACATCCACCGATTGAAGATTGGTTAAATAAATTGTGTTACATCTATACAAAAAGATACTTTTCACTGTACAAAAGGAATAAGGATGCTCTCTGCACACTCACATGAGGTAATCTCTGAGGTATATAATACATTTTTAAAAAGCAAGGCTTTTATATCCAGTGAGACTTTCAAAAATGAGGGGGAGATTAAGCATTCCATAGCTGAGGGAGTTCCTCACCGCTTAACTTGCCTTGCAAGCACTGCTAAAAGGAGTTCTTCAGAGAGAAAGGAAGGTACACTAGACAGTGGATTGCAGTGGCATAAGGAAATGAAAATCTCCAGTAAAGGTAACTGTATGGGTAATTATAAATACTATTGTATTGTATTTTTGGTATGTAATTCCACCTCTTATTTCTAATGGATGATATTTTAATGCTTAAATTAAAATGCATAAAAGTAAGCATAAAAATCAATGGTTTTAGACATACAATGTACAAAAATATAATCTGTAACAAGTACAAATAATAGGTGGGGGGAAGGACAGTATAGAAACTGTTTATGTATGCTATTGAAAAACTGGTATCAAGTAAAAAATGATTTTTATATATTTAGGATGCTAAATATTTTTTAAAGGTTTATTTTATTTATTTCTCCCCCACCCCCTCATTGTTTTTACACTCACTGTTTGCTCCCTCTGTCTGTTCGTTGTGTGCTCAACTTCTTTTTTTTCTTTTAGGAAGACCAGCGACTGAACCTGGGACTTCCCATGTGGGAGGGAGGTGCCAAAATGCTTAAGCCACCTCCTCTCACTGCTTGTTGTATCTCTCATTGTGTTTCCTTGTTGTGTCTCTTTGTTGTGTCATCTTGTTGCATCAGCTTGTTGCGTCAGCTTGCAGTGCCAGTGTGTTGCTTCAGCTTGCTGTCTTGCTTGTCTTCTTTAGGAGACACCAGGAACCGAACCCAGAACCTCCCATGTGGTAAGCAGGCACCCATTGCTTGAGCCACTTCTGCTTCCCTAGGATGCTAAATTTTCATCCCAAGTAACCACAAAGAAAATATGTGCCAAATATATCCATAAGGAAATAAGAAGGGACTCAATATGGAGCAATACAAAAAAGTCAAATAAATATAAAAATAGCTTTTAATGGAAGAATTGAGGGTCAAAAAGTATAAGACTTACAAAGACTAAATAGCAAAATGGCAGAAGAAAGTCCTGTATTATCAGTAATTACTTTAAATTTAAATGAATTGAGCTCAACACTTCAGAGGAAGAGATTGGCAGAATAGATACAAAAGCATGAAAAAACTATATGCTGTTTACAAAGACTCACCATAAATTCAAAGATATAAGTAGTTTGAAAGTAAAAGAATGGAAAAAATAATCCATGCAAAGAGCCAACCAAAAGAGAGCCTGGGTAGATGTACTTAATTAGATAGAATAGACTTCAAATAAAAAACTATTAGAAGGGAAAAATAAGGGCACTATATACTAATAAAGGGATCAATTCAACAAGAAGAAAAAACAATTATAAATACATATGCCTATAACGGCAGAGCCGAAATATATGAGGAAATACTGACAGATTTGAAGGGAGATATAGATGGGTCTACCTTAGTAGTAGGAGAATTCAATACACTACTCTCATTAATCAGATGATCAATGAGCAAATAGAATATTTGGATGATACTATAAACCACCTAGATCTAACAGCCATATATAGAGCATTTCACCCCCACAGAAGCAGAATACATGTTTTTCTCTTGTATACATGGGTCATTGTCCAGAATAGACCATATGTTAGGCCAAGTCTTTACAAGTCTTGTAAATTTTTAAAATATTGAAATCATGCAATGTTTCTTCTCCAACTACAATGGAATGAAACTAAAAATCAATAATAGAGGGAGAACTGGAAAATTTTTTAAATCTGAGGTAATTAAACAACACACTTTTAAACAACCAATGGGTCAAAGAAAAAAATCATAAGAGAAATTAGAAAATATTTTGAGGTAAATAGAAATGAAAACAAAACACACCAAAATATATGGGATGCAGAAAAAGAGTGCTGAGAGGGAAATGTATAGCTCTAAATGCAATCATTAAAAGATCTCAAATCAAGGCCCTAAACTCACAAGGAGGAGATCTAGAAAATGAAGAGCAAACTGAAGCCAAAGCAAGCAGAAGGAAGGAAATAACAAAGATTAGAGTGGAGATAAATGAAATAGAGAATCAATGAAACCAAAAGTTGGTTCTTTGAAAAGATCAATAAAATCAGCAAAATTTTAGTTAGAGTGGCAAAGGGAAAAAGAGAGAGGACACAAATAACTAAAATCAGAAATGAAAAGGGGACATTACTACCAACCCCCAGAGGATACTATGAACAACTGTATACCAATAAATTAGAAAACCCAGATGAAATAGACAAATTCCTAGAAACACAAAAACTGCCTACACTAACTCAAGCAGGAAAGACTATCTCGACAAAATAATAACAAGTAAAGAGATTGACTCTGTAATCAAAAACCTCTCAACAAATAAAAGCCCAGGACTGCATGGCTTCACTGGGGAATTTTACCAAACATTCTAAGAAGAATTAAGACCAATCCTCCTCAAAACTCTCGCCAAAAATTGAAGAGGGAACACACCCTAATCATTCTGTAAGGCCAACATCACCCTAACATTTAAGACAGATAAAAATACCACAAGATAAGGAAATTACAGACTCGCATCCCTGATGTATATAGTTGCAAAAATCCTCAACAAAATCTAGCAAACTGAATGCAACAACACATTAAAAGAATTGTACACCATGTCAAGTGGGATTTATCCCAGATATGCAAGAGTGGTTTAACAAAACAAAATCACCATATTAGTAGAACAAAGGGAAAAAAACACATGATCATCTCAGTGAACACAGAAAAGGAAATTAACAAAATGCAGCACCCTTTCTTGTTTAAACACTTGGAAAACTAGGTTTAGAAGGCAACTTCCTAAAACTGATAAGGGACATATATGAAAAACCCAAAGCTAACATCAGACTCGATAGTGAAAGACTGAAACCTGCCTTCTAAGATCAGGAAAAAAATAAAGATGCCACTGTCACTATTATTCAACATTGCACTGGTTGTTCTAGCAAGAGAAATTAGGCAAAAGAAAGAAAAGGCACCCAGATTGGAAGGGAAAAAGTAAAACTTTCCTTACTTGCAGATGACATGATCTTACATAAATAGAAAACCCTGAAAATCCACAACAAAACTCCTAGTACTAATGCACAAATTCAGCAAAGTGACAGAGTATAAGATCTTTATTTTTTTTTAATTGCTAAAAGAAATAAAATACCTAAATACATGGAAGGACATTCCATGCTCATATATTGGAGGAATAAATATTGTTAAGCTGTCCATTCTTCCCATAGCAATTTAGATTTAATGCAATACCAATAAAAATTTCAACAACTTTCTTTGCTCAAATGGAAAAGCCAATCCTCAAATTTATATGAAGATGCCTCAACATGGTATCTTCAAAGTTCAATAATCTTGTAATGTATTACAAGACTTGTATCAGAACTTCATTCCTTTTTATGACTGAATAATATGCCATTGTATGTACATCTTACATTTTATTTATCCCTTCATCTGTTGATGGACACTTGGGTTTCTTCCATCTTTCAGCAATTGTGACTAATGCTGCTGAGAACATCTGCATGCAAATATCTCTTTGACTCCATGCTTTTAATTCTTTAGGGTATATACCTAGAAGTGGGATTGCCAGATCATATGGTAATTATATATTTAACTTTCTGAGTAACTGCAAAACTCCTTTGCACAGTGCCTGCACCATTTTACATTTCCATTAACAATGAACTAGTGTTCCTATTTCTCCACATCCTACAAACACATGTTATTTTCTGTGTTGTGTTTTTTCAGTAATAGCCATTCTAGTGGGTATGAAATAGTATCTCATTGTGGTTTGATTTGCATTTCCCTAATGGCTAATGATTTAAAGCATCTTTCTATGTCAAGGGGTTCTTGACAAGGGGTCCATGAACTTTAACTGAAATTCAAAAAACATTATTCTTGTGGGGACATGTTGGTGCAGGTGTGATATATTTATTAAAAAATACACAAATAGTGTGGACTTAGTAAGGGGTCCGTGGTTTTCACCTGACTGGCAAAGAGGTCCATGGAACAAAAAAGGTTAAGAACCTCTGTTTTATGTCCTTTATGTCATTTGTATTATCTTCTTTGATAAATGTATATTCAAGTCTTTTGGCAATTTTTAAATTGGTTTGTATGTCTTTTGGTTGTTGAGATGAAGAAGTTTTGTTTTTTTTGTTTTTTTTTTTAAGATTTTATCTATCTATTCATTTATCCCCCCCTTGCTGCTTGTGCTCGCTGGGTCAGCTAACCACGCCGTGCGGGCAGGCTTGCCTTCACCAGGAGGCCCCAGGAACCGAACCCGGGGCCTCCCATATGGTAAACGGGAGCCCCACTGATTGAGCCAGAACCGCTTCCCTGAAGAAGTTTTTTTATGTAATATGAATATCAAACCCTTATTAGATATATGGTTTCCAAATATTTTCTCATATTCTTTTCATGATAAAGTCCTTTAATACAGGAAAGTATTGCATTTTGATGAAGTCCCATCTATCTATTTTTTCTTTTGTTGCTCATGATTTTGGTGTAAAATCTAAGAAACCATTGCCTAACACAAGGTCCTGAAGAAGCTCCCTATGCTTTCTGTAGGAGTTTTATGATTTTGGTTTTTACATTTGGGTCTTTTATCCATATTGAGTTTATTTTTATATATGGTGTGAGATAAGAGACCTCTTTCATTCTTCTGCATATGGATATCCAATTCTCCCAGCACCATTTTTATTGAAGACACTATTCTTTCTGCATTGAGTGGACTTGGCACCTTTGTCAAAAATCAATAGGCCAAATGAAAAAATAAAAAAATAAAATAAAAAATAAAAATCAATAGACCATGGAAGTGAAGGTTTATTTCCTCAATACTATCAAAGTCATGAAAAACTAGGAAAGTCTGAGAAACTATCACAGACAAGAGGAGTCTAAGCAAACATGACATTAAATAAAACGTGGTATCCTACATGGGATCCTGGAACAGAAAAATAACATCAGATAAAACTAAAGAAATCTGAATAAACAGGCTTTAATTTATAATTGTTGCATTAATATAATAAATGTGCCATACTGACATAGGATGTTAGTAATAGGGCAATCTGGCATGAAGTATATGGGAATTCTCTCTACCACCTTTGCAATTTTTCCATAAATCTAAAGTCATTCTAATATAAAATGTTTATTTAAAAATTAAATAAATTATTACTATATTTGTTTGGTGCACATGAATATATCAACACCCTTGAGTTAATAATGATGAGCAAGATTGGAGGGAGGGAGAAGGGAAGAAAAAAAAACATTAATCATCATTGGATATAACTAGGACACTAGCTATTCTGAAAATTGGAAATTAGAAAGCAAAGAATTAGGATTTAGCTTTCCTTTTCTGTACAGACTGTATTTCAGGTTAACCTTATAGCCCTAATTGATGTGAGAAAGTTATGTTTCATGAAAAATTACAGCTAACACATATGGTAGGAATGATGGAATTGGAACCCACCATTTGTAATCCTTAATGAAATAATTTATTCAAACTATAATCATTAGTGGATGAAACCATTAGATGAAAAGTAAATTGGAACTTTGCAATGTAGGTTCAGGCTCTCCCATCAAAAGTAAACAGAAATGTTCACCTTCCTATTATGATATAATATGAATTCCACAACATCCTCTAGTGGCACCCTAGACCAAAAAAATTTGTAACTGAATTTATTCACGCTTCTAGAATTGGTTTACATTCATAGAAATTTTGGGAGCCAGAGGAACATATTAAATGACACAAGAAGGAAGCAAACAGCTTCCAAATTCTGCCAAAAAATACGGTGGGGGCGGGATTAGTGTAGGTTAAGAAACAAAACAAACAAATGTGATTTGTGAACATTGTTTGGATCCCATTTCAAACAAATCAAATCTTAAAAGACATTTTTTGAGAAAGTCTGGGAAATTTGAATATGGCTTATTAAATGATACCAAGAAAGTATTGTGTTTATTTCATTATGGGTGTTAAAGGCATTACTTACATAAGATAATGTTTGCATTCTGTAGAAATGCATACTGAAGTATGTAGGTGTGAAATGGCATGATAACTGGGATTTGATTTAAAATGCTTCAGCAAAATAAAGGAAGGCGGGAAGGAAGGAATGGTGGGAGGTAAGGAGGACGATAAAAGCTCAAATAACAAAATCTAGTTAATTTTGGAACCTGGGTAATGGCTATATTTAGGTTCATGGTTGTTTTTCTTCTTTGTGTATGCTTGAAATTTTTCATGTGATAACACACTTTTTGTTATGGTATAATTAATAATTATAATTAATTAAGTTCCATATCTAGAAAATCAGATGCTGATATTTTCACGGATCTTATTATTCAGGATTTTTTCTCATTTCAGTGGTATGTGGTACTTTATATGGAAATAATGTTTTTTGGTTTTGTTTTTTTTTAAAGATTTATTTTTTTCCCCCAGCCTCTCGTTGTTTTGCATTTGCTGTGTCTGTTGTGTGTTAGTCTTCTTTTTAGAAGGCACCGGAACCAAACCTGGGACTTCCCATGTGGGAGGGAGGTGCCTAATTGCTTGAGCCACCTCCACTCCCTGCTTACTGTGTCACTCATTATGTTTTCCTCGTGTCTATTGTTGCATCATCTTGTTGCCTCAGCTCACTGCACCTACAAGTCACATCAGCTCGCTGTCTTGTTCATCTTCTTTAGGAGGCACTGGGAACTGAACACGGGACCTCCCATGTGGTAGGCAGGAGCTTAATCACTTGAGCCACATCTGCTTCCCTGAAATAACATTTTAAGGGAAGTTTTAATGTTAGACAAATAGGTCACTGAGCATATATTGACTCTCACTAAGGCCAGAGAGCTATAGTGGAAATTATTAAAGTTAAGACAGAGGATACAAAAAATTTGTGGGTCTTAAAAATATATCAGCATGGCTACTCTTATGTTTACCAAATCCACATTGTGTTGATTCTCATTTTATTATAGCAAGAGATTTGGTCATTACATTAATAATAGATTTAGATACAATTTTAAAATTACCAATTTTACTGCCTACATGACCATTTTAAAAACTTGTGGTAACAAAATTATTTAATTACATCTGATTATTCTGATGCTTGAGGTACTCAGTCTGTGTCCACAGTCTAGTATCTTTGAAATGATTAAAGGTTTTTCTGCATTGATCTTGGCCGTTATGTGTTCTTGATAAAGAACTGGAATGAATATTTTGGTATGTTCTGATCCATCTGAGTAATATATATTCTCTCACAATCCACAAGTAGGAGATACAGCTAAGGTACAAATTGGTTGCTTTTCTTTGATATTCACATGAAATAAGCTGAAATTTCAAAGACAATGGATGAACTAAAAAATTGTAATCTAAATGTGAGACTTTAACATAAGGTAGCATATTGCAAATGATATATAAGTAAAATACTACACATTTTGCATTATACACTCATTTAATCCTCAACGCAATCCTGAGAGGTAATTGTTATTAATCCCATTTTACAGAGAAGGAAGTTGAGGTTAAGAGAAATTAAATATCTTTTCCATGCAAACACAACTAGTAAGAGGGATTGAAACCCAGCACTGTTCCAGAAGTCCAAAGTCCACACTCCTCACCAAAAAATAATGCTTCCTCTTCCTTCTCATCCCTTCCTACAAATAGCAGTAAAAGCACCATTTTAAAAAGAACACATTCTTTTTGTTTTTTTATAAATAGCAAAATCTTCAATTGGCATAATTCATTCATTTACCCAATACATTGATTGAGTACTGAGCCTCTTCCATGTGCATAGAAATATATCACATGGTTCCTGCTATAAAAGAATGACTCTCTATTTGAGAAGAAAATTTACACACACATCACACCACAGTACACTACAACTACTGCTACTACTGCTAATAAAAATAATAGCAACAATAATTGTTACTGGTCCCTGAAATCCTAATCAATACCCTGAACTGTTCTAAAAGCATCCCATTTGTTAATATATATTTAATTCTCACAGTCCTGACATAGTTACATAATCCCACTTATCTGATTGAATATTTTATTGGCTTATGTTTCAGACTAACACTAAGATCTTCTGATTTCTAAAGTGGTATGAAAGTAGCTCATTTTATAATAAATCTGAATCTAAATTTTAATTTTAAGGAAGTCATTACAGATATTCTTATTTTAAGTAATTCTCAACTATGTAGCTTCATAATTTCAATATCAAATCAGCCACTTATTCAATAAATGCGAATATCCAAATATTATTGAGTAGCCTTGGGCTAGTTGCTATTAATGGAGAAGTGTGATATAAGCACCTCTGAAGAGCTTATAATCTAGTGATATAATGATAATATTTGCATGTGAACCCTCGGAAACCATGCAAAATTTCACGCCCCACCTTGTTTCTCCTGCCTCTGCCTACCTCAGTTACTCACTGCTCTGTCAATTAGCAGCCCCCCAAAGCAGATCTAGCCATGTTCTGTTTCCAAAAATATTTCTAACACAGATAATATGACTGACCCATTTGGTGAGTCTTGATAATCATTTGCTTCTTATATCTAAAATTTTGATGTCCATTCATATATTCCTCCAGTATTTTATTGAGCACCTACTATGGGCCAAGCACAATTCTAGGTCTTGGGAACATGGAAATGAACAAAGTCCCTGCTTTCCTGGAGTTTTCATTCTAGTGGGGGTGAAACAGAAAATGAACAAAGAAATATAAGTGTCAGGTCATAAAAAGGTCTATGGAGAAAAACAAAGAGAATGAGGGGAGAGAGAGTTCATCTTCTCCAATAGGATGAAATTTGAACAGAGAGTTGAGCAAAGTGAAGAAATAGCAGGAAGAGCTTGCCAGGTAAGGATAATAAGAAGTGCACAAGTCTTGATGGAGATATGTTGGAGTGTTTTAATACTGGAGTTGGGTGAGCAAGAGAATGTTTGGATGAGAACAGGGCTGAGCAAGACTATGCGTGGTATCTAATGTTGCCCCAAGAGCCCTCGAAAACCAAAAGACTCTGAATATATATACAAGAAAGAGTACTTCATGCCCACAAAGTCCAAAATTTATAATCACAGGATTCAGTTTTAATTCTGTAGCCTGCCTGCTTTATCCACTGAGAATCTGGTCTCAGAATAATGAAGTAGGCATGGGGAAGAGGTAGTTACATTCTTAAGGCATACAAAAAATCCAGTATTAGTCTTAAATTAGGAACCCACCCTTCATGTCTTGTTGGCCATGTACCTTGCCAAGCTCATGTCATTTTCATTTTCCTGTCCCATAATCTCTAACAAATGGTCCTCTTGTGTTGAGTAAATCTTCCAGGAAAAGAACCCTTCTCCTCATTGCCTAGCTCCTGATTCCCACCTCTCATCCCCCACCCTTTTGGAGAGCCAGTATTAATAACATCTGTGATTTTAATTGTGAAGTTCTCATTTCTCTGGAGCACTAAGTCTAGACTATGTAATTTCCCTCCAGGACTAATATGTGATGTCAATTGCATTTTACCCAAACATCTCTGGCCCTGTAGAGTAATTTTTCACTGGGACTGAAACACTCCTTACTCTCCATTGACCTTACAATGGAGAGGACTGGACATCCCCTTGCTGAGTCCCCCCATGCAAAATAGAATAAGGCAAGTGGCAAATGGATATAAACAAATTGCTATAAGCCATCACTTCAGCTTGGGATATTGGTAAAGACTTTATGAAAGAACTGGCATCAGAATTTCTCTTATCTATTTACTACTTCTTTGCAACTGAGACAACTCACTCCCATGCTTTCTTTCCTGATTTGTTAGATGAGTCCTATTAAATTCTTGGTCCATGGCCAATCAAAGTAGGACACATGTTAGAAGCCTCCTATCAAAATCCATTAATCAGTGGAATTAACCAATTAATCAATTAATATCATCCCCTGAACTGGAATCTGAAGTCTTTTATTTTATCCTCATTCCTTCCCCCCCCCCACCTATAACCATTAAAAGATTTTGCCAGATCATCCCTGTAAATACAACACAGGTATCAAACATTACCCAGACTAGAAATGTTTATTTTTTTGTCTCTGTCCTCATTGTTTCAATTTGTTGACTCAAGTTGCAATGGATAATAAGAAAAAACAAAAATTGGTCAAATAATTTTGTTATAAAGATGACTAAAAAAGTAGCTCCACCCAATCAAGATGGTGGAGTGAGACACTTCAGGGCTCTGTCTCCCGACAGAAGCTTTGAATAACCAGCAAGAACTGGCAGAAATATCTTTCTCAAAACTCCAGGACTGAAGAAATAGGATGTGTACTGAATCAAGAAAAAGGCTACTGAAAAGTGAACCCCAGCTTGGTGCAGAGCCAGCACATATTCCTAGTGCAGATACCTGGTCCTGGTTCTGGAGGGAACCCATGTGCACAACCTGGGAGCATGTATGTCTGGCCCAATCTTTCTGGTGGTGGCCTGAGAGACTCACCATCCCAAAATTCACCCTGTATGTAGAAGACAGTTCACAGAACTCTCCGAAAGAGTACTCTCAGACAGCAGTCAAGTCATATTGTCTGGGGCAGGGGATTGCTGACTGTAGGACATACAGTACAGTGCCTAGAATTGTAAGGAAACTGTTTCCATGGAAGAGGGGACATTCAAAACCATGTAAATGGGGGAATTCCTAGAGCCATATATATATGGCCAATATAAGATGCATGTTCAGAAAGGATAAGGCAGATCCCTACACTTTGGCCTGGAAGTATTCTCTAAACTCATTGAATGGATAAGCACTTGTACAAGTCAATCTGCAAAGATCAGAAAAGGTGTTTTCTTTTTCTCCTTCTTTTATTTATTGTTAGCTCCTGTCAGTCAATGAAAATTTTGTCATAATACTAGCTGGATAAAAGCTTAAGGAACAGATGCCTCAGTCTAAATTCCAGTGATAACACATTAAAATATCAAAATGTCCAGGTTTCAACGAAAGGATACACACCATACAAGGAAACAAAAAGTGATAACCCAGGTGAAGGAGAAGATTAAAGCATCAGAAACCATCAATGAAGAGGACCAGACCTGGGGCATATAAGATAAATACTTTTAAAAAATGGTCCTACCAGACACAGAGCACTACATATTGTATGATTCCATTTATATAAAATGTAAATATAAGTCAATTTGTAAAAATAAAAGGAAATTAGTGGTTATGTAGGTCTGAGGAAGGAATGCTAAGGGGTGTGGAGTCTTTCTTTTTGAACTAATGAAATAGATCTAAAATTTTTGAGATGATGAATGTACAACATTGGGATTATACTAAAAGCCATTGATTATACGCTTTGGATAGAATAGTCAGAAACAGCAGCTATATACAGTGGGGGGAGCATAGAGAGATTGAGAGGTGAGGACTTTTCTTGTTTGTCTGTTTTTTTTTTTGTTTATTATTATTAAAATAATTAAAATGCTCTAATAATGATTGAAGTGATAAACGCACAATTATGTGATTATAGCAAATACCATTGATGGTACACTTTGGATGAATTGTATGTTTATTAATATGTATCAATAAAATTGATTTGTTTCAAAAAAATGGTCCTAAATGTGCTCAAAGAGCTCAAGAAAAAGATGGACCAGAACTTAGGAAATCAGAAAAATGATAGGTAAGGAAAAAGAGAATATCAATAGAGAGATGGAAGTTATGAGAAGCAGACAAACAGAGTTTAAGAGCACAGTAACAGAAATTAAAAATTCCCTAGAGTGGTTCAACAACAGATTGGAGTTAGTAGAAGAAAGAATAAAAGAACTCAAAGTAAGACAATTGAAATAATTCAGCCTGAGAAGCAGAAAGAGGAAAGAATAGAAAAAAGTGAACAGAGCCTGTGGAGGAACCTGTGGGACACCATCAGGCATGCAATATATGCATTGTAGGAGTCCTAGAAGGAAAAGAAAGAGGAAAAGGGGCAGAGAGAATATTCAAGTAAATATTGGCTGAAAAGTATCAAAATTTAATGAAAAAAGTGTATATACACATCTAAGACGCTCAACAAACTCCAAACAGGATAAACACAAATAGATCCACACCATACCATATTGTAATCAAACCGTCAAATGCCAAAAATAGAGAATTCTAACAACCAAAAGAGAGAAGCAATGTGTCATGTACAAGAGAACCTCAATAAGATTAAGTGACAATTTTTCATTAGGAAATGTGGAAGCAAGAAGGCAATGGGATCACATATTTAAAGTGCTGAAAGCAAAACACTGTCAAGCAAGGATCCTATGTCTGGCAAACTGACTTTCAAAAATGAGGAGACATTAAGATATTCCCAGATAAATAAAAGCTTAGGGAGTTCATCACCACTACACTGGCCCTAAAAGTGATGCTAAAGAGAATTCTGCAGGTTGAAAGGTAATGATAAGAGATAATAAATCAATGCCACATGGAGAAATAAAGATCTCCAGTGAGGATAATGGCATGGGTAAATATAAATACAAGTACTATTTTGGTTTTTAACTCTACTTTTTACTTCTAACAGGATCCAAAAGGCAAATGCATAAAATGTAGTGATAAATTAGTGGTTTTGGACTCATAATGTGAAAAACGTGATTTCTGACAAGTACTTCATAAAGGCAAGAAAATGATGGTGGATATACTTTGTGTATACTGAAGTTAAGTTGGTATCAAAGCAAAGTAGATCGCTATAAATTTAGGATGTTAAATTTAAGCCCTATGGCAACTACACAGAAAATATCAGACAATATGCAAACTCATAGAGACAGAAATTAGAATACAGGTTGCCAGGGCAGGGATAATGGGGAGTTAATGCATAATGGGTGTAGGGTTTCTATATAGGGAGATGGGAAAGTTTTAGTATTGGAAGGTGGTAAGGGTACCACAATATTGTGAATGTGATTAATTCCATTGAATAGCATGCTTGGGAGTGGTTGATGTGCAAAAGTTTATGTTATGTATATGTTCCTTCAATTAAAAAAAAAAAAAAAGAAAGAAAGAGCAACTAAAGAAACAATGACAATTCAGTGCAGTGTATGATCCTGGATGGGATCTAGCAAGGGAGGAGAAAAGGCTCAAAGGGACATTATTGAGCCATATAAAAAAATTGGAATATAGACCATAAGCTTTATATCAATGTTAAATATGTTGAACTTGATAACTGAACTTAAGATGGTTACATAAATGAATATCCTTGTTCTTAGGAAAAGTACAGGGCAATATTAAATGTTCAAGGCACATGATGTAGATAACCCACACTCAAGTGTTCAGAAGATGGATTGATAAATAGACAAATTGATAAGCAGGTAGTCAGATAGGTGCTAGATAATAGGTAGGTAGGTAGGTAGGTAGGTAGATAGGGAATGATATGGCAAACGTGGCAAAATGTTAAAATTGGTGGATCTGGATATCAGGAGGGTAAAAGTATATTGGAGTCTCTGCTTGGGGTTTGTATTATTTTTGTAAATGTCCTTTAAGTTTGAAAGTATTTCAATAAAAAGTTAAAAATAAATTTAAATAACAGATTAGAAAAATTTCACCTTTTAGAAGTGGCTGTCTGGATGGAGGTATAAAATGAGATGAGCTGTTTTGCTATAACTGTTGCTGTGTAATTAGATTATTTAAACGAGTGATTCTATTGCCTGAAGCTTTAGGAAAATAGCCTGAGAGGAGTGAGTAAGAATTTCATTTACAGAGATCCAAAACTGTTAGCTAGTACCTTGGACTGGTGGTTTTCATTTTGTTTTTTGCTTGTTTGTTGTTCTCATAAAATGTATCCCTATCAGTGTATTAGTTTTCTTTTGTAAAAAAAAAAAAAATTGCCACAATCTTAGCGACTTAAAACAACACATACCGTCTTACACCTTAGTAGGGTCTTCTGCTTAGGGTCTTAGAAGGCTGCAATCAAGGTATTGACCTGGATATGTTCCCATCTGGGGGGTTGACTGGGGAAAATTGCCTTCCAAATTCATCCAGGTTGTTTGCACAATTCATTGTCTTGCAACTGTATGACTGAGGGCCCTGACTTTGTACTGGTTGCTGGCTAGATGCCACCTTCAGGTCCCAGAATTCGCCTGCAGGTCCTAGAAGTCGCACGCAGGTCCTAGAGGCCACTTTCAAGTCTTAGAAGCCATCCGTAGGTCCCTGCCACAAGACTGTCTCCACTGAGAGCTTACAACAGGGCTATTTGCTTCTTCGAGGCCTGCAGGAGAATCTCTCCCCATACTCTGCTGACAGGGAGTCTAATATAATGTAACAAAATCACAAAAGTGACATCCATCACCTTTGCCCTATTATATCGATTAAAGCAAGTCATCTTTTCCGCCCCTGCTCCAGGGGAGGAGATTATAAAAGGGCATGACTCAATTGTGGTCGCCCTAGACTATATCTGTGCAAAATTATATTGTACATTTTAAAATTTACTTATGTATTATCTTTTTTTCTGCTCTAAAATATATGTCCCTTGAGATCAGGAACATTTTGTTTAAAAGATGTTGAAAAAGATTTCTCTTTCTTATGAACAAACCTGACACACAGAAACTATTCAAATATTTTAAAAATTACTGATGAATAACTTTGGAGGACATTGGTTAATTCTGTATTTTATTAATTTACTGTACTTTAGATATATTGACTTCAATAACTTGCTCTTAGTCAGTTTTCTTCAGTTGTCTGGACCTCCTAATAACAAGTCACAAAATATTTTATTTACTAATTTTACTAATTAGAGTCAAAGCTAAGTAGCTATAACAAAGAAACCAATAATACGATAACTTAAGTAAGGCATTTGTTTTTTTCTCTCTCACATAGCAGATTGACCAATACAAACTGTCAGGGCAGTTCTGTTCCATAAAATCACTAGCAAACACATGCTCTTTCTATATTCCTACTGTGTCATCCCTTAAGGAATTATCTTTATCTACTTGGGCAAAACGGAGCCAATGTCATGTCTGTTTTCCAGAAAACAGAAAGAAGGAAAGAGCCACAGTCAGGCAATAACTTCTGCTCACACTTCGTTGGTTCAAACGTAATCAAAAGGTCATGTCGCTGCAAGGAAGCAATAAAATCATGTTTCTAATTGTACAGTCATGTGTCCAGGATGAAGGGAGAAACAGATTATGGGGAACAACTTGCCATAACAGTAAAACAATATACCCAAGTTCCTGATTATGACAAATTCAACTTCAAATTACAGCAGCTCTCTGATGACCTGGATCAATGTACAACCATTACATCACACCTAGGAAGCAAGTGTGGGTCTCCTTTAATATGCATGTATTTGTTCCCTTATAAAAGAGATTTAATATGGATTTTCCTGTGTTTGCCTTACAAGGTTGTTGTGATGAATAATCAGAGGGTGGTAGTTTTCAATATTGCTCTCTTGAGTTTAGTGGCCCCTAATATAATTGCACAAAGTCATTAAATAAATATCATGGTTTTTCTTTTTTGACAAATACAAGATTAGTTTTCTTTAGAAAATAAAATTAAAATGTTAACACTCCTTTTTATTATAAAACTGTAAGAAATTCTTTTTTGAATATTCATGCCTTTTAATTTTCAAGTTCATAATTTCCCAAATTATCCCTAATCGTGATTTACCAAAGTATTATGCTATTGTTTTTATAAGTCTCATTTGGCAAAATTCTTTCTCTATTTAAAAAATATTGTTTAGAACAAATTGTCTCCTTTATAAGTTTCTGGAAGAACTAAGCAAGAAGTACCTTCACCCCAATCCCGACACAACAAATTATATTTTTCAATCTGAATATTTAACCCTCTGAAGTCATCTCTACATGTTTTATCCGATAATGGTAATTGTAAAAAGTTATCTTTTCATATAGTGATTACGTACTCTACAGAGTTCCGATCCCACAGATAGAATATTTTAAGGTATAAGAAGGTGCAAAGGAACTAAGTTTATGATTATATATGAGACATAGGTTATGTACGTGTACATTAACCACCAAAAAAAGGGAAGTATGAGAAGGGAAAGATAATTAAAAATAGGAGTCCAGCCACATCAAACTTTAAACACTTTAAGCATAAACACTAGACTGCCAATGGATCTGCCCCCAACGTCCCCACCCACCTATCCCATGCTGTTTCTCACCTACTTCTTTGCTCAAACAAGCTTCCCAGTCTGGCTTGCCTTTGTGTTCCCTCTTCCACAAACTAGCACCTACTCATTATTAACACTCAGTTCAGCTGTTATCTACTCTAGGAGGCTTTTCTGGGCCCCCCAAAGATGGGTTGGGTGCCCTCCCTTGAACATTTCTCTGATTATATTTACCATTATGTGTTGTAATGACCTCATTTTGTGTCTGCCTCCCCCACTAAGCTGAGAACTCCTTGAAGGCAGGCCACATTTGATTCCTCTTTGTAGATGCTTCACTCAGTGCCTGGTACATGATGCATACTCAATAAATGTGTGTTGAATGAATAAATTAATGAATTTAAAAAATCACAATATCTATGTCAATAGCTAATGCCAGACCACTGAATAATAGGGGTACTAGTTTAGGTACCCAATTTATCCAGAATTATTGTCAACATTAATGCCCCCAAAATTAATTCAATATTCTGCTTTGTAAAAGGGGAAGGAACAAATTTCTCTGGGTTCAGCATGTATTATATGCAGACAATGTATTTTGCTGCACAAAAATACATTGTATCACCCATTCATTCATTCAACAAATATATACATAGTGCCTATTGTGTACCAGCAAAAGTTTTAGGCAATAGAGATACAAAGAAGACAAACATAACAATCTCTGCCCTCTTGGAGCTTATATTAGGTGGGGTAAACAAGTCAGAAAGTAAACAAGAAAAAGAAGTAAAATATATTAAATAGTTTTAATTGATTAGAAGATTATTAGGAAAGATGGATGTAAAATGTAAGGGTAGGGGTTTTAATTTTAGATTGGATAGGTATAGAGGATCTCACTGAGAAAATGAATTGAGTAAAGACAAATTGTGGAGATGATGACTGCACCTATCTGGGGAAATAAGGTGGGATAAGAACTGAGAAGCTGCTTTTAGACTTAGAAACAAGAAGGTGATTGTGACTTCTCAATAGAGTGCTGGAGGTGAAAATCTGATTGAAGTGGGGTTAAGAATAATAAACTCGGGGGGTGCAGATGTGCCTCAAATGGTTGGGCCTCCGTCTCCCATATGGAGGGACCTGGGTTCAATCCCTGGGACCTCCCGGTAAAAATTTTTAAAAAATTAAAAAAATAAAATAAATTAAAAAAAGAATAATAAACTCTTTACTCCTTGCCTACCTTAAAATAATAATAATGATAATAATAAAAAGAATGGGAGGAGAGAATTTGATGAAGGCAAGTCTAATTTAATCTTCTAATTTAATCTACTTATCCTGTGAGATAAGTAGTTTAGCCCATTTATAGATGAGGAAACTGAAGCTTAAATATGTTAAATAATTTGCCTAAAGTGTTTATAAAGGGCAGGGTTGGGATTCCAATCCAAGTCAAATCTATGTCCCAAAGAGCCTTCCAAATTGGCAAGTTGTTCTTCAGCTCTTTTGGCCACTTTAATAACTATTCTATGCCGGCTCCTCTGCACAGGAAAGAATTATTTAATAATTGATAAGTAACATCATGACAGCCAAAAATATGATTTAATTAGAAAGCCATAAAATGAGTGACTCCGTGAAGATATGGTTACTAGTTCCAATACTTGGCAAGGCACACAATTGAAAACAGAATAAATGTCCTCCAAGATACTTGCTCAACAAAACCATCAGATTAAAAGGCATTCATGAATCTCTTATGCAAAGCATTAAGCTAGGCTATACCCACAAGATTAATAGAAGACCCTACTCCCTTTAAAGAAAACAGGTATTAGAAACGAGACTGTTATAGTTAGATGGTAGTGGGCGTGTTTGTCCTGTCTCATTCATCAGGGATGTGTGTGAGAGTTTGTATGTGTGTGCTTATTTTCCTGTACTTTTCTGGTTTGATACTCTTGTGGAGAGTCAGAAAAATTGGTAGGAGAAATAGACCCCAATTATACAAGGATGATGGGTCACACAAATAAAGCAGCAGGATGCTTTTAAAATTCTTTTATTATGGAAATTTTCAAACATAAAAATATAGAGAGAATTGTATAATAAATTCCATGTACCCACAACTTGGCACAATTCATGGCCAATTTTGTTTCATTTCTATGCTCACCTACTACCCTCTCCCCTTTTTAGAAGCAAATACTAGGCATCATATTATTTCATCCATTCATATTTCAGTGTGAGAAGAATATTTAAAAATAAATATGTATCTTGGTCTACATACCTGATAAGAAGTTAAAGCACTTAAGTTCATCATCTTCACTTGGAAGTATACAAGTTCTAGAAGAATAATAGTATCTATTTTAGATGACCACATGGGCGAGGACAAATTGACTCCCAGAACACTCCATGTTTCTTACTGCTTTTCAACTTGCACTTATAGGCTCTACAAATCTAAACTGTCACTGAGTTCTCTTCTCTGGGCAGTCCTTCTCACAGTCCTTCATTGTGCCATGTTCAAGCTCCTGTTTGTCTCTGTCAGGTCAAGAATACCACCATCCTTCTCTTCCTGTGTAAAACCCACACCTCCTTTATGGTTCTGCTCAAGTACAGCCTCCTTCAAGAAATCTTCCTGGAGTATTATGAATCACAGAGACCATTTCTTAAACCCTATTGCTCTTAGAGTTTGGCCTTCACCAAACATTTTATTGTATATACTCTTACATTTTTGTTTTCCCAACTTGATTGAAAACTTCTTCCTATAGGGTAAGGGTTACAACTTATAATATATTTGTTTTGTTTTGTTTTTTAACGTTCATAGCATCTGCCACAGAACTGATTATGTAGCACATGCTCAATAGATACATATTCATTTATTAATGGATTAAGTGGGGCCAAATATATATACAGGATTGGAAATGCTGCATCATATTACCATGTAATATATTTATTTAAATGTGAAAATTGCTAAACTTCTCCAAAAAAGAAATTTACTAATAACCTGCAACCTGTTAGCACATTTTTTTAAAAAATCAAGATTCTAATTTTAATGCTACAAGATTCAAGATTTACCTAATCATAATAGTCCTGACATGGATTTCTTTGGTATTTATTACTTATGTAGTCCCTGAAAGTCATATCCTTAAGAAGTACCAGGAGCAATTGAATGAAGACTGAATGTTCTCTCTTGTTTCAAAAGAGTTCCTCATAAATGCTGAGCAGGGTACAGCCTCAAAAATAGCACTACTCAATCTATTTCATTTATATTGTGAGGCATTTCAAAATGGAATATTTTTGTGTACTGAACCAGTTTGATTCTCTGTATGATTTACTATTCATATTTGTTTCTTTTTCCACTCAAGCCTATGAGTTTAATAGCGATTTTATATAGTGACAAACATGTAAATGAAAATGATATGGAATTTATGTCATTATTATTCTTTATAGAAACAAGATGCCGCTATGAAAATTTGGTATTAAGACTGACTCCATGATAATATTAGGAAGAAAATAAGCTGGCTATATTGACAATATTTATTAAAGTAGCTACAGTAGGTGTTGACAACATTTAATGGTTATTTCCTAGACTAGATACTGCTATATTGCAAATTCACTTAGGGTATGTCAATTTTTGCTTAGCCGTGTATCCCCGTAAGGTAACATAGTACCTGATGTGCTCCTTAATTACTTGATGGAATGAATTATTGGAGTTATGATACTAATTGATGCTAATTTCATGAAGGAGCAGGAAAGAAATGCATCTTTATGATGATATTTGGAAGAAAATATTATCCAAGTAAACTGATCATACCCAAACTTAAATTTCAGCCCTTAATGGGAGACTATCAATAGGAGAACGAGGGAGTTGTAAGCTCCCCACTCTGCATCCCTCAGACTCTGGAAGGTCCGATGACCAACACTCAGCAAACCAGGTCTCACCCATGAGAAGAAGTAGAGAAATAGTTCTGTAGCTCAGAATCCTTAAAATCAATGGTAATAGCTATAATGTACTGAGTGCTTACAATGCATCAGTTTACACACACTATCTCCTTTTAACTTCATCACAAACTTATGAGGTGGATACCATTTTATGTCCATTTTGCAGATAAGGAGCTGAGAGCCCAGGGACATTGTCCCCAAGCCCTCTCACTGAGCTTTCCTCATAATTCCTCTCTTGTTTTAAGTCTCTTCTCTAACATAATGCCTCTTGGTCAAAATGTCTTAGCATTTATTCTCCATTTTACCTCATGGCCCATATCGCAGGCCCAGGGGCCAAGCTTTCAAATATCTGCTACTGTAATTTGTTAGTATATGCTTATGCATTTGCCCACAATCTTAAGGCAACCAAGAGCTCTTTGTCTTACCCTTGCTAACTGCCTTCCCTTGTCCAAAATTTATATTCTGACAATATGGAAAATATTATCAAACATGGGTCTCAATCCTAGAACTTGAACTCAGCCTTCCCTTAACTTTGCCCTTTGCCATGATGAAAGGAACCTGCCTGTCCAATTCCTAGAACTGAGCTCCAAGTATATCCAATCTTCTGGACTCATAGCCCCATGTCCATTGTCAGTATGTATGGTCCCCACTATAATGAACTGCTGTTGTGTTGCCTGGGTCCTAACCCTCCCCTCCCCAGCTGGGCCAGGTTGATTCTGCTTCATTGCTCTCTCAGCTTCCATCCTCACAGGCAGAGTAGTAGCTGCCTGAGTCTGGCATGGTTTACTTCCCCCCTTCCTGAGGAGAGCCCTCAGGAACAAACTTTCAGAAATCGGTTTGACTCCAAACCTCATAGAGATGACAAATTCAAACTCAATATACCTTCAACAGAAATACTATTCTTCAATGAAAGTATTAGTTTTTGCCCAAATTTGTAATATAATCAAAGTTATCATTCAGCATCCTCTGATGCCCCCAAAACAGATGATGTCTAATGAATCAAGCCAGCAGGGTCATCCTATGAGTAGTGAAATGTGAACTCATACCCCTCTGCGTTTTCCCCTTTATCCCTTCCTTCCTCCATTAATGTTCCCTCTCCACAAAAGAAAAGTCCAGATGCTGCCAGGTTTGGCACCTTCATCAGGTCTTCCCTCCGTGGGAGTTGCACTACAAAAGAAACTGATTTTCTCTTCTTCATTTCACCCAAAACAACAACAGAAAAATGACCCCTAACTTCTCCTGAGTCAGCCAGCCTCTGAGAAACAAATTCACATCACAGTGACAATTATTACTTTACAGCAGCTTTGTGCTTTATCTTTCTTGAAAACAACTATTTATTTAATGAGGACCCTTGGAAAGCAAATGACATAAACCAAAAGAATACATTTTTAGGGCTGGAGTTTCAGAAAGCATGACAACAGATAAATTAGAGTCAGGGAAATTTTCCTTTTGCCTTTAAATAACACCAACTGTAAACAAACCTATTTGGCCTAGATTATGTTTCCAGATCTCATGTAAAGCTACATCTGGTTTAGATAAGAGCAAATATCCTTGAGAACTCACTCTTTCCTATGTACTGTGAGTTTTGCATATGCAATTTCATTGAAACCCCATAATAGTTCCATACAATAGGTATTATTACTTCTCACTTTATCATTAAGGAACTGGGACCCAGCAAAATTAGGTAAGTCCTACGTTTCTTCCAGTTAAGTAGTAGACCCAGGATTGGAACCCAGAAATAACTGCCTCCTGTGGCTCAGAATCCTTAAAATAAATGGTAATAGCTATAATGTATTGATCTTTAATCACTGCTAATTTAATCTGGCCCATTGATGTATATATTACTCACATGGTTGCTATGCATACCCACAGGTCTTTCAAGACCCTGGCCTATTGTGAACCTTCCAAAAATAAAAGCTCCACGAGAAGGATCAGATATGGCTCAAGCAGTTGAGTGCCCACCTACCACATAGGAGGTCCCAGGTTCGGTTCCTGGGACCTCTTAATAAAATAAAAAAGAAACAACAAGTGAAACCAATGATAAAACCAACTCAGGGAAGCTGATGTGGCTCAGTGGTTGAGTGCTGGCTCCCCACATGTGAGGTCCTGGGTTCAATCCCTGGCCCCGGGTACCTCAAAAAAAAAAAAAAAAAATGCTCCATGAGAGTGGGAACTTTGTGTGCTTTTATATATACCTGTGCCTAGAATGAGGTATGAAATATAACCCTGGCTAGGCAGTGTCACTATTCTGGTAGGCAGAGTAATGGTCCAAAAGATGCCCACACCCTAATTCCCAGAACCTGTGAATATATTGCCTTCCATGATGAAAAGGCCTTTGCAGATATGATTAAGGATAAGTACCCTGAGATGGGGAGCTTCTTCTGAATTATTCAGGTGAGTCCAATCGAATCACATAAATCTTAAAAGAAGAGAGCCTTCTTAAATCAGAGATTTAACAATCCTCTGATTGTTGTCAGAGGAAAAGATTGGCAGGCAAAAGAAAGGTTAGGAAGAGATGCAATGTTGCTGGCTATGAAGATGGAGGAAGGGGCCACAAGCCAAATCATGTGGGTGGCTTCTAGAACCTGGAAAAGGTTCTCCCCTAGGACTTCCAGAAAGGAATATAGCCTTGCTGACACTTTGATTTCAAGCCACAAAATTCATGGTAATTTGTTACAGCACCAATAGAAAACTAATAGAGTGCCTTAATAATATTTGTAGAATTAATGAATAAATCCATAGTTTCACCTTGTTCCCATAAACTGGATACTCATGTCAAGGATCAAAAGTACAAAAATCCCACTTTTATTTGTTTTTTTTGTTTTGTTTTGTTTTTGTTTTTGAGTAGCTAGCCTTCTATGAAGTTTGCTAAATCAGGATTTATAACTCAATGAGATTTCCATCTATTTAATTTAGTTCTATATTTTATATTTCAAATATTGCTTGAATACATTTGTCTTTGGGTGGATCTAATGAAGGGCACAAAAATCCATGCACTAAGAGCTTTGAACTTGATTATACTTGTTTTTGCTCTACATCATCTTTAGGCCAAGTAAAATCAAGTGTCAGATCAGGCCAATTACCATTCTTCTAAAAAGAGAAACACATTTAGTCTTCAATGATGTCTGATAAGTCCAAGCACTCATTTATATAATGAGCTAGAGAGGTGTGAGTACTTAAGATTCTAAATAGCATGCTCGAGTAAGAAAATGATCTTTAAAATAGACCAGTATATTACATGTCCTACAAATGAGAGTTCTTTCCTTGCTGTGAAAGGGTAGTCTTTGCCAAAACTTGGGTGACTCTATGAGTGCTTTTTTAATTAGAGAAGTTGTAGGTTTACAGAAAATTCATGTATAAAATACATAGTTCCCATATACCACTTTATTATTAATACTTTGTATTTCTGTGGTACATTTGTTATAACTGATGAAGCAACATTTTATAATTGTACTATTAACTATAGTCCATGGTTTAATTAAGGGTTTACTGTTCTGTACAGTCTTATGGATTTTTAAAAAATTTATTCTAGTAACATTTATACAACCTAAAATTTCTCCTTGTAACTACATTCAAGTATTTAATTCAGCATGTTAATTACATGCACAATATTGTGTTACCATTACCATCATCCATTACCAAAATATGTCCATCATCCCAAATAGAAAATCTGTACAATTTAAGCATTAATTGCCCATTCCTTACCCCCGCCTTGTCCCCTGGTAACCTATATTCTAGTTTCTGACTGTATGAATTTGCTTACTGTAATTATTTCATAGCAATGAGATCATGTAATATTTGTGCTATTGTGTCTGGCTTATTTCATTCAACATGATGTCTTCAAGGTCCATCCATACTGTCACATGTATCAGAACAGAACTTATTCCTTTTTTTTTTTTTTTTTACAGCTGAATAATAACCCAGTGTCTATATATGCCATTTTCTGTTTATCCATTCATTGATTGATGGACACTTGGGTTGCTTCCATCTTTGACAATTGTGAATAATGCTGCTATGAATATTAGTATGAAAATTATCTGTTCAAGTCCCTACTTTCAATTCTTTGGGTATATACGTAGAAGTGGGATTGTGTGGGCCTATAGTAACTCTATATTTAATTTTCTGAGGAACCATCAAAGTATCTTCTACAGCGACTGCAGCATTTTACACTCCCACCAACAATGAATGAATGTCCTATTTCTCCATATCCTCTCCACTTGTAATTTTCCATTCTTTTAATAGTAGCCATCCTAGTGGGTGTGATATGATATCTCATTGTGGTTTGATTTGCATTTCCCTAATGGCTAATGTTATTATCTTTTCTTTTTTTTTAATTTGAGCATCTTTTCATGTGCTTTTTAGAGCCATTTATATATCTTCATTGGAAAAATGTTTATTCAAGTCTTTTGCCCATTTTTTAATTGGTTGCCTTTTGGTTGCTGAGCTATAGGATTTTTTTTTTACTATTTTAGGGATGTTAAATCCTTATCAATATGTGGTTTCTAAATATTTTCTCCCAATCTTTATGTTATCATTTTACTTTCATCATAAAGTCCTTTGATGTGCTAAAGTTTATCATTTTGATGAGGACCCATTTATCTATATTTTTCTTTTGTTGCTTGTGATTTGGATGTAATGTCTAAGAAACCATTACCTAAAAAAAGGTCCTGAAGATGCTTTCCTATGTATTCTTCTAAGAATTTTATAGCTCTGGGTCTTATAATTAGGTCTTTGATCCATTTTGAGTTGATTTTTGTATATAGTTTGAGATAGGGGTCGTCCTTTTTTATTTTTTGTTTTATATTATTTTTTGGTATCTTCATTCTTTTGCACCTGGGCATCCAGTTCTTCCAGCACCATTTGTTGAAGTGACTATTCTTTCCCAATTGAGTGGACTTGGCATCCTTGTAAAAAATCAGCTAGGCATAAATATAAGGGTTTATTTCTGAACTAACTATTCAATTCCATTGGTCTATATGTCTGTCCTTGTGCCAGTACCATGCTATTTTGATTACTGTTGTTTTGTAATAAGTTTCAAGATCAGGAAATATGAATCCTCCCACTTTGTTCTTCTTTTACAAGATGGCTTTGTATAATCAGGGCCTCTTATCCTTCCATATGAATTTTTAAAATATATATATTTTTATTAGAAAAGTTGTGAACATACAAAACAATCATGTATAACATGCAGATTTCCCATACATCACCCCTCCACAAACACCTTGCATTGCTGTGGACTTCCATATGAATTTAATGACTGGTTTTTCCATATCTGCAAAGAAGGCTTTTGGAACTTTAAATCTGTACATCACTTTAGGTAGAATCAACACCTTAATGGTTTTTAGTCTTCCAATCCATGAACATGGACTATTCTTCAATTTATTTAGACTTCTTTAATTGCTATAGCAATATTTCTTTGTTTTCTGTGTACACGTCTTTTATATTGTTGGTTAGACTTATTCTTAGATGGTTGATTCTTTTTGTTGCTATTGTAATGGATTTTTTCTGGATTTTTCCTGAGTTTTTTCATTACTAGCTGTGGCAGTTTGATATTGTTTATGAATTCCAAAAAATAGATATTGGCTTATGTTTGTAAACTGGTCTGTCCCTCCAGGCATATTAGATTATGTTGGATTCAGAGGTTTCACTGACTTCATTAAATAATGATTAAGGCTTTGATTGGACCACATCAGTAGGACGTTGCATCCCCACCCCTTGGTGGGTGGGGACTCACAGAGAAACCATGCTGCAGAGAAGGGAATTTTGAGTTTTGAGCTGGAACCTGGGAAGTAAGCACACAGAGGAGCAGAGCAGCTGAGCCCAGAGAGAATTGAGCCCCAGGGAGAGAGACAGAGCTTGTCACCTGAGAGTCTACAGCTGACCTTGTGGAGAGGGCAGGGCAGCTCAGCCCAGAAAGAAACAAGCCCTGGCAAGAGAGGAACCTGGGAAGCCTGAAATCTTGGCAGATGTCGGCAGCCATCTTGCTCCAACACGTGGCAACACACTTTGGTGAAGGAAGTAACTTATTCTTTATGGCCTGGTAACTATAAGCTTCTACCCCAAATAAATACCCTTTATAAAAGCCAACAGATTTCTGGTATTTTGCATCAGCACCCCTTTAGCTGACTAATACACAAGCAGAGAGAAACACTACTGTTTTTGGATGTTGATCTTGTACTCCACCACTTTGATGAATTCATTTATTAGCTCTAGGAGCTTTGTTGTAGATTTTTCAGGATTTCTTATATATAAGATCATGTCATCTGCAAATAGGGAAGGTTTACTATTTCCTTTCCAATTTGGATGCCTTTTACTTCTTTTTCTTGCCTAATTGCTCTGGCAAGAACTTCCAGTACAATGTTGAATAACAGTAGTGACAGTAGACATTCTTATCTTGTTTCTGATATTAGAAGAAAATCTTCAGTCTTTCACCATTAAGTATGATGTTAACTGTGAGTTTTTTCTTCTATGCCCTTTATCATGTTGAGTATAATTCCTTCTGTTCCTACTTTTCTAAGTATTTTTACCAAGAAGATATGCTGGATTTTGTCAAATGCCTTTTCTGCATCAATTAAAATGATCATGTGTTTTTTTTCCTCCATTGTGCTATGTTAATTGACTCTGTTATGTTGAAACCCCCTTGCATATCTGGGATAAATCCCACTTCATCAAGGTGTATAATTCTTTTAATGTACTGTTGGATTCAGTTAGCTGGTAATTTGTTGAGGATTTTTGCATCTATATTCATAAGGGGAAGTGGTCTGTAATTTTCTTTTATTCTGGTATCTTTATCTGGCTTTGGTAGAAGCATGATATTGGACTCATGGAATGACTTAGGGAGTGGTCCCTCTTTAATTTTTTGGAAGAGTTTGATCAGGATTGGTGTTAATTCTTCTTGGAATATTCTGTAAAATTCTACTCTGAACCCATCTGGTCCTGTGCTTTTTTTTTTTTTGTTGGGAGATTTTTTATCACTGATTCAATCTCTTTACTAGTTATTGTTTTGTTGAAATTTTCTCTTTCTTCTTGAGTCAGTATAGGCAGTTTGTGTGTTTCTAAGAATTTGTCCATTTCATCTACATTATCTAATTTGTGGGTGTATACTTGTTCATAGTATCCTTTTATAGTCATTTTTATTTCTGTGGGACTGGTAGTAATGTTCCCCTTTTCAATTCTGATTTTAGTTATTTTTGCCCCATTGCTTTTTTTCTTTATGACTCTAGCTAAAAGTTTTTTTAAAATTTTATTATATTGATCTTTTCAAAGAACCAACTTTTTGTTTTGTTGATTATGTCTTTTTTTTTTTAATTCTATATTTCATTTCTCTCCATCCTAATCATTGTTATTTCCTTCCTTCTCACTTTGGGTTTAGTTTGCTCTCTTTTACTAGATCCTTTAATTTTGAGCTTAGCTCTCTAATTTGAGATCTTTCTTCTTTTTTAATGTCAGCATTTAGAGCAGGAGTTTTCAACCTTTTTTTGTTCCATGGATCCCTTTGCCAGTCAGGTGAAATGAATACCACTGTAATTTATTTATTGCATACTTTCATAAGTGAAGGAAATGCTGGATTTCAGTTAGAGGTCAGAGAAAATAAAGATAATAAGTTGATTTTTTTTTTTTTTTCAGTTCAAGCTCATGGACCGTCTGAAATCTTTCCATGGACCCCTGATTAAGAACCCCCTAATTTAGAGTTACAAATTTCCCTCTCAGCACTGCCTTTACTGCATCCGATAAGTTTTGTAATGTTGTGTTTGCATTTTCATTCACCTCAAGATATTTCCTAATTTCCCTGTGATTTATTCTTTGACCCATTGGTTGCTAAAAAGTATGTTGTTTAATTTCTACATATATGTGAATTTGTTATTCATTTCTAGTTTCATTCCATTGTAGTCAGAGAAGAGAAGAGATATTGTAGGATTTCAATATTTTTTAATTTATTGAGACTTGTTTTATGACCTAACATATGGTTTATCCTGGACGATAGTCCAAGTACTGCTGCTGTTAGGTGTGGTGTTCTATATATGTCTGTTATGTCTAGTTAGTTTAGAGTATTGTTTAAGTTTTGTATTTCCTTATTGATCTCCTGTAGAGACATATGTTCTATCCATTATTGAAAGTGGTATATTAAAGTCTCTTGTTATCAATGTAGAATCATCTATTTCTCCCTTCAAATCTGTCAATATTTCCTCATATATTTTGAGGCTCTGCTTTTATGTGTACATATATTTATAATTTTTATGTCTTCTTTTTGAATTGACCCCTTTATCAGATGTAATGTCCTTATTTGTCCCTCATAGTAGTTTTTTACTTAAAGTCTATTTTATCTGATCTAATATAGCTATCCCAGCCCTCTTTTGGTTTCTATTTGCATAGATTATTTTTTCCATCCCTTTCATTTACAACCTACTTAAGTCATTGAATTTAAGGTGAGTTTCTTATAAACAGCATAGAGTTCTGTCATGTTTTTTTTTTTGTTGTTGTTGTTTGTTTGTTTTAAAGATTTTATTTATTTATTCATTTATCCCTCCCTTGCTGCTTGTGCTCGCTGGGTCAGCTAACCACGCCGTGCGGGCGGGCTTGCCTTCACCAGGAGGCCCCAGGAACCAAACCCAGGGCCTCCCATATGGTAAACAGGAGCCCTACTGATTGAGCCACAGCCGCTTCCCTGTCATGTTTTTTAAAATCCCATTCTGTCAATCTCTTCATTTTAAGTGGAGAGTTTAACCCATTCACATTTAAGGTAACTATTGATAATGTAGGAATTTCTTCTGCCATTTTGCTATTTAGTCCTTGTAATTCTTATACCTTTTTCACCCTCAATTATTCCATTAATGCTTAAAATTCTTGGATGGAAATTGTTTTCTCTCAGTACTTTAAATGTTTCATCCCACTCCCTTCTTGCCTCCATGGCTTCTGACAGGAAATAAGAATTTAATCTTATGGACTTCCTTGCTTTTCTCTTTTAGCTCTCAGAACTCTCCCCTTGTCTTTTCCATGCAACAGATTGACTACTGTGTGTCTGGGCATATTTCTCTTTAGGCTTACCCTGTTTGGTGTTCCTTGGACTTCTTGGATGTGCATTTCACATCTTTTTGCTAAATTTGAGGAATTTTCTGTCATTGTTCCTCTGAATATTCCTTCTGCCCCTTTCTCTCTTTCTTCTCCTTCTAGGACTCCCATAATGCATATATTGGTACTCTTGATGGTTTTACAGGTCTCTTAGGCTATTTTTGCCTTTTCTAATTCTTTTTTCTTTCTGTTCCTCAGTCTGTCTCATTTCAATTTTCTTTCTGTTCCTCAGTCTGTCTCATTTCAAATTTCTTGTCTTCAGGTACTTTCTGAATTCTTTATTCTACCACGTTGAATCTACTGTTGAAACTTTCTGGACACTTTTCATTTCAGTTATTGTGGTCTTAACTCCAGTAGTTCTGTTTGGTTCTTTTTTTTAAAATTCTCTCTCCTTATTGAGATACCCATATTGTTCATTCATTGTTTTCTTGATGTCCTTCAGTTCTTTCTCTGTGTTTTCTTTCATTTCCTTGAGCACACCAAAGATCTTTTTTTTTTTTTTAAAGTCTTTGTCCTGTATGTCCACAGTCTGGTCTTCTTCATTGATGTTTTCTGGATTTTTATCCTCTTCCTTTGCATGGGCCATTGTTTCCAGTTTCTTTGTCTTGTAGTCTTTTCTTCCACAGTGTACATTTTAATATTTTTAAATGTTAACTGCAGTTTATTCCCTAAGCTACCTGTGTCTTCAGTGTGTATCCAGCTAGTGATATGATAGATTTTCTTGAATCTAAACAAACTAATGCAGAAATCACTTTTCACTGTCTTTGCAAATTGGCTTTGTTTTGGCCAGTGCTCTCCTTCAGAATTCAGCCCTCCTATCAAGAAGTTCAGCCTAAGGTGAATCCAAAGTGCAGGGTCCTCCTCCCTCTTTTCTGAACCTATATCTTATCCTGTGCTTGTGCTTGCTAATGGCCTTAAGAGTTCCCCTGTTTACAGTAATTTGAATGCTCCCTCTACCTCGTAGGAAACAGACCTTCTCCCTCTCCCAGGTGCTCTCCTGCAGAACTTAAAGAAGGTAATCGTTTGTCCAAGTCTGCCTGACTTAATTATTTCTTACACATCTCTTCCTGTCCCAAGTTGCTTTGGCCTGGAGGGAAAATTCTGGGGGAGGGTGGTGAGCCAGAGTGGAGTTTTTTAGGTCACTCTTTCCCCAGCCAGAGGAGGCCAGGAGCCCACAAAGGTAGCACCAGCAGGCTCCACACTGCCCTGGAGGGGGGATGAAAGAGGGTCCAGGAAGGTGACCAGGATCTTCTCTATGGCTCTTTGAAGCTGTGCTTTATTGATTTGGCACTTGCCCAATAAATGCAGCTCTTCAGTAACTATTTTCCGTAGTTTTGAGGAAAGGTATTGTCTTTAAAGTTCCTCTGCTGGTTTTTCCCAAGGTGGATTGGAACAATGGTCACTCTCAGAGCCAGGGCCCTAGCAATCTTATGTAGCTGATCAAAAACAGTGATAAAAAATTAGACTGTATACCCCCAGATCTTGGAGAACTAGGTCTTTATATCCTACCCTGGCACCATCAATCTGCACCAGGAGCTGGTATTGAGGATCTATCTGCTGCCTGCCATGAATCTGGGGAACGGGCAATGATAGCCACTTCATGGAGAGTGAAATTTACTGGTATTTACTACAATTTACCAGCCCATTTCTCTCTTTCTTCCCTAATACTTCACAGTATTCTACTAGACTCTAGAGTTTCAAAATAGTTGATTTAGATAGTTCCTGCCTGCTTAATAGTTGTTCTGGTAGAGGGACTTATTCCTGGAGCTTCCTACTTTGCTATCTTCCCAGTCCCTAACATCTATGAACACTTTGGCACATTTATTTCTATTTTAACTAGAACTTTTCAAGGGAAGTGTTCATAAAATATATTCCTTGTTCCTTTTTATAAATAAAAAGGTCAAAAACTCTCTTCATATTTTAAAACAAAAGAAAATTTCATCTAGTGAGTGCAAAAGTAACTAAAAATGAAGAAGAAGATGTGTCAGTTTTCCAAGTCCAAGATCAACAGAAAATAAGAGGGAATCAAATAGAAGCACTTAAAGGAAAAAGTAAAACATCTAAGAGAAATTTAAGGGGTACTTTAAGCTACTATATAAGCTGAAAAAAGACATTCAAGACGGTATGTCTACTGGAATTCTAGAGTCAGAAGTTTGGAAAGAAAGCAATGGAAAAAGGAAAGGAATAAGAAGGGTAGAGAGGGAAGAGAAGGGAAAGAAAGCAAAGAAATGGGAAGGGAAAGAATGGAGGAAGAATTTAAATAGTTTTATCAAGTAAAATGAATTATACTAACTATTTTTAAAATACACCTGGGGGGAGAGGGCGGCAAGATGGCGTTGGTGTAGGAGGGCGCACACTGCAAGCTCCCAGAGCAAGGCAGATTGGGGACGGGGTCCTGCCCGGGGGTCTGTGCTGTGCAAGCGTGGAGTGAGAAGCTTGGGACATCTATCTGCGTGGATCGGCGGCGTGGACCGAACAGTGGAGATTCATGAGTTTTGAGGCTGCCGGTAGAGGTTGGCACAGGCGGCTGATCCCCGCGGTTAGGGAAAAAAAAATAAAACGGCCATTTGGAGCCGCGGGCGGGGCGAAAAAGTTTTATTTTCTGGGGAGCTGGCTGCCTGGCGCCCCTTGGACCTTGTGTGAACAGAGCAAACGAGCTAATCAGCACCCGGTGAACCGGAAGGGGATTTTGGTCGGGCAACGCAGCTGATTTCCCTAGCCACCCAGGGATAAGACCCGGGCCGCTGCGGAGCCAGGAGGAAGGGACACTTCCCAAAGAAGGGAGGGTTCGGTTGGAAGACAGGGAAGGGTATTTTATATTTTTAGACATCGATCTGGCTGCCTGCACCGCCCCATAGCTTTGGGGAGCAGATAAGCCGACCTGAAGCAGCATTAGGCTGAGAGCAGACG
>JAKSZT010054334.1:32039555-32132552 GCA_026826555.1 Tolypeutes matacus
AAATGTTTGTATGTATTGTGAGAATTTTGATTTTTACCCATAATAAAAAAATAAATAAATAAATAAAAATAAATAAATAAAAAATAAATTAAAAAAAAAAATACACCTGGGATGGTGTTCTTTGTGAGAATTGCTACAGAAGCCATTCAAGCCACTGTACTTTAGTGAATTTAGCACTGGATCTGAGTTTGTATTGAAATAAAAATTGTGAGGAAATTATTTATTTTGAGTTTATTTTTTTTGTTGGTGAAAACCACTAAGATATCAGGATTCTTTGTTACCACATCATAAGCTAGTCTATCCCAAATAATACAAGATTATATAAAGTTTATTTGTATTGTTAACTCTATATAGGAAAGGCAAACAAAGACCAATCAAAATCAGGTTATTTGCATAAATCACCTACAATAAGTTTAACTCTATTTTCATCCTACCATTTGTAATAAACTACAAAATTACATTCAATTGTTATCTTCTAAATCTTTGTCATGTTTTATGTACTGAATGCAACCCCATGCAAGTGATCATTTTGGGGGGGAAATCCTATTAGCCTCAAATTACATATTTCTAAATGTGAGTAATAATAATACTCATAGAACAGTTGTGTTGTTAGCGCCCTTAGGATCCCTGAGATCATTTGAAGGTCTTTTCTGCCTGAAAACACAAATGGAATTGTGGGTCATGTCTGTAAGCAGTCACTGAATAAATCACATAGGGGTAGTTTTGGATCTTTCATCTCCTAATCAGGACAAATTCAGAATACGACAATATAAATCTTCCCTGAACTCAGATTAAAAAAAATGATATTGACCATTTTTAGATGAACTTTTAAAGAAAATGATAGCTGCAATTATTCACATTGAGAAAGAGGAAAGTTCTGTCTTTCATCATGTGACAAATTGACTCTTCCTTAATTATGTCAAGTTATACACATACACACACATATCCTTACAAAAATATCAATGGATTTTCCAGCCCTGGCAATTACATTATTGTGTTCATTTTTATGGTGCCCTTTGACGCTGCCTAGAGATTTTTAAAAATTATTCCTTGACTGGTTAGAAAACATTTCCTTTTACCATTTTCACATCAAGGATAAAGACAAACGGAATCAATGTTCCATCATTACAACTCCTTTATATTTTGAAAACAATTTCCATTTATAGTATGAAGCTAGCAGAATCACACTCTAAGAATCTGTTTCTTTTTATAATCCCTAGGGCCTTTGGCATGTAATGGTGTCTATTTGCAAATCTTTTGCTTTGTGCTCACTTTCCCTCTGCTTAGTCTATAGAAATTTTCCACTAAAAAAAATAAGAGGTCACATGCCCTTATATTCTCTATGGGCGGGCAGCAACATGGGCAGCAGAATGTGGAAGCAGAGTGTGTTTTGGCAGAGAGCCACCTAAGAGGCAGTTCTTGGCTACATTTAGAGTTACTCTGTGTTTATCTGTGATTGAAAGATGTGTAACCCAACAGAAGTGCTTGCACACAGTAGTCACCTTGTAAAAACAAGTGATTCTACAGCTTTTGACATTGTTCTTATATAGACATATGACCAAACTCTGGTGAAAACACCAATTTGGAACATAGCTGTGAGTCTTGCTTTATGATCTTGGAAACATCATCTCATTGCTTATCTGACAAGTCACTTCCAAGATTTTTCTCTTTATTTTTCTTTCAAATTCCTCCTTTTGTTTTATCTTCTGCCTTTAAAATTGGAGATCTAGTGGAGAGGAATAATCTTTATTTCTCCCATGAATCAGATTATGTTTCTAAGTGTCCAAATGGTGTATAACTTCTATATTAATATAGCAATTAGGGTCTTGAACTCTGAAGTCAAGGTGGTCTGGGTTTCCCTACTCTCCCCTATTCACTAGTTGTATGATTTTGCCAGGTATCTGCCTCATATCTTCATGTGTTCTTTTTTTTTTTTTTTTTTTTTTTTTTTTTTAATTTTATTTTACCGGGAGGTCCTGGGGATCGAACCCAGGTCCCTCCATATGGGAGACGGACGCCCAACCAGTTGAGCCACATCCGCCACCCCCTCATCTGTTCTTGTGAGGATAAATTTATTTAATATATGTAAAGCTTTTGGAACAGGGTCTGGCATATATTAATTGCTATTTGTGTGTTTTCCATTGTTACTCATATTAAAAAGTAGCATCTTGTTGCAGAGACACAGACATTTGCAAGAAAAGTTCATTATGGTGGCATATTAGTCCGGGTTCTCTAGGGAAACAGAGTCAACAGGAAATTCCTGTCAATAATATGAGATTTTATAAGAGTCTCTCACTTTTATAAGAGACTGTGGGGATGCATAAGACCAGGTTCTGCAGGCAGGCTGCAAACCAGGGGCTCCAATGAAAATCCAGTGAAGGTCCTTAATGAGTTTCCGGGAGATGTTAGCTGTCCAAAGATGAGCTGGGAAATTCTCTCTGAATGCTGAAATCACTTCCCCTTTTAAGGCATTCAGCTGATTGGATAAAGAGTCACTAATTGCTGATGGCAATCTCCCTGATTGATGTAGAGGTAACCAGCTATCTATGCAGTAAACTCACTGGTGACTAAAGTCCATAAATGTCCTTATATTACAATTAGCCCAGTGCTTCCTTGACCAAACAATTGGGCATGATTACCTGGCCAAATTGACACATTAGCCTAACCTTCACAGGTGGTAAGTTTATACTGAAGATCCCCAAATTGCGTAGAATAAAAGACTTAATTACAGACCATAAGCTAAGAAAGCCATACTTCAACAGAAAAGGTAAACAGCACTCTACTCTTATAAATCTTTCCCTATCTACCTAATCAATCCTGATTTTTAATGCTCTGATCAACTTTAAACAAAACCCTATGGACATGAGGCCTTGGAAGTTCATGAAAGAAAGCCTTTATCTACATAGCCCCATCTTGTCATGGTTCTCACAGTGTGTGAAGGGAACACAATGGCTATCTCTAAGGATCCATACGCACTTGGTAATGCAACAACCCACAGAGTAAAGTCAGCAAAGAATCTCACTGAAGTAGAATTACATGCCAACTCACTAGTGCTGAGCCTCTATAGTGCAGTACAGTTAGAAGCAGAATAGTATTATCAGCTTTTGTTCTAAACCTCACCGCATTTGATTCATTCAATTACTCAATCATTCATTTTCTTAACTATTACATACTAAGAAATCAGCTAAGTAAAGACAAATGTCAAGACTTCAATTTTCAGTACTTAATAGTAGTACCATCCCTCTCATTGAGGATAACTAAAAATGTTGGATGAAATTTTTCTTTTAATTTCTTCAAAACAACAAAGAGCTAACAAGATACTGAAGAATTACTGGATCAAAGTCTAAGGAAGATATTTTGGGTACCAAAAAGGTATCTGGCACCCAAAGCTTTTATAATTTGGGGGAAAATCATCAAGAAACTGCTGTGCATTTGCAGACTACTGAAACCATCAAAGCCCAGAATCCCAAATTTGGAACTCTGATTTGGAACCAGCCTGCAATTTCAAACCACAAAAACCGAAATTAAGAACTTTATGGGCCAGATTTTTTATAAGGTTAGGCATAGCTGAAGAGAGAATTAGTAAAGTGGAAAGTAGATTAGAATTAACCAGAATGTATCCCAGATTGATAGATTAAAATATAGAATAAAAAGACATAGAGATTACAGTGAGAAAAAGCGTAGATCAGAAATAAAGAAATAGAAGCAATCCTTAAAGATATAATTAATTCCAGAGCTAAGGCGAAACATCAACTCACAGTTTCAAGAATCTCAATGAATCAAAAGCAGGATAAATATAATGTAGTCCATATATAGACACATCATAGTAAAACTGAAGGAAAACAGACATAAAAAACAGTATCTTCTCACAAGACACTTATAATCTAAGGAGTTAGGGGTCATGGTAGGTAATAAAACAACATGTACTGGCTTTTCTTTTGTTTTGTTATTCTATTGAAATTATCAAGCTTGCCATACCCCTTCCCTGTTTAGATAAAAAAACAAAACAGTTTCACTTTTTACTTAGCTCCCCTGGTCGCCCTGAGTTTCACAAGAAGACTTACTGTAGCAACTGCAAATCAGATCAATCTGAAGAAGGCTTCTTCATTTCTCAACAGTGTTAAAGTATCGCAAATCCTATTTTGTATCAGCAGTTGTAGAAGGGGGAGGTCTACAAATATATATATATAAAACCATTTCTGAAGGTAAAATACAGATAGTATTTATCTTCTTAACAGGTAACATCCAATACATTTTCTTTAATAGGACACATTCAACTTAACAAAGAAAATGTTCAAAATATTTTTAACTTATTTCTATTTTCATCCCTAATTAGAAAACAAAAACTATGTCTCATAATTCCTCATACCTTAATATTCAGAAAGAGTCTTTTGCATACAGGAAGCTCTCAAAATTAGAGGGAGGCTGCAAATATTCTTGCTGTCCTGATTTTGTGATAATCAGGGTAGGCTAAACATTCACTATATTAGAAACCATGCATGTGTCCCCAGACCTAGTTTTTTTCCCTAGGTCTGGTTTTTAGAATGCTGGTGATAAATCAAGCCTGATTTATTATATGACCATCCTGTATGGGAAAAGACTGTAACTCTGGGTATCTTTGGTCAACCTTAAGAGATATAGCAGGGGGATGGATGTGGCTTAAATGGTTGGGTGTCCATCTCCCATATGGAGGTACCTGGGTTTGATCCCTGGGACTTCCCAGTAAAAATTTAAAAAAAGAAAAATATAGAAGGCACGCAGGCCACCAGGCCCTGTGCACGGGTGTGCCGTCAGGCCCCACAGGTGGATGAACTCCCCAGGTCCCCTGCATGGGAGTGCCGTCAGGCCCCGCAAATGGGTGCGCCATTAGGGAGGGAGGGGCCCATTGGCTTGAGCCACCTCTGCTTCCTGCTTGAGGTGTCTCTCATTGTGTCTCTTCGTTGTATCATCTTGTTGCATCATCTTGCATCTGCTCCCCACACCAGCCTGTCGCATCAGTTGGCTATCTTGCTTGTCTTCTTTAGGAAGCACCGCACCCAACTGCTTGAGCCACATCTGCTTCCCTCTAATTTTTTAAAAGAGCACAATCTCTCTACAAAGACTATATAACAAATTTAAGAGAAATTAAATGCCTAAATAAATGGAGGGATATACCATGTTCATAATTTGGAACAATTCTCCCCAAATTGTTCTAGACTTGATACAACTCTCATCTGCCCCCCCCAAAAAAAAAAATCCCATGTTATTTTTTAAAGAAATTTATAAGCTTATTTTAAAGGACCAAGAATGATTAAGGCAATCTTAAAGAAGAACAAAGGTGGAAATTTTCAAGGCTTATAATAAAGATAAAATAAATAAAGAGTATGGAATTGATGCAAGGATGGAGAAGGTCCATAAGAGAAAAGTCCACAAACTGACCTATGCATATAAGGACACTTGACTTAAAACAAAATTTCCAATGCAAAATAGTGGGAAAGGATAGATTTTTTTCAACAAAATTGCTGAGTCAATTGGATCATCATATGGAATAAAAATGAATGTTCACTCTGAACTAACACCACATACAAAAGCTAATTCCAGATGGATTTTTGATCTAAAGGCGAATGGTGAAACAATAAACTTCTGGAAAATAACATAGAATACCTTCAAGTCTTAGGGATATGCAAGAATTTATTAAAGAGAACATAAAAGGCATTAATCTCAAGTGAAAACAGAAATTTTGTTTATCAAAAAGTACCTTCATGAAATCTAAAAGATTAGTCTCAGACTGGTAGAAGATATCATTTGAAATTCTTATAACCAACAAGTGATTCATGCCAAATTATTTGAAAAACTCTCCACTAGAAAAATGGGCAAAAACTTGTGATGCTTCATGAAAGAAGATACACAAAGTGCCAATAAATTAAGAAAATATTATATTCTCATTAGTCATCAGTGAAATGCAAATTAAAACACAATCAGTTAACATTACATACCCCAAAATGGAGAAGATTGACAAAACCAAGTGATAGCAAGGATATGATGGAACTGTTCAGTTGGGAATGTAAATTGGAAAAAAAATCTTGGAAAACTTTTTGGCAATGTCTACTAAAGTCAGGCAGGCATGTACCTTATTATCTAGTCATTTACCTAAAACATATACACAAATATATATTTTTTAAATTTCAAAATCAATGTTATTGTCACCAAAACAATGGAATAAATGATATATAATAAACTACACACAGACACACACATTTTAAGTTCTAGGGAATAAAATTTATTTTGGCAGATAGTGTTAAACAAATTTAAAGTTCCATCCTTAATTTGGTATAAGTGGGAAACATTTTCCTGCCTTCCTGTGTTCTGCTAAATTACTGTACCTAAACAGATTTATAAAACTGATAGACTGAAATTTAACTTTACTGCTTTCATTTATGCTCTAATTCTAAATAAAACTTTTTATAAGTTTCTTCTATCTCTGGGTCCAACTTATCTTTAATATCATCCAAGTATTGATCACCAGTCCCCAATAAATCTGTTACATTTTCTTCAGAATCTGAAAAAAAAGTCTTCTCTTTCAAGTAAATCTTGATATTTATCTTGGTAATCTGAATCAGCTGTAGAGAAAAGAGCACATCCAATGTAGAAACTATGGTTCATTCATGAAATTATTCCTAATTCCCCCAAATAGGGGGAAAACAAATATCCATCAACAGTGCAATGAATAAATGAAGCGTGTTATACTCATACAATGGAATACCATATAGCGATGAAGTTGAACAATGTATTGCTAAACATAAAGCACAACATGGATGATTCTCTTTAACAAAATGCTGAGCAAAACAATTCTGACCAAAAGGATACATTCTGTACAATTCCATTACGTAAAGCTCAACTACAGCTAAAACGAAAACTAGAAGATTTTTGGCAAGGGGATGAGGGAGATGGAATAAGGGATAGTAGGTAGGAAGGGACTTTTGAAGTATTGGCTAAATTCTATTTATTAATCTGTGTGTGATGTTTACTCATCAAAGTGTACCCTTATGATTTGTGCGAGTATCAGTATGTAAGTTACCGTTCAATTAGTAAGTTTTTGTATGGTTTTTCTTTTTAAAAGCCAGGTTATTTTCAACTGTTGATTATGTATTTGCTGGTAAATTGATGATAAGATGATTTTTTACTTATTTTCAATGACAAAATAATCTCAAGGGTAGAAATTTGATCTTAAAATATTACTGCCAAATTAGAAAAACTACAAATGCCATACTTTGAAAACATATATTACTGCATTTTTACTTTAACAAATCAACCATCCCTAGAAACCACCTCCACAGGAAACCTTTAACCAAAGGTAAAAAAAAGGTGACCAAACATGCTCTCTGATCTCTAAGAGTATATATCAATCAATTGACAAATATTTACTGGGCATTTAACATTTGTAAGAGGAGATACTATAGAGAATTTTTAAAAGAATAAATGATCTCTTTTCCTAGGGAATTTAAAATCTGATGGGGAGACAAACTATATTTAGGTACTCAAAAAAAAAATGGCATTTATCATTTCAATGTGGTAAACAATACTAAATTAATAGTGAAGATTACAGAAAAAGGAGAAAGAATTGTAGGCAGGTTATGGGCAAAACACACTTTCTGGAAACAAGATCATGAAGGATGTATTTAGGGGACATTGAGCAGTGAAGACTAATGGTTAGAAAAGAAGTGAACTCTCTGAATGTATTTGCAGAAGATAATCAGGCTATAACCACATAAGCAATGCCTTGATTTCTCTATAACAAAAAGAGTCCATTAGTCACCAGTGAGAGATAATCCCTAGGTAAGAACAAATCTCAATTTTATGAGCATCCCTGCTGCCACTGAAATTCAAATCTCAGAGGATGTTTGCCTCTTTCCTGGGCGTGGGATATGCAACTGAAAAATAAAATACATGTGTAGTTAACCATATCTGAAAGGCACAATTGAACATTGTGTGGCAGAGTTGGGGAAGCAGACAAGCCTTCTTAGGGAAAACGGAATTTCACCTGCTTTGAAATTTTCATGGTAAAATTAAGCCTTCATAGAACTTTCTCTACAGAACATGAACACCGAGCCAGACTCAGAAAACAGTTACTTTAAATTGTGATGTTTTAGAGTCTGCATACTTTTGCATTATACCTCGTGTGGAAATAACAACTTTATGCATTACATGACTCTGGAAAGATTCAACAATCCTGTATCTGACTCCAAGGTGAGGGAAGGTTGCTGGAGAAATTGCAGAAGATGAGAAGCTTTTGGAAAATCAACTACAAAGGGTCTCAAGATCCAGTCTTCCTTGAATCCAATAAGAAAACTCCTCACCCCACCCACACAGAATCTCTCCCAATTCATTCCAAAGCAAATGAAACACTCTAAGAATTCAGTTATAGTAAATTTGGTAAATAATAATAATTTGTAAACTTTCAAAACATGTTTTCTACAGGACAGGAGTGCATACATGTGTAGGAAAGCAATTTAGGAAAGGATTAGTGGTGGTTGAATAACTGACATTCTGTCCTTTGCTAGTCTGTGACCCTGATTCAGAGGATAAAATGGAAAGTAAAATTGGCATGCTCAATATCCAAAAATTTGAAAGAGATTAATGACATTTAGAAAATCATTTTGCTTTTCAACAAACGTTTGTTGCAGCAGAGAGAAATGCTTAAATTGATTTTTAAAAAACCCTAAATCCTAAGGTTGTTTCTTTACTTTTTTCCAGATCCAGAATTTTAACTGAAATAGTATAGAGCTCCTAATTCTGTTATTGATTTTAAATCTACCTTGTTTTGTTTTTTCCATTAAAGAAAACTTGGTAATCCGTACACCATCAGTTGCTATTGTCCTTCTTAATTTATTCTTTTCTCCTATCTCTTAAAGTATATGTATTCTTAGCTTAATGGAAAAGTTCAGACTTAGAAATTGCCATAAACTGCATGCCTAAGAAATTATCTTTGAATGTCAGTTACAGTTGAAGTCAGGAAACAGTAGTTACTAACGCCTTGTGAGTGTTTTATGATTTTTATAACCATGTTGCTTGGAATCCAGTTCAGGAACTTTGGGAAAATCTTATTTTTACATATTACCCTACTTTGAGATATTACCTAGTGCAAGGATACTTAACCTTTTTTGTTCCACAGACCCCTTAGTCGGTCAGGTGAAAACCATGGACCCCTGCTCAGAATGTAGCGGCAAATAGTTTTATGACACTCAACTAGCGGTGGGTCTAACAACTACTGTAATTTCAAAGTATGTATGAGCATAAGCGATTTTTTTAGATATGCAACAACTGTAATGTGATATGAAATGAATATGACTATAATTTATTGCATACATTCATAAGTGAAGGAAATGCTAGGTTTCAGTTAGAGGTCAGAGAAAATAAAAATAATACATTGATTTTTTTTCAACTCAAGCTCACAGACCCCTTGAAATCTTTTCACAGACCTCTTGGGGGTCTGGGGATCCCTGGTTAAGAACCCCTAATCTAGTGATATGATCTTCAACTTTGTTTATTTCTTCAAGGATCCTTTGGTATTTATTAAATTTCAGACTTCATTTTAATTTTTACAACAATTTTTCCTTCCATTTTTACATGGTCACTGCTTCTATAACCTGAACTTTCATGCACTTAAAAAGTGCAAAGTAAGTGATAGGCACTTACTTTGGCCTATTTGGTTATAACCTATGTGGTTATTTCTCTTATTCTAATGGTTTCTATGGTAGTTTGAGATTATTTGAGATTATTTTATGAATCCCCAAAAGAGAAAGTTTATGTTTGTAAACAAATTTATTCTTCTGGGTGTGATACTCTTTTTATTATATTGGATTCAGTTGAGAGGGCCTTGATTAAATTACCTGTTAAGATCAGAACTTTGATTTGACCACATCAGTAAGTTCTGACTCAGGGTGAGTCCCATCCCTTTGGTGGGCCGATATAAACAGACACTCACTCAAGAAGATCCAAAAAGATAGCTCTGTCAATTTTGATCCTGGGGCCCCAGGGAGAGATGAGCCATTCACCTGACAATTTGCAGCTGAGAGAGAGGAAACGGTGAGAGACAAGCCGTATGCTACCCTACAGCTAAGATTGGGAAGAAGCTGGGCCCATGGAGCCTTAAGAGAAAGAGGAAGCCCAGGAAGGAGAGACCAAGCAGAGCTCAGCAACCATTTTGCTTCAACATGTGGCAACTGACTTTGCTGAAAGCAACCTTGAGTTGGACTCTTTAGGACCTTCTGACTTTAAGTTTTTACCCCAAATAAATACCCTTTATAAAAAGCCAACAGATTTCTCATACTTTGCATCAGCACTCTTTTGGCAGAGTAATACAATTTTCTAATCATTTTTTTAATTTGGGAAATAATTATTATTTGATTAGTATATTCCATTGCTTTCTAGTCTATGATATGGATGAATATAATTCACCTTGTTCTGAGAAATTTCACAATACCTTTTGACATACCCAGTCATGCTCATAAATAAAACCAGAATTCCTGTGTCTAGGGCTAGCCATGCTGCATCATTAGTTGCATCGTCTGGATTCAAAGACATCCCTAGAATTCTTGGAAAGCAAGAATCATAACCACAGAAAAGTTTTGAGTGATAGGAGATTATCTATACCAACCCCCTCATTTTTCAGGTGAGCAGACTGAGTCTCAGCAGTAAATGGACATGCCCAAGGTCTACACTCTGGTATAGAGCCAAGATCCAGGAATTTGAGTCGCATTCCTTGCTCTGCTTCTCAGCTGAAGATTGACAAATGCGTTAACTAGTTTGTACTATAGCCTCTTTACTTAAAAATGACAGCTTTGTGCCTCTTAGGGAAGATGTGTCTAATGAGACAACTTTAAAACAACTTCAAATTCTTAGTGAAAGAAACAATTAAATATGTGCCAATCTAAAGGGTACCCAAAAAAAACGGTAGCTGAACTCTTTCCTGCTGGTGTTTTTGCTAATCTTTGGCTAATTATATATCGTTTTTGAACCTCAGTTTTTTATTTAGAGAAATAAGACTAACAGGTTATATCTGATTAGGTTTCCTCTGACATTTATAGGCTATAAAAATAAGTGCTGTACAAATACATAGTAATACATGTTAAGCATGTATAGGCCATTTAGAAAATCAGACTATTCTGTAGAAAAAAATTGGGCTATTCTATGTGAAAAATACACATTAATGTGAATTTCTGTGGAATTTTCATGTTGGACCATTCCATAGGAATTACCATCCCAATTACATTTTCCTACAAACAATCTTTTCCAGAGCAAGAAAGAAAAAAAATATGAGAGCATATATTATATGTGTGTGTATGTCTATACACACACACATACATATAAGCAGAAAAAAGAGACTCTCCAATTTGACCTACAAATGTGGGAAAATATATCTTAATGTGAAATGTCTTAGTTGAGATCCATTTAAGTTGCATGTTTTATACCCAAATATGATAATTATCCCACTCCTGGTGGTTATCATTTTTCTACTAGTCTCATTTTGCAGATACAATGAAAACCCCACTTTAAAATGACAAGTCCAAAATATTCAATCACAAATAGAGGGGCTCACATTATTGTGAGAGTAATAATTGTTATATATCCTCAACTCCAATGATCTTGACCCACTCATTATTTCAGCAATCCACTCCTCTAGCCACATTCTGCCATTTCAGGTATGATCTTTAAAACCCCCATAGTCCAAAATCTACCATGATCACAACTGCCTATCCTTTCAGCTTCCCACTTTTTCACTCCCAACACCCTACCCTTAGGCTCACAGAGATTTCCAATCCCTAGTCACTGGATTTCCTTCTTACATTAGTCTCTCTCTTCTGTATCTCCAACTATCTATAAGATAGATCAGATCAGTAGGATGTTCCTGCATCTGTCAGATGACTGGTAATTACATGCCAGCATTAAATAAGAGTAGACCCATGACCCATCTCTTCTAAAAACCTCTTACTTTTATTCTTAACTGATAACCCAGCTTAGTGGTTTACCCCATTTGCACCTGTCTTGCAAAACTCCACAACTGAGTTAGTAGTACTATTTCATTTCCTGACTCTAACAGTTATCCCAAACACTGCTGTGAAAATCAAACAAGTTTAATTTGGTATCACCACAGATTTATGTTGCCCATGTTTCTATACAATTTCCTTTCCATTTCCCTCAATTTCAGATATTCACTTCCTTCTTCAAACTCCATAAGTGTTATAACCCTCTTCCGGTTTCAGCAAATGACTTTGCCTCCACTTCACTGAAAAAATCCAGGGCTTCAGGAGAGAGCTTCTTGTTTCTCACGCCTTCCTCATCACATCTGAAGGGGCAAATTTATCCATTCTTTCTTGCTTCTGAAGGAACATACTTGCATCAGTTATTCCCTCTCTCTCTCCTATTTTGCTAACTTTTTAAAAAATCTTGATCATATCCTGTCTCAGACTATTTGTTTTCATTAACAAAAGAAAAACAACCCTTAACCCTGATGTGCTTCCACAACCATCCTACTTCTCTCCTTCCCTTCAAACAAAGCCAGGTTCTGCAGAGAACATATACACTTAATCTCTTCACTTCCTCGTCATGTATTCACAGTACTTTCCACTGTAACCTGGCATCTGCACTACCATTTTACTAACCAGAGGTCAGCAAACTTTCTCTGTAAAGGGCCAGATAATAAATATTTTAGAATTTCTGTGTCATACAGTCTTTCTGGCAACTACTTAACTCTGCCATTGCGGTGCGAAAACTGTTCGAACAATATGTAAACAAATGATACTGGCTGTGTTCCAATAAAACATTTTTTATGGATACTGACATGAAATTTGAATATGTAGCAAAACATTATTCTTTTGATTTTTTCAATCATTTAAAAATGTAAAAAAAATAATAATACTAATACAAAATTCTTAGCTTATCAGCAATACAAAAACAGATACAGGTGGGCAGTTTTCTAACCCCTATATTAAACCTATTCTTTCCAAGGTTTCCAATGATCTCCATATTACATACAAACCAATGGATGTTTCTACTATCCTTATCTCCCTTGACTTCTCTCCATATTGATCCTATAAATCACTCCCTTCTTTTTGAAGCTCTTCTCTTCCCTATATTTTGTGACATTACTCTTCTCTATATCTTTTCCTCCTATCCCAATGTTTATTCTCCATTTCCTTCCTGCGTGCCTCTACTGCAGCTGTCTCTTGAATGTCAGTGTTCAGGTTCACACTTCAGCTCTCTTCTCATCACACTGTACATTCTCTCATTGGGTGGTCTCATCCACACTCAAAGCGTCAACTACTATGTATATGCTGATGTTCCAAATTTACAGCCTCTTCTTTGATTCTTGTTTGCTCTTTTGAGCTCTAGGCACAGATAAAACTGGACATTTCTATCTAGATATTCAAAAAGCATTCAATGTAAGTTTCCAAAACTTACATTTTGAAGGTAGCATTCATCCACATGCCCTTTTCACCAATGAATGACGCTACTATTCATCTATTTGCCCAGGCTAACACACAACCCACAAATTGTCCTAGATGTTTCTGTTTTCTTGCATATTCTCATCCTTCCCCTCCCCTTCCCCTGTCCCCACCCCCTCACACACACACACACAAAACACAAAATCACCAGTCTAATCTTTTTAAAGTCCTTATATCTATTCCTTCTTCTCCAGCCCCACTGCTGCTGCCTTAGATCAGATTTTGTTTCTTTCCTGGATTACCATGCTATGAATTAGTGTGCTAGCCTGCTGTGCTAGTTGTTCTTTATTTCCTATCATTTCTCCCACCTCCAGGTATATCTCCATGTTCCTCTTCCTTTCTCTATGCCCCAAGAGGCCAGCCTCTACTACTGTAATGCCCACATTTCTTTCCCTGTGGCTTCCCATCAGTTTCAGTTTCTGAAACAGGCCCAGGGTGGTAATGGCTTCCAACTATTCTAAGACCCTGGGTGATTTACCATTCTTTCTTCATTCCCTTAACCCTGTTCACTCCCTTATAAAGAGTCCTTTTGTTAAACTCTCTGCAGTAAAACCCTTTGGAAGTACCATCTGTTTCCGGCCAAGTCTCTGAATTAAACTCAAGCTAGCTAGTATTACTGATTCCAGTCTGTTTCCACCCATTCCATGCCACCACTAGACTAATAAATCTTAGTCACAAATCTGATTATAGTCCCACAAAGGCTTCCAGTAACTTTCAAATTAAAGTCCGTATTCCTTACTTAGCTCACAAAATCCTCCACGATATGACCATATCTATTGCTCTGGCCTTATCTTCCACACCACTCTTCCTTTCCATAAACTAAAAAATATTTGCCATTTCTCAAGGAAGTCATGATATTAATTCCTCTTTATCTTTGCATCCTGTGTTCTCTTCAAGGAATTCTTTACTCTCTCTTTCTCCCCAGCTAGCTAACTCTTACTTCTTCAAATGTCTCCTCTTCCAGGATCTTCCCATCTCATTTAGATGCCCACTAATGTACATACACATATATCATGTTTTTAAACAGGCTTTAATAATAATTATGGAACAATGTCATCTTCCCCCTAGGGTGAAACATCTTGAGGGCAGGAAACATAACATTTGACTTTGTAGATCCTAGCTTGAAAGTAGAGTTCCTTGCCTTCTGCTCTCTCAGTAGAGACAAAGTAAGAAAAAGTTTGAAGCAGCCAATTTCCCTCTTTCTGATCACCTTTACAAATATTCCTGAATATACTAGAACTCAAGTCTGGGGCCTTGAATCTTCAGTATTACTTCACATTGTGGGAAAGTGACCCCTAGTTATTCTCCCCAGATCGAGTCTAAGGAACATCAGTAATAGGCTCTCCCTGGAGGTCACATTCTCAGAGGCCACTCCCTCTCTTGCATTAGACTGGCTTAGGCACATGGCATGTGATTCTGAAAAGAATCACAGGGTATTCACAACAGAGCTGAACAGGCCGGACAGTCAGTAGAAACATGTTTCCCAATCTCTAGCCTTGGGAATTTTATCAGGTGCTTTAAGAGACTAAAGAGTCAAGTTCTTAGGAGAGAACGGACACAAGGTACCTAAGAAGACACTGTTCAGTCACACCTGTCATCATCCTGGTCCTTCTCTGCACACCTAAATTTAAGAGAGAGAGAGACAGAAAGACAGAGACACCCCCACTAGCAATGTGGTATTAGTGTCCTTTCCTGAATTATCAGTCTAATTGCTAAAATGTTCAAAAAAATTTTTTTTTATATAACACTATCATTCTTCTCTGAGTAATGGCATGTAGATGGGTTCCAGCGGTGGTGCAGAAGACTCTAAACACAGGCCCTATCGCTCTCACTTGGTCACCTGAGTTAAAGTTCCTCACCCTCAAAGTATACATGGTAAGGGTTTTCGTTTGTAAGTCACCATGATAATGAGCACTGCACAAATAACTCATAAAGTTCAATAGAAAAAAAAATCTAACAGTGAAAATTAATGAGGGAGTACAGGCTTTGCATACTAGCTCTAATTAAACTATTCAAAATAAATAAATATACTTGTGCTTTCTTGAATCTCTGGGTGTTAGTCCTCTTTGTCTAGAGAGAATAAGGATAGAATAATAGAGAATAAAGTAGTCTTATTGATTTAAATATAGTTTAAAAATAAGAAAGATGACCTGAAGAGTAACAGAAAATAAGTCATTCCAAAAGCAGTACTACGTCCCTTCTATATATATATATATATTTTAAAAACTAAATGAAAAACAAAGATTTTATAAAAGTTTTTTCTTAAAGAAAAATTTCCCAACAGGGTAGAGTTAAATATAAAACTGTGACTCAAGGGGAGATAAGCATGCACAATAAATGGTTAACTGTTTTATAGTTCAGGCATGAGAGTATTAATATAGGAAATGTCTATCTTTCACCATTTTTAACTTAGCCTGATAATAAAACCTACAGGGGTTTCCAAACAGCACCTTAAAAGCCTGCCTGATCCTTGGGGTTTCTGCAGCCAATGAAAGTTTGTCATGATGATGTAATGCTCCTGAGTTGTCTCAGCTCCGAGTATGTGGTCACCAGCTATCATGCCTGAGAGATAGGTAAGTTTTTGGATCAAATCTTTATTTCCAGCCTATTCCCCTGCTTAAACTAATTTCAGCAGAAAGGTCATTTGTTTGTAGTATATTTTACTACCTCTGAACAATTTTTTAACATGTGGGCTAGGGTTATTATAGAATTGTGAAGACAGCTGCTAAACAAAATGATGAGATCTTAGAGTCAGTTTTCCTCTGTTATTATATGAAGGCATTTGTTCCTCAGCAGTGTTTCATCACCTCAGAGGAAAAGACCAGCAAACAGTGTTATGTATTTGCTAAGGGAGCGCTGGTGATTTAACAAACAAGTTTTGCTGGAAAGATATTTTCAGGATGATGGCAAAAAATTATGTCTATAGATTGACACTGAATTTGACTGATATCATTAAAAAAGCCCCCACTGTACTGTGGGCAGTGGAATAAAGTTTCAATGTTGATTATAAACAGAGAATATATAGGTCCTGCCCTCACAGAGTTTAAAACCTAAAAAAAAAAAAAGGCGAGATAACACACAATTTAAAAATTTTAATTAAGTTAAAAACAATTAAAAGAAAAAAGCTAAAGGTTTAGTGGCCTAACAGTTATATGAAGTTAAATGAAAGGGACAAACATTAAATATAACTATATAAGCCTGTTCCAATAAATGGAAGTGAAGACATTTACATTTTAAAATTTGGAGTATTATAAAAGTTTGAACTCAAAACCAGCATAATCAGTGGAAATGTATCTCTTCATTTTCCCTCCAAGATGGCCTCTGCAGGTGTGGAGATTTTAAAGAACTGTTATTGATATTAGTCAAGCTGTGTAAACTCAAGCAACATGAATTACAGAAAACAATTATCCAGATAATTCAAGACTTTAAAAACTGCTCCTGAGGAAAACGGAATACGTATTGGGGAGGGGGGTTAATAATTCATCAGTAGCTACACTGATTGAATATCCAGATGACTACTTGTTTATCACCTTAACTCTAATTGTTTGACACAGACTCTGAGAAGAGCATCTAAAATAAAAATGTGGAAAAGAATTAGTCTCAGCATGAGGAATGGACAGAAAATATTTGATGCTTTAGAATTTCTAACAAGAAAAATACTTTTTCTTGTTTTGTAAAATATAGATACTATGCAAGTTTCCTTTTTTAAAAAACTTCTCAACTTTTTGGCTTGAAAGTTACTCCTCTCTACCCTAAGCTGACCTTATCAATTTCATGTCACCTTCCACATTTTTATTCACTTTACAACGGTTAATATATACTTCTAAATGGTTAATAAATACTTCACCACTTACTTGAAATTATCCTCCTCTCTTTTTTTCCATTGTTAACTCATTCTTCTCCCAAATTAATAACTGCAAAGCCAAATATTTCAGATTATAAAGCAAATCTTATTAAAACCAAACAATTATTAATCAACATAATATAGACATGACTTATTTTCCTTTTCCACCACCATTTCCCATTCATTGCTGTGATGCAATAATTGGTACTGAGACTTGGGATTAAATAGATGAAATTCCACATTCCAATAGCACCCCATGCTTTGTTTCTACATTAGAGGTTCTGAACAGGGAGACAGCCCAGTTAAGAAGAGACACAAAGTCATGTTCTAGAATTGACTGAATGAATGAGTGGTGCTTTAGAATGACTGCTGGAAAGAAAAAACATTTCCAGGAAAGGGAAACAGTATAGATAAAAGTGGAGAACAGTGAGAAATATGTGAGACGACCTGGTTTCTGGTACAAAATTTATTTAGCTTTGGGACTTCGGTGTATGTCGTAAGAGTGTGCCTTTATCACAGAGCTGTGGCACAGCCTGCTCTAGCTCATTAGGCTTGGGTTCCCAATTATCCCAGCACTCAGCTGGATGCAAAGAGGGCATCAGTGTGGAGTAAAGCATAGCTCATTAGTCTGCTGAGTGGGACTTTGGAGAAGCCTAGGAGGAATCTGCTTGAGGTCCTGCTTGATCTGGGAAACCTCTTTGATCCTCATTCTGATATGTAACTTTGCAGATACATTCAGAAATTTTAAAGCTCTGTTTTATAAGGAAGATATTGCTTAAATGGAGACCTTAGGGCGTGATCTGAGTTTTTACAAGGACCAATAACACACTCCTGTGATTAATCTTGAGGATAGAGTGGGCCCTGGAAAAGACAACCCATGGTAGGACTCTTTGTACTCATAAGGTCAGAAGGTTAGAGTACAATTCCAGAATGCCTGAAACCAGGAGGACAAACCCCAAAGGCCACCTAGAGGATTTATAAGTTGAGAAAGTATGGTATTTCAGAAAATAAGTTATTTGGTTGGAAAAATCTATTAGAGTACACTCCACTATATATAATAAAATGGGTGTTCAGTAAAAGCCATTCAATTTTAAAATACGTCACTTTCCATTCTTCAAAAAAAAGTGTTTTTCATTCAGTAATATCATCTTATACAAGTAGAAATGGTCTAGGTTCATTTAGTTCTTTATCCTACCCACCTATATGATGGAGAATTAGCATGCTGGTACCACAGTGAGAGGGAGAGAATGATGGTAGGCAAGGATAAAAGGAGTTAACTATGAGTCCCTAATCTGAATATTGGGAGATAGTGCATTCCCTAATTGCTTAGAGAATTTGGTTGTGGGAGCACATGTGTGGAGGAAGGATAGGAATTTAATAGTCATACTCAATTATAATTCCACAGTGAAGGTTCACGGGGCACCTACCATACAATAAGCAGTAGATGAGATGCCAAGGATGCAAAGGAGAAGACACAGTTTCTATCCTTAAAGAGGTTTCCATTTTCCTTGATGGTTCCGTCTTAAAGCATATGATAGAATTTGTCAAACATAGAAAGACAGAAGTGTACCCCAATTTGCCAAGAATGGTTTCAGTTGACATTTGTTATCCTGGTAGAATTATTAACAGCATCTCCTTTCACATTCAAATGTGTCCCGGCTTGGCACTTATGAATGAGGAGGCATTAAAAGTTTTAAAATATGAGATAAAGAAGGAGGACCATTAGCCCAGGAAAGAAACTATAAAGCCCTGAACCAAGGCAGTGGTCATGGCAACAGAAATAGTAGACAGAATTTGCTTCTTTTTCTGGAGACAGCACCTTCCAGCTCCTTTTAGAAAATTTCTCCATTCCTTTTGCAAGGTGTCTTTGTAAATTATGGGCCCTCGACTTTCACCAAGACCATTGGTCACGTTCTCCTGGAGCTTTGACCCTTGAGCAAAATGATAAGATGAGAGAGGGGAGAAAACACAGTCAACTGTGTTTATAAAGGGAAGGGAAGAACTAAGGAAGGTGAGTTGATATACTACCCAGCACTTCTTTTTTGCTCTGTATCTTAAACTCTTTATTTTTGTAAGTGAACTTAACACTATCACCTCCCTTAATCACTTTAACATGGTTCTTAAAATGCTGCATCTATTTCATTGCTTATTTTCCAATCATCATGTATGAACATATGCACAGAAATGGGGTTGGCTTTGAAAAAGGAATGTGGAGGTCCAGCTTCTGCCACTCCGAGAGTCCAATAGCCTAGGATTTCTGCTTCCTTACCTATTTTGATGGTTCCAGCACTACACCTGGGTTGGAAAAACAGACAGATTTAAGTTAAAACAAACAAAACAGAACAAAAACACAGATATACTTTTTTTCTCAGAGGTTATTTGTCAAGAAAACGAATATGTGTGGGTGACCAGAACTACAGTTTTAATTTAGGCATCGTTCTCCTTTAAATCGGTCCAGGCATACGGTGCTGCCTCTGCAGTTATAATAAGGTTAGAGGGTGCTGAATGGTGATCTCACACCAGCACCACACACTTGCTTCAGGTAGGGGGAACAAATGAAAATTGGGGAGGGCAAGATTACAAACCATGATTGGTTGGATTTTGATGCAGCTCCAGTCCAGTGGCCTGAAATATGGTATGCAGAAAGTCTCCACAGATGCACCCTGCTGCAGTTCTTGAAAGGCAGGAACAAATTTAAACTGGGTTTTGTGAAAACAAATGACATCATTCCTGCACACTTTGAAAAAGCTGCAGCCCCAATGGAACATTTCCCCATTTTCCCCTCTGCTCTTTATGTGTCTGACTGCAGGGCTTCAGGTTTTTATGCTGCATGTTTAACTGGCTAAACCTTGCAGAGAATAACCTTTCATCACTTGCCTCTAAAAATAATAAAATCCAAGAAAAAAAATAGATATGTAAAAGTTCATTTAAAATCACATTTAATCTCCATGTGGCTGTTATCTGCAGACATGACAGCACATGGGAAGATTGCCAGTGATTCAAAGGAAAACAATAACAAAATGCTGTATTGGGGATTGTCATCATGGAAATTATGGCTGACTTATTTTGGGTGGCCTGTATGGTGCAGTGTGCAGTGTTTGTGATGGGGAGGACTAGGATTTCCATTTAGGGATTTTTCTGAGCTCACGTTGTTAGCTGCAAAAGTAATCAAGGAGCTGATATACTTAAGACAGTTGGCTAAGGGCTGTATTGAAGTCCTGTTCTGGTTGTGCTGTTCCTCATTGTAAAACTCTACAGAAAAGAAAGTTAAAAGATAGGTGACTCTGAAAGTTTTGAAGACACAACAGAGTTAGCTAACTTTCAGAACATGCTAGACACTTAGAAATACAATCATGGATCTTCAACCTACTAGAAATTGATGGAAAGTTTTCCATTAAGGAAACATTTCTTTAATCACTGTCCTAAGTTAATGCATGTCCCAGGAAGTCACCAATTTGTCAATGTCAGTCCTGTAAGAGCCACTACTTGGAGAGGCATTGTGAGAGGTGCCCCAAGGCCCAAAGCCCATCTAGTTTTCTAAATCCCACCCCAGCAACCCAGTTCTAGCTGTTCACCTTCCTAAAACCCCAGTTTCCAGAGCAAATTCTGAAAACTACTTTTCTTTACTGAGCAGATTATCTAAATCTTTTCATTCAAATTTCTTCATGATTTTTACAAGATAACAAACAGAAAAATGAATTTCAAAGTATAAGGATTAATTTCTCATGAAAAACATCATGAGATGAATTCTAAGTAAGGTACGGACGTGATACCATATACTCCTCCAACTTTCAATTATACGTATATATGAACCAGAAGCAAGATGATGGTTGTCTTTTTTTATCTCTGAAAATAAAGAAGCCCAGGGAGAGTATGAGAGGGAAATGCAGAAACCAGTCCAAATGTCTACAACCCTGGCTTTGGAAATCAGTTTTACACCTCTGTTCTAGATTCTTGAGTCTATACTGTCCTTTTGTCTATCAAACTTTTGGAGTCATGTTTGTGAACCCCACACTTGTTCATGTCATTATAAATTAAATGATGGCTATCCTGTAGACCCAAAGAAAGTCATATACCAGCAATCAAGAATAATCTCTAAAATAGAGATAATTTACTACTCAGGAAATGCAATGGGAGTGTTTGAGTAAATAAACATTTCTTTATTATCAAGGATGCTAGCATTTGTTTATTTTCATTACCCTCTTAAAATCCGCCCCCCCCCCTTTAAAGGGAAAATTTAAAAAATTTTTTTTGATAATTTTTTCCCCCTTAATTTGCCTGATTTTTTTTTCTATTAAAAAGAGGCCACCCAGTTATAGATCTTCTTATGGCACTGAAACTGATTTCCTCTTGCTATAATCATTTTTTTCCAATTAGGAATTCTTTTTTTTTTTTTTTCACCTCTAGAGGATTCAGCTTTATACTCCCCAGGTTGGGAAAAGGAGAGGTGAGAACTTTTCGGCATTTCTCTACCTCTTTCTGAACTTCTAGTAGCCTCTCTTCCTCTTATTTTGACTGTCTTTTACTTCCCCTGAACTGTCAGCACTGAAGAAACAGAGCTGTAGCCTTGGAGCTAGTGTCTGCTACCCTCTCCACCCTCACCCCCCATTGGCTCAAAATTTCCTAAAGCTTAAAAGAAAAAAGAAAAAAATAAATAAAGACAAATAAGAATACTACCTGACAATTTTTTAGCTCTAATTCCTCTGCTTTGAATTCACTCTCTGGCATGCTCATTTGAAGGTTTTTCATGAAAATTATCTATGGCATTTTCTTTCAAAATAGGTTTTATTAGCACTTAAGACAGGGAGACTGAAAAACAAGGGGGAAGTATCAGAAGATGTAAAGAAACAAATTTAATTTTATTTTGCTGACAATCACTGTGTAACCTAGGACAAGTTGATGTTATTTAACATAGGGGGAATTCGACAATTAATTAAATCTGCCCAGAATTTGATAGAAAAGAACCTCTCAATACTGAGACAATTCTGTATATCCCCTCCAATTTATGAGGCACGCAAAAAGATATTGTGAAAGGTGATGTGGGGATGGAAGGATAGAAAATCACCATCAAAGAGTTAGGAGATCACATGGCTTCTGTACTCAGAACTCACCAATGGCTTTCCGACTCAAGGAAAATCCACTGCCCTTGCCTTCCATTGCTTTCTTCTCTATTCTCCTTCTTGTCTGACCAGAATTCACATTCACTGAATTCCAGCTACACTGATCTCCTTGCTGTTTATCAGTCAGCCCAACCATGTGTTCCTCCAGATAGTTGCATGCTTACTCCCTCACTGCCTTCAAATCTTTACTTAAATGCTATTTTGTCAGTGAGGCTTTCCCTGGCCACATTATATAAAATAGCAGCTTCTACTACTTGCTCCTTCCAGTATCCTCATCCCCTGTAACCTTCTTTATTTTTTCCAGAGAACATATCAACATCACATACTCTATATATTTATAAATATTGTCTTCTGTTGCCTGTCTTCTCATTCTAGCAGACAACTCCAAGAAGGCCTGGACTTGACTTTGATCACTGCTATACTCACAGTATCTACACCACCATTCAGCACATAGAATGGACCCTGCAAATGTTTGTTGAATAAGTGAATGAATGAATGAATGAATGATGAAGAATGAGTGAACCTGCAATTTTAAATCCTAAGATAATTTCCTATATTTAAGACCTCTCTCTTCTTGTCTTCTTGCAGAAAAAATATATTCAACTTTTTTTAGATCTTAAATCGATGAAGTTGTAATTAGACCTATTTAACAATAAAATATAATTCTATAGAGTTTTATTCATATTTAAAATTATGCACTGACACCATTTGAAATATAATACTTCTTTTTTGTTCCTTAACCATGTTACAAACTACCCTTTGCTCTTCTTTCCTTGCTTAAGAGTTATAAAAGTAGTGCACACTCATCTTTCCAGTGAGTTCTCACACAATAATTTTCCTTGATTGGTTTCAATCTATTTCATTTGTTTCCAGCACAGAAAGATTTCCTCCACCTTCTCTTCATTCTTTTTTTTTTTTTTTTAAGATTTATTTATTTACTTTGTCCATTTTAAACCCCCCCTTCCCCATTTGCTGTTTTGTGTCCATTCGCTGGGCAATTTTCCGTGTCTCTTTCCTGCCATCTCTTCTCATCCTCCTTCAGTCTTCACCAGGATTCAATCCTGGAGACCTCCGATGTTGGAGAGAGGTATTCTGCCACCTGCACCACCTCAGCTCCTGGTTTCTGGAGCTTTCGGAGCATCTCGTCTTGTTTCTCCCCTGTTGCGTCATCATCCTGCTGCATGGCTCCCGGGGCCCGATGGCTCAGTGGCACACAGAGCCTGGCAACCCATGTGCCTTCTATATAGATATATATATATATATTTTTATTTTACCGGGAGGTCCCGGGGATCAAACCCAGGTCCCTCCATATGGCAGATGGACGCCCAACTATTTGAGCCACATCCGCCCCCCCTTCTCTTCATTCTTAACATTTTTCTCCATTCCTGTTCATGTCTCTGGAGCCCTTTAAACGATGGACTGTTCTCTTTCGATTGATTTCTCTACTTTCTGTCAGCCATGGTTATACCCTTACCCAATACGTTGCCTTTTCTTTCTCTGCTGGAAATTTTGCTCCTTGAGGTCTAAATATAATCTTTGGGCAAATACATTGGACTGGAGAGCCCTAAAAGAATTGAATTCTCGTGGAAGCTGTTTGAGTACAGAAGTGCCTGGATTGAATAAGTTGTGTGAAAGATGTGCTTCAAAACAACTTGACTTATTGTCTTCTTTAATAGTAATAAGTTCAGAATCATAAATATATTGACTACAGAGCTAAAGGTTAAGCTGTATTTTCCTTGTGTTTCTGCATTTTTTCCTATGCATTTTTCTCCTATGCTTAAAACTATTTTCCAAAGCTCTAAGCTTTCAGTGGACTTTTAGGACATTATCATTTTCCACCCTCTATAACTTCACAAACTGTTGCTTGCTGATAAAATATTGTCATTTTGGCTTTCCTTATTTTTCTCTACTCCTACCTCCCACATAAGTCTGAAATCTGTTGATAAACATTACTGTAAAATAGAACTTTCTATAGTGAAGAAATTCTATATCTGCACTGCCCAATACAGTAATCATTAGTCATAAGTGACTATTGAACATATGAAGCATGTCTAGTGCAACTGAGGAGCTGAGTTTTTAATTGTATTTAATTTTAATTAATTTAAATAGCCACACACAACTAGTGTCTACCCTACTGTACAGGACAGTCTATAATCTGTCAGTCTAGCAGCTTTTGGATATAAAATTCCAGAAGGACATCGTTAATGAAGACAAATTTCCCCTACCAAGCATGGAAAGAATAGGTGACATCCAACCAATTTTGTAATTTATATCGATGTTCACATCCAAATCCATACCCTTTTCTTTTCATGGTCACACAATTTATTACTCCCAATGTCTTGCAAGCAAATTTCTTAGAAAATTATTTGGATACTTCAAAACTGTTTTGACAACCAATTCTCAAGTATCTATAGTAAGAAAGTACATGTTTATCAATAATGTCATGTGACCAAAACTTCCTGTTAATTTTTGGTTTACAACTTCTACACTGAGTCTATAATAGTAAAATATACTTAATTTCATTCCTCTTCACCACATTGTAGAGGTAGCTATAAGCCATGCAAGGGGGAGACACAGTGACCCAGAGACCTTGATAACTGACATCTGAAATACCAACCATGTCTGATTATAGAAAATTTAATTGCTCCCACTTCTGTCGATATATTATTATTAACTGTGATAATTTGACATTAATTGAAAGTTGACAGTGTTCTTAGCAATACGTGGAGAAAATGTAAAACTTCAAATGTGTCCAAATGAATTCAGTCAACTCAAAACTTATTTAAGATACCATATCAGATTTATTGGATTCTTAAATCTACTATCTTTATAATTAGAGATAGTCCTCTATATTGTGGATCATCACAAAGTTTTAATTACCAGTGCATTTTTAATAGAACTCTTTTTTGTGACTCTAGACAGCGAGTCTGCATCAAGTTGCTATGATGATGCCACACCAGTGAGTGGTAACATTAGCCTACAGCTAGACAAAAATCTATCAAAGTCCAAGAGGCAAAAAATATTTGCCCACAGCTCCACAATGCCTATAGAAACACTGCAGTTTTGCATTTCACAGTCTGCACATTACTATTTCTAAGATACTCCCTGAACAAGACAAACTGGAGAGACAGCGACTACCCTGCCCCAGGAGTGTCACAATATACATTGGCATATTAAAGGTTCTGAGAAGTCCAGTAATCAGGAAACCTGTTTATTTTTTTTAACTCAGTGCGTTTCAGTGTATTTGGCCTCCAAACACTTCACTATTCACCTGACATTTCTTAATATGCTGTAGAAGTATCATTACAGGGAGTATATTTTGAGAAATCCTGTCTAATTAATAAGCCAGTCCTAGGTATCAATTCCCTGTTTCTATATGTTCTGGAATATTCTAGATCTAGATTAATTCAACAGACAGAGAAACCCTTGAGAGCCAAGAGAATCCCAGGTATGCCCAGGTTTTAGAAGTTTCCAAGAGGTAGGTAAGACGCTTGAATGAATGAATGAATGAATGTACTTCCATTGTGTATTCTCTGTCATAGTACCCATTAAGAACTTTTCTAACAGCTTATAGTTGCTTTGCCAAGAAGCCTCAAGCATATTTAGGAGTATAATTGCTCATCAAGCTACAAATTTGTCATTAATTGCATATGCAATTAGCTATATGATTGTTCCTTATATCAGAAGTCTCTTGCAGGCAAGATTTCCCTACTGAAAATACCTGGAACATCTGTTTCAAATACCAGTTCCCAGGACTGGGTAACACAGAGCAGTTTTCATGATTTGACTTCGTTTCAGCTTGATTTCTTTAACACTACAGGAATGACCTCTCCTACATGATTTAGTTAGAGAAATTATCTGTGTAAGGATTGCCTATGAAACTACTATGTGGTGAAAATGAGAAGTATCTTTGAAGGTCAAAAAGGCACCATTAAAATAGTTTTCCCTCAGGAACAAGCCTGCTTAATGACTTCTTCAAAACAAATAATAAGTGAAAGTGAAAGGATTTACAAGATGTCCAGATTTTAGAATTTTATAGTTCTGAGTTATGTTTTATCTACCTAATAACTACTATCTACAAACCACTTAAATATGTGACTGTCTCAGAGCCCCTTTATCTGCTTCACAAATTCTTCTCTAGTAAAGATTTCTAGCCATGCTTTTAATCTATATTTAAGAAGAAGTTTTGACCTGGCAATGGAGCAGATTGCATTAGATAGCACTGCACGGAAGATAAATGTCAAGTAAGAAAGACATAAGTTCAAATCCCTACTCTAACAATTACCACATATGTTAGTCATAGGGAGCTTTTTAACTTTTCTGAATGTCAGTTTCCATATCTGTGAAATAGGTATTAAAGCACCTACAACAAACAATAATCAAGAGAATCAGACAAGATAGTGTGTGTAAAGCATTTAATATGGGGCCTGGAAAACAACAAATTGTGCTAAAAAATAAGGATTATTTCTCTAAACTATTATTCTGGAAAACTTTCAGAATTATAATTATCTACAAATATAATTTCTAGAATATAATCCTCAAGCATCCATTTATTTAAACTACATACCACATTCATTCCATTCCTTTATTAAACAAATACCTGAGTCACTAAGCATCAGTGAAAACCTCTGCTATTGAAGAACTCACAGTTAAGGTGGGGACACAGCCATGGCCACAAATCATAACAGCACATCATGGCAAGTGTACTATAAAAGAGGAGTGATCACAGTGAAGGGGGAAGACAAGAAAGGAGCAACCAATCCTGCCCAAGTCCTCAGGAAAAGGTTTCTTAGGGAAGAGCATGAGGACCTATGGCCTGAAGCCCCAAGGGTGTTTGTCAGGTGGAGGAGAGCAGAATGTACCGGGATATATTCAGCAGATATATCGGGAGATGAGCTGTTCAGCGGGGTGGAGAACACGTGTGTGGCTTGCAGTGAGTCGGGGGAGGACAAGAAGAAAGAGATTCAAAATTGTTCATGTAAGAATCTGGAGATGAAAAGCGGGGGGAAAGTAATTTAAGTTATTGAACATGAAGTACAACTGGATCGTACGAGTTGCTTTACCTACTCTCTTTCATCTAAACCATGTGACAATACCACGAGCTAAATAGAATTATCTCCATTTGGAAAAAGAGGAAAGTGTGGCTCTCAGAACTTAGTTTGACCAAAGTTACATAAAAAGAAATTGGATCAAGATGTTCTTCAATTGGTGAATGGCTAAACAAACGGATTCATCCATATCATGGACTACTACTCAGCAATAAAAAGCAACAACTTGTTGTACATGCAACAACTTGGATGCATCTCCAGAGAATTGTGCTGGGTGAAAAAAATCCAATCCCAAAAGTTCACATATTGTATGATTTCCTTTATATAAGGAAATACATATAATATATATTATATATAAATATAATATTTCTATAAATTTATAGAAATATAGTTTCTATAAAATTATAAAAATATAATTTTATCATTATAAAATTATGGTTAAGGAGAGGGTGGGAGCAGGAAGGAAGTAGATGTGACTATGAAAGCACAACATGAGGGAACCTTGTGGTGACGGAAATGTAAATCTTTACTGTATCAATGTCAATATCCTGCTTGGAATACTCTATTAAAGTTTTGCAAGATGTTTCCATTGGAGGAAACTGGGTAAAGGATACATGGGATCTCTCTGTATTATTTCTGATAGCTGTATGTGAATCTACAATGACCTCGAAATAAAAAGTTTACTTTAATAATTGAAAAAAAAAAGACATTGAAGGAGCTTAGATTCCAGCCCAAGCTTATTGGACAACAGAGCCCATGCTGACCTCTAGTCTCAGCAATGGGAACTAGCAGGAGTCCTTAATCAAGGAAATGACCTCATCAGAATTCCTGTTTTTGAAAGGGAAATATAGTGACAGAATATAAGATGATGGATTGGGGAGAGGTAAGGCTGGGGATTGGGAGATGTTAGAGGTTATTGCGGTTTTGCAGGTGTAAGATGATGAAGTCCTCAGCCTAGGCAGTTCCTATGAGGATGGAAAGGAGATGAGAGAAACATTTCTCAGAGAGACTCAAAAGGGCTTGGTTACCAATTGGATGTGATATACCGCAGAATAAAATCTCTGAACCTAGATACAATTTAATGTGTGTGAGGGAGAATAGTAAACTACTTCATTTACTTTTTAAAAAATACTTTATTTTTTAAAAAGTATTTTAGATTATATAAATGTTACATAAAAAATAGAGGGGATTCCCATATGCCCCACTCCCTACCCCTCCCATACTTTCCCACATTAATAATGTGTTTCATTAGTGTGGTATGTTTGTTACAATTGATGAACACATATTGGAGGATTGCCATTAAGTGTGGATTATAGTTTACATTATAGTTTACCCTTTGTCCCACACAATTTTGTAAGTTATGACAAAATATATAATGGCCTGTATCCAGCATTGCAATGTCATTCAGGACAATTCCAATGTCCCTAAAATGTCCCCATATTACACCTGTTTTTCCCTCTCCCTCCCCTCAGAACCTCCAGTGGCTACTGCCTCCACATCAATGATAAAAGTTCTTCCATTGCTAGAATAGCAATATTAATTTGAAACAGCAGAACCAAACATGTGGCATTATGTCATTGAAAGCCTTGCTGCTCAAAGTATGATCCAGAAACTAGCACATTGCTTTACCTGGGAGCTTATTGGAAATGCAGAATCTCATGTTCCATCCCAGACATTCTGACACAATCTGCATTTTAGCAAATTCCCAGGGTGATCATACATACGTTAAAATTTAAGCAACACTGATCTAACAGAACTAAAACTGAGGGTAGTAGGGTAGAGGAGGGAGAAGTCAGAAAATAGAGGTGATTCTCTTTAAAAGTGGGCTCTAAGATCTAAGCGGAGGATATGTTGGAGTTCTCTGTATGGGTTTTATATTATTTTTATATCTGTCCCGTAGCTTTGAAATTATGTCAAGATAAAAAGTTTAAGAAAAAATGAGCTCTACAGCCTGAATTTGGACCATGAACTTATAAGCTTTCAAAAAAGCATTCTGGTGAGCCAAGGTTTTTATTTTGTATTACTTATACCATGCTAAGAAATCTCTAGAACAAGAAGCAGCCAACAGGTGCTGACATGACCAAGATGTAAAAGGCAGATGCTCCTTCAATTTCAGTTCATACATGACTGCTAATGTCCCACTGTAACCAAATGATTAGGTAGCATTTGAACTCCTCATCTGGAAAGTCAGCAGGGATAATGCTTACATAAGCTCTATGCCACCTCATATTGTCCTTCAGTTACTGGGAAAATAGAAACCTGAAAGAGAGGCAATTTTATTTTCATGATAGACTGAGAGAAGGACAGAGCATGAACACTTTGGAATATTTTCTAAATGTTCGTCAGTGGATTCAACACGTGTATTAGTGTGTGCGTATGTGTGTAATGTTGAGTACATCTGGAATGACTTCTTGAACTTATTATTCTGCTCTTCACTGATAATTGTTATTGATCCATAAGTCTTTAAATTCTACCCAACAGTTCATAATTGGGAGAGCCAGGAGGACAAGAAAAAGGGTAAAACAGCTAGAAATCTTCACACGGGATTTGCCCTGGGGTCCCTTCTGGACAGTGGTCCCCAGCAATTTGTACCAGCTTCCCAATTTCTCATCTTTCCTGATGAACTTTGGTATCCTTTGTGTAAGGAATCCTGGGTCTATATGTTCTCATTGCCTTATAATTTGGTCCTTTAGATGTAATGGGAAAATTGAAACATTTTCTCTTGGCTCTATAAGAAAAGCTTGTGAAACTTGGTCGGAGTCAGGTGCGTACAAATGCGCTCTCTGGTCCATGCACCCACCTCCCTGTGGTATACGCTTCCCACTGCATCTTATTCATCATCATCATCATTTGTTAAGGGAGATTTGGGGGGAATAGGCTATGTCCAGCACTGTTCTAGGCTCTGAGACAGAGGTGAACAAATGGCTTGGATTCAAGTGAACAAAAGAGATAATCAACAAGTTTTTAAAAAACCACAGCCATAAAATAATGCCTAGTGTTGGTAAGTGGCAATTAAAAAAGCATAATGTGGTGTAATGGGAAAGAGAGCAACAGGGTATGCTGCCTTAGAGTGGTCAGTCAGAGTTCTCCATAGAGCTGATCTTTGAGACGAGAGCTGAAGGAAGTGAAGATGCTAGACTTGGGGCCAAGAGGTCCAGACAACTGGAAGTACAAAGGCCCTTAGGCAGAAGCACATTGGGGAAGCAGCAAGATGTTCAGCGTGGCTGGGACAGAGTGACAGAGAGGAAGAGTGAAACGAAGCAGTTAACTAGGGGCCAGATCGTGTAGGTCCTTGAAGGACCTTTAAGTTCACAGGAAGGCTAAACAACAAACAAGAGCTTTTCATTTACTGAGACAGGCACTATATTAATAACATACATTACTCAGGTTAATCTTCACAATGATCCTAGACAGTGTATCATTATGATGCCAATTTTACAATCAAGGAAACTGAGGCTTAGAGAAGTTAATTAACTTCACCCTGGTCTCACAGCCACTAGGTGTTGAAGCTAAGATTTGAACACAGGTCTGTCTGATGCCAAAGGCCACGTTTTTACCACAAAGATGGTACTATAGACAGATGTCTTCAATCAACATTTACAAGCAGATTACTGGTGGAAATACTCTGAAGTTCAAGTACAGTCGATATGGTTGTAAGTCCTTTTAACTTTAATAGAAAGGCTAATTGTATAATCTCCACTCCTTACCAAAAATTAATTGTATTTTGGTCCACATTTCTCATGCTTTTAACACAGTAAGATTCCCATTTAATGTTCAAAATCCATAAAAAGGTTTGTGCAAGTGTTTTAGGTATTTAAAAAAAATCAAATTTGGATAACATGGAGCTCACCCCTCACTAAACTCTTCAGACAATAAGTTGCAGTACACAGCTCTGAAGACTCCTCAGTTTTAAAAATTATCTGATACTAGTTACTCAAGGTGAGACACAGATGTTCAAAACATTTGGTACCCTCTACTTCCTCCTAAGTTACATTGTCTTTGCTAATTTGTGCATTTGCTTTTCCAAATTTATCTCATAATATATATATCTAGTCAGGGATGTCTATTCGGTATGACTCATCTCTTCTCATCTCATTCTCCCCACCCAAGAAATCTTTCCAGTCTCTCTGCCTATTACAATCTGGCTGTTCCTTTAATGCTCTGCCCTTCCAAGCTCCTAGCTCCTCGCTGGACCATTTAATATACTTCCCTGCCTGTGTAATAGATTAACCTTCTCTGTATATTCTGCTTCACCAAATGACCATGGCCACCTTGACTTTGTCTTCATTGCCTCTGAGGACATTACTTGCCCAGAGTAGCTGTGCCTGGGGCCTCACTAGCCACCATATACTGAGACATTTTGAGCACATTGATTTCTGGCTTCCAAACCACACTCGTATCTTAAGCTGACTGGGATATTTCTTTGATTCTTTTAGTTGGTTGAATAATTCCTACCTCAGCCACAATATTGACTTATCTAACTCCCACTTTCACTTTAAGGTAGTGTGAAAAACCGATGCACAGGAGTTTCCTCAGAAAAGCCCTGAAATCTGTATGACCAAAGGCAAACATTTTAATGACCTAATTGATTTAAAAATAAAACCCACTTAGTACACAAATAAACTAGGGAGGGCTCTCTTTTCCCAATGCCTTCTGTCCTACCAACTGGCAAATTTTAGAGGTTGTTCTTTTTAAGAAAGCTCTGGTCCACTGGGGCAATAAATTTTTGTAGAATAAACAGAAAAGTTTTCAGTTAAGCCAGTAGTAACAATAGTAAGCTAAGCATGATTTTTCTTTGAACACTTGAATATAATTTCTGTTCAAGTGTTGTTGTTTTTTGTTTTTGTTTTTCAAAAATCAGACTTTTCTTATGCTGCTTTTTGCTGTAAATGCACCTAGTAGGAAAGGTCATGTAAATCAGGCATAAATTATGAAAGGCTTTTATTTGTTTTCAGGGGCCAATGTTTAAAACACTCTGTATTCTCCAACAGTTTGTTGAAGTGCAGAAAGCTGAAAAAAATCTGGGCTTGTAAAGAAACTGCAGTGCCTAAAACTCTCCAGAAGCATTTGGAAGGACAGGGCCCTTAACCAATAAAATGTGAGATTCAAGGAACACATTGTCACTACTCAGCAAATAACAAGAAGCAGGTATAAGTATGACATCATTGAAAAACCTTCTCATTGGCGGTTCCTCTGTGTGCTAGTTACAGTTCTATTTGTGGAAGCAGCAGCCTTATTCAAATTAACCTTTTCAGGCAGAAGGGAGGAGGGAGATGGTGAGTAATGTGCTGCAGTCTTTTCCCTGAAGGTGATGTGCTCTCAAATCGCTTTACATTGCCTTTGAGCAGGCAAAATAAAAATAAATTCAGCTGTAGCAGTGTTTCACAGGGATAATAGCTACTTCAATTAGATCAGGACAGTGAAAAGGAATGGAAAAGAATCTCTGTTACAGGGTTAAAATAAATTTCTGCATTTTTTTTTTTCTCTTTTATTCTTTCCCTCTTATTATTTCTCTGTATCTCATTCTTGGTCTCAAACGCTGCAGAGACTAAACTTGACAAACCTCCGTTCTGCCATTTGCGAGAAGAATTTCTTTGAATACTAATATCTCTGGCCTGTACTGTCTGGGGGGTCTAGCAAACAGGACAGATTAACTGATGGTTTTCTGGCATTGTAGAAATACTCAGGAGTATGAGGCTGATGAGGTAATTTAATCACGTTTACTGTAGTCTGAGGAACTGTCATTCTGTATCCTGTTACTGTTATATAATATAGGGCCTCCAGCTATGTCAGTGATACACAGGGGAGCCCACTCAGTTTTTAACTCTTAGTACTTTGCTTTAACTTATGGGAGCACCCATGTAGAGGACAGTCTTTAACGACATATCCATTCTTTCTCTACCTAAGTTCCTAGTACTTTGCACAACTCTTTAAATAAAATATATTAGGTGGTTGGCCTTATTTTATTTTACCTCTTCAAACATCAATTTCATTGTCTCTTGTCATCTACGAAGATCATTGACGATATAAGTTATAAAATTTTGAATCCTGCTTTTGAGTAAATTTGATTAAGTCATTTCTTGTTTTTGACATCCATTTACGTTTCTTCCTTTCTCTTTTCATTTCTTTCCCACCCCAAAATTTCTCTACATCAGAGATTTTTTTTTTTTTTTTAAGTAAGTGGTCAAGGGTCCACAGAAGGATGACAATAAGCCCATTATCTCTGTGGCAAGGTGGAGTTAGGCAAAAATGGCTGTGTTTCAGGTCAGGAACAATTTGTTACTTGAAATCTCTTTGCTCCAAATTCAGGTCTCCTTGCTGCACTACAGCATGTCCTGAAAGAAGTGCTAACCTATGAAATCTTGCTGCTGCCCTTACCACTCCACTAAAAGTGTTAAAAATCACGCCACCAAGTGTTAATGACAATGTCACCAGAATGACACTGCACATTACAATCCCATTCAGTGTCTCGATATTTCCTTTGCCTCTCTCCTTAAGTGTTAACTCCTGGGCGTTTTAGCTGTTGTTGGGTTCTGAACAAAACTATAAAGGTTCAGAAAATGGTAGCTTGTATGAAGGTGGTTACAGCACTACATTTTCATCACTACTCTTTCTTGAAGTGAATAAATAATGCAAGAGCAGATTGAGTGCCAAGGAGCGCTGCGAGGGTTGTTGGCCAGTGGGGAGCAGGTGTTTGCTGGGGAGCTAGATGTTCAGAGAAGAGGCAGGGACTCTGTAAGTCATCACCTCTCTAGTCCAGCATGCCCTGACATTCCTACCTGGCCCTTCCGGCTTTTGGTTGGAATCACCGAGAGCTGTTTGGCTCTTTCCTGGGTAGCAGCTGAAATCCCATGAAGTGGGTATCTGGAGCAGTTTTTGCACAGCTTTTGAATATCTCTGAAGCCCACCAGTCTTGGCTGCCCAGTCTTCCATTTCTTGACATTTTGCACTTTTCTCTGCCTCATTCCAGACTTTGCTTTGAATCACAATGTTTCATGAACTACCTTGGCAAACCACCCCACTGAGAGGAGTAAAAGGTTGCTGCTCTGACCCAGTGCACCACACATTTTCAGCTCGTTATGCCTGAATGCTGCATTGTTCCTGTGTTGAATGAAGTTTTGGAAAATGACTTTCAGGTGTTGGAATGCCACTCTGGTTCTCTTTTACCCCCTTGCTTCTCTCTCTGTAGTTTATAATTCCATAAAACTCACCATCTTTGTTTGGCTCTGGCCAAAAAAATGAAGACTCATAAATTGGCATTCTAATGAGATGAACTGATATAAATTTGATATGCTTCAGCTTAAGACCACTACCAAATAATTTAATTATTGGCCTTCCACTTTACGTAGCTTTTTTGTTTGTTTTCCTCTTTTGCTCTAACTCAAACCCATTGGGTTATTTTAGTGCCCACGAATTACTGTGACCCTCTTTATCTGAACTCTAATCAGAAAACCGTCTGGCTCTCCCCAGGTTTTTTCCCTCCCCACCCCTACCCCTCCTTCAAACCAGAAAAGTAGCTGCTGAAAGCAGAACAGTTGCCATGGCAACCTCTTGGCAGCTTCCTCAGCGAGTAACCGTGTTGATTTCCCGAGGCCGGGTGGGAGGGGGTGGAGCTCTGAGGAGGTAAAGGAAGGTTACTGTGCACTTAGTTAATATGCAAAACCACTTACACAGTGCTGGGTGAGCGGTGAATAAGTGCAAACAAAGCCATGCTTGATCAGCTAGCATGGACTTTACACACAAGTTGGTCTGTCCAAGGATGCAGATGTTGGCTCAGAAAGAAATTTTGCAATTGGACAGTAAAGGACACAAGAGGTAATACTACAAGTGGTTAAACAGTATTTTTTGTAATGGCTGGTGAATCTGGAAGAAATAAACAGAAGCTGGGGTATAATTGCCTTGTTCCTCTTTGCTTTGTTCAAAGAAAAACATAGCAGTCCAAATCACAAGGATGGTGTTTTCTCTGAAAATCTAACATACTGAAGTTCAAGTTTGCATCAATTAAACTCTATGTAAGATAAACCAATATGTTCAGATATAAGCAAGTATAGCATAATTTGGTTTGTGCTTGAACAAAACATACGGCTCAAGTAGCATCTTTCACCTCAGAGTTTTCAGACAAAGCAGCAGCCTAGGAACTTGAGTGGGGGTGGGGTATAAGTGTTGGGTTTCTCTCCTTCTCTCTCCCTATCTCTTTCTTTTTCAACTTTGCTAGATCCCTTTTTGTTTCCTGGGACCTGGATAGGTTGGAAATAAATCCTCAAGAGAATACTGGCGAGACTTGGGCACCGTTGTCCTGGTCGAGTGCCCCTACAGGAGAAATGAGCAGACCGGCAGAGCTGAGGAGGCGGCAGCCCGCCCCGTGCCACGTGGGCTGCAGCTCTGCATTTTAAAGAAGAGGTGGGCTGATGGGAAGCCTGTAGCAAGTGAGCCAAGGTCTGCCCAGCAGGTGTCACTAGGGACAGACCTTTGGGACAAGGGCTAGGAAACAGCCATGTAATTATTAATGAATCTCACTTTAAAATATTTTTGAGAGGCTATATATGAAATAATTCTGAGGGATTTCTCCTTCCAAGGAAAGTTAAAATGATAGCTACAGCTCGTTTAAAATGATTTCTGGACCATTCTCTCCAAGGTTCTCTGTCCATTCCTGAGTCCACATTCCTAAAATCAGACATGGACAAAAAACCCACAGAAGGCACCCTGAATCCAACAATGAAGGGAAAATACAGAGGCAAAGCCAAATGAGTATAGAAAATGATAATGATGGCGATTCCTATTTAGCAAATCAACAGCTGTGTACTAACATCCATGTTGATGTTGATTTTATAAGTAATCTCAGGATTAAGATAAGAGTTCACTGTAAAAATGGGAATGCTCCAGGGTCCCTGCATAAAGGAGGTTGGCTTGTATTTTATCATTCGTTAATATTTTAACAATATTAAAATGTTACTTTAAAAAAAAACTGCATGCAAGGCGTTATCTATCTCCTAATTTATATAGCTAGGAATATAATTTATTCTGAAAAAATTGAGAGTTATGGAAAATTTGTCTCTTTTTCTGAATCCTTTTTTAATGTTTCCCTTTTATTCTTGTCTGCCTGGAAGCTCAATATTAAATTTCACCATGAATTTCAGTAGCTTCCCAGCTTTGATTTTCTTGTATAATTTCCTTCTTCATCCATCTTATATTATTTGAACAAAGGCTTCTTTGTTTTAATGATTTTATAGTTTTAAATATCTGTACTTTTTTACCATATACATTTCCCTACGTCCTTTCTAGATATGACATACCACTTAGAAGGAAGAGAAGAAAGAAATGAAAGGAAAGGAGAGAGAGAAAGAATAGAGAGAGAGAGAAGGAAGAGGTAGCATGACCTTGTTATTAACATTCATCTTATGGTGTATTAGTTTATGACGTTTGTCTTCAGTTATCCTTTGGATGGTAGAAAGAGGGAGGCAGTGTGTCCATGGCATTGTAACCCTGGGAGGGTCTAACCTTGTACATGCATGAGCCGCCTATGAAGCCAGCTTAATGAGCTTAAGGAGCTCTCTAGGCATCTGTATGGTGTGGGAGCCCCTGGTGGGAGAGGAGAAAGTGAGGGCCAAGGGACTACACTAAAGAACTGTGCCTGCATCAGGGCTTGGCTGAGACCGGGAAGGAGGCTGCTCACAAAGCATCGTGACATGCATTTTCCACCTTCCAGTCTGAACAAGAGTTTTGTCAAATGTAATTGTTCCCATTTCACAGATGAGAGAAGCTAAGGCTCAGGGAAGTTGTCATTTGCAGTGGTCATACACCGTTGTGTGCCAGAACCAGGCCTCCTGCTCACATTCCTGCTAACGATGCTAACTACAGTCTAGGAAGAATTAAAGGAAACCCCAGGATGTATACAGAAGTTATGTAAATAAGCCTTTACTTTCTCTTGTTTCTCCTGGGAATGCCCCCTTACAAAATACCACCAAGGAAACTCTCCCACAGTGAAAACACCAGTCTGCAGTTATATAAATGTGGCATAATTTTATTAAGATCTTTGATGGTCATTGTCATTAGGCCCATTTTCAAACCACAACTCTAACCATTTCTCTAATCGCTTAACTCATGTTGTTTTAATGAGAGCTATTGTTATTATGCATTATTAATAAAGGACCACCATTACTATTAATATCACTTAGGAAAGATTCTACAATGAGCTTTGAGACTGCAGATATAATTAACAAGAAGCCAGATTCTCCATGGTGTGGAAAAAAATCAGGTAGGGCTGGCTATACACGTTTGATCTTATACAGCCTTATAAAGGATGTAAGTGGATTTCACATGCCCACAGGAAAAATATGAACCCCATAAAGGCTGATGTGTGCAGTTACTTGTCCTCCTCCACATGTAGAGAAACTTGATGAGATGAGTTGAGAGAAATTTTCATAAGCCTCTGACCTCATGTCCATGACAGTGGAATCCATTATTCACATGAAAGGGGACTTATGCTTGCCCCAAAGGCTCTATTCAGAATGGGTGTCAACAAACTTATTAACACTTTCAGATAGGACACAGGATGTTGACTAGGTGGGGATGTTGTTGTAATCCTCATGGGCTTCATAGTATATTTGAGAGCTGAAAACATAGGAGTGGGGCAGAGACTCCTTTCAAGTGTCCTCCCTCAATGACCATTCCCATTGAAAGGCTCTCGCCTGGTCTCCAAAGCAGCCATTTCCTGCCAGGCTTAGAACCACGGGATCACGTTGTCTCTTCTTCTGCTAGAGATGAAGTAGAAGCAGCCTGGGCACAGCCAAAAGGAAGAGTCTTTACTTCGGACTCTCCTATTCCAAACATGGCAAAGGAAGACTGAGCTGTGCTCCTCTCATTGCTTTCAAGGTGAGAATGAAGTTCTGCACTCTAACTAAGGGATCGCCTTAGCAGAGTGAACCAGTTTACTCCCCATGCTGGAGAGTTTTGTCTTCTACAAAAGCCATCGTGCTGCTTCATATTTCTCTGAAAAAGGGGTTTTATTCTACAGAACCTGAAGCTTATACTTGAATAACACTCTCAAATCCTCATCTAAGCTTTTTTTTTTTTTTCCTGAATCTGTGTTAAGGATTTGTCAATCCCTGATATTTGACTCAAGTCCCCAGTAATAACAGAAAGACATTCAGCCTCATTATAGGACAAAGAGGCGTAGGTCAGCCAGATGACCTGCGTAAAAGGTGAGTCCAATAGCTACACGATCATAGGCATACCTAGAAATTGTCAGGGGCTTCTAGAAACTTATAAGGCTTTTGCACACACTTACGGATGACATTTTTGCCAAAAGTCTTAGTCCCCACACAATAGTAATAATCATGTATATTTTCTAGAAATGCATAAGCTATAGTAATTTTAAAGCCCTTAATTTTGTCTCACATTAATAAGGTGAATATCATTAGCCCCATTATGAAAGATGTGGAAACAGAGGCACAGAGGTCAAAAGTTGAGAAAATCATGGAGTACAAAATGGAAGAACCTGAAATAAAATCAAATTCCCCTGACTTCCAATCTAATGCTTAGTCTATCCATTAACATATGTTCTCTTATTAACTCATTAAGACTCAAAGGACCTGCAGAGGGGTGTCCTCATGGAAACATGGTATGAATCTTTAGCTCATGCCTTATCTGGATAAATTAATTTTTTCTGTTTTATTAATGCAAAACTCTTGGCGTATTCCATTGGACTTATTTGCATTTTTACTTGTTTTTCTCTTTTCCAAATTATGGCTCAGCAGGTAATAACAATGAGGCTTTAACAGAAGTTTTGCATTAATCCAATAATGTCTTATAGTAGTGTTAATAATCAAAGGAAAGCCTATTATTTGTATTAGAATATTCATGAAGTAACTATTGAAAATATATAGTAACAACAGAAAGCAATGTAGTCTTGAAACTTTGGGAGACATTTTCTAATTGGTTAGGTGATTAGAGCAGAAAGGATTTTGCTGTGCTGGTTGCAGTCTACATTTCCTCTGGTACCTCCATTTGGGAGTGTCAAGAATTAATGTGCATATTGTTTGTTTTTAAGGAAGAGGACTTTGTGTATTTTTTATTTGATCACTTTGTAATTAATGTTCTTGCCAAATCATTATAATATGTCATCAAGACACATTTGTTTTGCTATAAGAAAATCTATAAACATATCAAAAATCAAAATGAAAGTATAGGGAAGTGGATGTGGCTCAATCATTTGGGACCTGTCTATCATATGGGAGCCCCAGGTTCGATTCCCAGGGCCTCCTGGTGAAGGCAAGTTGGCCTGCGCCCTTGGAAAGCTGACAGCCCATGCCCATGGATGGCACAGCAAGAGAACGCAACAAAGAGAGACAAGCAGACACAGAAGAACGCACAGCGAATGGACACAGAGAGCACAAAGCAGCGGCGGGTGGGGGGGGGGGGGGGGTAAATAAATAAATAAATAAATAATCTTTTTAAGAAATGAAAGTATAGAGAAAATAGAATACTAGGATTTCAGAATTATTATTATTTTTAAATCAAAACTTATGGGTCATATAGTCAAAATACCCCCAAGGGAGAAATTGAGATGCAGAGAAGTTGTGACTTACCCTATATCTTACAGCACTCATTAACACAACTTAAACCCTAATGGAGATCCCTAACCTCTGGCACCCATTCCTATTTCATTGTCTTTTCTGTTTCTTTTTTTTTTTTTTCTGCATTCTCCTTTTGGTTTCCTCTCTCTGAAGTTATCCAAGTATTTCCTTTTCTGCACAAGCTGTTGCGCAGTCACCCATTGATTTGAATTTCCATCACACTGCCTCCCATGTGTCTCCATCACACTAATGCCAGGCTCTTGTGAATCATCACCCTGTAGCCCTAGGGAACCTCAGGCCTTCAACACGCTCACCCTCTCAGTCCCCGTACCTGCAGACTGAATCCGTGGAAACGCTAACCGCAGCGTGTGGTATTAAAATGGAGTGAATACATAGATCCAGCTGCCAAGATTCATAAACCATTCACATGGCAAAGAAGAGTACTGGATTTTAAAGTCTTGCTACCAAGACCACATCTTAGTCACCTACTACCTGCTTAAGGCTGAATTTTCTTCTAAGCTGTGAGCTCTGAGGACAAATATTAAATTCGGATTTGGAAAGGACAGTATGCTCCTCCATAGAAAAGCACTTTTATTTTAATATTTAATTATGAAGCTGCCCCACAGAGGAACTTTAGGCTTGTTGCCATTAGAAACTGACTGATATTTGGTGGGGCTGTGGTCAAATTATAGGTCCCACCCCCACCTTCCTCCAACCTCCTCCAGTCATTGACTGACCTTAGTAAGGTTGACTGAGCTGCACTTTGAGATGGTCCCTGCTGTTCAGTGACTGAGCTGCCTTTCTGAAGGTATGTGTATGGAAAGGACTTTTTTTTTTTTCTTTAAGGCAGAAGGGAGTCCTGCTGACAAGAATTTCCAAGGAAATCTCTCGGATGCAGAAGCTGGCAATGATTAGTAGGAACAATTTTACATCTACCTGACGGAAATGTCAACAAAGTTTCCATTTATTTCAAACTCGTGTGAAAGATATTGAATTATTGAGTAGGAAAATAAAATGTTTTTCCATGCCAACCAAGAAGATTGCAACAATCTTCCCAAATGGAGAATGTCTTGTAACCAAACACATATATCAAAAATTGATTTATGTGAACCATTGAGTTTGCACATATTTTGACACAATTCATTTTATAGCCTTATTCCATTACCTTGACAGAAGAAAATCCCTGTCTGCTTCTAAACAAAGATTCTAGCTAATTTTTGAAATGAATTTATAGTTTCTATATATTTAAAAGTAATTAACATTTTCACAATAAAAAATATATCCTAGTGCTTACTTTATTCCTTTTTATCTAAGACAAGAATTGGTTCTCTCTGATTAAATACTATATATCATACCCATGTTGCAAATGCCTTTCATCCCCACCTGCCATGCTAAAATAATTTAACATTCTATAAGTCTTAATACTTTAACAGCAGCCAGAGAAACCTTTCACTTTCTCCTCTGATGACAGTTGCTGAAAAAAATCCTTCAGCTCCCAGCATGGAGGACAAATAGCATGCCTAGCAAGTGAAATTTCCACCAGAACAACTCATGAATTGTGGTGAGAAACAGTGTGTGGCCTTCTCTTTTAAAAATAGTGAAGAAAGTTTTAGAAATCAATCTTGAAAAGGGGAAGTTTGAAAGAAAAGGAAAAATAAGCAGAAAAATAAAAGAAAATAAAGTATGAACATTCAAGAGGAGATAGACATCAAGGAGAAGTATAATGATCACTTAGTAATGGATTAGGGTAGAGTTCCCCCTCACTGTCAATAAGTCATGGGAGGGTGTGGTATATGGAAGCTAATGGTTATCTGGCTATGGCTTCAGATAGGGTTAATATATTTCATTTATTCCCACCTTTTTATCAGTTTATACCAACTTGGTCAGAAACAATGTGAGTGTGGTTTCTACACACAGCTATATTTGTTTCAGCAGTTTGTTAGGTTAGGTAGTAGGTAGAAGTGTTCACTAAACAGTGTTTTCTGTGATTCTCACAGGGTAGCTGAAAACCAAAGACTCTTTCACTATAGTTCTGACCCTATCCATTAGATCACTTTCTACCATGAGTTTTCGGAAAACTAGAGATTGTGACCAGAAATCCTAATCTGATCTCAAGGTGCGCTCCCCCCTCGGATCTCTTTCCTGCCATTAGTCTCCCCTTCCCCACCCATAGTGGCACAGTCAGTTCACTACCATGGGATACAATTTGTGTACAGACTGTAAACTTTCAGTACATATTTTTATACTACTTAAGGGTAAATCAGGCAAGTATGCAAGCTCATTTCCCTGACAATAGCTTTTATCAGCAATCTAAGAAACAGATTTTAAGTTTAGACTGTTTCCAACAGTTTCGAGGTCTCCAGTACTGGGGGTAGCAGAGAGAAAGCTGGTTATCAGACTTTCTACCCAGAAAGAACAATAGACCACACCAAGGTGAGGTCAAAGTTTTGGAACCTTGGACAAATTTCTTAACCTTTTTAGCATCTGTTTCCTATCTATAAAGGAGAGGTGAGACTGATAGAATTGTTGTTCGGACTGGTGAATATATATATATAAATATTTATATATGTAGGAATTTAATAAATGGTGACTAGTCATACCTCAACAACCACTCAGGATAAATTTAAAAAGGAAAATTTTCATACCCATTTTTCAAGACGCCCAACAGTGACAGGTAATAAGGAACATTGCTGATGGAATTCCTTCCTTGTCCCAGTGTCCAGATTAAAGCCACTCAACACTCCTCCTGATGTACCATGCTTGAGATGATATCCTTGTACGCCTCTCAGCTTTCAGAGACTTTTTATCTTCTCCTACAGAGTTGTCCAATCCCTAGTTCCTCTTTACCATTGAGAATAGCTCCATGCTCCGTAGCATAGAATTTAAAGGTCCTTAAAAATCTCAGACCAAACTAGCATAACAACACTTGGCAATGTCCATTATGTACTCTGCTCTTATTCTAATGAGTACAATATAGAAAAAACCCCTGATGTATTTTCATTTGCTACATATTTTTGTCCCAGCTAAACTCTCAGACTGGAATGTCATCCACCCTTTTCTTCATTGGTAATGGTCCCAATACTGTCACCCCTATGCTAGTAGACCACTTAAAACTAAAGAAATGTCGACAAAATTTCCAATCATTTCCCAGTTTTGTGAGAGCCATTGATTTATTGCATAAGAAAAAATATTTTTCTTCTCCAGTAAAAGTTAGATTATACTTTACTAATGTGAAGAGTTAGTTTTGAGGTGTTAGTTAACATTTCTTCCATCCAGGGTTCTAGCCAAGACACTAAGAACAAAGAAGTGAGCTTGATGTATCCCCTTGAGATAGAGCTGTCTAGTATCAGCTAAACTAAAGATCACAGGACTGCATACCTTAATACATTCATATGGTCTGAGTTTAACATCCCAGTGCTGTGATGAAAGAGAGTATTTAATCACAGGTGTGATGACATTTTAAGGACAGGTGTGTCTAGGCGGAACAGAGTGAATCTAGAACATATTTAGCCAGAGTAACTTAACCTACTAATACCTGGAGTGTGGTCCAACAGATATGGGCTTCCTTTAATTTCACCAATCAGCATGGACACCACCAAAACTCCTTAAGCAGGATTGGGAACAAATGTACTGATACTTCCTGGTGAGTGGAGCTGAAGTCATCTCCCTATCTTGGAAATAAGGTAAGCTAGGGAATGAGCATTCTTCCTTAACAATGACAATGTAGTATAATTATGTAATTTGGATGTCAAAATGAGGTTCTTCTGTCTCAGTTTAGTCTGAGGCATGAAAATTATAGATGCTGCACTTCAAAGTGAAATTTGCCAAAAATATAGATGGCAGAAAACTAGTATTTCACCCCCTGTTATGGATAGAATTACATCCCCCCAAAAGATATCTTCAAGTTCTAACCCCCAATTTCATAAATGTGACTGTATTTGGAAATAGGATCTTTGAAGATGTTATTAATTAGGATGAAGCCAAACTGGATTAGGGTGGGCACTAATTAGTGGTATCCTGATATAGAGAGGAAATTTGGACACAGAAAGAAGACAGCCAAAGGACTTGTGATGGAGGAAATTGTGTTATGCCACAAGCCACCTAGTTTGTAAAACTTTGTACAGCAGCCTTAGGAAATTAAGACAATCCCTGAAATGGCATCATGCCTCTAAACAGGAAGTGCTAGGAAAAGTAAGAGTTGAGATTGAGGAAGGATTTTTGGAGAGGTTGGGAGGTGGGGGTGCTCACTCTCTGCCTCAAGTCAAGACAGAGTTTTAAAGGACAACTGGAAGGATTAAATATTTGTCCTTGGCTACTTGGGGGATACAGTGACTGGTCCCTGATTTTTGCTGAGAAACTCCAAAGTGTCAGATGTAGGTTGGCCGGTTTCTTTGTAGAATAGTGAAAGAGAGTTATTGCTGATTTGGGATCAGTGTGTAGACCTAGAATTTGGCAGGGTAGGGAGAACAATGAAGGGATGAAAGCTTCCCGTGGACCAGATGTGGCCACATGAGTGAAAGAGCAATTGGTTGGGGTCATCTTAGGTCCTGACCTAGAAAGCTACCCAAAGTAGGAACAGACATAACCTGAGAGAAACTGGTGGTATCATCAGATTTCTAGGACTGAGTCAGCAGAAAATGACCAGCCCAAATCGAGATTCTCAGCAATTTGTTGGGGAAAGGAAGAGGATACGGGGGAGGCAGGGAAGTTGGAGAAGGGAGAGGCTCCAAAGGACCCAAAGAGCACCTGTAATTGATTAAATATCCCTCAGGCCCACAATACATAGTACAGCGCTACATGGCCCATGAAAGTACCAAGGATGTAAGCAATATCTTGCCCAAACCTCTGTCCTCCTATCCTTCTCCTTAACAGCTCTGACCCTGAAAGTAAAAGAAAATTCCATTATTTGGAGGAAGTGGAGGAGTAGGTGTACATGGCATGGTAGGAGAAGGCTTCCAACCTGAGACAGCCTGAATGGGGGTGGGGAGAAGCCTCGACTTGGCAAGAGTGAAGGTGTGACAGTCCATGGGACAGGACATTCTAATTGCTAAATTGACAAAGTGGTTTGGACACTAAGAGTGAATTCAAAAAGTCATAGGCCCTTTCTGTGTTTTCATCCAGGGAAATGGAAGGGAGTAGCCCTACAAAGTTAATTTTAGGGGGTTCCGGGAAACAATGTACAGTTGCATAATGACCTCCCTTGAGTCACGTTTCTTTCATTATAGTATTCACAATTATCTTTGCATGCTTGCCTCCCCAGTCTATATTCGTGATGGCAGCTATCATGTTTTGTTCATTTTTGTATTCCTAGCACCTATCTTAGTATCTGGCACATAGCTAGCATAAGTACTTGAGGGATAATGCAAGGGAGAATACCACAACTTCCCAGGAAGGAGTAAACAGAATTACAAGAGTGTAAATAAGGGAGGGACCATGTTCTGTTGAATAGATTGAGAAAAGCTTCATAGACATGGTCCTGTCTAACATAGGCCATGCAAGATAATATCATTCCGCCAGATACAGATGTGGACAACAGAACTCAGGAAAAATGGAATCACAGGAGCAAAACTGTAGAGGTAAAGAGATGTAGTTGCCCTCCAGAAATGAAAGAAGTGGCTGGGCTCTGGATGGCAACTCGAGGACATACATAATCATTTTAGTCAATGGGAATAGAGAGCAAGAGGAGAACCATAATGAGATTGGAGAGGCCGAGGACATCAGGATGCTGGCAGGCCCTGAGACAGAAACAGATGAAGTTTATTGGAGGAGAATAGGTTGGGAAACACACCAGAGGCCTATCAAGAGCACTGCTAAAGGCATCATCCAGAGGATGCTGCCAAATCAGGGTTTAGGTACAGTGAGGAGAGCAGTGTCTACCTGACATTTATATGAGTGGACTAATTTTCCAGGCATAAAAGGACTTTGCTTCTCCAATCATCAAATTGGCAAGCAAAAGAGAATTATTTTATCCAGACAGCAGGAATTAAAGGTAAAATAGTAAAAACGAAAGACTAGATTCAAGTATGGAGAAGGACCCAATTGGAAAAAATGAAATGGAATAGCCTGGCAGATGGGTTCGCCTGCTGCAAGCCAACTGGTTAATGAAGATTGATAGTTATCTATTCTGTAAATAGTTGATACCCCAAATTTCCTAAGTATGTTATTAACCTTGTTTTGTTCATTCAAATAGTTGAGTCTTTTGCCTTACTCATGCGGATATGCTACTTCAGATAACACGACAAGGGCAAGGTTGTTAATTCATGGGGGTGAAATCTTTACAGGGGAAATTTCCCCACTTCTCTCAGTTATTGCTAATATAAAGTTATTTCAGTGAAATGGCATGATAGAGAACATTGGGAATGCCTCTGTTTAGAGATTGACTTCCGTCACAGAAGGTAATTGCTCAGGATATTACTTATTAATACTTTAAAATGATTTAGAGAGAAACAGTTTATATAAGCCTGAGAAAATGGTGAACAAAATATGGTGGGAAGTCTCTGGAGAGTCGAAAAAACTTAGGTACCAGGAAGAAACACCATCTACTTTTCATGTTGCATAGAATCTGCCATGGGAAGATTAAATATGTACAGCAAGGTTAGGAGGAAAATATAAATTCCTAGTAAGGTCAAGAAATAAAAAATGTGTTAAATGACTATTTTATGAATATTCTCCATAATTTATCTCATTTTATCTCCATAAAAGCCTTATGCCATTGAGGAAACTGAAACTCACACAGGTTAAGTAAAGAATTCAAGGCGATATATGTGGGAACCAAGATTCAAATCCAGATGTGTCGAAATCAAAGACCTTGCATTTTCCACAACTCTAAGATGTCTTTGTGTACAAAGTGCAAACAGTGGGGGGGAAAAAAAAGCGCAAGACTTCCTTAAGATGATTTACTAGGAATTTTCATGCCCTAAAGCTGGTAAATTACAAAACCTTACTAAAAGACTTCTTTTTTTAGTGGAAAAGAATGAGTTTATTCCCCCTGCATCTTAATTTACAAAAGGTATGGATTATGTCTTAATTATATCTTAATACACAAAAAATGCATGATTTGAATTTTATCTTGTCACGTGTTTAATATATTTACTAATAAAAATATTCATATAAAATTGTCTTAATCAAAATGGATTTCATACACTCACCTAATCCCCCCTTTTTTAATCATAGATCTTTTGAGAAAATTGTCAAACCACTGCCTAATAATTTGTGATAAAATAGCCAAGGACTACGGGACAGCTTCAATGACTTATGAACAGCATAAAACAACATGTCAGCTGTGGAATAAACAAGAAGTATTGGATTAACTTGAGGAGATGAGCAAGATACTTTTAAATATATATGTTCCAAGTTTATAATAACTTCTTTAATACACACACAAGTATGCACAGACACAGCACTCTTGCTATCTCTCAGATTAAGTAACTCTCTTACAGGACCCACACCTTATTTTTAGGTAATGCTCCTTACAGAAAATTTCCTTCTCATTAAAAACAAAAAAACACAAAACAATACCAAAAAATCCAATGAGGCATAATTAAATGAAAATACAGATTTAGTTCCCCCACATCCTCAAAGTTAGCTTGCTTTCTTAGTACAGGAACAGTAGCAAGCTTGACAAAAACGGTATACACTGAAGAGGTATTTTTTGCTAAACCAAACCAATTAAAACAATTTTAAAATTTCTTATTAATGATTGTAAATAATCTAGTTTTGCTGTAAAATAAAGTAGGTCTTTTTCATTTTGTTCTTAAAAGACTCCTTGTAGAAGTACTTGATAAAGCCACTGAGAGGTACATTTCAAATTACAAGAGGTTTTAGCACTGCTCACAACTGATAAGCCACTGGATATTTTTGCAGTTTCAACTCAGGAGAATTTGAAACCATTCTATTGAGAACCTATTATAAAACAAACAAAAAATATTAACAATGACAAAATCACTGACTCCTGGTTTAGAAGATGACTATCATCTTTTTCCAAGTACCCAAGTCTCTATGGAGTAAAGCTCAGGGGAGGACAATCAGTTTTAGACTCCAATCCATAGGATTCCAATATCTGCAGTACCAAAAAGAACTTATTTCACCTATAGGTAGACTCCATAGAATGGAAATTAATAAAATGCATCTTCAGTGCATGTGAAGTAAAAGGTATATATTCTATATGGAGTCATCATAAAATAAAATTTTAGTTTAAAAAAATTAAAGCATGATCACCTATGAATGGAAGTTTTCTGGGACTGCCTAATAGTTATGCTTAGCACTTACTGTGTTAATATCATGCATATATAAATATGAAACTACTAAAACTTTAATTTGATAGTCAAACAATGTGGTCCCACATTTATGTTTATTAAGAACTAACATAAACAAACAAAACCTGTACCAAAAAAAAAAATAGCCCAAATCGCTTATCACTTTGAAACACAAATCTTGAGATGCTTATCACCTAGCAACCCATCTTCCTCTACCACGGCCACTTCCTCTTCCTCTACCTCCTCCCCTTCCTCTTCCTACAACAGCTTCCTTTTTCTTGGATTTCATCTGAGGTTCAGCCTCACAAATAGTGTATCCAGAGGCAAGCTGTCTGTCAAATAAAATATCGAATATTTTTTCCTCAAATACTCAGTGTTTCCAGCTGTACAGGTTCTGTGTTCTTCAGGGTCATTTTCATAGCCTTAAGCCATGTATGCATGTGGACATCCATAGATGTAATGGACCAGTTTTCCATTCTTCAATTCAGTGGTTATAGGTTCATGACTCGGTTTCATAAAAAATATCAGGAGCCTCATCCCAGCAGCGCTGACCCCCTTTCGGTCAGATAGCACACAAAATCAAACAATGGAGGACTGACGGACTGGAAGTATGAATGGCCCTAAAGGACTTTAAATAAAGCTTGAAATACTGGAAGACAGTGTTGTAAGGATTTCAATTTTTGCTCAAAATAATATAGTTTACTCAAACCATCCAAAACTAATTAATTTGTTAAACTAGATCATAATATTAAAGTTTATATACAGAAAGAAAATGCCCAAGAAGAAGCAAGAAATCTTTGAGAAAAAGAGTAGTTAAAAATCTGTCGGACAGACGAGGTACAACAAAGGCAAGATAGCGGATATGCTGGCTCTTCATGAGGCTGGGGGCAAGGATCTTGCTTTGGATGAGGATGGGGATGGGAGCATCCATAAACTGAAAGAAAAAGTGAAGAAATGGAAGGATGGCAGTTTTGGCTCTAAAGAAGGGTCCCAAGCACAAATGCGTGAAGATTACAACAGCCTGGAACAGGATGGCGATGAGCCCAGACCACAACGCTGTCAAAGGCTGGATTCTCTTTGTCACTGGAGTCCATGAGGAATCCATGGAAGAAGACATGCATGACAAATTCTCAGAGTATGAAGAAATAAAAAACATACACCTAAACCTGGACAGGCATACAGGGTACTTGAAGGGGTATACTCTGGTTGAGTATGAAACATACAAGGAGGCCCACACTGCCATGAAAGGACTCAATGGCCAGGATTTGAAGGGACAGTCAATCAGCATCGACTGGTGTTTTATTTGGGGCCTACCCAAGGGCAAGAGGAGAGGTGGCTGAAGACCAGCAGGAGTCCAGACCTAAGATGTTGCTGACAGGTCCTCTGTTGTCCAAATGTTCTTTCCAGAGATTCCATTTAATCATGCAGCCTTGGAGAAATAGGGCTGGGGTGGAACTTGTATGTTTACATTTAATCCCTTATCTTACCTGTTAGTTATTTCTTTTGAGTTATGAATAAATGTCCCAATTTTGTTTTCTACATTTAAAAAAAAGGAATTTGTCCAACTAAGTTTTAAAGTATACTCTTTTTTGTTTTTGTTTGTTTCCACTTTTTTTTTTTTTTTTTTTTTAAAGATACTTCGATTACCTAAATGTTACAGAGAATATATAGGGGACTCCCATATGCCCTGCTCCCCGCACCTCCAACATTTTCCCACATTAGCAACATCTTTCATCAGTGTGGTACATTCATTGCAATTGATTTAACACGTTTTGGAGCATTGCCACTAAGCATGGATTATAGTTTACATTGTAGTTTACACTCTCTCCCATTCAACTCTGTAGGTTATGGCTGGGTGTATAATGGCCTGTATCTGTCATTGTAGTCATTCAGATGATTCCCAAGTCCCAAAAATGCCCACCTATTACACCTGTTTTTCCCTCTCCCTCACCCCAGAACATCCATGGGCCATTGCCTCTACAACAATGGTATTTCTTCCATTGCTAGAATCACAAGTAATCTATAGTAGACTAGTAAGTTTATTTTACTCCATAGTTCATTTCCCAATCCTGAGGACTCTGGGATGCTGATGCCCATTCCACTATTAATTGAGGGGGGGCTTCAATTCCATATATCTGATAGATGGGACTCTCTTCCTTGGTATGTTGTTTGTCCATCATCTCCTCCCCCTTAGTTGTCCTGGGTGAGTCCATTGAACTGGAGAGTAGGTGTTGCAACTCCGTTGAGATTCAGGACTCAGCTGGCACATGGAAAGCCCAAAGATTTAAATCTCTTGGATGTACATTTACTAACTCTAGTACTAATTATAGGTTTGCAAAGAAGGCCAGAAGAGTCATGCATACAGAAACCACTGCTGAGTCTAACTCAGTCACACTGGGGAGCATAAATACCAGATTAGGGCCCACTGGTAAGTGGCCAAAATCCTGAGCTGTCTGCCCTGACTATATTGTCTGGATGTCTCCTTATCCCTGAGGAGCTTCTTCATTATTTGGGGTCGTATCTCCTTCAGCTGTCAATGAGATCCTGTTGAGATGTGCATAAGTGCTACCTCTGGAATGGCCTTCCTACTCACTTTGAATTCTCTTAGCCATACAAACTCATTTGTCTTTAGCTTTTCCCCCTTTTGGTCAAGGTGTTTTTGTTTTGTTTTGTTTTGTTTTGTTTTGTTTCGTTTCGTTTGTTTGTTTTCCAGATGGATTGCTTGTTGGTACTTGGTAGCAATCACTTGGTGTCAGGGAGGCTTATCCCCAGGAGTCATGTCCCACACTGGGGGGAAGTTATTGCTTTTATTTGTTGAGTTTGGCTTAGAGAAAGGCCACATTTGAGCAGTAAGGAGGCTCCCCATAGGTAACTCTTAGGCACCCTACATCACTAGGCTAAGTTTCCATTCATGAGCAAAGGCTCATAAGCATAGTCATCAATATCAAGGATCCTTCAATGAACCATCCTTCTTCACAAGTCATTGTCCCTGTACTTGGGGCATTCTTGTTGGTCCATTAGAGAATGTGGCAGAGTTCCCCTGGATGAGAATTTGATATTTTTTATTATTGTGTGAATCTCCATCCATCATGACAATGCCCCATGAACATTTGAACACATTTATATGCCTTATATGTATGCCCTTATATGGCACCCCCCCCCCCGTGTATCCCACCTCATTGGCACCCTGCACCAATGATCCTCCCATCACAGTTGTAACCCTTCTGTGATCTAAAACTTCTTCAAAAATGAAGCCAATAAAATAGCCATATACAATTAATAAGAAAATGAAATAATAATGATAGTTTTATACCTAAGAAGTAAAATACAGAAAAAATTAATAAAAAGTAAAAATGGAATATTTTTAAAAATTGGAATATTAAAAAATAATGAAAAAACATTTGAAGGAAAAAAACCTTTTTTTTTACATTTGCCTTTCATCATTGTAAGACTGTTGTCCTGTATGTACAGTGACATTTTCTTCCATTTATTTCCCCAGTGTCTTACTTTTTTTTCATTTTTTCTTCAAAGAAATTTTAGGTCACAGTAGAGTCACATACAGAATACAGAAAAAAATAGACAAATGGGACCTCCTCAAAATTAAAAACTTTTGCACTTCAAAGGAGTTTGTCAAGAAAGTGAAAAGGCAGCCTACCCAATGAGAGAAATTATTTGGTAACCATATGTAGCCATTTGGCAGTTTGATGTAATTATGAATTCCAAAAATCTATATTAGATCATGCTTGTAAACTGATCTGTTCATCTGGGCATGATTAAGTTATAATTGTGGCTTTGATTGGGCCATGTCAGTAGGGTGTTGAGCCCCACCCCTTGGTGGGTGGGGGAATCAAATATAAAAGGCAAGGCAAAGGACAGAGGAAGCAGTTTTGATGTTGGAGAGAAGGCCCCGGGATAGAGAAAAGCCATTTGCCTGAGATTTCACAGCTGGCCTTGTGGAGAGAAGCAAAACCTAGAGAGCCTCATAGTCTACAGCTAACCTTGTAGAAGAAACAGAGGAGCTAAACCCAGAGAGAAACGCAGCCCTGGGAAGAGAGGAACCCAAGAAGCCTGAACCGTGACAAACGCCAGCAGCTGTCTTGCTCCAACACATGGCAATGGACTTTGGTGAGGGAAGAAATTTATGCTTTATGGCCTGGTAACTGTGGACTTCTATCCCAAATAAATACCTTTATAAAAACCAACCCATTTCTGGTATACTGCATTAGCACCCCTTTGGCTGACTAATACACCATATATCTGATAGGAGTCTCTTATCACTCATATATAAAGAAATCCTACACCTTGAAAATAAAAAGGCAAACAACCCATTTAAAAAATGAGCAAGTGATTTCAATAGACACTTCTCCAAAGTAGAAATACAGATGGATAAAAAGTACATGAAAATATGCTCAACATCACTAGCTATTAGGGAAATGCAAATCAAAACTACAATGAGATACCATCTTATACCCATTAGACTGGCGGCTATTAAAAAAACAGAGGACTACAAGTGTTGGAGAGGATGCGGAGGAACTGGAACCCTCATCCACTGCTGGTGGGAATATAGAATGGTGCAGCCATTGTGGAGGACAGTTTGGCAGTTCCTCAAAAAACTAATTAGAGGGGGGCGGATGTGGCTCAAATGGTTGGGTGTCCGTCTACCATATGGAGGGACCTGGGTTTGATTCCCGGGACCTCCCGGTAAAATAAAAAATATATATATAGAAGGCGCATGGGCTGCCAGGCTCTGTGTGCTGGTGAGCCACCAGGCCCTGGGAGCCATGCAGCAAGTTGACGCAACAAGAGAGAGACGCAGGGGAGAGACAAGATGAGATGCTCCAAATGCTCTGGAAGCCAGGAGCTGAGGTGGCGCAGGCAGCAGAACACCTCTCTCCTACATCAGAGGTCTCCAGGATCGAATCCTGGTGAAAACTGGAGGAGGAGGAGGATGAGAAGAGATGGCAGGAAACAGACACAGAGAATTGCCCAGCGAATGGACACAAAACAGCAAATGGGGAAGGGGGTTTTAAAATGGATAAAGTAAATAAATAAATCTTTAAAAAAAAAAAAAAAACTAACTAGAGATCTGCCATATGATCCAGCAATTCCACTGCTGGGGATATACCCAGAAAAATTGAAAGCAAGGACAAGAGCAGATATATGCACACCAATGTTCATAGTGGCATTATTCACTATTGCCAAAAGTTGGAATCAACCCAAATGCCCATCAACTGATGAATAGATAAGCAAAATGTGGTATATACATACAATGGAATATTACTCAGTGCAAGAAGCATACAGTGCTAACACACAGGATAACATGGATGAACCTTAAGGATCTTATGTTGAGTGAAGCAAGCCAGGCATTGAAGGACAAATATTATATGACTTCACTGATATAAATTAAGCAAACTGAGCAGACTCACAGAGCCTAGAGTCTGGAAGAGAGGTTTACAGGAAATAGAAAGGGAGAAGAAGGTTGTGAGCCAACGCCCATACGGGCAAAATCTATGACAGATGGAAGCATGTAGTTGTGCGGTAAGGGAACATGACAGAAGTATAGTGCTAATATTGGACTGGGTGGTAGAGATTTGATGGGGGCAGGGTGGGGAGCGTGGGGAGGATGGGTTGGATGGTCTGTGGAACTGGGACCACTGGGATGGGAGGGAGCAGGCGAACACTGGGCATTTGTGGGTACGTGATTGAAATTACAATGTTGGGAATGCTCATTTGGCAATATGACAAGGAAAAGTTACTGGTTTAGGGTGTTGGACTGGGGCATTCTGGCCAGGGTGCACCTGGGACAGACTTCTAGGGAGCATGTGAGTGATCATTTTGGCATAGTTTGTTGCATCAGTGGATAGAGATCCACATAATGAGCAGGAAGGTGTTGGACTCCTATCCTAGGGAGGCTATGTTCTCAAATAGAGGACCGGGAGTCACTTGAGAGCATTGGCAGTGCCTAATAGGGGAGGACAGACTAGTGTGTGAAGCCCTCAGTGAAGATACAAGTAATTATCAATCTTATCCTTTGAGAAGTGAAGCTTGGTGGTCGCCATGGTCCTGAAGAGGAGGGGGGGGGGGAGGAATAAAATAGATGGAGCAGGGGGCATTTTGGGAGTGATGGAAGTGTTCTGCATGATCTTGCAAAGATGGATACAGGCCACATTAAATTTTATCAGATCTTATAAAATTATATGAACCAAAATGTAAACCACAATGTGAACCATTGATGTTGGTTAGTAGCTATGTTTCAGTACTTGTGCCTCAATTGTAACAAATGTACCATCCACATATAAAAGGTTATTGATGGAGGAAAGGGAAAAAGGGGGAGGATGTTGGGTATCAAGTATACTTTAAAGGACGATAATTAAAACAGTACAGCATTTATGAAAGAAAATTTTGAGTATAAAGAAAAAGAAATTAAATTAGACATACATAGTAACTCTAAGTATACAAAGGAATTTAATAATTTATACAAGGTGTATAAAAATACTAGCTTCTATCTCTGGAAAAATTATTCACTAAATAGTTTGAAAGCAAGTGATTAAATATTGTATGGTCTACCTGATATGAACTAAATATCATCATATGGAAACTTATGGAATTAAACTATAGAGTATAGGTTATTAGGAGACAGAATGCGGGTTGAGAAGAGGTTGCTGATGCCGAATATACGTAGAGTGTTTAATAAGGTTGATTGTAAATATATAGAAATAGATAGAGTTAATGGTAACACATTATAATAAGTATAACTAACACTGCTGATTTATAAAAGTGATTATGACTGAAAAGGGTAGTCTAGGGAGGTTAATGTTAATTGAAAGAAGCTAGAGGATAATCTAGAGACTGTAAAATATAGTGATTTCAGTGGCAGACGATGATTGTGGTTAATAATACAAATACAAGAATGTTCCTCTATTACAAGGTGTTAATAATATGAGATACATGGGAAAAAATACAACTTATGTGATTTGTAGACTATAGTTAAGAGTAATATTGTAATATCTTTGTAGCAAAGGCAAATTCTGACCCTTATCAATGCTAAGGGTCAAAAAAAAATTATGGGATTTTGTTTTATGAGATGTGAATATGATCAACCTTTTATTTTCCATTTTCTTTTTAACAAGGAGTCCTTGGTCATGTCATTTAACCAATCTGTGCTCATTTATTCACCTATCTGAACACTGGAGAGATTATTGAGTTTGTTTTTCAGATTAAATAAGATAAATGAGCCTGGACAGGAATTTTTTAAAGTAATGCTTCCATAAATTTGTTAAGCTGCCTTTTGTCTATTTTATTTTTTGAAGTTGAAACAAAGTTTAAAAATTTTTTAAAACATCTGCTTGTTCCAAATATGACAAATATGTAGAGTGAAAAAAGCAAGCAACAAGTGGAAGAAATATATTGACAACATGTGACAGGCAAAGGTTAATTTATTTCCTATAAATAACTATTACATATAAGAAAATGCCCATGTAAAAACAGACAAAGGAGTAGAAAAGAAAATTTGCTCACACACATACAAATTGCCAATATATATGAAAAATATTCAACATCATTGATAAGAAAATAAGTGAAAATTAAAATAATGAGGCAGTAGATTGGCAAAGATAAAAATAATGATAATACACGACATTGGCAAGAGAAGAAATAGGCTTTTTTCCTATACAACCAGTAGATACATAAATAAGTAAAATCTGCAGAACAAGCTGAAAACATGAATAAAAAAATATTCAAAATGCACTTGCCTTTTGACCTGGAGATTTCACTTCTTCGGATTGGTCATAAGGAAATAATTAAGGGCAGGTGGAAAGATTTAACTACAAAGATATAATAAAATGGTAACGTGCAACCTTCAAGGGAGTAAGGAATTTAAGAGGAGGCCATGCAATCTTGAGATCACCCCCCCTCCCCCGCCCCAGATGGGATAAAGGAGAGAGGGGATTTATGGGCTGATTGTATGTAAATAAGCCTAAAGATTTTTTTTTCAAGCACCACCTGGAAATGGCAGCTGGAGTGCATCTTCCCTAAGGCTGAAAAGAGGAAGTAGTGGGGGCAAGCGTCCACAAAGGTAGATATGAGAAAGTATTTCCTTACAAGATTTGTAAACATAGGTATTGGGTAAAGAGAAAGGCGGTATAATCACATTCCCTGGAGGACATTAGTGCAGAATTTATTTTTATCAAATTAACATGATATTTGATACAAGCCTATGAGGAGCAAGGTATGCTACCCGACGGTCATATTTAGTCTTCTATTTTTAATTAGTCCTTCAATGTTTGATCAGTCGATTTGTGCATTTTATGATATAGGTTCATGTTAGTAATTGTCACATCATCTCATGAAAATAATACTTAGAATTACTCTTTATTACCCAAATGAAATAGATTTCTCAGTCAGAAGGGAAATACTGTCTTGACTCACCAGCTGCCAAGCATTATATTACTTAAAGAACTCCAGTAATATTTGAAATCTTTTGGGTAATCCTGGCTCTTCCCAGAAAATTCAGAGTCCGAAACCAATTTATCAATCCTCTGAAAGACTAAAGATATTCCAACTCCCCTTTCAGTTACAGTGGAGTAAGCCTTCTAGTTTGCATACCCCATCCAGGTTTATTACTGTTGTTCTTGTTATAGTATTGTTTACTGAGGACAAAAGACTAAGATTATAATAAATTCCAGACACAATTCTATAAGAATAGAACAGCATTGAACACAACCATAGCCAAGTTATGTTCTAAAAGGAAAATTTCACAAATATGGGGGGAAAAAAAGATTTTACATACTCGAGTAAAAAAGCTGGATATGAAAACTGTGTTACAGGAATATATTAACAATAAGCCAGTTCTAATCCTTTTGCAAGGTGGTACAGATACACTTACCAAAGGAAAAAAAAAAAAAGAGCCTAAGGAGAAAAGAATATAAATTGCTTATATGGAAGTAGAAAGAATATTACCATATTATTTACATCTTAAAGAATCATTTTTTTCATTTTTAATAAACTGCAAATATTCTCACTTAGACAAAACCTGGCATTCTTTTTCCAGTTGCATCATAGCGATATGGCACAAAATGAGTAATTCTGTAATGACTACCTAGCGATTATTTCTATCTTTAGATTTTTCTAAGCAGGAAAGAAAAAAACTAAAATGAGCACTATTTGAAGGAATAGTCACAGAACATAGCCCTTCTGAAAAGAAGACTGCATTAAGTTAATTCACTTAATTTCTTTTAAAGCAATCTGTAGTTTTTCCTATTTTCCTTCTTTAAATCCTAATCTTTAGATCCCATCTATCTTTTTAAAATTCACTTTTCCTTTTTATTCCTTAGCTACAACCTAGTTCATCTAGCTCATAAATCCATGTACCTGGTGTATTTAGATATTGTCTGTCTGCAAGTCAAACCCATCTCTTGGTTTCAGGGAAATTCACCTGAACTCCAACCTGACAATATTCCTTGGATTCACTTACTTCTTCTTCTGGATAGATAGCCTAATTCTATATATTTATGCTTGTTATTTTCAAAATATCATCTAATTCTGGCTCCCAGAGGGATGAAGGATTCATTCTTGGGCATGAATGTTTCATTATCCAAATGTACATCATGTGCACACACAGAGAGAAAGAGAGCTTTTATCACTTGTGGACCTCTAAGGTAGACGTCAGGATACTGCATCAAATAATGGAGGGTTCTTCTAACTTTCAAACTTGGAGCCATGGCCCCAAACATTCCTTTTTCTGAATGAGCGCTCCACTTTACAGGGTGTATCTCCTAACTAGAACCATAAGTGATCCTTCAATAGTCCATCCCAAAATTCTTCAAGTAAGCTGCTGTGGAGTGATGGACTACATAAGAATATCAAAAATCTTATGAGTAGAAGGACATTGTCGGACTTCACTCACTAAAAGCTAATTGCTTGGCCAGAGAAAATGTTGCACAGAAAATTTTGATCAATTGTGCCTTCAGAATAACAGAAAGGAAAAGCAAATACATATCCTGAGTGCTTTTTTTCCCAGTGAGCCCCAATACGTGATGAAAGGCATTCAAAGTAATCAACCTACCACAAGTTCTGCCCAGCCCTAGTTCCTTATTGTGGGCCCAGAGTGAGCTAATTCTACTGGAAACGTGAGACCTCAGCAACAGTGATAGCAAAATAGATCTTAAAGTCGAGAAGTCCCAGTTCATTGGTTTATTAATTTCCTGTGACTGCCATACAATTTATTACAAACTTGGTGGGCTTAAAACAACAGAAATTTATTTTTTCACAGTTCTGGAGACCAGAAGGTGGAAATTAAAGTGTCAATATGCCACACTCTAGGAGATAATTCTTTCTTAGTTCTTGTTTCTGGTGACTCCAAGAAGTCCTTGGCTTGTGTCTGTATGACTCCAATTTCTTCCTCTGTCTTCACATGGTCTTCTCCTCTGTGTCTGTGTCTTCTCCTTTTCTGTCTTTTATAAGACACTTGCCATTAGATTTAGGGCCCACTGGATAATCCAGGATGATCTCATCTTGAGATCTTTAACTTAATTGTATCTGCAACGGACTTTTCTCCAAATAAAGTCATATTTGCAGGTTCTAGGAATTAGGAGGTGGACATATCTTTTTGGGGGGGTGGGGGGAGGGCACCGTCAAATTCACTACAATAACTTTCATCATTGTCACCATAGCCACATCATTGATGAGACCACTGGGCAAGCCCTGAGAAGAATGAGAGAGAAGGTTGACTGATACCAGAGAGTGGATCATCTTATCTATCCTGATTATTAGGAACCTTTTGATAAGCATTTAAATGATACATTTATATTTTCCCTCTCTGAGTCCATTCCAAGAGGCTTATCCACACACTGCTACCAAAACAGTCTTGTTAGTTCCAAATCAACAAGACCACATGCTCAAATCATTAACCACCACTGATTGATTTGTGTTATTGCTTAACTCAATCCATGACTTCTTCCAGGAAAATTAGATAAGATATACTTCATTTCAGAACAAACAGTAAGTTGAGTGGTATGGTAAGGCAGCATAAGTCCACCTAACACTGGTACCAAGAAATCAGAAGAAGCTTCTGTAAAGCACACTTTATTTACTTTTCTTTTTTGGTTTCTCAAGATGCTATTTATGGGAACCTCTCCATGGAGCCATTCCTGTGGTATTGAAAGAGAGCGGCAGTGCAGTAGGAATACACATATGGGGATGGTATGCATACCCATTGTGCAATTGAATTTGTGCTTTCAAGATTGGCTTAGGCCCATTCCTGTATATATCACTTCCACTTGATCATGGAGTACTGCTGTGTAGGACTCACTTTGTGATTTAGTACATGAGCTAATGATCAGTTTATACTGGACACCTAAGGTCACAACGTCAGGCAGTTAGTCTCTTCCAAAGTCTGGTAGCAATCCAAGAGTTGTTTCTCAAAAGAGGAATAATACTTTCTGAAGAGATCATGGATTTTACTGCAAAAATAATACCAGAGGTCTTGACTGTGAATTTACTATTGGGACTCCATAAAGCATCCCAATCTGCCACAAACTGACCTTCATTGGATCTGCTGGATCATATGGGCTGCCTGGTAGAGCTGATTGCACCACAGCTAGACTGATTGCCAAAGGCTGTATTGATTTGAATCAGGAGGAAACATCTGTAACAGCAGCTGCACTTGGAAGAATCACCTAATTATGCTTATGATAATCTACTCTAATTCTCCAAGACCCATCTGCCTTCCCCATCAGCCTAATTGGAGAGGTAAATGGAGCTGTGATAGAAATGACCACTCCCAATCTTTCTAGATATTGATGGTAGCACTAATCTCTTGGATTTCCCAGAGTTGTGTTATTACTCTTGGCATACTCTTTTAGTAGAGGAGGTGATATCCAAGGTCCTTGCCTTCATAATATCTCTTAATCATGAGTCATGAAGTCAGCACAAGCATTCTGCCAGATGTCTAGGATATCTTTTCCCAGTATATACTCAGGGAGCATGGCGGGGGTGGGGGTGGGGTGGGGAAGGTGATGTTTCTTCTGGTACTACTGTGCCTATTGTGAGATGGACTTTGGTTAACACTACATTTATCACCTGACCACTACCCATTGCTTCTCTGACCATTAGACCACCGCGCCATTCTTTATCAAGATGGGTTATTTTGGGACCATTTCCCCAAAACAGCCAAAATATCTGTTTATATTCCTTTCCTCAGAATATGTTTACCTCAGAAAATGACCACAGGTATATGAAAATAGGGATGATGACTTTGTCTCCCTTTTGGTGAGCTCTATTCCCAGACATGGAGGTTTTATGAAAATTTATGAGGAACTTTTTAAGCGTCCCACAAATTTCAGACCTATATACTTAATAACCAAAAAACCAATGTGAAGGACCTAAATGTCTCTATTAGGGAAACTACCACCACTTATCCTCTAGATGTTAAGTGCCTCACTTGGCTTACACATCTCCTCTACTATGAGATCTTCCCATATTCACTGGAATCGGGCAGACAATTTCAATATTATTGTCTACAAACAAAATCCCCAATATACAAAAAAAGCCACAATAGCACTTTTTTAAAATGTCAGTTTTTTCCCTCACTGAATTATTTCACTTGGACTTAGAAAGGAAAGGATTTTCTGTGCCATGATAGGAAGAAGGTAAGATTCATATAGTAAATCAGTCTTTTGATTTCTTTCTGTATATTTTGGAAAGTCATTTATAGCATCTTAACTTCCTTTAGTATGACCACCATTCAATCTAGCTTCCTGTCAGCCAATCTAGGTATGAATCAAAACTACCCTGATTTTCAATGATTCCCAATAAATGTACCAATATAAAAAAAAATCAGACTACTGTAATCTAAAATTAACTCTTTTTTTTTTTTAATTTTTTAAATTTATTATTATTTTTTTTTTATTTTACCGGGAGGTCCCGGGTATTGAACCCAGGTCCCTCCATATGGCAGACAGACGCCCAACCATTTGAGCCACATCCGCCCCCTAAAATTAACTCTTTTCACTCTTTCATTGAACATGTTCAGAACTTACTCTCACTTATTTCTCCTACATTTTTATTATATAAATTGGTAAATGTATTTAATTATTGTGTTATAATAAACCTATTTACTGGGGTTCACATCATAATTGTTCAGAAATTCTACACTAGTTATAGATTCGAGATGAAGATGGGGGAAAGAGGGTTAAGACATGATGATAAATGCTCAAGAAAGGGAGAGACGGTCCCTTAAGACAAAAGAAAATGGGCTGTTCAAGCTACTTTGGTTGCGTCAACCAACAAAGGAAGCTAATAGAATCTGGTGTTTGTAGATATATCCCCAACTGAATGTCCAGGGTCCCCTACTCTATATTTAAATACTTTAACATTCACTGAAGAATCCTGGAGAAGGGATATAGTTAAATAAGATGGTAACTAGGTAGCTCATGACCAACACTTTCATTTGTGTTTGGGTACCTCAGTTTTACAGCTGTAAGAATAAAAAATTTCTTTTAGCATCATCACAGAGTCTTCTGGGTTTATGTTATGACTTGAGTAGAGAATTTAGTATTTAACCTTGTCGTTCTATTTTTTAAGCCATATATTCTAATTGAAAGCAGACATTCCCACCTTCATTTGAATTCCTCCTTGGTGTTATACGATAGCAGCCAGTTGATCCCTGAAAGCCTTATCTTCAATGTACACATGATCCCTAATGATTACAGGAAAATTAACAACCTAACATATTTCCATCACTTACAATAACTGCATTTTCAGTACTTTTTGTCCCAATTGGACCAAGTTACAATCCTAGATTTTTCACTTGTCCCTGAGGTCAGGCATGTATAATCTTCTCCTGGAACCATGTTTCATACTAACCAAGGCTTTTGATTGCCATAAAGAAAGACTCAGGCTATAAAGCACACAAAAAAGAGTTAATGAGAATATATTGATCAGATACTCATGGAATCAATAGAAGGATTGAGGAACAGGATCAGAAAATGGTCAAGAGCCCATGGAGCATCATATGACTGAGCTTAGGCTCATATGACCAGACCGGATGTAATGGAACAGAGGGATATCTGCCTGCCCATCCTCAACACCATTCAGCTTTCTTAGAAAGGGGAGAGAGAATTCAACTCAGTGTTCCACAGTAAGTGAGGAGGAGGCTAGATACAAGCAAATATTCGTACCAGAGCTTTGGGTAGCATAGACTACCTGCAGCCTGACAAAGGTTTAAGAAAGCAGTGTTCCCAAATCCAATTCTGCAAGCTCTTCCATTGGAATGTGTATTTACAGAGGCCAAGGTCTTTATCTTACAATTTTTGGGTTTTCTTTTAATCTCTTTTTTTTTTTTTTTTTAAGATTTTATTTATTTATTTATTTATTTATTTATTTATTTATTTATTTATCCCCCCTTGCTGCTTGTGCTCGCTGTGTCTATTTGCTGTGCGTTTTTTTGTGTCTGCTTGTCTCTCCCTGTTGGGTCGTTCTGTTGCATCAGCTCACCGTGCTGCGCGAGCTGGCTTGCCTTCACCAGGAGACCCCCGGAATCGAACCCGGGGCCTCCCATATGGTAAACGGGAGCCCTCTAGATTGAGCCACATCCGCTTCCCATTCTTTTAATCTCTTAATTAATATGGCAGCAACTTAAATGTGAAAAAAAACTTTTCAATTAATGTATTCAATTTCCATGAGTTTTAAATGAGTTTGAGCAAGTTAAATAAACGGTCTGTCTCTGCTTTTACTCATAGCAAGCCTGAGTGAAAAACTGTGTATGTAGTATTAATTTTAAAGTAACTTTATGAGTTAGGAATGAAAACAATTTTTATTACAAATGTAAAGAACTTATTTTAAATATCTATTCTCCTTTATAATTAAAAATGTCCTTGTCTTTCGTAATCTTCATGAATTTGGTCATTCTTTTCTCTTTATGTCATGAAACTACTGGAAAGTCAATGTTTACAATGATTTGGGTCTGAGACCAGTGTTTGGTATTTTATACTGAATCTTATTTTATTTTCTGATGACTTTTTAAACCATTCAAAATAATATTATAGTAATAGTAAAATAATTTGCATATTTGTCAACAATACTGGGGAGCCTGTAGTGAAAATGTTTTTCAGAAGAGTTGGAATTGGGAATGCTAACTGAATCTTGATCATGCAGTCCTTCTATGAAGATACTTTCTTGGCATTTAAAATTGGCAATTGCTCCTCTGTTCTCTCCAAATTCCATGATGTTATGAAATGTCTCAGGCCATAAGTTCCTCCAGCCACCACTCACATAACTTTGATTAATGCTCCCTAGCTACAGCTACAACATGAGTGATATGCCTTTCACAGTACCAAAGAACCAACAAGAACCCTTAATTGCCTATCATTCATTAAATTCTACTTCTTGATCATTTCTTTGATGATATCTCAAGTCACTATAAAATTACATTTTTGAAAAACATCCACCAAAATGCTCTTACAGTATTTCCTTGCAAATCAATTACTTCAATTACTCACACAGCTTTTTTAAGCCACAATTGTCAAAAACTGTAGACCAGACCACAAAATACATGGCCAAAAGAGAGGCCCCAATGCAGTGAGCAATACTCATTGCAGAGTACACTCAACGTAAGAGTCCATGGCACAGTGCTCTCTGATGGTGAGAATTTGTAGCATGGTGTGTTAATGCACATTGGCAAACATGTTCAATGCTGCCTGCCATGTAGCCCTCACTCACTGAGCGCTCACAAGAGCATTCAGCAAGTACAGGGTTTGCCAGTGTACTGTAAGTCATGTGTGTGTGTGCACATATGTATGTGCACATTTTTAAGGAAGCTATATCAGAGACAAATGGCTTTATAACAAACAAATGCCATACAAAGAACCATGAAATAGTGTACACTTAAATTTCTGTGGCCTTATTAATATTTACATATATGCTTTTTGAAATGCTTGTAGGAGATGTAGAGACACTATGTTCTAAATCATGTATATAGCGACATGTTTATTTCTATATGTTATTTATATGTAGTTTAAAAATGGAGACTATATATAACCTCTCATTTGATAATTTTGCTATTTTATTACAACCCTTTTATCTTGTTTTTTCAGATAATTGTCAAGGAAATATAGCAGGCTTTTACCCAGTCTTCTTGAATTGCATGGGAAAATAAAATTTCTTGTCATACTTTGGCAAATGCTTATGCCAAAGTACTTTTTTATTTTGAGATTTTAAAAAAATGTATGTCTTTGTTTAGAAACTATCTATGTATATATTTTGGAAATTGAGTCCATAAATAGACAAAATGTAGAGATAATATTCTTCTGTTCATCCTCAAATTTTCTATTTTTACTAAAAAAAGAGCATATTTCAGAACAGTTTTCTTTGTATAATGATTCTTGATATTATTCTGTTGAACACTAGGTCTTTCCAAAAGTGTCTCTGATATTTTAAAGTTGAGTGATCTTAACTTACTGATTTGTTTTACCTTTTCAAAATTTAGTTTGCTTTTCTCCCATCATCTACTTTTTTTTTTTTTTCAAAATTAATGACTGTAAACTTGTACTTGCTTTTGCTCTTTAAACCAATTTCTGTTTTACTTGGTATGTGTGTCATTAAGATTAATTGCCATGCATATCTCAATATTTTTTTCTAAGCATTTCCTATCATTTTACAAATAGTGTCTTTTTTCAGTAACTTCATTACTCTTCCTAATCACAGGGTATATCTTCATTTTTTTTCCTATTTGAAACCCAGTATTATTACTTAATCCTTCTCCAGCAATTAATTTACTATAGTTGAATTGTTGCTGTATTTCATCTGAGATATGGCAGCATGCCTCTGGTGGTCCAAGTTATCACTTACCAAAGTTTGCAATGTGGAACCTTGGAGTTATTGAGTTAATTCAGTTTACAAGTGTTTTGAAGCTCTTACTACATGAAGTACACAGATATAGCACTCTAGAGAGGATACAAGAGAATGAGTCTCTACCATATAATAGATTTATAAATTCATTAGGAAAATTCCCTGAAGTAAAATCAATAATTCTTTAAAATGACAGCCAGCCCAAATGGCATAGTCATAGAATCATTCACAAGTTTTTACTGATGCCTACTCTGTGCTAGACACTGAGCCAATTTCTAGGAATATAGAAAAAAAAAAAAAAAAAAAAAAAAACAGTATACTTGGCCTCATGGCTTGAAGTGTATTCTGGAAGGCTGATAGTGAATAAGAAGTTACACCACAAAGGACAAGGATTGAGTGATTTTGGAGCAGTCAACGTGGAAGCCCAAAATAAAAACGGGGATAAGAAAAGGCTTCTGTAAATTAATAATGTTTAAGCTAAATGGACTAATAACTTATTAACTACTAACTTTGGACAGACAAAGGGAAAGGAGTAGAACCCAAGGACTGAGTGAGTATTAACCAAAGGAGCACTTAAACTGGTGTAGGAAAGGTCTTCCAGAAGAGATGAACCCTGAGATGCAATGAAATTCAATCCAAAAAAAATTTTAAACAAATAAATTAGCTACATTCTATTCTAAATACTCTGTGTGCTAGATAGAACATGGATCAGTGAAAATGACTGAGGAACATATTCCAACTGGAAGTGACTTAGCACAGAATGGAAGGCGAAACTACACGTGTGGGTTGGCTTGATCATAGGAGGGAAGCTGTACTGATGAGTAACATGCAATGAGTTTGCACAGAGATGAGGAGAGATGATAGATCTAAGAAAGAGTGTTCTAAAAGATAAATATAAAATGAATAAGAATAAGAGAAATCATAGGCTGGAAGGAGAATTCTTAAAACAATAAAGAATTATTTATTGCCTGGATGCAGTTAGTGTGGCAGATGCTGCTGGTGCCCTGCCTGTGTCCCCTTGGCATCCCTATCCCCGTTTCCACACATACCACCTGCTACCAACCACAAGTATCTGCAACTCTCCCCCCCTGAGGCTTTCTCTAGCCATAGGAACATGCTTAGCCTGTGCCCGCACAGGCCAGAAGTTTGGGGGAGTTAATACCCCAACCAGTGAAGGATGGAAATTAGTGTATTACTACCCTGGTTCCCTCGCCCCAGCAAAGGGGGACAACTCTGGGGCAAGTTCTACTCTGTCTTCTAGAGGCCCCCAGCAGGATAGAGCATGGTATTGGCTTTTTCTCCTTCTCTGTATTACTTCTCTACTTCCCAAGAACAATGGTTCTTGGGATCACCTCCAAATAAACTGTTTACATCCAATCCCTAGTCTCAGGCTCTGCTTCTGGGAGAAACCCAACTGAGCAGTTAGTCGTTGAAGAAATTAAGGAAGAATAAGGAGTACTTAGAGATGGTGGTAAAATGATATTCCCTTATTAGGCACCCAAACTACGAATTAGCTGCCTGATAGATAGCCAAGTCTATTTTCTCCTGGTAACGAAGACAAGTCACCTAAATTGCGCTCTGATTATCTACTAAGTTTTGAGTTGGGTCACCAATACTGACAGCGAGAAAGAGACATGATCTTGCATGTACAAAAATATAAATTTTATAGGCTTTACATAATTGTGTCCCAAGTACTAATCGTGGCCTGTTTTAGTTAACATCTCACAGTGAACGAGCATCCTTGGACTCAGGATGTCTCTGCAATAATAAGGACCTGAAAAACACCTAGTCAGAACACTCATTGTACAGGTAAGGTAACGGAGGCTTAGGGGGAAAAGGGACTTCAGCAAAGTCAAATGGTTGGTGAAGGGAGGCTTGGAAATAAGTTCTGGCTCCCTGTCTCTCTGCCATATGCACTCTTCCCATGGTTACCTGCCAGCAGCGGTTAAAAAAAAAAAGTTCCAAAATAATATGAGGGGAGCGGATGTGGCTCAAGCGGTTGAGCAACCGCTTCCCACATGAAAGGTCCTCGGTTCGGTTCCCAGTGCCTCCTAAAAAAAAAAAAACATCTCAGGGGAGCTGATGTGGCTCAGTGGTTGAGTACCAGCTGCCCACATACAAGGTTCCAGGTTCAATATCCAGCCCAGTACCTCAAAAAAAAAAAAAAACTGTTCTTCTACCATATTTGTGGTAATAGACTAAAACAAACCATTTTGAAAGCAGTTAACATTAGTACCCCCCAAAAAGAAGCAGGCTTTAGACACTAATATCATGATTCATAAAATTGTAAAACTTGTCCTCTTGCCACAGTTTCTTTTCTAGATTGAAAGACAGTAGAAGTTAATGTGTGAGAGAAGAAGATCAGTACCCTCTGGTAATGATAAGGTATCTATCTAAGTGAATTTTGTTATTTAATACAGACAAGACCGTCCAACTAATACAGTGAATAACTGCTAGTTATTTATCAAAACACCATTCAACAGAATTCAGAATGAAATAAAAAAGAGAAAGAAGGGGTAGAGCTGAACAAACCCAGGAAAAGGCAACAAAGTCACCCAGTGTTGCCCTGGAATTTGGTGGCTACAAATACAATTGTGTAGAGGAAACTGCTTGGGATCCACGAAATCAAATGTCTAAGAGGGGCATCCTTTTTATCAATCTATAGCTGAACTTAATTTCTGTATCAAGCTTGCACTCCCCCAGCTGACAAAAACGTAATCTCAGTCTAATCATGAACTTCCATGAGAGTTGCATCTAACATGCTGAAGGGTCTTATGACATGCTGGAGCTTCAGTGGCGGGGCAGGAGCTAGGTAGATTCTGATTAGTAGTCGATACATTCTCCTCCATTTGTCTCACACTGACCACCAGGTCACTTGAGCTCTGCTGACTGGCTGTACCACATTTGCCCCACTCTCGGCAGCATGGAGAATGGTCTGTTTCTTTTTGTGCCACACTGGAGATGTGGGGATTCTGAGGAGCTGGCGCAGCTCTACCTGTCTGGACACCATTGGGGATATTTTTGCTGCTGCTGCACCTTGTAAAAATTCACAGCTTTTGCCGCTTTCCCAAGCTCTATTCAGTGACAGTGGCAGCAGTTTCTAATATGTCTCAGCCCTGGGACTCAGGCCACAGAGTGCAGGCAGAGGGGTTTCCAGGGAACAACCAGCCCCTACTGCTCTCCACTTCCCAGTCCATGCACACTTAATCTAGACTCTATAATTGGGAAAACTAACCCTGACTGGATTACAGATTCTTCCAAATTGTGTTTTTTGTTTTTGTTTTTAAGGAGGTACCAGGGATTGAACCCAGGACCTTGTACATGGGAAGCAGGCGCTCAACTACTGAGCTACATCTATTCCCCTGTGCCTTGTGTTTTGACCTTAACTTTCGAAAATCTCCAAAGCCAATCTTTGTTCTTTGATTCCTCATGATTAGCTGCCTAAATGGAGACGGTGTCATGGAATGACAACTTTAACAAAAAGTGGAAGATTACTCACCAATTAATATGTTAAAATAAGTCACTTGGGTGACACCGACACACATTTTCTTTAATATTCTACCTTTTCATGTTTAACATAAGCCTTAAAGGGTGATAAGAATTGGGGCTGGCAGATGATGAAACACTAGGCTATTTCCAAAACAGCATGCAATATTTATAAAAAATCTTGGAAAGAGCACTACTCAAAATATTCCACTGATAAGAGAAAAACTTAATGCTGTCGAACCCTCATCACTAAGCCCATCACCATCATCGATGAGCTGAGGTTATGGCACTACCTTGCCCATTCACTGGTAGGCTCAATGACACAAGATCCCACCCCGGGTAATTTACCTATTGGTGTGAGTGTCCCTGCAGATTATTTGCTTATGACTGACTGTTCCAAGCTTTAATACCATCCCACCATGGTACTCAAATTTGGATCTTCACAACAAAGGTGAGAAGGGCAAGTCACAGTCTCTTGATTTGTAATGTGCAGGAACCAGACACATGCTGCAAGACAGTGGCAAAGCTGGGCCTGGAATCTGGTTCTCTTTACAGTGTTTAAGTCTTGGGGGGGGGGTGTTTTTCTTGCTTTTACCCACTGGGCCATGCTGATTCCAGTGTTAGCTGTAATCAGAGACACGAGCAAAATGCACCTGAAACTTAAAGCCATTCATTCTTAAATTCTACAAGAGAACTGGGTAACACTTCCGCAGATGATGGCATTAGATTGGAACTTAAAGAAATTTATTTGGATTTTATGGAACTACATTTCTCTCCTAAGTATGCAGCAACAGTTAGTGGACAGGGCTAGTTTTCCTTATGTAACAGTCTTATTTAGCAAGAAAGCATTTCTTAGATAATAATTTCTAGACTAGAGACACAATGTTAATTTAGGAGAAACCATGAAGACATTCAATATAATAGGAGGTACAAATAACTGTTTTGTGGTTATCCTTTTCAGGTAAAAATATAATTTGGTAAAACACCTTTCTAAAATTATATCCATTTTAGGTCTCATTACATCATGCAGTGAAAGCCCCAGTGAAGTTTTGATTAGTAGCCTGCTGCTAAATGATGCAGTGTAAATGGCTAAATACCATTTAATTGATAAGCAACTAAAAACTCAACTTAAGCAAATGAGCATAGTTCAAAAACAATGATGGAATATCTCATCATTAAGCCCAAAATTAGACTCTGGCAGATAAAATAAACCAAGTGAAGTTTTAAAATTTGTGCCCAAACACTCTCCCTTATCAACTAGGAGAGTCACTCTTTCTGGTTAATCAGTATTTATTGAGCACCTGCTTGGGATAAGTTGCCAGACTAAATGTTATGGGGCCTTAAAAGGGAAAATAAAAATTGTCCCTTCCCTAAGATAGTAGCATACTAAATATTTGTTAAAGAAAATGTGTTTTTGGGGGGACGGATGTGGCTCAAATGGTTGGGCGTCCGTCTCCCATATGGAGGGACCTGGGTTTGCTCCCCGGGACCTCCTGGTAAAAAAACAAAAAAATGTGTTTTAAAAAATCTGTTAAATTCCAGTCATTAGAGAGGGCATCATAATAAAAGCTAACACAGCCTATTCTTGCAGACTCCAATCTTTTTCCTGACATTCTCCTTCTCCTTGGCTGTCTTTGCATTCTGAGGACAATCACTGCCATTCTGTTCTCCTTTAGTGCTATGATACAATCACAGACATCTTATATTCTCTTTAATTACTCACAGCACCCCTGAGGCAAAACCTGAATATATAAACAGGGTTTTTTAACAGCTAAAGGAACAAAGTGGAAATTTCATGCTCAGGCACACACACACACACACATGTACATACAAAGTGGCACAAGATGTTGGGGCTTAGAACATATATTTATTCATATTCAGCTTGGGGAGTTGACTCCTTGCTTAGGTTCCAGTCTGATTCCATATGGAAGAGGCTACCTTTTAATTTTACCACCTTGGGAGCAGAGATTCAAGAAGACAATGGACAGAACAATTTAGATCAAGGGCTTTGAAATCAGATAAAAACAAGTTCAAATTCTAGATTTGCTATATATTATTTGTGTCGATTTAAACCAACTAAATATCTATAAACCTGTAGAAAATAACAATAATATCCTCCTATTTAGGTTGTATTCAGAATTTTAAAAACAGCAAGTTATTGGCACTCTGTAGAGCTTATAGTTAATTGCACAATAAAGGATAATTAGTGTTATCATCATTAAAATAATGATAATGTAAAAGCCATAAATAACATCAAGACACAAAGTGAATGGAGATCCCTCTCTGCTTACCTGGGCCCTGCTAGGACAATGTCCATTTCCTGCCTCAGGGCTTCCCTTTTCCTAATTGTTACAAGGAACATTCACTTCTCTCAGAAAAAAACTATGCCCAGACTTAACAATGGTCTTACTAGCAGACAAAGATAGAATAATTTACTTAATAAAATACACTAAACAATCCTACATGACATATACATATACTAAGGGGAGATAATTTAGTTACAAATGCATAACAAGTTAAACAATAATTAATACAAGATATTTGAAGGCATCACATGATTAACTGACAAATAAATTATGGAGTCCAGGCTTAAGAGAGATGGGGAGAGAGAGAGATGTTGATAATGCAATGCTTTTAAAAAGTCTCCATGGTCAAATAAGTTTCAGAAACCCTGATTTAAACAAAGCTTAAAAAGTGGAAGACTTCTTGTAACCTTTAATAAGCTAATGTGCACTTTGGAACTCAAATAGTGGATACATGGTTTGTAGTAAATCCCTGATTTAGGTATGCTGGACTTTTGCAAACACTCCTTTGGGTGTGCATTGTAAAGATGGCTCAGAACTGATATTCTCTCAACACATCTAGAGAAAATGCTGGTAACTTCAAAAAAGGATTTTTATTATAGAAGAGAGAGAGTTCTATGGGCTTTAACAGGCTGGCAAGCTTCAATGATAAAGGGATTTGATCTGTTTGAAGAAATGGATAGGATAGAATATTCAAGATAGGAAGTCAGAAGAAAGTAAACAAAGTAATATGTAATGACTTAAAGAAATTTTAAATATTCATTTATTTATATCCTTCTGTTTTTACTTACTCATCAAATTTTATATCCACAAGAGTTTGCAGTGGTTCTCAGGAGTATGCCTAGCCCTGACAACCACTTAGCTGCCACTTCAAAATAGTCCTTTACATCGTGTGAGGCATTTTTCATATGCAGGGTTCTCTGAATCTAATGTACATAAGAATGATGGGAAGAGGGTCTGATCAGTAATACTGCTTCTCAGACCTACACTCAGATTCCTGCACTTTTCGCAAGCACCAGATGACTCTGTAAAGGTAATGTGAGACTACACTTTAAAAATATTGCTTTAGATTGGTGTTATATAGAAAAGATATCTAACCACAGATAGCAATCTCTTAATACACTCTAAAAACACAGATATTTCTCAAGAGAGAGAGACAGACAGACAGATGATAGATTGGATGGATGGGTGGATGGGTGGGTGGATGGATGGGTGGGTGGGTGGATACATACAGAGAATAGATAGAGGACAGATAGGTGATAGAAAGAAACCAAGGGTTTTAAAGACAGAAGTTATGAATAGGGGTAATCTAGATCATGAAATTATAATTCTCTGCTGGAATTATCTGTCCCAGCAATAAGGTGACTCAAACTTCTAACTTATTCATTTCAAATTTCGAAATAAAGGAAGAAGTAAAAAAGGAAGGGAGGGAAGAAGAGAACAGGGCTAGTAGTAGTCATCAAATATTTCTGAACTTCATTGAGATGGTTTAAAAGGAAGAATTTTACCTTACACAATCATGGTTAATGATAGTAAGTCATTTGATGTAAAGCTGCTGAATCCAATGCCTGTAGAAAGTACTAGTTAAGCTTGCAAAGAACTTTAGTTATCCTTAGTAGCCCCTCTCCCTCATTTTCCAAATGAGGACATTGGAAACCAGACGTTGTGACAGGCTGAAGGTGGGAGAGACAGTTAGTGGGGGTGATGGGTCAGTCTTTTATTGTGATTGCTGTATCCTGGCCAAAAGGTGCACGGGATGCTGAATCTAAGAACAGTGGGGAAAGGGGATATGTCTGAAACTGAGCCAGGGTAGGCCTGCACCATTAGCAACAGCCCAAGCCACTATCAAATCCAAGGAGCAGGTGACGTCAGCTGAGTGGAGCCAGCAGCCCCTTGGAAGGGGTCCTCTGGAGGGCAGGGCCAAAAACAGGAATCATCCAGGGGTTGAGAAGTTTGGGTTAATATCTATAAGTCTCTGGAAAACAGCATTAGTAATGCCATTTTACAACGTGGTTTATTAACAGCTGAGGCAGAGGTTCTTAGCCTTTTTTGTTCCACGGACCCCTTCTCAGAATGTAGCAGCAGATAGTTTTTATGACACTCAACATTGGCACGTCTTTAAATTAAATTTTAAGATTATTCAAAATTATGTTTTACAACTTTCCCATAATTTCAAGACCTGATAACCTAACACGGTTCAACATCTCTTCAAATGGTCATTTTCGGCAGACATTTAGAAATTCGAGTTTTCGCATGGCGTCATAAAACCATCTCTGCCATCCTTATCAAACTTTCATCAGGCACTTATCCACTGCACTCAGAACAGCTACTTCAAAATAAAAAGCATACTAAGTCCACACTATACTGTGTATTATTTAATAAATAAATCACACCTGCACCAACATGTCCCCACAAAAAGTGTTTTTTTTTAATTTTCAATTCAAGCTCATAGACCCCCTGAAATCTTTCCATGGACTACTTAGGGGTCTGTGGACCTCTGGTTAAGAACCCCTGAGCTAGGGATAACAAAAAGGAAATTTACACACACACGGCACAAGATGGTGTCCCTTGCAGGGTCCTTGGGGGGAAGGGTGAGACTTCTTGGGTGAATCAGAACCACGGATGGCGATTCCAGCCAGTTCCCAGGCCCTAACAATCACCTGCCATCTGTGTTCTCAGCCACACCCATCTGGGCACCAATGACTGACTCAGACTAGCAGAATTCAAAGCTTTGCCCCCACCTACCTGTAAGTGGAAACTGTCCACAGCTGTCTTAAGTCAGTGAGCCTGGAGGTCATCAGAGCCCTCTGTGCCAGGAAGAATATTATATTTCAAGTTCCCTAACTAACCCTCGCTGCCATGGGCAGCCTGTCCAAATGGCCCCTGAGATCTGGTTCTCTTGCAGGTGTCTCCCCCATGATGGGGCAGCAAGAAACTAAATCTGAAAACCAGCCCCAGCTGGGGAGCTGGAATTTTCTCACCAGGTGGGGGAGGGTAGGGAGATGGAGTCTGGAGGAGAATTAATTCTCAAGGAGAAGGAGGTTGCAAGGGGCAAGCAGGGCAGTAAGGATCTAACCAAGCAGACTGCAGTTTAAGGCAGGGGCCCAATAATAACAAAGACCTGGAAAACAGATGCCCACGCTGCAAAAGGGATAATTGTAAGGGCACAGATGAAGACTGCAGCGAGGGCCTCCGTTCAATGAGCATGTGAGACCTGGATGATTTATCCAGACATGTCAGGCATCAGGCTCAGGGCTATGGAGATGAAGTTTCCATTAAACTTGTGGCCTACGGTGGGGTTAGATCAGGAATCAGAAGTGGCTGAATTCAAGGATGATGGTCCTGGGTACCCTTGAGAAGAACTGGAGAAGACTGGAACTGACTTTCATTTATGGTATTAAAACAGCAACACTTTTCATTAATTATTCTTTGAATGTTGAAATGTTTTCTCTACCACTTTTGGCTCGTCTGTTTTCTCGATGCTTTTGCAGCATGATGACTAATGTGCATAATGGTTGGAAGAAAAACATAAAACTGCTCAATGCTGGGTTCGTTTTTATGGCAGTCCTGATATTTTTTGAAGTTAGATGTAGAAAGACCATCAGTCACTGGTGTGTTAGACATAATGAGTGCCTGAGTGATGCCGCACAATAACTGAAGTGCCAAGTTTCTGTCCCCAGAAAAGGCTTAGAGCCTCTCTTCTGAGAAGCATATCCCCCACCCATTCCCTAAGGCTTCCATCAGCACCTCCTCTAGCAGTCTCCTTTGGGTCTAATCTTTTACTCTTCTATACTCCTTCAGCATCCCTCCCTCCTCAACAATTCAGGGCTCCTTTTTACACTCCTTTCACTTGATGCTGACTCTTGTCAACATCCCATTTGCTTATGACCTCACCAACCATCTCTGTGTATATGACTTCAGGATATCTCAGGAATAACTTGGCATTTCTGTCATCAAAATTTCCTACTAATGGAGAGGGTACAGATCAGTGGCTCGGCACCTGTACATGTACAAGGTCCCCGGTTCAATTCCTGGTTCCTCCTTAAAAAAAAATTCTTGCTGCCTAAGACTCAGCACAAAGAAAACAGACCCATTCCTTCTCCTGATCACATAACTCTGTTTGTAGAATCCGTCTTCCATGGAACCAATCCCACCCTGAATTTCTCAACATTCTCCTTCCACGTTCTTCCATCCAGGTTTCCCATTTGGGCTTGACTATCTTTTGCTTTGTGTTGTTATAATGACCTTTCTCTCTCCTACCCAGGCTGAACACCTCAGACTAGGTAGTAAATATGTAGGTAGTAAATATGTCATTACTGAGCCCAGGATAGAGTGTATTACAAAGTTTGGAACTGTGGAGTGACCTGATTGCCAAAGAAAGAACTTGAAATTACAGCATGAGGGCAGAACAGCCCCACCATCTCCACCTTACCCCCACCATGCCCTCACCCAGCCACCTCCCCTAAGTGATGCATTCAGGCCCCGTGATCTTCCAGGAAATGTCTCCTGGCTCCGTCTACCTAGTCAATGAATAACTGAAGAAACTCTAGATTCCTTTTGATTTTCATGTAAAAAAAAAAATTCTCCAAGGAACCTATAAAGCATTTCCCAATTAAGTACTGCTCAACAAAACAGCAGGGAATATTTTTTTTAAGTATTACTTATGTATTAAAAAAAAAAAAATACCTGTTCATCAGAACTTTCAGATTCCATATGTTTCAACCTAATTATTGTTGATGAAAAACAAAAGTAAGAAAGTTTGTTCTTCCCACATTTCATCTACTATGTTCATGTGCCTCCCTCTACCCACCCACCACCACCCAATCTAAACCCACCCTTGGTCCCAGCTATTTGGGAAAATTCCTGAGAAGCCTCATGATCCAGACTCATTCCCAGTGCATCAGGACCCAGCCTCCACTGTCCTTCAGCAAATGTTTATTGGGTTGAATGTGTGTGAGTGAGTGTGTGTGAGTGGGTGTGTGTGTGTGATGCTCCTGCTTTCAAGAAGTTCGTTGTGTAGAAGATATGCAGAAATTGGTATTTACTGAAGTGATACTTGCTATTCCCTATGCTGGGTTCTTTATATCCTTTACAGCACTTAATCTTTGTAGCTTTGCAATTAAGTAGGTATTATTATTTCCATATTAGAAGTAAAACAACCTAAAAGCAATTTTTAAAAACTGAGGCACATTAGCATTATACTGCAAGTTCTAGCCAAAGCAATTAGGCAAGAAAGAACTTTTAAAAAGGTATCCAGATTGGAAAGAAAGTATAACATTCCCTGTTTGCAGATGACATGATCCTATATAGAGTGAAAATCCTAAAAATTCCACAACAAAGTTACTAAAGCTAATAAATGAATTCAGCAAAGTAGAAAGGGTACAAGATCAACAGGCAAAAATCAGAAGTGTTTCTAGACACTAATAGTGAATAATCTGAAGAGAAAAGTTATTAAAATTCCACTTATGATAGTTACTAAAAGAATCAAATATCTAAAAATACATTTAACCAAGGATGGAAAGGATTAATACATGGAAAATGAGAAACATTGCTAAAAGAAATCAAATAAGAACCAAATAAATGGAAGGACATTCCATGTTAATGGATTGGAAGCCTAATATTATTAAGATGTCAATTCTACCCAAATCAATTTATAGATTCAATACTATCCCAATCAAAATTCCAACAACCTTATTTGCAGAAATAGAGAAGTTAATCACCAAATTCATATGGAAGGGTAAGGGGCCCTGAATCACCAAAAAGAAGAAAGAGGTTGGAGGACTCAGAGTTCCTGATTTTAAAATGTATTACAATGCTACAGTAATAAAAAAGAAAGAAAGCATGCACAGACATACAGAGCAATTGAATCAAATGGAAAGTTCAGAAATAAACCCTTACATCTATGGCCAATCGAGTTTTGACTAGGGTGCCATGTGCACTCATTGGGGAAAGCCAAATCATAAGCAGAAGGTTGACAGGTAAGCATATAAGAGAGGAAGAGAAGTTACCTTAATTGAGTGCATAATGGCATTCCTCTGAGGTCGCCGAAGGCATTGGGAACCACAATAGTGATAGATTTGCCAATGGGTCTGGAGATCTGATGGCTGTTGGTCTCCACTCTCTCTCCCTTATACAGTACTTGGATGAGCCACTGTGTATTGGCCTCTGGGATCCTCTCCACATAATACTGACAATATCTTTCTTTAGCAACGTTAATTCATTCAATTGGTTCTTAAGTCTGGTGGCCCTGAAAACCATTCTGTGTGCTTAAGATAACTTGACATGTATTCATTGATTCCATAAGTAAATTCGCAGAGTGTCATTGTATTCCATTTATTTACAAATTCTTGTGGAACACCTTCCTGCAGCCTCCACATACAGATATCCCTGGGCATTTCAGAATAAGTAGGAGAAACGTGCAACCAGACGTATATTTCAGAAGAGCAGAACCATGTAGGATGCTTACAGTACTTCATCTTCCTTCTTCACTTATGCACAAGGCTGGTATATGTTGATATGTGCCAGAAAACTGATGACAGCAAATATCCCCCAAATTGTCCATGCATCTCTGATACATGGACAGTTTTCAAAGAATTATCATTAGAGTGGAATGTTAGTATTTAATCCATGTCATCCTTGTGCACCATAAAATCTGTAACAAGGAAACTATTTTATATTATATTGTCTTTTTTGTTCAAAGCAATCTAAACTCATCTTCATCATCAAGAGCATTTGTGATATTTATTTTACTGCAGTGTAAAGAGCAAGATATCAATAATATTGTTTTCTCCGCTCTTTTTTTTGCACCTTCAATTCATTTTCTTTGAAAGTAGTTAAACGAATGTAGCTTACTGCCTCCAAAACATTATTTATACAATAAGATAATTTTCACAGAATGCAATAACTGTGGATGGAATTCAAACTACTGATGTCTATATTAAGATCATATTTTTCACCTAAAGTAGTGTCTTTTAAATTAATTGCAGAAAACCAGTTAATTCCTCAGAGCATTTAGATTTTATAACATAAGTAATTAACTCCTCTGACCCTCCCGCATCTTTTTAACTCTGAGAACTACCGCTGTTAGTGTTCGGTGTCAGATGGGCTTTCTCGTGTTTGCCTCACACAGACACAAATCTCAGCCACAGCACTGAGGCTTCTGAACGGAGCAGAGTATGCCTGCCGAGGCCCCCTCCCACGAGAGGACTGATGGAAACCCCACCCAGGTGATCTTCCCCATCTGCTCAGCGTTTCTGGGGAGGCACCACAGACGGGGGAGGAGATGGTGGAGAGGGAGGCGATTGCTTCCCTCACATTGGTCTGTGCTGTATTTTCCACCCACAAAGCCAGGAAGCTGCACAGTTTCTGGCAAGCGGCCACTTTCAGTTTTCTCTGAAGCAGATAGAGTGGTTCCCCTGTATTTTAAAAAGGCAAATGCTGCCTTATTAAACCTAATCATGGCTTAGAGAATGATAGGAAAGAACTGAGCCCACCCCTTTTTAGGCCTGAGAAATAAGGCTAGGCAGCATTCTAAATGCATCAACTTACCTTTCTCCAAAGACAGAAAAGTAGTTTACAAAATGGGCTCCTTTCAAGGGAAGCTACCCACCTCCAGTCTTTGAGTACAACAATGTGCTATTTCTATTTCATTCTGTAACTCCCAAGCAGAATTTGATTAAACTCTAGTACCAGGTGGACTCCTAACAGTGCATTGCAAAGTACACAGTTGTCATCCATTTAAAGCTGCATGCAGCCACTTAGAAGCAGGTCCCAAATTGCTGACCAATTCTTCTGATATCTATGACTGGTGATCTAGGGGTGATAGTGAAGTGTGGCACTTGGAGAAGGCAGGCCTGGGTGTGGTATTGAAGCAGGAAGCCTGGGGAACTGACATGGAAGAGGGCATGAGAAAGAGGCCTCTAGGAGTAAGAAAATAAAGTTCAGAGAGGCGAATGAATGCCAAAATCAGCACCTCTTCTTGGAAAAAGTGTCTCAGGAAAAGTTACTGAAAATTGCCTTTGCCATGCAACTTCTGTGGTAAATTTATATTTTCATTAATACCCTAGTATACAGTTGCTGTGACTTTTTAAATTCCAGTCAGTCTTACATTTTAATTTGATCTGTTCAAAATAAAGCTGTTGTCCCTCTTATTTCCAAGAGGTAATTTGTTAATTCATTTTTTTTTCTAAAAGATACATTGGTAAATACTCTTTGTGAATCACTTTGCTATATGCCATGGTGGATGCAAGACAAATAAAACAGGACAGCAGTAGGTACGTGTTAAGAACACACAACCAGGGATTAGAAAAAGCAAGGGTGTTTGGACAGTCATTTGTTGGTTTTAAGCCCTGAGTTCTTAATCTATTAAGTCGGAAAATATATTAGGAGATCTCTAAATTTGTTCAAAATGTTAGCATTCCTTCATAGGTCTTTCTTTATTCGTCCTTTCTAGTATGCTTTCTTCAGGGAACTCTTTTTTGTTTATGCAACACTTTCTCTTTCTGATCCTATAATACTTCCCTGGGTAATTTTATCTACTCCCATGGCTTTAATTTCCACATATATATAGACTTATGATTCCCAAATGTAAAGATGATAGATAGATGTAGATAGATTTATATCCTGATCTCCAAACCTGATGTCCAACTTAATGTTTCTACCTATATGTCCTAAATTCATCTCGAGCTTTCATGTCCAAAATTTTTTTAAAAAATTCTTCTGTGTCTATCTAGTTGATTACCAAAACCAAGAACTGGTAATATTCCTCAGTAGCTTCTCTTACTAATCCAGTGATAACCTGACCTGTCTATTCTTCCTCTTACATGCCTCCAATAAACCCTTCTGATCACCACCTGAGTGACCTTCCCAAATTACAATAGGAATTCATTACTTTTATAATTTTGAAACATTTAACCACAAGGTTTTTGCTGCTACCAACTTCTTAAATTCCATCACCCAGGTGTGCTTCTCAATCTGAAATACACATTCCCCAGAAGTATTGGCAAAGTGCCTGGGGAATTAAAAACCAAGGATAACATCTTGGAAATTCAGTTTTACTTGATGGCAAGCAATATTATTTTAGCATTTATACTAATAGGGAAATAACATGGTAAAATGAGAAATATTAAGGATGGTTTAAAATAAGTTTTTCACTTGTGATAACCTACATCAGGTTATGTCCCCATAACCCGTGCTGGTGGTGGTGGTGGTGGAAATTATTCTCTATTCTTTGGAGTACTTTGGACAGAGTATTTGAGAAGTACTGTTAATGCAGAATAAAATCAAGATTTCTACTTTTTAGAACAGTCTTTAAAATCCTTCTTCATCTGGTCCATTCCTATTATCTTGACAGCTTCCTCTTCCTCTCCTTCTCCCCCTCCCAATATTCCAATCATGGCAAATTACCTTCATCTCTGAATGTGCTGTGTTGTTTCATGTATAAAACCATGTGTTGGAAAAGTATATAGAATGTGGGGGAACAATGCATAAGCATAGAGGACTTAGTTGGAAGTAGAAAGAGTTGAGTTTGGAGAGGTGAGAAAGGATTGCTGGGAACAGCTTGTGAAGAACATTGTCTGCCACAGTAAGAAGGTTGGACTCTCCAGGCGATGGGTAGTCCCTGGATGTTTGAAGTAGGGGAATGACAGGATCATTGGTCTCTGAGGAAGACCAGTATAGAATCTCCAAACAATGGTCCAGGTGAAAGATGAAATCCTGGACCATCACTGGAAAGTCAGCCTATGTGACATTTTTTACTCTACCGGTTTGAGGTTAAAAACAAAAAATTTAACCACAACAGGAACTACGATGATGATTCATTTGGTAAACATCCTGTAGTAGATGTTTCAGATACACATATTAATGAAAGCTCGTTCAGTTTTACTAGTCCAAACCCCAACATATATAAATTCAAAGCAATGAGACATTTTGCCTATGAACTTCGGGCTTCTTTGGTATTGCACTTAACATTCTGTTCCCATTGCTTAGAATGCCCTTGTCACCCCAGACCCAATTCCAACTGTGGAGCCCTTCAACATATTTCAAAACCAGGTTAAAGATACCTTCTTAAAGAAATGTTCTGTCACTGCCACCCACTGCCACCTGCATCAAGAGGCCCAGAAGCTCTGTGTACACATGGCTCTGATAGCCTCACCTCGTGGTAATATGATTTTGCCTTTGCAAGTCAGTCTCTCCTTTTGACTGTGAGCTACTTGAGAGGAGGGCCAGGCCTTCTTTCCCTTTTAATCTCCAGCATCCTGCCCAAGGCCTGGCACATATTAGGCCATCAAGAGTTTATATTGGACGAGTATATTAAAGAATTAAAATTCACAAAGAAACCAGCCCAACTACTTTGTTACACCTCGTTTATATACATGTATAGCAAAGAAAACACAGGGACATATGTAAACTAATTTCAAAGTAAATGTCATCTTGCAAGATTAAGTGTACCTTCGATAAAATCTGTCTGTCAGCTGATATATATTTCCTACAAGTATTGTCATTAACAAACATTTTATATTTGAGGGAAAATTTAGTAATAATCATGCCTGTAAATGTACAATTTTATGTATGTTTTAAATTTAATTCTCTATTCAAATTCTGTGAAGTGGGCAGAATAGTTTTTTTTATATTCCTATTTTAGAGATTTGGTAGCTGAGAAAGTGGATGTGTGGATATCCAGATTTCACTGCAGATACTGTAATTAAGAAGCTCACATTCGTGCTGTTGAGGAATTTTGATTTAAGCAAAATGCCAAGCAATGATAATGAAGGGGATAAAGATTAGTTTACCTGACTTCTTTTCTCTACTTTCATGGATGTGTCTTTCCTGCTCCAAAGGAGAGAAATACTTCCTATAAAAGGGTAGTTTCCATTATTTATAAAAATCAAATATAATTAGAAATCAGTTATTAATAGATTAAGATCTTATCTCATTTTCCCATACCCCTTACATGTGTGTATATATGTATATATACATACATCTGTGAATGTGTATGTATATGTACATATGTGTATATACATATAACATATATTTATACATAGCGTGAGAAAGAAAGATCCACTACAACAGATGTATGTATTATCAAACATATTTTCTTTCCTCTTTAGTTTCTCTTATATCTTTTATAATTGAGGTTACTGAAATTTTAAATGACTTCAAGTCATAAATATAAGCTATAATAACTAAACTTTTAAATGGATACAGGGAGGGGCCACAGAAAATTGAATATAACAAATATAACACCTATTGAAAACTTGTTATGAAGAGTGACTGTGATCAACTCTTTACTTTTCAGGAAAAATTAAGTCACTTGCTTAGATTCACACAATTTTAGTAAGCTGCAGCATACAAATTTGAACTCAGATCTTTCTGATACTAAAACCTGAATCTTGCCCACTATCTTCTGCTTCTTCTCAGAGAGTCACCTGAATATGTTGTTCTGCCTCTTGGGATGCATTTTATCCACAAGTTTATTTACTGGGGCATTTATAGATATATAGTGGCTAGCACTTTTTAATATTTTAATACATCCTTATCATATGATGATGTGAAAATGCCCTAAGGGGACAAGCAGCCTCATTATAAAGGCCCTCAGGTCTTTACTTCTAAAAAGTGTATTCTAGATTTGGATTAAAATTAATTTTATGTTTTCAAATAGAATATTTTACCAGCTGAAACATCTCTGAATACATTTCCTAAGTTATTGAACATTATCATGCTTTTCCAAACTAGAATACATAGACAGAAACAAATGAATTGCATATAATTATCAATCTGCATGGGCAAATATGCTTCTAGGAGAAGTGGTAACAAAAGTACTTTGTTCCATTGCTTCCAAAACACTCATCCCAAAGCACTCACATATTCTAACTGTGGATATGTGACATATGCATCTACAAGGACAGTTGCCCACCACAGGAATGCTTTTTGGGGCATGCGGTAGAGAGAGCAGGCCATGACACTGGACTGTGGAATTGGAAGTGTCAGGGAGACCCTGAATAGGCTGTGGTGTCTTCTGCAAAAAGGTCTTGTCCAACTGTGGCTATAGCTATTCATGTAAAACCTGTGACTAGCAAAGAACTAGCTTCCTCAAAGTGTGAGCCTATGGTTTGTTTAGTTGTTTGTTTTGTTTCATGAAGGATCTCTTGTAAAGAAGCAAGGTTCACAGTGGGCCCAGCAGGAGCAGGGGAATCAGAGCTCCCTAATGCTAACCAAAGGAGCCCCATTACCTTTGACAGTGGCCTTGGTGAGACTATGTACACTGTCACTTGGAGCTCCTCCTGGAAAGAGGAAATGTGGTTCTATTCCGATTGGCATCTACCTATCTGAAATGGCACAAGTGATAATTTCTGATGTCACACAGAGGATACCTACCACTTAAAAAGAAGTTTAAAACACTGTAAAATGCTTTTGTTTATGTGGGTCCAATTTTCAGAGGCTAGAAAGCCTTAAACCTAGACAAGGCACTCTTGGAATGTAAAGTAAATTTCTCAAACGTATTTATCGAGGATCTTTTTAATTCAAAGAATTATTTAAGAAGGTGGGAGCTTGAATGAGGATGAAGACAAAAGGTGAACAAGACAGTTTCTCATCAAAGTCTAATTGGAGAAACAGGACAAACACGTGAAGGAATAAACTATCAAGGTCAAATTTATTTAAGAAATGGAGGCTTCTAAGCAGTTGAGTAATAGGGTCAGTAACAAAGAATAATGAGTCTTCTTGACCATCATTATCAATTTGGAGAAAGAAAAGCCATCCCAAAACATATTTCAATATCATAAATTAATCTCCTGTTCTAGGTCTCCAAACACTTTGGAAAGATAGAGTTTTCTTGTTACTATTGTTACTTTGATTTTGTTGCTTAATAATACACTTTCTAGCAAGTATACAAAGAAATTAACACTGACTCCTTCCTCCTTTCCAGACTTCTCCAGAAACTCTTCCTCTTGTTAGCAATGCTCTGAAGTAAGATAACTATTCACAAGGTAAGAAAAATTATTTTATGGCACTCGCAGATGTTGTAATACTGTAAATTCAACCAGTAAACACCATTTTGGGGGTTTTTATTCAATATTTCATATTGTTAATTCAGACAATAATATCAAATATCTTTTTAATTTCTTATTTTAATAATAAGTTGGAGGCTCTCTATCAATTTTTCTCCAGAGTATACAGATCTAATGTAATAATGAAAACCAGTAACAAAATCAGGTTTTTTAGATTGTAGATTATATATCATTCCTGGATTGAAAATTTTGGTTGAGACTATTTGTAAGCATGTGATATTAATTCTTGTTTCCAAGGTTCTATACTGTGTGATGTGTACCCTGAAGTTGGTATGCAGGACAGAGGCTCATAGGGGGAGCCATGCTGACTGCCAAGCATCTACATCCACTTGACGGTTTCTTATAATGTCAATTTTGACCTTCACAGGAGATATTTCTAAAGATAACATACATAGTAAAACTACACCTTGGGATAGACAAATCTGGGGAAACCTGAACTTGTATAAAAATATATCATAATGGAGAGAGCAAACTATTTGGTTGAGGAAAGTTTAGTTCTAGTCCAAGCTCTCAATCTCATTGGCAATGTGATTTTGGGAACATCACAAACTCTCTGGTCTCAGTGAACACATCTGCCCTATGTATCTCTGATAATGCTTTTGTTCATCAAATAAAATGGTGTGAAGTTAAAAGCAAAATAAGGGATTGTTACAAATTCTCAAGAGGGAACAGAGGATGTGACAAAAGATTGGAATACTTTTTCCTCCTTATTCTCTTAGCTTTTATTTGCTCAGCAAAATATTTATTAAGTGCCTGCTAAGTTCCATTTATAAGTGCCAGATATACACAGATAAAAATGACATAGGTCCTGACCTGAAGAAGCAATGAAGTGACGTGATCTGAATTAGGCATTATAAGGATCACTCTGGCTGCTGTGTTGAGAATGTGCTACAGGGTGGTAAAGGTAGCAGCAGAGATCCCTGGTTTATAGGCTATGGTATCAATTTAGGTGAGAAATGATTGTGGCCAAGGTGTTGTTGTAAGTGGTGAGATGTCAACTATGATGAGGACTGATGAATGAGTCTTGGATTTAGCATGGCAAAATGGATTGGTGTCCTTAATACAGAGACAAAGACCAATCAAAGCAAGGAGATGGAGATAGGGTCCTATAAAGAGACTGAATATGTGAGAAGTTTACTTATAAGATAATGAGAATTCCACAGGGCCTACTGGAGAGATTTGGGAGGAAGGTTAACTGGAGAAGGAAGAGTAAGAGGGTCAAAAGCTTGCTTTTTGTACAATGGAGAAAGGACTGAGAGGGATGAAAGCATGGGATGTCCATGAGGGTGGACAGACAGACAGAGGTGTGGTGCCTCAGCAGAGAATTCATCCCAAGTAGGTGAGGGAGAAAATCTTCTGTCTCCACAGTTGTTCAATTCCATACAAAGTCAACTGTTATCCATTTGGCTCAGGGATTAAGATATAAACATAGTGTAACTGAGTGCAGTGAAAGAGGCCTAGCTCTTGAATGGAATTTTCACCAGGTACCTGGGGAGGGGTTGGATTATATACAATTAAACTTATTATTTATTGAGTACCTACTCTGTGTCTGCCACATTTAATCCTCACAACAAAAACCCAAAAAGTGAATATGATCATAGCATTTAAAGATATTAAAAGTGAGGTTCTGAGAAATTAAATAACTGACCCATCTTCACAGTCCATAAGTGGTAAAACTAGACTTCAAATCCCACATTCTTCCCATTATACTTTGAAGGGTCTTGGAGGCATGTCTCCTTTTGGACAGTGAAGAGTAGGGATTAGCTTAAAACACAACATAAGTATCACTGGGAAGACAGGACTAAAATAGTCCCTGTAGGAGATGGAAATGAACTGGGGTCAGTTTAGGTTTTCAGTCTCTCAAACCAATCCTTGTAGCTTACTCAGGTTCAGCCAGTGGTTGTTAGTGTTTCACAAGCTGCTCCCAGGGACATATGAAAAACTGCAAAGTAACAGATACCTTCTAAATTTTAGAATCTAAAAGAAGGTTTATTTTAGATGGCTTTCCAAGTGTTAAAGTGAATAATTTTCCTTAATTGAGACTATCATCATAAGCTCTTAACTCTTCCAAATTTTCACCCTCTGAAGTCTGTCTGGAATGAAAAATGTTGTTGTATGCATCACCTTCCACCGGCACTTCCTTACTTTTACAAGCAGCTGTGCACACCATGGGGTTCAGGAAAACAGGGAAATATTGCCAACCACAGTTTGGTCCTGTGTACCTGAATATTCAAAGCCTGAATAATGAACCCAGGAATCAGAGGACTTTTTGTGGCCATTCCTCTAGAACATATTTTTCAGAATGTGTAGGGATATCAATTTATTACACATGATATACTCTTACCTTGATTCAAAGTTTTTTGTTCCTGACATATACTCTCCATGTAATTTCACACAGCGCTGTTATAACTTGGATGATGAGCTCCAAGAATCCGAGAATCCAGGGAACATTATTTTTGGTAAATACATAGTACCTCCCCAACTCACATTTCTAAAAGGGCTTATTTGTTTCCTTGTTTGTTTTTTGTTTTATAAGATGGTCTGCATTGTTTTAGCATGCAGATCCCTTGAACATAATGATCCACTGTATTTAACTTTGAATGGTCTCATCATCTGAGGGTTCTTAATATTTGATGATGGATATCAAATGGTATTACAATTATTCACTAAGCATGGAACATCAGTGTTTGATTTCTTTCACTTTGCATCTTTGCAAATTTAAAGAAGACCATGAAAATTGATTAAGCACTGGCATATAATCTCTACATTGGCAAAAAATAAACGAAAGGGTGGTGTGCCTTTGTTACCAAGTGTCTTCTGATTTTAAGTAATCTGTCCCACTATTAACATTTAAGTAAAATAAAACTGAAATAATATGCATCCTTAGTTTTAAATTCAGACAATGTAAGCACCATAGGATGAGTGAAAAGAGTAACAGATTGGAATCACAAGAAAATTCTCATTTAAACTCTGTTACTGATTTCTGGCCTTAGTCAGGGTAAATAGCATTTCTATTTCATAATCCTTATCCATTAAGTAATGCTAGTGGTCTAGTTCATCTCCAAATTTCCATGCTATTCTCAAATCTTAAGAACATGTAATAAATTATGGAATACAACACATAAATACATTTCAAGGATTAGAGAAATGTAACCCATTATTTTAGAATACCAGTCCAGCTCCTATTGGTTTGCTTTCCCAGATTATATTATTTTCATTCCAGTCCAATTTGTGATTCTTTTCCAGTAAAGTCTCGCATTGTTTCTGCTATATAATATGGGCTTCAAATATTTTTCAACATTCAGTACACAAAGTATGACAAAAAGATCTACAGCAAAATGTATAAGAGAAAGATAATATTCTGCAGACACGGATGGTTCTGAGTCTTATCCAAGTAGACAGGTAAAATAAACTTACGCAGAGAAAACTGACATTTAAAATTGGTGGAGATACAAGTATTTTTGCAGAAATAACATCTTATACTTCCACAGCAATCTGTCTCCTTTTCTTTCTTCCAAATACATGAAAAGGGCATTTTGAGTTACTGATTAACTTTAACATACTGATCTTTGGTTCTGTCTAAGGTCCATGAAAATTGACTAAATATCCTTCTACCAAAGAGAAAACTAAGAAATTGAACACCTTTTTTATAAGATTGAATTTTCTATTATCCTGATATATCAGCTCAGATCTCATTTATTTGGACTGTATTTTCATTTGTTCCTTTTTCCAAAGAAAGCAGGAACTTTTAAAGGAGTTGATTATTTACCTAAATATGATACTATCTGTTCATTATCAGAATACACTATTTCTTTTTCTACTGATATTTTCCGTTCTAGAACAAGAAGGCTGGTCTTGTGGGGAATTGATTCTATAACCACTGGGGTTCTTGCTTATTATTAGCCTTGGCTCTGGATGGAAATTACAGTGAAGAAAGTTTAAGCAGGAAGTCAGACTAAAAATGAAAAAGGAAAAAAAAAGAATTTAAAACAGGGAATCAAAGTGAATAAACCAAGTAAAAATGAGTCATATGTGACTTCATAATATTCAAGAGACAAAAACATGAGGGGGTGTAGATAATTAATCTACCATTTTTGTCTGATCACTCTATAAGAGGCACCATGGTTTAATTTGGGGTGATACAAAAATGAACAAGGCAGCCCTTTTCTCAGAGAGCTTGTGTGATAAACCTCAAACATATTAATTTAAGACATAATATGGTTTAGTGCTATGATAGAGGTACAAAACTCCGTAGGAGTACAGATTCCTTTTGTGGAGGACAAGGGGATGCTTTCTGGAGGTTGCTAATATTTGAACCATCCTTGAGATGCAGAGAGTTGTGACAGGTATGGAAAGATGGAAATGGCGTTCCAGGCAGGGGAACAAAACACAATTACAGGCAATAAATATTTAACCATGGGCCATCAAGTTACCATGAGACCTGAGTTGCCTATCATGAGCTGGGTATTGTCTGACCCACCAAACCATAAAGTTGGGCGTGCACAGCAGCACTCCATAATAAAGTGGAAGTGGTATATACGAGATAGGGTTCAAGCAGGTCCTGAAGGTACAAGTAAGTTACATGAGGAAGTAGCCCAAATGCCCATGGTCACCACCCCTGCCATGTTACCTTCTCTTTCCCAGTCCACAGTTTTGGCCTCTTGGGGAGTCCCTTACAAATCAGTTGACTGATGATGAGAAAACTCAGGCCTGGTTTACAGATGGTTGTGCACTATATGCAGGTACCACCTGAAAGTGGACAGCTGCGGCACTGTAGCCCTTTTCTGGGACATCCTTGAAGGATAGTGGTGAGGGCAAATCCTCCCAGTGGACAGAACTTTGAACAGTGCACCTTGTTGTTCATTTTGCTTGGAAGAAGAAATGGCCGGAGGTGCATTTGTACACTGATTCATGGGCTGTTGCCAATGGTTTGGCTGGATGGTCAGGGACTTGGAAGGAACATGATTGGAAAACTGGTGACAAGGAGGTTTGGGGAAGAGCTATGTAGATAGACATTTCTGAGTGGGCAAAAAACATGAACATATTTGTGTCCCAAGTGAATGCTCACCAGAAGGTGACTTCAGCAGAAGAAGAGTTTAATAATCAAGTGGATAACATGACCCACTCTGTGGCTAATGCTCAGCCTCTTTCCCCAGCCACTCCTGTCATTGCCCAATGGGCTCATGAACCAAGTGGCCATGGAGATAAGGATGGAGATTATGCATGGGCTCAGCAACATGGACTTCCCCTCACCTAGACTGACTTGGTCAGCCACTGCTGAATGCCCAATCTGCCAGCAGCAGAGACCTACACTCAGCCCCTGATATGGCACCATTTCTCAAGGTGACCAGCCTGCTACCTGGTAGCAGGTTGATTACATTGGGCCACTTCTACCATGGAAGGGGCAGCAATTTGTTTTAACTGGAAAAGACACATACTCTGGCTATGGGTTTGCATTTCCAGCACACAATGCATCTTCCAAAACTACCATCCGTGGACTTACCGAATGTCTTATCTACCACCATGGCATTCCACACAGCATTCCTTCTGATCAAGGAACCCATTTCAGAGCAAATGATGTGCAGGAGTGGGCACATGCCCGTGGAATTCACTGGTCTTACCATGTTCCCCATCACCCTGAAGCAGCTGGATTAATAGAATGGTGGAATGGCCTTTTGAAAACTCAATTATAGCGCTAACTAGGTGGCAACACCTTGCAGGGCTGGGGCAATGTTCTCCAGGAGCCGTGTATGCTCTGAATCAGTGTCCTCTCTAGGTGCTGTTTCTCCCATAACCAGGATTCATGGGTCCAGGAATCAAGGGGTGGAAATGGGAGTGGCACGCCTCACTATTACCCCTAGTGATCCACTAGGAAAATTTTTGCTTCCTGTCCCTGCAACCTTAAACTCTGCTGGTCTACAGGTTTTCATCCCAAAAGGAGGAGTGCTGCCACCAGGGAACACAACAATGATTCCATTGAACTGGAAGTTAGGACTGCCACCTGGCCACTTTGGGCTCCTCTTACCTGTGAATCAACAGGCAAAGAAGGGAATTACTGTACTGGCTGGGGTGGTTGATCCTGACTATCAAGGGGAAATGGAACTACATCTACATAATGGGGGTAAAGAAGAGTTTGCCTAGAATACAAGAGATCCTCTAGGGCGTCTCCTATACTGCCATGCCCTATAATTAAAGTCAATGGAAAATTGCAACAAACCAATCCAAGCAGGACTAACAATGGCCCAGAATCTTCGGGAATGAAAGTTTGGGTCACCCCACCAGGCAAAGAACCACGGCCATCTGAAGTGCTTGCTGAAGGTAATGGGAACATGGAATGGGTAGTGGAAGAAGGTAATGACAAATATGAACTTCGACCACATGACCAGTTACAGAAACAAGAACTGTAATAGTCATGAACCTTTCTTCCTTTTTCATTATGAGTATGATTGTATATGTACACAAAATGAATTTCTTGTTTTCTTCCCCAACCTTTTCCCCTATCATATGAAAAGTTGTATTAATTCCACGTCATAATATTTAAGGATGTCAAGTTTAAGAGTGAATATTACCCAAGGACTTGTACCCTATTCTGTGGAGAATTAATGCATTTCCGGTTGTACTCAGGAGAGTTGAACATTGTTAGGTGGAAATATATATGTATGCTTGTCTGTTATTGCTTGTACTTAGAGAGTAAGTATGGTTTAGGGTAATGTATATGGTTGCCAAGTTGACAAGAGGTGGACTGTGATGGTTAGGCTAATGTGTCATATCGGCCCAGTAATTGTGTCCAGGTGTTTGGTCCAGCAAGCACTGGGCTAATTGTAATAAAGAGCATTTATGGACTTCGATCACCAGTGAGTTAACTGCGTGGATGGCTGATTACATCTGCATCAATCAGGGAGATTGCATCATCAATGGGTGAGGCTTTTATCCAATAAGTTGAATGCCTTAAAAGGAGAGATGATTTCAGCATTCAGAGAGAATTTCCCAGCTCGTCTTTGGACAACCAACCTCTCCCAGAAACTCATCAAGGACCTTTCATCAGTCTTTCATTGGAGCCCCTGGCTTGCAGCCTGCCTGTGGAACCTGGACTTGTGCATCCCCCCAGTCGCATGAGAGACTCTTATAAAATCTCATATTATTGACAGATATATCCTGTTGATTCTGTTTCCTGAGAGAACCCTAACTAATACATCCCTTTTTTCTCTTCTAAGCCTGCCCGTCTCCTTTTCATCCTTCAATACCCATATCAAAATTCAGCTCCTTTCGCTAACACTGTCTGACAAAATTAGTTTCTCCCTATATCCATAGAACACATTGTTTCTACCTTTATTTTTGCAGTTACTCCCAGTTTATTGTACCTTTACCTATCTATATATCAGAGTTCTTCCAATAGACAACAAAATTCTCAAGGGTAAAGGCTGGATTTCATTTACCATTTTATCACCCTGTGCCTGACATTAGCTTGGCAAATGGCATGTGTTCAATAAATGTTGAATGAATGACTGATTATTACTGTTGGATGCTGTACTAATAAATGCTTACCCAATAGGAATAATAGCAATGTAGACCACTACTACACACAATACTTCATGGACAAGAATTAGGAAATAAATCTCATGGGGATATAGAGATTTCTCTGCAAGGAATGTTTTCAAAGGAAACATAACTACATCCTTATTAACAACAAAGCTTTGATAGCAAAAAAATAACTATAGTATTCTTAGGTAGTGTGAAATCAAGGCTCTGATTATAGAGGAGAAATGCAGGATACTCATTCTAGTCCTGGGTATCTTCTTTATAAAGGTAGTAATTGAAGCTTTGGAATAGGATGAAGATATCAAGATATCAGGTGTAGGGAGAGAAGAGTACATACATAATCCATGTTGACTCTCAAATTCTTCCTGAAGGTGGCACAGTCGAAACATTTCTGTTTCTGAGTATGGTTATAATATTATGTTTCAGCTTTTGCTTAATTCTGTTATGTCATTGATATTCTCTAATTTGTATGCAATCAAGGAGAAAGCCATTTAATAGTAAGAATGTTTTTATCTGCTTAAAAGCCCCAGTTTTCCTTGATATTCTGTTCAAATAAAATGTAAACTTGGAAGCAACATCAAAACGCTCCACCTTTCCTGTTTTATGCAATTCTCATTTCCCATTCACTTGAGCATGTAATAATGAAGATTCCAATTACCTGCCAATTCTTGAAATGGTTTTCCTGATATAGTTTAAACTGACATCTTTGCATGCTTGGTAAAATTACAACAATGTTCATCTTAAATTCAACATGTTCTTCACAATATTTGTTCATTGTACTAGTTATGAAGATTTGGTTATAAGATAGTTTGAGAGAAAAAAAGGTCAGAAACGCATAACTGCTAAGCTCATCCACACTCTAGTACAGCTTTTCATACTTCATGTTCCCAACAACCTAATGGAGATTTTTAAAAAGTAAATTCCAAGCAGAGATATGCTACAAAATGCTGTGGCTCTGTCTTAGTTTACCACGTTTCTATAACAAACACCACACAATGAGTTTGCTTAAACAATGAAAATGTATTGTCTCAGGGTTTCAGAGGAAGAAAGCTTGCTTCCTCCCTGGGTCAGCAGTGTTCCTGTGCTGTCTTGCCACAATCCTTGGGGTTCCTTGACTTGAATCCCTGCTTCATATCACATAGTTTTGTCCTCTCCTCTCTCTTCTGTTTCCTACTGATTACCTGCCTCTTTATAAAGCTCTTTATAGGAACCTTTCCTCCTTATTACCTCCATTATTTAGCATCAATTAATCACTTTGGTACGATAAGTTAGTTAGTTGATTGACTTCTTTTTTTTTTTTTTTTTTTTTAAAGATTTTATTTATTTATTCATTTATCCCCCCCTTGCTGCTTGTGCTCGCTGGGTCAGCTAACCACGCCGTGCAGGCGGGCTTGCCTTCACCAGGAGGCCCCGGGTTTGGTTCCCGGGGCC
>JAKSZT010054334.1:32132652-32150362 GCA_026826555.1 Tolypeutes matacus
ATTTATTTATTCATTTATCCCCCCCTTGCTGCTTGTGCTCGCTGGGTCAGCTAACCACGCCGTGCAGGCGGGCTTGCCTTCACCAGGAGGCCCCGGGAACCAAACCCGGGGCCTCCCATATGGTAAACGGGAGCCCTACTGATTGAGCCACAGCCGCTTCCCTGATTGACTTCTTAGTGTATTGATTCTTTAGAGATAACAGTTAGAAGAGCCTAGATTTTATTGATCTTACTAGCCCAGAGTTGAAAAAAACTGGAATCAGGGATTCAAATATCTAGAAAACATGTCTGTTTTGTTCCTTGTTATAACCCCAGCATATAGTCTAGGGCTTGCAATAGATTGTTTTCTGAATGAATAAATGATGAAATTTCAGTTCATGTTTTTTGCAGCTGCTCAACAGAAATAATGATTACATTGTCTAAAGCATCAAGTCTCTAGTGTATATATATGTATATATACACTAAATATATATATATACACTATATATATATATCTTCTGAATTATTGAGAGTTGCATGATATAGGGTGAGAGTATATGGGGAACATGATATCACATCTATAAGGAATTCCTTATCTTGGATGATAGGGAAGATTTTGCTTGTTAGGGGAAATACACAATAGCAGGAAGAGAGAGGAGGAGCAGCTAACATTTCAGTTCTTTATTACATAAAATCCTCTTTTAGTAAATAAATGGGTTTGCCAAAGAGACAATACATTATGCTTGCTGCCACTCCACAGATGGCAGATGTGGGAAAGGTAAAGTAGGAGAAATGTGCATTTGAAAATGAACTTAGGTGGGTGTGCATAATACAGAACTGGTGACTGCAGGTCAACCTCATGGGGCTATAGAAGACCTCAAAACAGTCATGCTTAGCTGGAGCCATGGCAGTAGCATCAGCAGCATAGAGGCAAAACTCCAAGGCTGAAAGGAAAGCACAGAAAACTGATAGAGAAGTTATGTTGGAATATATTGACATTTGATGCAGCTCAGTATTGTTTTTCCAGCACAGAAGTGCTGGGAATGATTGCTCTGAGCTTTTTTAGATCACAAGGAAGTCCATCTTCCATTTTTATTCCATTCAGTTCAGATATCTGAATCCCAGAGACAGTTCAGTGGCAAGATCTTTAGCCATTTACATAACAGTGTCCCTCACCAGTTTGACTTCATCATTAAAAAACCCTGCTGTTGCACTGGGAAAGATCTAGTCTGGAGATCCCCTCAGAATCTTAAGAAAATTAGTACAAAAGTTCTATTAAATAGGAATACAGAGTCCAGAACAGACTTGTGTACTTTTTGTAAAAGATAGTGGCTTTTCACACACAAAAATCATTAGAAGAAACATAGGAGAAAAGTTCATAAACTTGGATTTGGAAGTGCTTTCTTAGATATGGCACTAAAAGCATGAACAACAAAAGAAAAAATAGAGAAAATGGACTTCCTCAAAATTAAAAATTTCTCTATGTCAAAGGACATTATCAGGAACGTGTAATGACAACTGTACAATAGCAGAAAATAATTGCTAACCACAAATCTAATAAGGATTTAATATCAAGACTATATAAATAACTGCTACAATTAAACAACAAAAAGACAATCCAGTTAAAAGATGCGCAAAAGACTTGACAGACATTTCTCTAAAGAAGATACATGCATGTCCAATAAGCACATTAAAAAGATAATCATTATCATTGGTCACCAGGGAAATGCAAATCAAAACCACAATAAGATACCACCTCATAGCCACTAGGCGGCTACTATTAAAAAAAAAAAAAAAGGAGGGTGTTGCTGGGCCTGAGCAAAGGGAATAAATATAGCACCCAAGGCGAGCGCCAGGTTCCAGTTCTTCAAACCAACAATGGTCCCAGCCTAACAGGATTGACTGCTATAGCAGCCCACCTAGTCAAGCAAGTCAACAAAGAATAGTTGCTTGGGAGTACCGCAGAAAAAAAAGTTATGGTGCAACAGTGGTTGGAATACAGGGTAACTCAAGTTGACAGCCACTCCAATAAAGATGATATCCACATGCTGTTAAAGGATCTTAATTCATATCTTGAAGATAAAGTCTACCTTACAGGTTATAACTCTGCCTTAGCAGATATCCTACTGTACTATGGGCTTCATCGCTTTATAGTTGACCTGACAGTTCAAGAAAAGGAGAAATATCTTAATGTGTCTCACTGATTTTGTCACATTCAGCATTACTCAGGCATCAGGCAACATCTGTCTAGTGTTGTCTTCATCAAGAAGAGACTATATACCAATTCCTATTAGAAGCTATCCATGCCATACAGAAGATTGATTAAAAACGTTTTAAATGGAAAATGTATTCTAGACCACAAGATTAATGTGAATTGATGAGCAGCATTCTTTATTTGTTAAAGTACAGGCTATCATTTTTAAAGTGTAAACTTGTGTCTTGAATGTTTTCTTTGTTCTTTAGTTGAAATTTTGCAAATTTTAATGTAAAATTTCAAATGTCAAAGAGATTTGAGTTGAAATCAAGTTGTAAATTACCTTGTTTTATAGATTAAATTTATTTTAATAAAACTTGTAAATCACTGGCTAAATCTTAAAAAAAAAGAAAAAGAAAAAAAAAGGAAGAAAGTTAGTGTTGGCGAGGATGCAGAGAAATAGGAACATTTAAATATTTTTGATGGAGATGTAAAATGGTGCAGTCACTGTGGAAATCAGTTTGGTAGTTCCTCAGAAAATTGAACATAGAATTACCACATGACCTGTCAATCTCATTTCTAGGTATATACCCAAATATATTAAAGCAGGGATTCATACAGATACTTGTACATCGATATTCATTGCAGCATTATTCATATTTGCCAAAAGGTAGAAACATCACAAGTGTCCATCAATAGATGAATGAATAAACAAAATGTGGCATATACACACAATGGAATATTTTTCAGCTATAGGAAAGAATGAAGTTCTGATACATGCTTACAACATGCATGAACCTTGAAAATATCACATTGAGTAAAATAAGCCAGACACACATGCAAAACATATTGCATGATCTTACTTAAGTGAATTCTAGATGAGCAAATTTATAGAGACAGAAAGTAGATTACAGGTTACCAAGGGTTAGAGGGCCAGTAATAGGGGGAGTTACTGTTCAATGGGTGCAAAGTATCTATTTGAAGTGATTTCAAGTAATAGATTATTGGTAATGGTAGTACAATACTGTGAATGTAATTAATACTACTGAGTTGTATACTCAAAGGTGGTTAAAATGGGAATTTTTGAGCTTTATATATGCTACTGTTTTAGTTTGCTAAGCTGCTGAAAGCAGATACCATGAAATGTGTTGGCTTAAACAGCAAGCGTTTATTGGCTTACAAGTTTACAGTTTTAAGGCTGTGAAAATGACCAAATAAGTTATCACCAAAATGATGCTTTCTTCTTGAAGACTGGCTGCTGGCGATCCTGGAGTCCTCTGTTACATGGCAAAGCACATCACAGCATCTGCTGGTCTCTCCCTTCTCTTCCAGGTTTCGTTGTTTTCACCTTCTTTCTTCCCTGGCTTTCTCGCCCTCTCTCTGTCTGAATTCCTTTCTCTTATAAAGGACTCCAGTAAAAGGATTAAGACCCACCCTGAATGAGGTGGGTCACACCTTAACTGAAGTAGCCTCATCAAAAGATCTTATTTACAATGGGTCCACACCCACAGGAATGGATTAGGCTTTAAGAAGATGATTTTCTGGGGTACATACAGTTTCAATCCACCACAGTTACTACAATAAAAAGTTTTTAAAAATGGAACATACAAAGAAAACTTTCTCTAAATCCAACAAAAATGCCAAAAGTTAATTCATTGCCATTTAGATCTTAATCAAAATGTAAATTTCTCTGAAAGAAAGTCAGAATGCCCAAAAGAGCGCACCATTTTTTTTTTTTTTTTATTGTAACCACAAGAATTGAGGTCATGTTTGGGGAAAGGATAGGGTGAGGGTCAAATTCTACACTGCCAAATGGTGGGAGAGGTAAAAGGTTGACTAAGAGACCTATGTAGACAACCATATTTATTATCTCTCTCCTCTCTTCCAACTATCTTTAATATTAGAGGCATAGTCTTCAGATATGATGAGGAAGAGGTGAGAAAGGGACCAGTATGCAGAATGTTTGAGCAATGATAAATCACCAAATAAATGAACTATAAGCTATAGGGCTTCACTGTAGACCATGTTGTTGATCACCTGCGTGATCTTTTCATCTCAAGGTGTAAGTTACTAAAGCTAGGGAATAATGGGGCGTACATTTTGGTAGGAAACTTTTATGAAACAATACACCCGAACTGAGCCTTCCACTTTCCCAAGATCATGCTCCCTTGAGTAAGTAGCAGTCAGTAGACAAAACTGCCTCTTTTCAAATCTAATGTTGACTCCACTTAAATATAAATCCAAATCATTAAAACTGGACCTAACATCTTGTTACAAAATAGAGTGTAATGTTACAAACTAAAAGGATGTAAAAATAATACAATAAACACAAAATAGAAGAATTAGGATGTGTTAGTTATTATAACCATACTAATTGTAAAGCCTATACATTGAGGAAATAATTTATATATCAAAGATATGAGGTTTAAGTAGTTTAGTTAGTGCTGTAGAAATAACATTAAAAGACTAAAAGATAGGTTACAGACCTTCAAAGTAACCCTAAAAAGGGGAAACCTACAAAGAAAAAAATAGAGACACTAAATAACAAAAATTTAAAAACAAAGGAAGCATTAAAACAGAAATTATAACCTAATTAAAAGAAAAACAACTAGTAAGATCAAACATCATGTGTAAGCTTCCAGTGCTGGCTGCTAGATAAATCAATAAGTGAAACACTGAGATGAACTATTTTAACAAATCTTCTCAAAAGCACTGAAGAGATAATAGGATAAAAGCTTATTTTCTGGACAAAACCTGGAATGTGAGAATCCAGAGAAGGAAGGAAACCACTCAAAGCCATAGTTCTATACAATAATCAGTATGAATTTAATAGCAGATGATACATAGTTAATGAAAGAATTGCCAGGCTGGAAGTTTCATCAAAAGAAATTATCAGAATAAGCACAGAGACAATAAGTTGGAAATACTGAAGGAAGGTAAAAGATATCAAAGGTATAGTGGAAAGTTTCCAGAACAGGAAAGAAATGAAGGAAGATGCAATATTTTAAGAGATTCTGGGCTAGCAAATTTCCAAAACTGATGAAATACATTCAATTTAAGAATCAAGTTTAAAGGAAAGAAGGAAGGGCATGAAGGAGGAAGAGAGGGACAAAGTATTCTTAAAAGCATCCAACCAAAATAGATGGATTAAAATAGATTACCTTTAAAGAACAACGGTTAGATGGAGAGCTGACAAGAGCAATCTTATTCAGAAGACTGTGAAATGTTTCCCTCAGTGGGCAAATCTGGATTCCATACACCACAGAAATATCATTTGAGAATGAGAGTGAAGTAAAGATATTTTCAGAAAGTTATGAGAAGTTTAAAGAAATTAAGTTTTTTTTTAAAAAAGTAAAATGTACATACCTGTTTTAGTTTGCCAAGCTGCTGAAATGCAATATACCAGAAATGGGTTGGCTTTTACAATGAGGATTTATTTTCTTGCAAGCTTACAGTTCTGATTAAATTTGAAATGTCCAAATAAAGACATCATCAGGTGATACTTTCCCCCCAAAGACTGACTGCTGTTGATCTTGAACTCCAGTCATAAGACAAGGCACATGGCAGTGTCTGCTGGTCTCTCCCTTCTCTTCAAGATTTTGTTGCTTCAGTTTCTGACTTCCTCTGGCTTGCTCTCTGTTCAACTGAATTCATCCTGTTTATAAAGGACTCCAGTAAGGATTAAGACCCACCCTGGGATCTGCCTTGCTGAAGTAATCTAATCAAAAGACCCTTAACTGAAGTAACCTATTCAAAAGGTCCCAGCTACAATAGATTCACACCCACAGGAATGGATTAACTTTAAGACATAATCTTCTGGGGTCCATCCAGCTTCAAACCCTAAAAATACCCATAGATCCTTTAACTCCAATACCAGGAATTTAGCTCAAATAAATAATAGGGTGAACATGAAAATATGCATATATGAGGTATTTGTTTTTAGAGGTTTGTTTTATTTATCAAACTTTTGAAAACAAGTGAAATACATCAATAGGAGTTTAATGAAATTTAAAATTATACATGCTTAATTTTCACTAAAAAGATTATAGAGGTCTTTGTGTACTCACATGGAAATATAGTCCCAATATTATAATTTGTAGAAAAAAGGAAAAGCATATTATGGAGCAGCATGATCCAATATAGGTTAAAATTTTTGAATCTCTATTTGTTATATTTACATATACAGAAAAGTCTAGAAGAATATTCAGAGTCATTATTCCTGGGAAATTTTCACATTCTCTGTTTTATTTGTACTCTTTACTAGCATCATTTTCATTAGGGAGGGAAAAAAGCTTTGCAGGAATATCCCATATGTACTGAAACTTTAACTATAAAAATTACATTTATGCAGCTAACATTAGATGTTTTTGATCTGGACTTATCTCATTGTTAGGCCATGGTGTTAATGAAGCCTACCCTGAAGTTTTGTTTTCTGTGTAGGTCAATTAGCTCTGCACAGAAACAAAACGACTCAAGGAGCCAGGCTTTCAAAGACTTACCTGAATCTCATAGCAAGAGACATTGCGTGGATGTCACAGAGCATTGAAAATGAAAAAGGCAATCCAAACAAGGTGAACTTAGAGAATGAGGGCAATTAGCATCACTTTCACCTACAAATAATGACTCTTATTTTCTTTGAAAATCTATATCTGTTCTTCCCTGACCACCACATATCTGAAGTTATTATAGGTTAAAACAAAACAAAATTTATTAAGATTTATTAAGCAGGAAATTCTTGTTTTTTGGTGCTCCCTTTCCATTTACCTTATTCTTTTCTCCCACCTTCTCTGCTTAAGAGTATTTCCTCTTTTATCTCGCTATTCATCCTCATCACCCATGACCTAAAGAAATAGAGGCCAACATACCACTACCTCTTGCCATTTTGCCATAGAGAAAACTAAAGCATCAAAAGGGATTTGGAACTTTTTCAGCTATGGTGAGGAGCCACAACAGTTTTGGGATTCTATCCTTACAGTTTTTCAGGCATGCATTTTTACCCCTCAACTGTGCTTCTAGTAAAATCTGGTAGCATTTTTGAAGGCTTGTCTAATATGGAGCATGCCATATCAGTCTACAGCTTCATTCCATTCTGAATATATCACTTTCACTTTATAACCACAATCATGGAAGGAATTTGAGTAGCTTGTTGGATCTTTTATATTGAATATATGGAAGAGATGGTATTTTAGTTTGCTGAAAGCTTCTGGGAGCAATATACTAGAAATGGGTTGGATTTTATAGTGGGAATTTATTAAGTTAAAAGCTTACAGTTCTGAGACTGTGGAAATGCCCAATCAAGGCATCATCAGAGGTGCTGTCTCACCAAAGTTTGGCTGCTGGCGATCCTGGACTCGTCTCTCAGATGACAAGGCACATGAAGGCATCTGCTTCTCTTCCGGGTCTCATTGCTTCAGCTTCTGGCTGCTCCATCTGTGGCTTCCTCTCTCCAGGTTCCTCTCTGAGCTCCTGGGTTCCTTCTCTCTGTCTCTGCAGCTTTTTCTCTGTGGGTCCCTGATTTCAGTCCTCCATTTATAAAGGACTCGAGCAACAGGACCAAGACGCATCCTGGATCAAGCCTCGTTGAAGTAATCCAATAAAAGCCCCCACCCCCAACTGAATCCAGTCCAATCAAAGGGTCCCACACCCAAAGAAATGGATTAGTTTCAAGAACATGATCATTTCTGGGATCCACAGAAAGCTTCAAACTGTCACAGATGGGGTTATACATTCCAGCACATCATCATAAATTTACTATGTAAAATTCTAAACAAGTCACTTCAGAATTCTGGATATTGTTTTTTGCCCTGGAAAGAATATCTAGCATATAGATACATTGTAAGGAGAAATGAGATTTTATAGCATTCTCCACCTTTCTTTTGCAACAGATCCTGGGCCGTTGTGTTAGCAACTAATAATTGTTTGGTTCTGTTTATTTTGTGGAAGGTGCTTTACACTTTTAAAATCGTTATACTGCCAGTTGTGTTTGTAGGAAAATTTTTCCATGCAAAATATATTTTCTAACATTTAATGTTCTTATGACCTAGAATAGAAATAAATAAAATAACTTAGTCAAAATAAATGACTTGGGTCTTTCTTTTGGAAATCCCTCAATATTTCCTGAATATTTGCTGTAGGGGAATATAGAAGAAATATACATGATAAATAAAACAATTTTCTCAATATTTTTTCTTCAGATATGCTGACTATTAACTAGATTACAAATACAAAGCCATACATTTCCACCTTCCAGATATGCGTGCTGAGAGAGAATTCATTGTCAATCAACCATATTTATTTTTGAAACGCTCCTTCCTAGGAAGGTTGGTTAAGACTTCTTAAATACATTCTAATTTCTGGAGCAGTCCTGGTTAGGTAAAGTTTTCTGCCCTTGCATAATTATTAACAATATCACTTTCAGAAGTGGTCTGGTTTTTTAAAAAGAATTATATGATCACCCCAAATTTAATAGTTTGATGACTCTTTTTCACAGCTCTCCCTTCATTGGGTCTCTTGTTGTAAACTTTTCTGAGAAAGCAAGGATCAATGAAGAATGCAATTGTACTATCCTTAGCTAACCTACTTATTTACCTTGGGCTGCCATGTTGCCCACTTCTCAGAGATGCCATTCTTGTGGCATGATTGTGCCCTCCACAGCTTTTCTTGTACTTATTCCTTTAGGTGGAACATGTATCTGCATGGATTTAGCTAAATTATATAACTCGATTCTGTATCGGTTTCTTTTTTCTCATATGCGCTCCACGTCCAAACCCTCATCTCCATTTCATTTGAACAGAGTTTGTCATCTTTTTTAACTAATTCTATTTCCCAAATGAAAAAGTCTTTTCAAATTTCATATTACTGCTACAATCTGGAGGCATATGAAAAAATGTGGTGTTTGTATTTGGCTATATTTTATTAGCTTTCAGTGAAAACCAACACTATTTTATATACCTGAATTATCTTCCTCCATTCTACTGTTATTCATTAATCATCTACTTATGAACAATACTATGTAAAATATATGTTGAATGTTGACTGAATTTCTCTGTATGAGAAAAACTGTATAACATACTTTTACATGTATAGTATAACAAGCTGTGTTTAACTATGGTATGCTCTTCCTAGTGTGTTATTTATGTGTAGAATAGTATGAAAATATCTGTAAAATGCAATACATAATGTTCTTAATAAAAAATTTCATGGCTACTTCTAAATTTGTAATTTACAATTCATTAACATCTAAGCATCACACACACACCAAAGATGGAAACCATAAGAGAAAGGTTTGACTAAATATGTAGTTTTTTTTAATTTTCTTATTTCCAGTTACACATGGCCAATGGAATACATGCATATATTTGTCTTATTCCCTATGAAATGAGATTAAAGGAATGTTTAACATAAGAATACACACATACACACACACACACACACACAAAGAGAATGGTAAGGACTTAACAGTGGAAAAGAAATCCCAAATTTGGGGAGAGGCAAAGAATTTGAAAGAGTTAGTAAAGGCTAGAAGATTGAATACCAAGTGACTGCAGAGAGGCTACTTCACAATCCCAGGCAAACATATTACCAGAAGATGCCAACTACCATGGGGGATGGGGTGAGAGGCTTGGGAGGCAGTAAATAAAGGGTCAATTTCTGAAATCATGTATGAGAAGCAGTTGGACTCCACATTCTCTCTCACATCCTGGAACACCCTGGTGACTATCCTCTCCTCTTGCAGAAGGTACTCCAGATTCATAGACACCAGGAATATGGAATGAAGAGAAGCAATGCTAGATTGGAAATAAAGGGATAATTAAAAGTCTACATTTGGAACAGTGAAACTTCCCCTCTACCAGCCATTTTATGTTTCTCAATTCCAAGAACACTGGAAGTCAGGTACATATCTTCTAGGAAGAGGATTGGTGGAAATATTTTCTGGAAAATACTTGGTCCAGAGAAATGACTTATAGAACTGACACTGGAGAGAAGGATAGAGTACTGCAACAAAATGGTCAGATTCCCAGTAGGAAGTTCATCAGGAGACAGCCACACAGAGCTGCCAATCAGCATTTTCAAGGCCTCTGTCTTAAATATAAAGTTTTTTTTAAAAAAATCAGAGATTTGAGGAAAGCATCCAATTTCATAGAAGGCAGAGTCCAAGCAAACAAACAAATGGAAAAAAGGACCTCTGAGTAAACAAAGTGATGATAAAATACAAAAATAAAGGTTAAAAATCCTATAATCATTATCATCAGAGGTTTAGAGAAGGTATTGTATCTATAAATAATTAGAGAATACAAAAAAAAATCAGAAAAAAATTTTATGTAATTGGAAAATAAAAATGATTGCTAAAAGTAAAAAGTGAATTGAAGTGGAAGAAGGTAAAAATGAAGGAACTCTCTCAGAAGTATGATAAAAAGACAAAAATATGAACTATCAGAGCAGAGAAAAGAAAAATAAGATAAATAAAAGAATAGTTCAGGAGATAAAATATCCAACAAATCAGAATTCCAAAAAGAGAATATGCAGGGGGTGGGGGGCAATAGGAAAAGATTATCAAACATTACTTTAAGAAATTTTCCCAAAATTGAATGAGTTTGCAAAAGGACATTTAGCAAAATAAATTTTAAACACTACCCATTTTAATGCTCATCGTCATGAAATCTTAGAACGCTAAGGATGAGCCAAATGTTATAAATAGAGAGAGAAATAAATTGGTTTTGAAAAAAGAATCTGAAATCAGAATATGACCAAACAACTCTACAACCACATTTAGACATAGGAGATGGAGCAATGTCTTCAATTTTTTTCAGAGAAATTTTTAATCAACATAAAATTCTATTCTAAACTAAATTATCAATCAAGTATGATGATATACTAAAACAATTTTAGACAGGAAAGCCCTCAAAAAATTCTCTCTCATGCACATCTTCTCAAGAAGATACTGAACAATGAAGCCATAAACCAAAAGAGAGGAAGACACTGAATCCTCAACATATGGGACCCAGCCCAGGAGGGAGGAAAAGTCCCAGGGTGGTAGCTGTGCAATAACTCTGAAGAGAAACTATTCTACATTGGTACAGGTGGATGAAGGGCTACAGAATGGATATTTCCAAGGGGTGAAAAAAAACCTAGGGAGTGAATGTAGCTCACGTGATTAAGTGTCTGCTTCCCATGTACAAGATCCTAGCTCAATCCCTGGTTTCTCCTAAAAACAAACAAATGAAAACACCAACTCTCATTGGGGAATAGATATAGCTCTGTGGTTAAACACCTGCTTCCCATGTACAAGGTCCCTGGTCCAATCCCCAGTACCTCCTAAAAACAAAACAAACAAAAAACCAACTCTCATTGGCGAGCAGATGTAGTTCAGTGGTTGAACACCTGCTTCCCATGTACAAGGTCTTGGGTTCAATCCCTGGTACCTCCTAAAAATATAAATAAATAAAAGAAAGAAACTAATAAATTACCATATGGAAACTAGGATTCATAAGGGTTTTATTAATCAGTTGGAGCTTGATATAATGGTTGCAATGAATATACCCAAGTAAACAAAAAATAAAATGAATTACTAACTCTCAGGAAAAGCAAAAATTGCACAAGATGGGATATATGGTTATGTTACTACTTGGCTTAGCTCTGAACAACATAGTCAAAGTAAAGTAAATACTGCTCATGAATTTAACAAAATTAATTTCTAGCACCATATTGAGAAAATAGAGAAGAAACATAAGTATGCTAAATTTTCATTTCATAATAAGATGGAGATATATAATAATTGGCAATTCAATAAACATCATTATAAAATGTAAGGAAGTACATACTTAAAAAAATATATCCAAAAGAGCTTGTGAAGGAGGACACAGGGAATAGCAGATTTGGGCTCAAGGAACCATTCTTTAATATAAACTTTGTTGTAGTATTTTGCAGTTTAAACTACATAATTTTTTTTTTTTTTTTTTTTAACAGGAAGGTCCTGGGAAATGAACCCAGGTCCCTCCATATGGGAGACGGACACCCAACCATCTGAGCCACATCCGCCACCCTAAACTATGTAATTTTATTACTAAAAAATAAAAATAGGGAAGCTAGTGGCTCAATCAGTAGGTCTCCCGTTTACCATATGGGAGGCCCTGGGTTCGGTTCCCGGGGCCTCCTGGTGAAGGCAAGCCCACCCGCGCGGCGTGGTTAGCTGACCCAGCGAGCACAAGCAGCAAGGGGGGGGATAAATGAATAAATAAATAAATTCTTTAAAATAAAAAAAAATAAATAATAATAATAATAAAAATAATATTTCACATAAAGTAGAAATGAATTAAAGTCAGAGGAAAGAAGGATATAGGAGACCCCATCCATGTATTCTCTACATCAATCAGTTAAAGGAGATAATCTGTATGGTCAATTCCATAGATGCTAAAAAAATTGATAGAATTCTATAAGCATTGCTGATAGAAATAAAAAGAATGAAAAAAGCCCCATAGCAAAATAGAAATGAAAATAAACTTCTATTACCTCTTAAAAGATAACTTCCAGAAACCTATGGCAACCATTATGCTATTAAAGCAACAAATTACACAAGAATAAGAATGATTGCTTTCAAAACTAAAATTTAACAATGTGTTTACTATCATAGCCAATGCCGCAAGACAAGAAAACAAATAAATCTGTTGTCATAAAAAATAGTCCCAATATATTGTTAAATGAAAAAACGTTTTAGTATTTTCCAATTTCTATACATATAAATATATGTGCATCCATATATATACATAATACAAAAAAAGAGAAATAAAACAAAATTTAAGATAGGTTATTTCCGAGTAGGAGAATTATAGGTGACTTCTAGCTTTGATTTGCTGATATAGTTATGCAGTTTTCTACAAGTGCAGAACTTTCTAAATTTTCTGTAATATTCCACATACAATTATATATAGCATATAATATCATTAAATAAGTAAAAATTATAAAATTTTTCTGATTAGTACCACTCTTATTTTGTTTTCAGAACCTGCATATCTGTAATCTTTTTCTTACTTGTCCTTACAACCCATCTCCTTCATTTCTCTTCCTTCCATCTTTATTAATAAACTTATTATAATTGTTTCTAAAAATGAATTTGAAAATTTGTTTTTAGACCACTTCCAAGTATTTTTCTGTCTTCAGAGAAGGGCTAATCTTGGGAAAATCCATGAATTTAATGAGTTTTATCTTCAAGGGCTCCCTGACCCTCTTTATTGCCTCTCCTACCTCCTTCTCAGTTTTCTAGGGTTTTCTCGTGCACCCCATTATTCTCTCCCTATCCCATCCTAAGCTGAACATATTCTAGTAAAACTATTATCGACTCATTACTGGTTGTGTAAATAAGTTCGTCGTTGTGTTCACTTATCAAGATAGTTTTTTAAGTCTTTCATGACAAAGTTGATGCTTCCCAAGGTTTTGACCTGAGCCCTACTTGATTTAATAAATCTTCAATTGCTCTTAGGTTGTGCTTCTATAATATCCAACTCATACCTCTGTTTTAGTACTATAGAATTTGTCTCAATAGAACTCCAATTAATACACTTAAACTAAATGACTGATATTGTTCATTTCCTTTATAAAATATAATGGATTATGCCCAAAGCATAGTAAACTCTCCCACCTTTGTGCTCCACTCCAATATAACTATGAACTTCTGTTCCTGCCAGCTAAGTTAATTGTTTACCAAGAAGTTAGTAATGTTTCTTCCCAAACCCTTGTCCTTACTATTGTAATTATATAATTTAATTACATGTTATAGCTGTGGTAGGTTGAATTATGTATTGCAACAAACACGTGTTCTTAATCTTAATCCTCCTCCTTGTGGGTGTGAACCCATTATAAATGCACCTCCTGAAGGTGTTATTTTTAATTAAAGTGTGGTCCAACCAAATGAGGATGAGTCCTGATCCAACTTCCTAGAGGTTTTATAAAGAGAAAGCCACAGGAAGGAGTCAGAAGCAAGAAATCAGTGGGAACCTGAGTAAGAAAGGAGACGACATTGCCGAAGACTGCTATCACCAGAAACCTACAAACCCTGGAAGAAAACAGTCCTTTCCTATGCCTTGGTTTGGAATTTCTGGCCTCTAAAAAAAAATCCAAGAACTAATAAGTTCCTATTGTTAAGCCAGTTATTATGCAGCATTCGTACTAGTAGCCTTGGAAAACGATGACAATAGCTAACAGAATATGTGAAAAGAGTTGTTTTTGTGAAAAACACATTTGAATGTTCTGGAAAGACTAGAGAGTGGTGAGTTACTGAAAAAAATACTGTTGAATTAAGTGTTGGCAAGATGGCAAAAATAATAGTATAGAAAATTAATACAACTCTAGAAGAAGTCTGCACTCGTATTACTTTGCAAGTTTCTTTAATTTTCCTTCCACTTTAAAAAAATCCAAATAAAAAAAGTAATATACTATGCATTAAATATGTGGTTTATACAAGAAAAATGATGCATAGTTATAAACAGAATATCCTTACTCAAAGAAAAGGCCTGATTTGATAGCAAAAGATCAATGAAAAATTATACTTTTATATTTTAAATTAAAATATTAAAAGGTATAAAATTTCCCTCCTATATCCAAAATTTTATTTGGCTAACAAAGTAACTTCTGAACTAAATTGCATTAGATAAAAGAAATTATATTGAACATAAAAACTATTTATGTATCTGCCTCTCCTACTGGAGTGTTAGCTCCTTGAGAGCAGATACCTTAGCTTGGTCTGGTGACTCTTTGTTCCCTAGCATCAATTAAATGCCTGAGCCCTTAATAAATGTTTGCCACTCACAAATCTTCAATAGCTCCTCTTGCTTAAGCAATATAATGTCTTTCACTTTTAAAATTTTCCTTGAATTTTCTACTAAACTCCATAAATCCAGACTGAAACTTCTAGGCAAACTGTTCTATTCTACTTCTACTCTAAAAATCTACTTAACCTGTTCTTACATGGTTCTCCCACTTGGAATGCCCTTTTCTCATCAATTTTAATACGCTATCCAACTATAGCTCTAATGTAGACAATCATTAGGAGGAGGCATTCCACCTCTGGCGTGATTTTTCTAACTCCCTCAAACTGACCTGGTGGTTGGCTATTTTCATATTTTGGTATTGAATTACAAATCATGATAAGTCAGCTCGTATGGAAAACTTGGGGACTGGCTCAAGACCCAAACACTGGACTGGCAACTACCTAGGAGAACCCATTATGCTCGGGGCTAAATGCAGTAGTTCAGAGAAGTCATTGAGTAGCTGAGACAGCATCTGGCAGCATTATCATTTCAGTCAAGATTCAGACAAGAGTCAGCCCAAGATTTCCAACAAGCCTAGGCACAGGAAAGGCACTGCTAAGCTAAGGAACACTATTATGAATCTGGGTAGAAGGCAACCATCATCACTGCCATATGTTTGCTACAAAAACCCAGACACTCTACAGTCTACAGGAAGACACAATTGGTATGATCTCCCTGCTTCCAACCTTGTCGGGTAGGGTTACCAGGCCAGCTATGGAGTGGAGTGAGCAATGCAGACGTGAATTGGAGCATTTGGAGTAATATAGACACATAATGGAATCCCAAGGGAACACTGGATCTCAGGTCTGAAGACCAAAAAAAAAAAAAAAAACCACAATTTATTATGGGGGCCCAAGAAACCAACTGTTTTAACTTGCCAAAAGGCTGCCAATGCAAGGTACCAGAAATCTGTTGGCTTTTATAATAGGGCTTTATTTAGGGTAAAAACTTATAGTTCCAAAGTGTGAAAAGTACAAACCAAGGCACCATCAGAGATGATTTCTCAACAAAGTCAGCTACTGTTGATCCCAGTGTGTTGCCATGTGGTGAAGCAGGATGGCCACCAATCTCTGCTGAGATCTCAGCCTTCCCCTCCATGCTCACCATCTCCTCTTGAGCTGCTCTGTGTACCCAGCCTCTTGGGGCTTCATGCTTAAGCATGAATTCCTCCCGCTTACATGGCAGTATCAAACATGGTGGCTTCCTTTTCCTGTGTCTGTCTGAGTCAGTCTCTGTGTTTCCATTTATATCAGACCCATCAAGTGAGTAGAGACACAACCTGAGTCATGCCTCACTGACATAAATCAATCAAAAGCCCTGAAGGGATTTTATCAAGTAATCTAATCAAAGGCCCCCAGCTGAATTTCATGCAACCAAAGGGTATCACACCCAGAGGAATAGATTAGTTTACAAACATAATATTTCCCTTTTGGGGATTCATAAAATAATTTCAAACTGCCACAGTCACCAAGAATCAAGTCTGGAGTAGTGACTTAATTCTAAACCATGATGAACAGAAAACTGAAAGAATGACACTGAAACTACAAACACTTCCTGCATTGGGAGAATGCTCAATTGGGTGGAACATAACTTTCATGGAGTTTCAGTCCAGTAAGATTTTATGACTTTAGAAGAGACATAAATGGGGGGGGGGGAGTATTAATTCACAGTTAAAACACTTAAACTTGGAAATTGGGCCAATAATATTTTGTAACATAGCTAACCAAAAGATTAATGGACCAGTCTCCTAAAACAGATTTTAAAAATACAGCAGATTCTCGAATCTTTGAACAAGTTTTGGTGGTAAACATTTGGGTGGAGAGAAGCATAATTTTATCAAGCTGAGCACCTCTTGAAAAGCTTCTTTCACCATAATAAGAAAAATTTGTCATTTACCAGCATGTCTTAGGACCAGGCAACTGGATTCCTAGCAAATGTAATTTCCCATAAATTGATGAAAATCTAAGTCAATTGCTATTCAAATTTGTTAGCTATTAATTAAGGACCTGAACTCTTTCCAAACTTGTTGCAACATTGAATTAAGTTTTTTTCTTTCTCTATTTTAAAATAGTAATAGTATCATAATAGTATCATTCCCCAAGTAATATGGTAGAGTATACATTTTAGCATAATTCTTACATATATAGCAAAAATCTATCTTCTTCCACAAAACACTACCTGGTTTGGGGGGATTTTTTCAAGAGTTACAATTCAATTTCACTCATTTGATCAAAGAATAGTAGAAATTGTCAAATGTATAGCCTGGCTTTTATCTTTTTTGTTTTGTTTTGTTTTATTATAGCTGTGTTTTGCGAGTGCATTGCCTCAGTGGGCAGGTACAAATAATAAAATAGCTGATAGACACTGAGCACTCATTATTCAAAAGAACTTATGCTGAGCACTTTATATATATTATTTAAGTTAATCTATACAAAACTCTATCAAGTATGTACTCTTACATTTGCTATTTTGCAGGCGAGGTAACTGAACTCCATATAGGTTAAATAACTTCACCAATATCACACAGCTAGTATGAGGTGGAGCTGGGGTTTTTAATCCAGGTCTCTAATTTTTAAGTTGTGCATTTAACCATTACAGTGTGTATGTGTGTGCATGTGTGTGCATGCATACATGTGCACATATGTCAAAGATTCTAAAATGTTATCCTTTTCTGTCTTTCTTTTCTTTTCTTTTCTTTTCTTTTCTTTTCTTTTCTTTTCTTTTCTTTTCTTTTC
>JAKSZT010054334.1:32150372-32246937 GCA_026826555.1 Tolypeutes matacus
TCTTTTCTTTTCTTTTCTTTTCTTTTCTTTTCTTTTCTTTTCTTTTCCTTTCCTATACAGAAGTTTACTGAATATTTAATTCATTGACCAGTGTACATAGTATTCTGTAGGAGTAAGAGCTGGCTAAAATCAATCCCAGTGCTCAGAAGCTTCTGGTAGATATTAAATATTTTCCAATGAAAATGACAGATCTTTAACTGGGGCAAAATAAATAACTAAATAAGGAAGAGTGGATGTCTGTCCCTCAAAGCCTATGAAATTCAGATGTTGCAGGAAGGAAATTAAGTGGTTCTCGCTGCTCTTCACAGAGAGTAGCTTGAACATTGTGAAGAACTGAATCCGATATTTATTGAATACAAATGGGGTTAGTGTCATTATCCTTGGCTGTGCAACGTATTTTTAATATGTTTGTCTGTGTGATAGATTGTAAATTTCTTAAGTGTGGAGATTCTTTTTATACTTTTGTACTGACACAAAGCCTGGTGCACTGTTATGTCATTCAAGATTGTTTTTAACTGACTTGAGATAGGATATTTTATCAGTATTTAGTGCTTTTTCATGAAATACTTAGGAAAATTCTCATCTTTCTCCCACAGTACTTGGGCCTCTGCACAGATAAACAGGCATCACTTGGCCCACAATTCTCAATCCCAAAGCAAAATGAAAATCTGCCCCTTCTCTATTTTTCTAGGAAGTGTTTCACTTGCTTTTTGAAGCTACTCTTTCTTTGGATTCTAAAAGAACATCCCCATTACTTTAAGAATTGTTCATCCAAAATATTTTCTCATGTCCCTTTTTGATAGGAAAGTAGAAATTTGAGAGATTATCTTTTGATAAGCTTTTGAATTTAGGGACTCTGCCTTTCAACAAAATGGTGTATAATCTCTTTAATATTAGAATATCAAAAGCCAAAAACATTAATTTCAGCAAAATTCTCAAAGTATATGTCAGTTTTTTAAAATATATATTTGATTTTGTAGGACTATCTTTTTCTTTCTTTGTTAACTATACATGGTCGGCAATAGATAGGGCTCCAAAAATTCAAATCCTTAAAGTACTATGCTGCATCACTCTGAATTGCCTAGGGATACAAGTTATGTTATAATATTTGAGAGTCAGTTACTGCCGAGATTTCAAAGATATCCTTTAGACAGGTTTTACGGAGAGGAGACCTTTCTTGGGTGTGCTTGATTCTAGCAACTGAACCTTGCAGGTATATAATAATAATTTGTGTAAAAAATAAGATTTCAGTGTTTCAGACCTCTTTTGGCCTAACCAATGGGAGTCTTGAACATGAATATTCATAATATCAGAAATAGAATTAACTTCTTTGAATTTAAGCTAATAACTGTATTTTTTTTTTCCTTTTTCTTCATTCTGTAGGTTTTTCATACTTTCATACTTTATTTTTGGTTCACTAGGAAGTAAGCTTTAAAAATGTCTAATTCAATGATGACTCAAGAACTGTAAAATACTTTCTAGAAAGATACTTACAATTCACTTAATCACTTGTATGACAACAGAGTAGCATAGCAGGAAATATATTTTCTATTTTTTACCTTGGGCTCAGGTGGTAAAGTGATGTGTCCCTAATTAAGAGATCATGAAAGATATGAAATAAGCATATGCCATAGTAGTATGAAAACTGAACAGGCTCTCACGTGATTTAATGATGGATGGAATCCTATTTCTACTGCTTGCTGTGTGGCCTGGGACCTTTGATTGTCAACCTAAGGAATGAGGATCATCATACTTCCTTGTCCCATACTGTGTGCCCCAAATAATTTCAGTAGTTAAGATTTGTAAGGAAGCACAAAAATATAATTAGTAAATTATTATTAGCAGGGAGGCAGATGCTAAATGTTTGAAAACTCTTGAAGACTGACTTTAGATTCTTAACTGTTCTGATGTTTGTCCTAATACACAGGATTAAACGAATTGCCAATGTGTTGTGTTATATTTTGTTTTGTTTTCCGTAATCCTATGCATAGTGAACATGCTGCCTCATATGAAAAACAAAGTATAGGTTAAAACACCTCTTCTTACTACAGGCTCGTTCATTCTCATGTATTCTCATTCTACAAACAGCACTTTACGTTTTCCTTGTTAGAAAATTAGCAATGCAGCTCACATCCCTTGGATCAGTGGATGAAGGGACCAGAATAATTTGTATAGATTACCCAATTTCCTGTGTGTGAGTGGGAACACAAAGAAAAGGGGAAAATAGAGAAGGAAAATACCAGAATAGCCAGAGACAAATGGGCTACTCAAAAGTGGCTGCATGGAATGCAGGGAATGGAAGCCTGGGGCAATTATTTTAAACTGAATGAGTCAACCATTGAATACTATTTTAAAATAAACTCTAAGAAAAGCCAATGTTTTTATAACTGAGATAACCAGAGTAGTACACAGCCAACACTCCTCTAAAAACACTTGAAATGTAGTTATTTCAGTTAAGTGTTATAAGTTATATTATATAAACAAGCTATTGAATATATTTTAATGTACTCTAAAATAACAAGGGTAGTGAAAACAGATGACACTTATTCCATCTTGACAATTAGATTCCTAGATTTTTTCATGGTTGGGTACCATGCTATAAATTTCAAGTACTGGTTAATGAAATGAATCAAAACCAAAAAAAGAAAAGGAGAGAGAAAAAAATGATTTATCCAGTAATACTATTTAATTCAGATGTCATATTAATGAACTTGCATCTCCTGTCATCTCAGGATCAGACCATTATCTACAAGACTACAGGACGCCCAGTATTCCACATTTGGAAACTGCTAGTTACAGGTGAGTGGGTTTGAATTTGACAGTCCTCTCTTGCTATCATATTCTGGAAATTTCTACAATCTGAAGGAAAGATTAATCTTTTTACAACCTGTCCTGGTCTTCACCTTTGGTGTGGTCTTCAAATTCAGCTAATAATATCCTCACTTTCTCTGCCCGGTAATGAATTTCAGTCTTCAGTACTTTAGTTTCAGTTTAATCTTCAGTTTTCTTATAAATGACATACGTAAGTCCTAGTCGTTTTTCCCTGTCCATTTGAGGATCAAGAGTGTTACATGAGGCAGGCCAAAGAAAGTTAATCCTCAATCATTTGTGCTTACCAAAGCTTTATATGTCTTTATGGGTCCAAGCATGTGTTCATTGAGTAGGAACCAGTCAATTTCATTATTGTATATAATATTTTTGTTTACTCTATACACTTGCTAGTAAGAAGGCCACACACTTCAGCCAGCCAGACATGGCTGGCTGGACCTCTTATAAACCTCTATCTACATGTTAGCTCCCCAAAAATCTTTCTTGCAAAGATTCCATTTGTCTTAGGAGAATGAGTTACATTCATTTCACCCAAGTTTACTCATAAACTGCATCTGACATTTTTGATGCAATAAAACTTTGCCAATCTGTTTTAATTATGAATTCATTAAGTTATTTTAATGCAGCAAAATGTATTTATTGACTACTCCTCTCTCTTCTGAGGGAATTTGCTGACAATCTTTGTACTTATGGAATTTACGCTCTCGATAGTGTAGATGACCACTAATGAAACAACTTTTAGAACATTTACATAGCAAAATATAAGCAAAGACCAAAAAAATGTAGAGGAGCTATTTCAAGGTGGAGGGAAGGCTCACATTCTAAATATAACAATAAAAGGCATGTGGAAAGATAACTCTGATGTCATTTTCTTCCATTAGCATACATCCAGCTATTTGGATTTTAGTCTAGCTTCTGGATTTCTGGAAGACCAACACGCAAAGGGCTAGGGAGGCCACCTGGAGCTTGCAATCGTGGAGATAAGTAAGAAAGACATTGCGAGTAAGATGCTGCACAGCCCTAAGTAGCCCCAAAACCCCAAACAGGCAGCAATGGAGGTGCAATCATCCACCCAACTGCAGATTCCTGAAATTCCTCCATGCCACGCAGACATGGGTTTCTAAATCATCCAAGTTATAGACAGATTCACGCTCAAAATAGAATTTTCAATATTTTTAAACTTTTTTATTTTGAAATGCTTTCAATTATCAGAGCAATTACAAACTCCATACAGAAAACTTCAACAGCCCCCTCCTCACCCCCAGATACCCAGATCCACCAATTTTAACATTTTGCCACATTATCATTCTCTCTCTCTCTCCCCCCACCCCCATTTTCTGAACACTTAAGTGTAGATTGTATACTTCATGCTCCTTGAACACTTAATACTGCCATGTACACTTCTCAAGTACAAGGATATTGACTAATGTAACCACCTTAAATGCAGCTATCAAGTTCAAGAAATTTAACATTGATAGAAAGCTTATGGTCTATATTCCAATTTTTTCATATGTCCCAATACAATAATGTTCCTTTGAATCGTTTCTCCTCCCTTGCTAGATCTCATTCAGTAGCATATATTGCATTTAACCTTCATTATCTTTAGTTGCTCTTTCTTTTTTTTTTTTTTTTAATTTTGGGAGTGTTTATACAACAAACTGTCTCATCTCAACCACTCCCAAGCATATCATTAAATAGTATTAATCACATTCATAATACTTCAGTACCCTCACTACCTTCCATTACTAAAACTTAACCATGTCCCCAAACAGAAACCCTATAACCATTATGCATTAACTCCCCCATTCCCTCTGCCCCTTTCCCCAGCAACCTGTTCTTTACTTCTATGAGCTGGCATATTTTCCAATATTCTCTTTGTATTTACCCCTATGGGGCTTAAATTTAACATTCTAAATGTGTAACAATCATGTTTCTTTGATACCAACCTAACTTTAATAGTATATACAAACTATGTTCCTTTACACTTCTATCCCTCCACTTTCATGAAGTTCTTGTCACAAATTACATGATTATACATTATGAGTCCAAAACCATTAACTTATTTCATTTTATACATTTGCCTTTTAGATACTGTAGAAAGTAAAAAGTGGAGTCACAAACCAAAAATACAATAATACTGGTATTTATATTTACCCATTTCATTATCTTTACCAGAGATCTTTATTTTTTCATGTGGCTTCATTCAATTGTCTAGAGTCCTTTCCTTTCAACCTGCAGAACTCCCTTCAGGATTTCTTGTAGAGCTGGTCTTGTGGTGATAAAGTCCCTTAGCTTTTGTTTATCCCTCCCTTATTTTTGAAAGACAGTTTTACCAGATAAAGAATTCTTGGTTGGCAATTTTTTGCTGTCAGCACCTTAAATATGTCTTCCCACTGCCTTCTTGCCTCCATGGTTTAATCTTATTAAAGCTCCCTTGTATGTGACATGTTACTTCTCTCTTGCAGCTTTCAGAATTCTTTCTTTATTATTGGCATTTGACAATTTTAACATAGCATGGTATGGTTATATTTGGGTTTATCCTGTTTGGAATTTGTTGAGCATCTTGGAGGTGTATATTCATGTCTTTCATTAACTTTGGGGAGTTTTCAGGTATTATTTCTTTGAATATTCTTGATGTTTCTTTTTCTCTTTCTCCTCCTTCTGGGACTACTACAGTGCGCATATTGGTAGGTGTCCCACAGGTTCCTCAGGCTATGTTCACTTTTCTTCATTCTTTAATCTTTCTGCTCTTCAGACTGAGTGATTTCAATTGTCTTAGCTACAAGTTATCTGATTCTTACTTCTGCCAACTCCAATCTACTGTTGAATCACTCTAGGGAATTTTAAATTTCTATTACTGTGGTTTTCAGCTCTGTTTGGTTCCTTTTCATAATTTCCATTCTCTACTGATATTATCTTTGTGTTCATCTATTGTTTTCTTGATTTCCTTTAGTTCTTTGAGCATATTTAGGATAAGTTTTTAAAAAGTCTTTGTCTGGTATGTCCCAGGTCTGGTCCTCATTAATGATAGTTTATAATGCTTTAAATTTCCCCTTTGCCAGGGCCATTCTTCCTATTTCTTTGCATGTGTTATAACTTTTTGTTGAAACCTAGATATTTTGATATATTCATGTATTATCACTGGAGTTTAGACTCTCAGATGTCTGTTCCACCAGCTTGTGTCCAATCAGTGTTATGACAACACTGTTCTTGATTTCCAGGAGCTAACAAAAAAAGAAAACACCTTTCCCAGTCTTTGCAGTTGACCTATATAACTGCTCTTGTTCAGGGCATATCCATACAATGAGTATGAATAGCTCCAGGCCAAAGTGTAGGGGCCTCCTTGATCTTTTCTGTACATGTGTCTTATTTGGGCATGCACATGTAGCCTTAGGAATTCCCCCATTTACATGGTTCTGAATGTCCCCTCCTCTATAGGAAAAGTTTCCTCATAGTCCTCGGTACTGTACTGTATGTTCTATAGGCAGCAACCCCTTGCCCCAGACAAAAGACTTGACTGCTTTCCCACAGAGTTCTGAAGGAGAGTTCCATGAGCTGTCTTCTACACACAGGACAAGTTCTTGGACAGTGAGTCCCTCAGGCCATCATCAGACATATTGGGCCAGACATACATGCTTCCAGTATATTCAAGAGGGCTACACTACTCCCTGTGGAACTGGGACCAGGGCTCTGTACTGAAAAGATGTGCCAATTACATGCTGAGCCCATGAGAGATAGGGTACTGGCCAGCCAGGGAACTATAAGATTCTACTGCTTTTAAGTAGCCTTTTTCTTATTTCAGTGCCCACCCTGTTACTCCAGTCTGGTAACTGTTTTCTAGAGTTTTGAGAAAGATATTTCTGCCAGTTCTTGCTGATTATTCAAATCTTATGTTGGGGAATGGAAACCTAAAGCATCTCCCTCCACCATCTTGAATGGGACAAGGTAATATGTTTCAAAATCTGAAAAATGCTTAAGATTTTGAGGAAGATAAAGACCATTCAATTTAATCCTCAAAACTACAATAATTTTGGGAGCAGATGCAGCTCAATGGTTTGAACACCTGCTTCCCATGTATGAGTTCCCAGGTTTGATTCCCAGTACCTCCTAAATAAACAAACAAGCAAAAAAAAAAAAAAAAAAAAAAAAAAAACACTACAATAATTTCTCCTCAGTTAGAAGGGTGAGATTCCTAAAATTCTAAATAATCTGAATAGGAAAGCTTTTGGGGTTGACAGACTTTCATAACAAAGGGAAAACGAACTAAGACAAGTAATTTTATAAGGAAATTTAAGAGAGTTCTTACAGGTATGCTTGCATTTACTAAAAAAAGTTTTTAAATAATAACAAATGTTTCAATTCTTTCTATATACCAGGTTCTGTGTATACATTATCTCAGTTTTTGCAGCATTAAATAACATCCCTACTCTACAGTTGCAGTTTAACAACTTGCCCAAAGTCAGAAATATAAATAAACCAGGACTTGAAACCAAGTTTGCATCATTTCAAGCCTGTTCTACAGCAATGATAATGATGGTGCTGTGAGAAAGAGATGGAGACATTACAAAATGTCCATTTACTTCCATAACAGCTCTACACTCTTCTGGAGGCCCTTAAGCTTTTGAAGAAACAATGCTGTTCTTGGTCTTCTCTTGAAGGTCTTTCTGCATGCAACCATTCATGCCTTGCTTCTTCTGAGCCCCCACTTATGCATTATTCAAAATATGGTCTTTAGGAACTGAATATTTATAAAGTAGTTTTACAAAATTTTTGTCTTTCTTCAGTATGCTCTGCAGATCGCCACCTTCCTGTTATATTGGTCAATGGGAATGGCTGGGTGATACTGTAGCTCTCTGTCGCTGTAACCTGAGTGCTGTATCTGCCTTCTCCTTGGTAGCTGTCTTTCACTGCCAAAATTAGTCTTCTGCATCCTGTGGCTAGGGGTAGGGCATTTTAAACTTACTTTGCTAGGAAGAGTCACTTCCTACTTGTACTCTACCAAGCTGAATACAGAATTTTGCAATGCACAGAATCATAATGTTTCTTATTTTTCACCTTTATACATTTCAATGGCAGCAGCAACTCATGGATATTATCATTAATCAACTTACCTGAAAAGCTAGGTTGTATTGGGATCCTATCAGGTATCTTAATAAATCATACAGGCTTTATTAAAATCTTTTCATTAGGGAAATGTTGCTACAGCATGATTTTTACTATTGGTGCTATTAATATATAAATCTGATGAGATGAAATATCTCTAAAAAGAAGTTGTATTCTCTCCAAAGCTCAATTTTCCACCATGCTTTACATCTGGTCTTTTTCTCAGAGGTTCTCAAACAATAGATTGGGATCTGCAATCTACATGCAATGACTCCCACTATTATCTCCAGGCAAATCTCTGCCTTGGAATCTAGATTTGTTTTAGTATTTGCAAAGAGGTATCATCTCCTAGATGCGCTACACATTCTTCAAACTAAACATGCCCAGAAAAAATAAATATTTTTATTTTATTCCTTTTACATTCTTCATCTCCCTTAATAGAATCCCCATTTAATCTATGCATCTCAGTCAGAAACCTAGGATTTTAATAATCAGTCACTAAGGTGTATCCTATCAAGCCACTTCCTAAATATCTTTCAAGCAAACCTCTTGTACCTCCTCCTGCCATTTCTTTCATTGGCACCCTCATTATTGAACATGCCAGTTATAACACCTACCACACTCACCCAAACCTTCCCCACCCTGCCCTCTTTATGGAAGAAACAGTCTGTTTTTTTGAACAAGGGTTGCCACTGAATGGAGTGGAGAAAACACCTGGCCCCAGAAGCTAGCCAATGATTAATGTGGTCACTGAGCACAGAAAATCCTGCTCAACTGAGGCAACAGCATCTAGACAACTAATTCCTTCCATAATTTAGATGTGGAATGTGGAGAGGATTGACCAGTCCTAAGAAATAAGACAGCAGGACAGACATGCTGAGGGAAACAAAGCATTTTAAGTGTGAGAAACAGAGAGAGGTTGGTTCTTTGAGGTGCTGATGCACATTCAGATTAACCATTGAAAATCTATCACAAAAGTGCACTTTAAACAACACCCATTTTTATTAAGGAAATGAATAGTCTCCGTGTCTTACAACCAGAAGGATGTGACAACACAGATAGAGGGTCCAGGAATGGCCTTGCAGGCACTTAGAAGGATGTGAGTTTGGTTGAAGGGTTATGGAAGATGGGGGAACCGTGAGGATAACCCCTCCCATGATGGACAGCTGGCCATCCATGTGTGGCAAAGCTAAAGTGGACACTGTGCTGGCCAAATCAAGACTTTGGTGATTTTATTTTGAAGTCATTCAAAGGAAAGAGGAAATACAATTAAAATCCTCCCTCCCTCTTATCTTTTTTCCCTCCCCTTCTCCCCCTACTTGGAATGTTGGGCACCAAATTGTTAAAAGTGATTATTTTTTGATGGTGGGAAGACAAGTAACTTTTAAAATCTCTCAAATTACTTGTGTTTTCTTTTCTTTTTTAAACAACATTGTGCATGCATTGGTTTAGGGATAATAAATAAAAAAGCAAAAATGAAAATACCAAAAAAAAGAAAGAAAGAAAGAAATTGAGAAACCAGAGCTGGAGGATGGCCTCTCATAGAATTAGATGGTTTGCAATGAGGAAGCGCATGCTCTGGTCCCAAAATGCCTGGCTGAAAGCAGATAAGGAAACACAGGCCACCATATGACTTGGCTTTGGGAAACCTTTACTGTTTGTAACCAGTATTCTGAGACCACTTAAAATCAGATCCAAAACTAATAGTTCCCACTGTTGAATTGCAATATCAAGCTGAATTGTCTGACTTGCCAAGTTTCTATGGTTAAAATGAATGTCGTGCTTGGCAAACACTGTCATACTAGCAATGGGAACCATTTGAGAGGAGCCAGAGGAGCCTGGATTTCCTGACTTCTGGCCTCCTCTGAATCACTTCTCTGCATTGATCTGCTTCCCCAAGAGTGAAAGAAAGTGCTGGCTAGTTTTGAAGATTTAAATGCAACATTAGATCCAGGGAGGTGCCCAATCAAAGTATGGGGAAAAATAATTATTTCAAAAGAAAGTATAGGAGCTGTCCCAGGAATATGGGGAAGAGCTTCATGAGAATGTGTAGACATGAATTTTACATTTGCTTAACCATGGAGTACAAAACCTCATTTAAGAAGATCTAGCCTAATTCATTGCAAACTTAAAGTGAGAAAGGAAGGGCGTGAGAGAGAAGGAGACACAAAGGTTTTGCCTATGTAGGCACATTCAGAGCTCTATGGTACCTTGTATGACTAACACAGATAGGGGGCTGGAGTGGGCCTGCAGGCAACAGACCCTTAGGAGGAATATGAATTTGGTTGTAGGATTGTGGAGGATCGAGAAACTGAAAACCCTTCCCAAATAATAAGTTGGGATCTGCAATCTATGTGCCATGACTCCTAAGTTGATTATCTTCATCCAAATCTAGCTCTCTACCCTGAGCAGTCTTCTTGGTTCTAAAGTTTGCTGGAATCAGCTATAACCCAACCAATAATGATAAAGAGTCAGAATGCCAGTGAAAATAGTGAAAAAAAGGTTTGCAAACGATGCAGGAGATAGAGATTTTAGAATACTACTTTATTCCTTAGTCTTACTCAATTGCTCCAAACTAGGTCCCCTGTTTGGGCTGGAAGATGCATCATTCTCTCTGATCATGAAAAGTAATCTAATAAGAGAAGCCATCTTGGGAATGAAAACTGCCTTTCTGCCTGGGATTTGTAGATAGTGAAAGGGGACAGTTATTAAGAAATAAATAGGTCATCTAAGTGTATCTGCATTAAATAAAATAGAAGCACCAGGAAGGAATGCATTTCTAGTGCTTTACAAAGAAGCCTAACACCCAATTATCTGTGCTTTGAGTTACTGAGCTATATGGTTTAAGGGAACTAAAGTATCAGATAGCCCAGTAAAGGTCATCTTGACAGGGATAATGCTAAAATGCAAAATACCTTCTAGGATTTGGAATAAAGAAGACTGAGGGAATGGGTTATTCCATTGAGAAGAGTGATATATAACCACCGAGAGACACAGATTGAATTCATCTCTCAGATAAAATGGAAGTAATGAGATGAGTCAGTCTTGATGATTTCCATATCTGTCACAAAATCCCCTTTTTCTTAAAGAGGACTGAGCAAGTCTGATTTAGGCAACGAGAAGATACTATCCTCTCTCACCAGGTCTTTTGCAAGCTGGACTTATGTTCTTTCACCTTCAGTGTTATTCTACTCTAGCCTATCTGCCATATAACTTCTAAAATAGTATTTCCAAAACATAAATCTGGCCAGGTTACTCTGCCTTCAAACACTTACATGGCACTCAACAGTGTACAAAATGAGGCTCATACTTCTGAGAACCTATGTGATCCTGCAGACCTTTCCAATTCTAACTCTTAACATTTCTTGCCAAAACACAAACACAAACACACACACACAGATGCTGTGTGCTCTAGGCCTTCAAATGTATGAAGCTCTATTGCCTTGGTAAATTTATACATAGCTTCTACTCCCCTCATTGCTTCCTTCCCCTGACCTCCTATATTCTACCAACTACCCTTGGTGAACTCTGAATTTTGCAAGACTTGGTCCAAAAGATTACTGCTTTCTTAGAATGCCCTTCATTGACTTGCTCTAGAGGACGTTAGGTGTTTCCCTAACTCTGTTCTTCTATAGCTCCCTGCTGTCTTGATTATAGCACTGATTATATCATTATGCTTTCTCTTTCTCTGCTAGAATATGGTCTCCTTAAGAGTGGGAAGAATCATCTTTATATCTTTTACATCTGCAGATCATCTTTAATTATCTTTGAATCCCCAGGACCTGGCACAGTTAACAGACAGCTATAAATGTTTATTGAAAGAATGACTATTGATCTTTACCTATTAGATGCTGTCAAAAGTCACAGCCAATACCCAAGAAAGGGCTTGCAGTTGCTAAGATGAAGTCTCTGTGTAGAGTTAAGGGACAGGTCACCCCTGCCAGCTCCATCCCATCCTCTTTGGGGGGCCCAACAATTCTTTAAAAAATGGATTAGGTTTATTCCCTCCCCCAAGGCCTATTCCCATGAATCAAAAAACTCCACATCTGAATCGTTACTCAGGACTTTATTGTTGGACAACATGGGCATGCCTCTCTTACATAATTCCTTTTTTTAACATACAATATTGGGCAATGGAACTGAAGTGGTTGTGCCAACCTACAAGTAGAGAGAGCCTCAGTAGATCCTACAGCATCCCAATTCTGCTTATGTGCCTGTTTTTGAAACATAACTTTCTTAAGTGTTTCCTTTAATATTTCAACAAGCTTTTATTGAGTGTACTATATGCCAGGCATGATTTTTTAAATTAGATTTATTTTATTTATTTATCTCTCCCCACCCCCTCGTCGTTTGCACTTGCTGTGTCTGTTCTTCTTCTTTGTTTTTTTTGGGAGGAGACACTGGGAACCTAACCCGGTACCTCCAATGTGGGAGGGAGGCACCTAATTGCTTAAGCCACCTCCGTTCCGTGCTTTGTTGTGTCCCTTGTTATGTTTTTCCTCTTGTGTCTCTTTTTGCATCATCTTGTCACATCAGCTTGCTGTGCCTGCCTGTGGCGCCAGCTTGCCATCCTGCTCATCCTCTTAGGAGGCATCGGGAACCTCTGCTCCCTGCTTTGTTGTATCTCTCATTATGTTTTTCTTCTTGTGTCTCTTGTTGTGTCAGTTTGCTGTGCCTGCCCATCGCACCAGCTCGCTGTCTTCTTTAGGAGGCACTGGGAACTGAACCACGGACCTCCCATGTAGTAGGCAGGAGCCCAATTGCTTGAGCCACATTTGCTTCCCCAGACATGATTTTTATTGTGACAAATTATTGAGTCTATGACAGAGTCAATAATGTGTGTAGTACCAATCAGGTGTGAAAGAAAATGTAGTTTCTTTATTCTATACATCTCATCTGGTTTTGCTGTCAAGCTATCACACTGTTGGATAGTGGAGGAAACATGACTATTCATGTTGGGCAGTCACTTGGGAATAAATCCTCAGTCCTTCAGTTCTCCACCCCCATTCCCAAATGACAGTTCAAGGAGTTTTGGGACCATGCCCACAGATTCCAGGAATGGATGACCTTTGGGTCCTCACTGACCTCTCCAGGAATGTCCTGCCTACCCACCACTGAATGTTCTGCTGGCCCTTGCTGCTGAAGCCTGCTGGACACATGGGCTCTTTGCTGGTTTGCTGGTTCCAGCCTCCCTTGGCCCTCCTTGGCACTGGAGGCCTGTGTGAGTATCAGCCAAGTCCTCCTTCCCTCCATTTAGTTCTGGTTTAGGCTGCACCTGGAATATAAATACACTTTGCTGTTGTTCCCACAGCTGGCTCACTGATTCTTCATCCAGATCTCTCTATGTCCTTTCCTGGTCAAACACAGGTACTTCTGGATTCCATCCATGGCATGTGAGATTGAAGATGTGTGTAGAGAGTTGGAGAAGTGGGAAACATGACCCCTAGCCCACTATGTGGCCCCTCACTCAGCCATTTGTAACATATCCCTTAGGACAGTGCATCTCAGACTATCTATAGTGGTTTTCCTCCAATACATTGCAGACCAATATTTTTGCAAAATGCAATAAAAAATACTTAATAGAAAATAAAATAACAAATAGGTACAAAATACAAGTCTCAGGATTTTTTAAAACTTTCTTTCATCAGGTATAAAACTAGGCAATCAAATTGCTTAAACGTTTCTAAATCCTTACTCTCCATTTCAAACTCATCTCAGGAACCAGTAACAAGCGACTGCAGTCCAGCCCCTTCTCAGGATCACTCTGAATAGCGCCCATCTAGGTTTTGCCATGTTGGACCTAACACTTCTCTGAGAAGGCTTCTAATCTTCCCAGGCGGTGCCCCGGGAAGGGAAGCACAAGCCCCACTGCGCTGGGAATCTGCACAGTTTCTCTTTTATATTTGGTGGAACAGCCCTCAAAGGCCACACTAACCTAAGCTTGCTGTCACGCCCCTGGGGTTTCAGCCTCAGGGGTAAAGCCAGGACAAGCTTCCTTTCTGCCAGGTCTCCTTCAATGTCTCTGTAGCCAGAAGTGTCTCCAGGCTCTCCTTAGGGTCCCTTTCCCTCCCCTTGGCATCTAGAGACCCGTCTTTGCTTTTGATATGTGGGAATTGGAGGACTTTTTTCTTTACTTCTCTCTCTTTCTTCCTTTTTTTTTTTTTTTTTTTTTTTTTTGCCATTTTAAACCCTTTTCATTCTCTAAAAGGCTCAACTCTCTTGCTAGGCTTTTTTTTTTTTTTTTTTTTTTTTCAGTTGGCTTTGAAACTCAAAGCTGATCAATGCCCTCTTTGTTCTGAATGGTATCCGCCCTCCTCCTGGAAGGACAACTGGCATTGACAAAATGGGTGGGGTGCCTCCGAGGTGAAAAAAAAATTACAGAATATGAAAATATTTCATACAATGCCCACTACACTCACATATAGATGATATAAATAGCAGAAATTATGAAGGCTCTTAGAATTCATAATTACTACTACGTTATACTTGCTTCTTAATGGCATAAAATGATGCTTTGGATGGAAACATTTATATATCCTTTACTATACACTCACCTCACAATGATACAGGAACAGTGTCCATGTGTTATGTCTTTATATATATGGACCCAAACATAATATCACTAGCATAAAATAAAGCTAAAATGGCAACCATTATTCTCTGTGTGTGTGTGTGTGTGTGTGTAAACAACTGGAGAGAGAATTTGTTTTTAATTGGGTGATCCTTGTGCACTCTTGGAATTTTAGCTCCACATACCAATTAATCTCTGCTTTACACTCATAAAAATTGAGTGATACCTTCTCAATATTTGTTTATTTCAAAATTGCAATTTTGTAGAGTTACCTGTAAAATTTCATTATAGAATTTTAAATAATTATCAAAAGAAAGTAGAAAATCTAGGCAGAGTTTGTACCTTTTTTCTTCCTGTTATTAATTATTTATTATGACTACATGAATAATTCTAGTCATTATTTCTATTTCCATAGCTGTTATATACTTGAAAATTACTGTAAAAAATAAATTCTAGTTCTCTGATACCTTACCTCTTTAAGACCTATAACTGAAGGCAGGCACTGTGTCTTATTCATTTGGTATTTTAAATTCTTGCTTGGGGCCTAGAATTTTGAAGAAACCAAATAAATGCTTGCCAAATTAAAGAATTATTGGCAGTGAAATCTCGCATCCCTCAAACTTCTCTTTGGGCACACTGTCCCTACATGTTGTGTCCATTTTAAAGTAAACCAGCTTAATAAAAAAATTATAGAAAAGGCAATTAAAAAAAAAACTCTAAATGAATTTTGCTATCTATACCTGCAGTATCTTTTAACAATACATTTTCAGGCTATCGGCTGGGTCCAGATAGGAAAAAGATGGCACAGTTAAATTGCATAATTTGGGGAGAATTTTGTAAAGGGGTTATTTTCAAAAGAGTGTCAGAATATAGGGAAACCACAAAAAATGGTTCAGTACCACAGGGCTGGTTACAAGGGGGCATTATTCCCACCCACAGTCTCAAGGAACCAGGAACCGGTGGAACAGAACCTCAAGAAGGAGAAACTGGTTGGCCAGGTCTGCTTGACAGCATCCATGACTTTGGGTCAAAGGATACAACCATTCCACAGTGACACTCACAAGAAAGGGTCCTGAGGAATAAATCTTCTGCCTTCCATCCTCTCCCTCCATCTCTTCGTCCCCACTGGCAGGGTCGACCAGAGTCAGATGCTAAGGAAGTCTGCTTGTGTAGATTGGAGTCCTCATTCTCACAGCAGCATGGAGGAGAGTGGAGCACACAAGACATCTAACACTCTCAGTGCTGTAATGTGTGCTGTGTTGTCTTGCAATAAATGCTTTAAGAGGTTCCATAGTCACATGTGTGCTCTTTAAAGTGCTTTGCACCTGATGTGCACTTCAAAAGTACAAACAAGCTAATGAAAAGATGCATGCATGCTCATCAATAGTAAGGTCATTCATCTTATTTTTTTTCATAATACTTTATGAGAACAATGGTACACATACTGAATTTTCACTATGTATTAAATTCTCTTTTTGTACTGGACATTTATGCTTTGTGACCACCAGCCACAAAGAACCTCCTTAAATGTATAGAATTCCCCTCTTTGTGAGTCTCACCACCCCAGAATAAAAGCCAGGATTGAGTTCCCAACCTTAAGCATGTATCCTAGGTTAGGACAAATAGACTCTTCCAGGTAAAAATGGGTTTGGCAGAGAACAGGTAAGGAAGACAAGTTCACGTGGACTCCCTTTTCCTGGCAGGCATGGTAAAGCACGGCACAGAGACGTTCAACTTTCCGAGACCAGAGGCAGTAAGTGTCCCAAGCTTAGTCCTGCAGTGTGGACTGCAGTGTTCACGTGCAGCAAAGGTGTGGATTCAATATTTTCCTAGCTGTGAGGCTGATCTTCTGATCCCCTCAGAGAGTTTGTGAGTCATCTTTAATAACTTTCTTTTCCACTCAATCTAGCTATATTAAGTTCTGCTGTCTGTAAATATTAAAAATAATCTGGATGATACACATTTTAATCAACATTTTAATATAAACTGAGCTTGGAGAAGTTAAAATCATACAGTGTAGAAGAGGCTAACCACAGAGAGATCTCTTTGGTGCTGAAGCCCATGCTCAGCTCACATTCCATTACAGGATTGCCTCTTCACCCATCTGCTAGCTAATTCACCTGCAGGATCAACAATACTCTTCAAAAGAAGTGAATCCTGAAAGAAATGCTTTAAAAAGAGTTAAGGCAATAAGATATCAGTTATCCATTGAGAGGCTTTTATAGATTCCACTGCATCTGTGGGGTTACAAATAAATTTGAGTGAGTAGGCGAATTTGCAAATACAGAATCAATGAATAGTGAGGATTAACTGTCTATCCAAATCCATCTAAATGTTCAGCAAAACAAAAGATCATTATCTACTTAAAGCAACTTACCCTCCTCAGAAGGCTATTTTTTTTTTTTAATGAATAAACTAAGCTAAAAAAAAAATAGGTTTCTGTTACAACATACAAATACTGTTGGGGATTGAATTATGCACCCCACAAAAAAGTCATGTTCTCAATCTTAGTCCACATGCCTGTGGGTGTGATCCCATTTGTAAAGAGGGCCTTTGGAAGATGATATTTTTAGTTACGTTGTAGCCAAATTGAATCAGGGTGGCTCCTAATCCATATTACCAGAGACCTTATGAGAAAGGAAATTCTCAACACAACCAGAGAAGTCAGATGACAGAGAAACCAGAAGTCAGAGGAAGCCACAGGGAAATCCAAAGACACCGACAAGTGACAGAGGCAGAGAACCCTAAACACTGGGGCAATCTCCCTCAGGAGATGCTGCTGACTCCGGAAGAAAGCATGGTCTTGCTTCTGCCTTAATTTGGGACTTCTGGCCTCTTAAATCATGAGCCAATAAATTCTTGTTTAAGCCAAATCATTGTGTGGCATTTGTCATAGCAGCTGTGGCAAACTAGGACAAGTACCATTTTAAATTATTTAATTAGGATGCATTATCAGGGTGATAATCTGGAATTTCCTCCTGACTGAAGGGACCAGAAGAAAGGGAGAAAATAGGAATCCTGAGGGTACTTGGACATGGGAGGAAGCAGCTGGGTTAGGGAGCAAGAGCCAGACTTAAAAATCATATCTTTACTAGCTCTTTAAGAAGGAAAGTTCCTTAAAACAAAGATAGAAGTTTCAATCTGATTCTAACCTACAAACCAATATAAATTGTGTGGGAGGTCGATGGTAGCAAACAATTTGAAAAGTGGCAACAAGTAATAAGAAAGTAGAATAAACTTTATGTCAATATTATTGTTTTTCTTTGAAAACCTATGTATTTTAAGAATTTAAAAAACTATTTTGAGAAGGAGTCCGTAGGTTTCACCAGACTGCCCAAAATGTTCCTGTTGTGAAAAAAATAATCTCTACTATGCTTTTTCTTTATGTAAGACACCCAATTGCAGGAAACAATTTTGCCATTGACTTGGCAACTTACACCTCTTTTATAAAATATGTGTGTCAAATTATAGATATATAAAGTAATGGAACTGATTTCTATGCCACACACAAAAACCCATTTCATTACCTTGTAATCACATTTTACACTATGTGAAACCAAACCATAATAAACATTTATAAAGCATATTACAAAGCCTCAACACCTTACAAATTCTTAATATCTTTTTAGATTTCTGGGAAGTGAGTTTTTAAAAAATAAAACCAGAGGCTATAGTAATATTTGAGAGACATGTCCAGAATTCTAGACTAGTTTAAACTGTTATTTCTTTTCCTAGTAGTTTAACAAATTGTGCCTTTTTAAATACACAAAGTAGTTTGCAAAAAATTGAACTGGAGCAATATTTTTTTATATGAGCTAATAAACCTCTCAGTTTGCTTTTCTTTTAGGCCGTATATGTAATTTGCTACTATTTTCTTTTTAAAAAAAGGAATGATTAAAATGTAGTCAATATTCAAGACACTCCTCTTTATTTGTCCTGCTCTTTGGGGAAGGATGAATTCCTGAGGAGCTCACCAGTTTGCTGCTTTTTGTTGAAAAGGCTTAGTTATCATGTGTTTGAGTATGCGACTTGAGGTTTTAAAATGGATGAACCTGGGAAGCGGCTGTGGCTCAATCAGTAGGGCTCCCGTTTACCATATGGGAGGCCCCGGGTTCGGTTCCCGGGTCCTCCTGGTGAAGGCAGGCCCGCCCACACGGCGTGGTTGGCTGGCCCAGCGAGCACAAGCAGCAAAGGGGGGATAAATGAATAAATAAATAAAATCTTTTAAAAAAATAAATAAATAAAAATATAAAAATAAAATGGATGAACCTACATCAAAAAAAAAAAATGATGACTTCTATTCCCATGGCCACTTGCTGAATAAATTGCCATATTTAAAAATAATAATAATAAAATAAAATAAAACGGATGAACCTAAAAATCGTGATGTTCAGCAAATTTAGGTGATTTGAATTGAAAGGAGAAGATTCCAATCCTTCACAACTTCTTTCAAAAATAGAAATCATAAAATTCTGAAAGAGAGCATTGAAATCTTTCTTGATTTTAAGGCAGAAATGGGGAAAGTAAAAATAATTATCAAATGAAAAGAAAGGTAAAGTTTTACAACTTATATATACTAAATGCCTCCCCCTATTTTAAGTATAAATGCTGAGGGCTGGATTGGGGACAGGTGGGATACAGAACTAGGGGTGGAAGCCCCAGAAACAGGAGGGTGACCAGGAGACCCATTTAACCTGGAAATCACTTTTGTAAAAGGCCTCACATTTAGACTTTTGCTATTATCTCTAATTTATGTTTGCATGTTTGTGTGTATTAGAGGAATGCATTTGCTAAATATAAGCATTGAAATATATCATAATTCTTGTTATTGCTAAAATGATTGTGTTATGGGTCCAATTGTATCTGCCAAAAAGATATGTTGAAGTCCTAATCTCCAGTACCTCAGGATGTGACCTTATTTGGAAATAGAGTCGTTGCAGATGGAATTGGTGGTTAAATTAAGATGAGGTCATAGTGGAGAAGGGTGAGCCCTTACTTCATTATGGCTAGTGCCCTTATTAGAAAAGAAGAGACAGGAAAAATGAGAGAGAGAGAGAAAGAGAGAGAGAGAGAGAGAGATGGCCAGATGAAGACAGACACAGATTTTGGAGCTATGCTGCCACAAGCCAAGGAAACCCAAGGATAGTCCACCACCAGAAGCCAGGAGAGAGGCATAGAACAAATTCTTCCTGAAGACTTCAGGGGAATCATGATTCTGCAGACACCTTGGTTTCAGACTGTAGCCCATGGAACTGAAAGACAATAAAATTGTTTTAAGCCACCAAATTTGTGGTACTGTGCTACAGCAGCCCTAGAAAACCAAGACAGTCCATTTAACAGTTCTTCAACTTTTGATATATCAGAAGCTTCAAAAATAGAAACTCAAAATGGAAGTGATGGACTCATCTCACTTTGCCAGAAGTTTTGCTTTTCAAGGGCGTAAAGAGTGCAAGTCAAAGGCTCTCCAATTCCTTCTCTGCCTTCTAAATAGGCTTGTCTACTAGTGCTGTGCAGTTATCCATTGAGAATTTCTTCAGGGAAATCCCAGGAAAAAATCTGAGACTACTTCGTTGTAACAGGAGATTTCCTGAATCCTGGGTTCTGAAGTATGGAGCACTCCTTAACCTGGGAGAAACCTGTCTCTTCATGAAACAAGACATCAGAAAAGTAACACAAGATTGGAAATGAGCCCTTCTAAGAACAGAGTACAATTGGTGGCAGTTTGTTAAATATAGTGAGAAGAAAACGAAGGTTACTCAACAAAATAAAAAAGAGCTTTGGGCATTTATATTCTATGGTGATGACAGGGGCCAAGAAGAAGGCAAATCCTATCTTGTGATACAGCAAGAATAAAGAAACCTCAGATGTGGCTTAGCCAGATAGGAAACGATAAATCAGCCACCTGCATGCCATGGATGCCAAGCTCTTTGAATTTCCTTGCTAATTCAAAAACAGAATATACAGCTTGTCACATGTTTCACATAAAATCCTTTGAAAACAGAATTCATTAGAGAGAGAGAGTTCACAGTATAATGAAGCAGACATTTATTGCTAAAATGATTGCTGACCTGGCTTTTTAGATATTTTGGTTCACATTAGGATACTTCTAGCTTCTGGCTTCAAAAGCTGATGGAGCATAGAGTTATGTGCAGAAGTGCCCTGTGTTTCTGGAGGTCATAAGTACAGTAAGTCCAGACCCCAAAAACACATCTGGAATCCAAAAGTAAGTGACGAACAAGGTCTTTGAACAGTGAGAACAGTTTTTGCAAAGCTCTTAGACTTTTTTTTCTGATAGGAGGAAAGAGTTGACATGGCCTTTGGAATACTGAGTCCCAGATCTCCCATTTATAAACCGTACGCTGCCTGGGTTATTCCGTCAGTAAACTGCAGATAATACCAACCTAATAGGTTTCTATGAAAATTTAATAAGAAAATCTATAGAAACATCTACCCAAAATATAAAAGACACTTAATACATGGTATCTGTTATAATTATTATTTTCAAGATTCTTGAAGCCTCTTTCAGTCCCTCCCTCAGATGATAAAATATTAGTTAAAGAAACAAATTTGGTTCATCGGTTATCCACAGAAGTAAAAAGTAACAGCTGAAAGAAATAAGTTGCCAAGAGAACAATAGAGGGATAATGTTCAGAAATTTGTCCCCCACCCCCACTCCAGGCAAAAATCCTCCCCTCATCACTTTAGGTTATTGCACATTATAGTACATAGTCCATGTCCAAGAAGGTCAGTGCGGTAGACTGAATCATGTGCCCTGACAAAAGATGGGTTCTTGGCCTTAGTCTGCATTCCTGTGGGGGTGAACCCATTTGTAAATAGGACCCTTTGAAAATGTATGATCAGTTAAGGTGTGAACTCATTTGTGAATAAGCTCTTCTAAGATCCTGTTTAGGTGCGGCCAAGATGAATCCCTGTGAACTTCAGTCCATATTACTTAAGGTCTTATGAAGAGAAGAAATTTGGACCTAGAAACCAGAGAAAGAGAGGAGGAGGCCACAGACATTGCCATGTGAGGGGAAGCAGAGATGCAAGCCAAGAAACCCTGAGGATCACGGCAAGCCAGTGGCAGAGCATGACAGATTTGGGGGAGAAAGCATGGCTTTGATGATGCCTTAATTTTGGACTTTTAGCCTTCAAAACCATGAGACAATAAATTCCTATGACTAAGCCAAGCCATCGTGTGGTATTTATCATAACAGCCCTGGCATACTAAGACAGTGAGGGAATATTCAATATATTACTAAATGATTTCTATAAAAGTTTTTTCAGTTAAAAAGAAAAACAACACCCTATTGCTTCTTAAAGAGCTCAGCTCCTAGTTTAAAAGTACACAAAGATATCTTTTTTCAACTATTAGATTTGCAAAGATCAAAAAGTTTGGTACATTGTGTTGGCATGGGTGTGGGTGTAATGCCCATGAAGGATAATTTGGTCATACCTACAAAATTACTAAAGCACATACCTGTGACCCAACAAGTCCACTTCAGGAATGCATACTAAAAGTACGCATTGCAAATTGAGATCATTACTCTGTACCAATATTTGCACTAGCAAAAGATTGGGAATAATAATGTTTGATAGTGCACTAGTTAAATTATGATTCATTATTCAATGAATCATACTTTGCACATGTTAAAAAACATGTGTCAGCTCTTTCTGGACTGGTCTAAAATACTTTCCAATATAACTTGTTAAGAAAAAAAAGTGTGAAAAGTGGTACAATATAAAGAGCGGGTGGGGAAAATATATATGCATATGTTGCTTGTATATGAATAAAATATCTCTGGAAGGATATGCTAGAAATTAATAACATTTTTTGAATTGGGTGTTTGGAGGACTGAGACGGAGAGGAGATATTTCACTATAAGCGCCTTTTTGTACCTTTTGATTATTGGACAATGTGAATGTATTTCCTAGTCAAAAAAACTTTAGGAAATAAGCTTAAGTCAGCAATGGAAACTAATTGCTTTATTGCGTCTTTGTTTCAACAAGCATTTACTGAGCATCTCCTGTGTGCTGGGCCCAGGACAGCATGTTAAGGATGTGGAGAGGAATAGTTAGGATCTGTGCTCCGGAGACGTTACCCTGCAGTGGGAAAGTTTAGCCCAGGCTGTTTAGTGTTTGCAGTGTGAACAAGGCCTGGAAAAGGCAGGGAACTGACTGTGGGAATGCTGAGTGGGTGGTTCCACACTCTAAGGCAGATACGTGAAGCAACGTAGTAGGTGCTGCTTTGTTGCCGCCATCAATGGAAAGAGTGAGACGTTGCTGTGGCCTCCTCGCCTTGAAGAAGAAAATGTACCAGATATAGACATCATTTAAGAAGGAAAGTTATTCACCTAGGGCACATTTTTGTTGTCCTGCTGTTCTCTTACAAAACAAGATGAAAAGTTGTTTCCCGGATTTTTCTTACAAGCCTACCATTGTCTATAATTCCTTGTGCCCTCTCTGCAAATAAAGTATGGAGAAGGCTTAGCAAACATGTATTTTTTTAATCTAAAATGTGTTCAATGAAACAGTTGTCCCACAAAGAGATATGCTTTCTGGAAAGGGGATTCCACAATCAGACAGGTTTGGGAAACCTAGAGTGTCATCCTTCATGTTTGGAGACTCACCAGGCACAGGAGCATTTCCAAACTTATTCGAGCAGGGAAATGACTTTTTTAAAAAAAGCTGAATACAATTAACAGGCAAAGGAAATAATATATAAGATGCTGCTTAAAAGAATGGGCCCTGTTGAATTTCCCAGGTTTTACCATCATATTTTGCTAGGTATAATATTTGAGCCACAATTTAACAGCCATTTTTTAAAAAGAAACAATAAAATGTTTCAATTGTATTTTAAACAGTAAAGATGAAGGAATTTAGAATCACAGACTTGTCAGTTATTAAATTTGATTATCAACTTCATGATATTTTTAGAAAAATACTGTTTCATTGAAGTAATATAATTCTAGTATAAGTTTTGTTGTACTTCCTGGTTGTTATAATTTTATCTGCTTTGTTCACAGTTACATCCCAACTCCTAGAACAGTACTTGGCATATAGTAGATGGTTAATGAATATTTTTGGACAGCACAAATAGAATATACTAATTAATGTACTTAATATGCAAACGATCAGGTAACAAAACACCAAGACTATACTAAGTCACTTTTCCTCCTTTTATTTTTATTTCAAATATACTTCCAGCCCTTCTGCTGCCTCACAGAGCCAGCACTACAAACATTGTCTTCATTATGTAGACGTACACACACAAAAAAGAAAATTGTCATTAGTAAGTACTCGTCAATAGAAAGTTAGATGTATTATGTTTGGTGAGCAATTTAAATATCTGCATTTTCTTCTAATTATACTCAGTCTGCAGCAACTCACAGCACCTTGGACTGAGCCAGCATGGGTTTGTCAGTGTCTAAAGCCATGAAATGTGTCAGAGTTGGGATCATGTCAAAGTCGCAGTGCCCAACCAGTTTAGCATATAACTGTCAAATGCCAGAAGGTGGGTTTGCTGAGTCATCATGGCATCCTTCGGGGAGCAGGAAAATATTATACAACCGCTCTGGCCCCCAGTCATCCCTGAGGCAAATCAAGCTTGGGCAAATTAATTAAGTCATACATTCATTCAGGCATTCATTAAATATTTAGTTACTGTCTACTATGTTCCCAAAGGAAGGCTAGGCATTAAATCACTCCATTTAGGCTCCCTAAAAACAACACAATTTAGTGAGTGTTTACTATGTACTGAGAACTGTGCAAGAGCTTTACATGATATCTCATTCAATCTTCACAGCAACATCCTGAGACAGCTACTGTGGTTAGCCACATATTAGAAATGGAGACACTCTAAGACACAGAGGTCATGCAGCTTGCCCACGACCACAAAGCTAATAAGGGATGACAGGATTTTTTTTAACTTTTTTTTTTTTTTTAATAAATTCAAACTTACAAAATAGTTGCAAAAATAATACAAAACCCATACAGAGAACTCCAACATACAGCCCTCCCCCCAGATACCTAGCTCCACCAGCTTTTATAATTTGCCACATTTGCCATATGGTCTGTCTATCCATCCATCCATCTATCCATCTATCTATCTTCTATCTATCTAACTTCTAAACAGTTGAGTGTAGATTGTATGCATCATGCTCCTCGAATCCTTAATACTACCATCTACATTTCCTGAGAACGAAGATATTCACTTATGTAACCACCTGAAATACAGTCATCAAGTTCAAGACATTTAACATGGATATGAAACTTACAGTCTATATTCCAGTTTTTTCATATGCCCTAGTAATGCCCTTTTTGGCCTTTCCTCCTCGGTTATCAGCACCAGTCCAGGATCATATATTGCATTTAATCAGTATAGTCACTTTAGTTGCTCCCTTTTTTTTTTTTCAAATTGTACAAACGTATATACAATATAAACTTTCCCATCTCAACCACTCCCAAAGACACCATTCAGTGGGGTTAATCATATTCACAATATTGCACTACCCTCATTAGGGATGGCAAGATATTGAACCCAGTTTGGCTTTTTCCAGAGGCTGCAATCTTAACCACTGAGCTATAATGGACTCTTTGTCCTCCCTAAAAGTAGAAATACAAATCAGCATTATTACATAAGGGCAGATGAAATCTATTGAGTACCTTCTATGTGCAGGCACTATGTTTTATATTTTTATATGGTATCTCATTTAACAGAAAAATAGACTGAAATAGTAGAGGGCAATAGTTAAAAACACAAGACCTGTTTGCTAAACTACCTGGGTTCACTGTATCCCTATGCAAGTTATTTCATCTCTGTGCCTCAGTTTCCTTATCTGTAAAATGGGCAAAGAATATACTTTAGGGGGGTATTATTATTATTATAATTAATACTTAATTATATTTTTCATCTGGTAAAATGTAGTTTAAAGTTTTTTAAAGACACAACTTTTTTTTTTAATTGTAGGGAAATGGAGAAGTTGGGGAAAGATAGAAGAGAACTTCCCCTGCCCTACATCCCAACAGGGGATTTTATATAGCTGATAGCCTCAGTTGCCACTATTACCTACATGTTGTCTTTCTGAACCTCAGGATACTTTTGGTCTCCATCAAATTCACCCCACCACCACCTTCTGAGGATTTCCAGGCACGTGGTCCCAAGCTGGCTCAGAATCCAGAACAACTCTGGTCTTCTAGGGAGGACTCTGGAGCAGGCTTCACGTATACATACAATCACTTGAAAACTTTGTGTGAACACCTGGGAATGGAAAGCTGGCTAAGGAAGAACAATTGAGTCTACTACGCTCCAAGAGAAATACATTATAATTGCCATGAAGTAAAATGAGAATATACCAGCAAAAGAAAGCCGTTACTAATTCAAAAGGGTTGTAATTTTCATAAATTAAAGAAAAATTTTTTAGAAAAGATGGTCATTAGGATTGGGTTTCTGTGTTATTTATTGTGATCTTTTTTCTGGAAGACTCTGGTGATTGCTATATGATTACACATATAAAGCATACAAATCAACCAATGAGTGTAAAAACTTCATTACTTAAAAGCGCTTCATTAATCACTAGCCCCAGCAACATTCCTAGCTCACCACTGTTCTGACTACAGAATTATAGATGTCCTATTGCAAAGTTAAGAGGTCTTTTGAGTCCGTCATTATTAGTCTGGCCGGTGTTAGCACCATTCCAAGCAAAATGTTCCAAAACTGTTATTTACCCCCTCCTCCTCCTACCCGCCATTGTATGCACAGTCCAGACTTCTTTGGCCCCAGTCTACACTAAGCAGAATTCTCACAATGTGTACTAATCTGCCAATGGAGTTGAACCTACAGTCCAAAGCATTGTTGATCAAATCAGGAAAAAAACCGCTGTTGACCTGCCAAAATGTTTACTAGTCAGCTAAACCCTGCATGTGACAGCCTCATTCTGTCTTTACTCTTTAAGTCTCTGTTGTTTTGGAGGCCTCTGTGATTTCTAAAGTTCATTGCTATAAATTCTGAGACTGTTCAAGAATATTTGGGGATGAGGGAGAAGGACCTAATTACGGAATTTCTTAGTATATTATTGACTAAACAGGAACAAATGTGTATTTGCTTGTAGTTTGTTTCTCAACATAGCTTAGAGGGAATGTGGGCAGACATACAGATTCTACTGCGAACCTCACTGAGGTCCATCTTGCTTCACCTAGTCTAGTAAAGGTAAACATTATCCAGCCTAGGGGGCAGGGAACAGGTTTTCTAAATCAATTAATACATACTTCTTATGATGGTGACATGTTTGCACCAACTTACCATTTATAATCAGTGCCAATTTTGTACTTTAATAGTAAAATGTCCAATTTGTAATATATATATACTAAAGTAACAAATTATACTTTTATACAAAACTATGGCTTTTCTACATAAAAACCAATTGTAAAATTGAGTATTGCTTAAAATAAAAAATGACAAAAAATATTTTTATTTCTGGTTAGGCTTACTGGTCAAGTAGAATTCATTTGGTTATTGGGTTGCCAAAAAGATTGAGTTTCTCAGCTACAATGACCAGTCACAACCTATGTGAATACAACCCATAGCCCGCTGTGGATTGCACTGAGCTCACATGCATAATTATAAAGTCTCTGGTAATTATGGTTTATACGAGCATGCTTTTGAACATTTTATAATGGAGAAAATATTTGTTGTAGGAAATTCTCATCAAAACATTATCTGCAAGAATGTTGCTTACACAGTTCTTTCCCAATGCATATTACTGTGTTCCATAAATAACAGTGTTAAGTTTTGCAGCATCCTTTGGAGGTAGTCAACTGAGAACACTGCATTTTTTTATAGTTTAGGAAAACTAAAATCTCTCCTGGTTTCCCACTGTGAGTTAGCAATATCCATCTCTGGACTCTCATATAACTTTTTCATTCCTACAAAGTGCGTGAGCTCTAGGAGAACTAAAACTATATTTTAATGATCTTTTGAAATAATATTCATTAAGGATTTTTTTTTTTTTTTTTTTTTTTGCAGAATGCTTAGAAAGCAAACATAAAGGATAAAAGTCTATCAGCAATACCACTAAAAGAATTTTGATGTTTAAAAGCCTTTTTATGCTTATATTTAGTGTTTTTAAACTTTTATTGTGCATATGAATCACCTGGAGATCATGTTGAATGTAGATGCTGATTCAGGAGGCCTAAGGTAGGGCCTGAGATTCTGTATTTCCATACAAGCTTCCGGGAGGTGCTGAGGATGGTAGTCCAGGGACCACACATTGAGTAGCATGGCCTATACTTATACCTGTTGCTGTAACTTTGTTAGAATGCAATATAAATAGTCTTAACATCTTCAACAGCCTTTCCAAATATATTACTGGTTAAATTTTTTCTTTGTTTTTTCTAAACAAAGAAAACAAAGAAATGGGGAATTTGTGCATAGTTTGGTAGTCATGATGGTATTTCCACAACCAGAAAAAAATTTCTTTGTGATTCAGGAAAGAACATTGGCATTTCTTCTGAGTGATGCTCAAAGAGAGGAGGGGCATGGCTGATGAAGATGGTAGTGTTTAGAAAAGAAAACTATTTTAGACACTGTCAGCACAATGGCAGAGATGGGAAGACACCAGTGAAGAGACCAGGAGGAATGGAGAGTTGGGCTTAGAGAAGTGTAAATCCATAACAGGTCAAGAGGACTTGGGAATGGGGAAAAGATACAAGGCTTAGCAGAGGCTGGCCTTCTAAGCTACTGTGTACCTTTAATGAAATATCTCCTGGCACGACTATCTGAAGGCATCCTAGCTATCACACTGTACGCACTCAATATTTACCAGACGGTCATGGTGCTCTAATAGGATTTGATAATACCCATCTCTCTTCTACTTCATGTGCAGATTCTTTATTTAAAACAACTCATTTTATCACAGTGAGGAAAGTGGTGTTAGTATAGGTTGGCACCCAGATATAGAAATAATTATTATCCAGCACTAAACTTTGACATAGTAGTTTTCCTGAAAAGATTATTCTTGAACTCATCTGCTTTGTCTTTGAATGAATGTCAGAAAATGTACTGCTTAAGTCCATTTACCCCAGAGCCAGTTATATGTCTGTAATTATGTTTGAACAAAATGGAAGAATTATTTTATGTTGGAACCATGTAGATATTAGGTATCAGTGTAAAAACTAGAAATAAATTAATTCATTTGCTTCTATATTTAACAAGATTTACTAAGCATACTATGTACTGGGAGGGTGCTGAGAATACCAAGATGGAAAAACATATTCTCTGTCCCAAAAATCTTGCTGGAGGAGAGCATCAGAAATAAAGGAAAGTAATAATGTAGTAGTTGTGAAGACACTATGGGCACAGAATAGGCAGAGTGCTCGCTTCTACTTGGGAGAAATTCAAGAGAGATGCAAGATGACATGACAGCTGAGAAGTGAAATATGAATGGCTATTATGATTCTGTGCTAACAACTGCAGGAGATGGGCTAAAATGTAAAGGTTTAATATTCATTCTACAAACATTTATAGAGCTCTTCCTGCAGGGCATTATGCTGGGAATGTAAGGAGTTACAGTCTCCACTTTCAAAAACTTTATAATCTAGTTTAGGAAACATGATTTATACATAAGTGTGTGTGTGTGTGTGTGTGTGCTGTGTGTTTTACATAGCTAGATATAAGTGCTAAGTGAATATAGTGCAAATAATTGATAAAGAAGGGAGAAAGCACTATAAATTCAGCTGATCCAGGAGGAATACAGAGTAATTGTAGAGCTTGGGTAGGACCTAGGCGAATGGAAAGGTGGTTGTTTTAATTGGAGACAATGGCATGGGCACAGGAATATATTGCTTCGGATGTTTCCTGTGCAAATATCAGAAAACTCAGCACAAACTGGATTAAGCAATAAAGGGAATTTATAACCCACAGAACTGAAAAGTGCAGAGATAGGGTAGGCTTCAATGCACTTGATCCAAAAGTCTTTGGTCCATTTCCTTGTGATTCTCTCAGTTCTGCCCTCCTCTGTATTCTACCTTGTTCCAGACTCTTTATTCTCAGAGCAGCAAAAATGGCTGTGGCATATCAGAGGCAAAAATCCAGGATTTCAACATCCCAGGCATAGATTCTGAGAATCTTTCTATCTTGAACCATTCACTATTCCTGGGCCTTCCCTGTGTAGAAGGATGAAAGGTCTAACTAGATTAGCTCTGGTAGAGTCAGCTTCCCAGGAAATGCAAGAATGTCCAAAAACAGGACTGTTGGGAGATGAGGAATGAATACCAGCTAGGGAGTCAATGAGTGGCAACGCAGCTTGGTCAGATGTTTCCCTGCCATCAGAACAAAATTATTCCCAGGCTTCTTTGTGATTTCATAGCCAGGTGCTGTGTTCATGTGGCTCATGAACACCTATCCAGGTCATTTGCATTGTGTCCGTTCCCTGTAGAGTGTGAAATTTTTGAGGGCAGGGATCATATGTCTTACTCATCTTCATATACACAGCACCAAGCAGAGATTAGGCACATAGTAGACACTCAATAAGTAAGTGCTATTCAATAAATCAATGTACCAAGAAACTTTAATATGGTTATGGTAGGTATAAAAGGAAAGAGAGATTGCAGTTAAGAGCCCATTGTATATACAGTTCAGACTTGAATTGAAAAGGATTTGGTCAAAGGCAGCATTCTCAAAAGTGTATTCAAGAAACATTAGTCCCATCTCACATCATGGTCTTGGAAAAAGGGATAATGGTAAAAATAGTTTGGAAAATGCTATATTAGTTCCTCCCCACCCCCACCCCCCCATACCCAAAGGAGATTTGTCATGTGTTAAAGTATTATACCTATTACTTTAAGTGGGAAACAATGTTTAACATATTAAACCAAGTTATCTAACATATTCCCACCCCTCATGCTCCTCCATATAGTATCTACTAATGTTTTGGGTTCTGTAAGGAAATTTATCACTGGTTCCAATGTGAAATTGCCAAGAACACATTTCTCTGCCTATGCATTCTTAACAGAAAAAAAATGGGGCTGCTCTTCCTTCTCACCCACAATAGCCATAGTCATTGGAGGGGATCCCTGTGTTCCCTCAGTAACTGGTAAAGACGTGGGAGGCCTCTTGATCCCAGGCCTTGCCCCTTACCCCAACTCTGTCAGTCTCCCCTCCCCTAGGAAGTAACATACAGGCTAGTAAATCCTAGCACTTCCACTGGGGCACATTGTAGCCTGGGACAGACCATCACATAGGTGTAAGTTGACTGCACTGATTTAAACCTAGTGGAACAGTGCTGCAATCAGCTTGTCCTCTAATTCTCTGCTCACTGTGGACAGAGAAAATAAAATCCACCCTGGACAAAAGTGACTCTAGCTTTTTGTGTGTGGCTCTAAAAGTGACTCATTTTTAAGAATGCCTAAAGTAGTAAATAGTAAACAAAAGCAGCACAACATTGTGAGTGCAATTTAAAGCACAGGGGGAAAAAAAGAGAAGTTGTTTCTGATTTGTTTATTTGTTCAATGGATTGTGATTAAAATTTTTAATGTGGAAAATTTTCAAATATACACAGAAGTAAGAAGAATAGTATTAAATATACCTGTGTATCCATCACCCAACTTCAACAAATTCATGGCATTTGTCAGTCTGTTTACTTTTATGCCATCCACAAATTTTTGTTTTCTAGAGTATTTTAAAGCAATTCCCGGCAATTATACCATTTCATCTGTAAATTATTCAATACACATCCCTAACTGATAAGGCATATATATATATCTACCATGCTATATCAAACCAACAGAATTAAGAGTAATACCTTGGGAAGCGGCTGTGGCTCAATTGGTTGGGCTCCTGTTTATCATATGGGAGGTCCTGGGTTCGATTCCTGGGGCGTCCTGGTGAAGGCAAGGTGGCCCACATGGCGCAGTGAGCTGACACAGCAAGATGACACAACAAAGGGAGACGAGTAGACAGAAAAACACACAGCAAATGGACACAGCAAGCACAAACAGCAAGGGGGGAATAAATAAATAAAGATAAATCTTTAAAAAAAAAAAAAAAGTAATTCCTTAATATCATCTGATACCTAGTTTACATAAAAAATTCCCAGGTTGTCTTAAAGGTACATTTATACAGTTGGTATAGGCAAATCAAACCAAGATCCAGACAAGTCCCTCAGATATTTGGTTTTTAAGCCTTTACATGTCATTTTCAATTTCAGTCCCCTTTTCCCTTTTATCTCTTTTGTCTTTACATTCTACTTTTTTTAATGCCACTGTATTTTAGAGATTCTTTTTCAGGACTTCTAATATAATCAAAGAACATAAAAAAATCAAAGAGGTAGATTCTCTTAAAATGTGGGCAAAGTATATACAACTTTAAATGTACCTGATGTTATGAATATCAGAATATTCACAGTTATTTCTTTGTAGGAAAAAAAAACAAATGAACAATAAGCTCATGAAACATAGTTTCTGTATAATAATCATATTTTATAATTTTATATTCATAGTTTATCATTCATATAAATGTGCCAGGACTCTGACCCCAATGTACTGATTCCAGGGCATAACAATGACCATCCTTGGTGAAATCGATCAAAACATTACATGTGTTGATGTGTTCTTCTCAAAATATTTGCCTATATTCATCTAGATTGCTTAATTTATTTTAAATCATTAGAGTTTAGATACCATTATCTGTGTATTTTTCATCTTACATTGGCCATGATTGTGAGGAAACTTACATAACAAATCTGATGATTATTTTCAGAAGCAGGATCTGGCCTTAACAGTTTTGCTGGTTAGCCATCCTGTTCCAGAAAAGCTACGTGCTAAGCAGTTCCCTTCATTGGCAAAGGCAGTCATTTCTGAGCCTTTATTTAGAAGAAATGAGGAGAGAAAGATAAATTGTGAGGAGAATTAGTAACACAGTCTTTCAATGGCAGGTATTTCAATTGATTAACTGTCAGCCCAAGCATTTCCCTAAATTCAGCAAACCAACTCAATCTGTCTTTTGACATATTTGTTGCAACTTGTTAAGGCTTTTGTCCAATCAAAAAACCAAACACCTACTATTAGTTTAGATATGATTTGTAGGTTGGAATTTTTTTTTCCATAGAGAAATCTATATATTGCATGATAATTCAACAACCCAGTTAATCAAACCTTTTATAACAGCCAAGGAATATGTCAGAAAGTCTTAAATAGACACACAAATGATGTACAAAGATATCTTTATCATTGTCTTCCAGATTTGTTAAAACCACGATATCTTTTCATTCTCTAAACTTTCATAAGATAATTCCCCTTAAAATCATTTATTGCCAATATGGGTAAGAAACTCTTTCTCCTTTTAAGTACAATTTAATTATGTAATCATTCAGCATTACCAGAAACTAGTTTGGGCTACAGGTTGGAAAGGAGAGGCTGTACACCTGCAAACTCATTTTTTAGAATACATTCAAGTAATTGAGTGAATACTCCGTTCACTGATTAAAACAAACAAGATGAATAAAGCAGTCAGTTTTCTAGCCCCTTGGAGTATGCTTTTCTCCAGTATTGATCTTGATAAAGCAGCCTTGGTTTTGTAAACCACTAAGAAACTAGAATTTAACTAGCTGGCAGAAAAACTATGACATCAATATGTCTTAAAATGGAGAGCAGAGAGAAGTTAAATTACTGGTCAAATGGGTAAAAATCTTTCCCTTGACATGTAGTCTAATTTTTCAGTACATCTCCAGGTAAGAGTGTGTGTGGCTATATTTATTTAAATCATTTTCTTTTTACATTTTGCTTCATAATAAAAAGAGGATGGGTATGATGTGACATTGCTGCCCAGAAAAAGCAGTAATATATAAGTAAGTGCATCATACTTGACACAATACTATTGTCGGAGAAGCAATCCTTTCTCCTGCAGGACAGGTACAACCAATCATGTTGAACGTGCAACATGAGTCAACTCACAATTTTGTTCATCTCACCTAATAGATGTATCTCTCAAACTCCACTGTTGTAATGGCTTCTGTCCAAATGGGCTCTAACTACACATGTGAGGCTTTTTTGCCTCTCTTTTTTTCATAACCAAAGTCTTGTGGGTCATGGGATCTAAACTTTTGGCCTGAGTGGTAGGCTTGATGGTCCAAGCTGGTAGCCTAGCTTTGGGCAATGCACAAAGAACTGTTGGAGTTTATAGCACACGGAGCACATAAGACACTCAATAAATATTTGTTGACTAGCAACGAACTACATATAGTATCTATAATCTCATTTTTTAGGATAAGGCAAAGACATATTTTTAAAAGTTAAAAAGAAACTGGGTAACCAAAGAATAACAGGTTATAAACTGTTAGTAAAACTGGGGGGTGGGGTAGAAATACGGACACCACTACTTCCCCTGGGTTGCTAGTGAAACGAGGTATCAAAAGAAAACTCTGGGTCTGGAAAGGGCCAGATGGAAGAACACCCCAGTCAAAACGGATGTCCTGGGCTCATTTTCAGCCTATAGACTGGGATGTATATAGGAATAGGACAATTGTGTCTTCAAGAACTAAGGTGCAAGAAATGGATGTGGCTTCAGCAATTGGACTCCCGTCTACCATATAGGAAGTCCAGGGTTTGATTCCCACGGCCTCCTGGTGAAAGGCAAGCTGGCCCACACAAAGTGCTAGCCTGTGTGGAATGCTGGCACAGCAAGATGACACAACAAAAAGAGACACAGAGGAGAGACAATGAGATACAGCAGACTGAGCTGAGATGGCACAAGATATTGAGCACTTCTCTCCCACTCCGGAAGGTCCTAGGATCAGTTCCTGGTGCTGCCTAAAGAGAAGGCAAGCAGACACAAAAGAGCAGACAGCGAGTGCAAAACAATAAGGGGGGCGTGGGGGGGGTGGAATAAATAAATAAAACTTAAAAAAAAATAAAAAAGAACTAAGGTGATGAACCAGCCCCTCTTCATAAATGAAACACTTTCATGGGTGAGATTATCTTTCTTCTGTGACATGCTCATTTAGTTTCTCAAACTGAATGCCAGCTTGAACCTTCTCTTCTTGTGAGTACCACACAGAAGCAGAAGGAAAACCTCTGGTCTTTCTAATACAGAGATAGTCAATCAAGCAAGGTAGCAGAATCATCTCCCTTTCCTCTAGTGCTATCGCAGACACTGCTAATAGTTGCCTGCTCATATTTGTTTGGCCTTTCTTCTTTTTGAGGGAACCCTGATTTTGGGGAAAAGCTGTGAAATGGGAATGAATCAGCCCAAACACATCCTTAGCCCTTCACTCCAACCCTTCGTTCTTCATGAAATGTGCACCCAACACCGATTGGTGGCCAAGAAGCAAAAGGTACACAGAAAGAAAAATGACAGAGGTGAAATCTAGAAGGAGCTGACTCCCTAGTAGCATTGTAGATTACTATGCCAGTCCTGGATCACCAGACAGGAGGTTTTTATGTGAGAAAATAAAACCCTAATTTGTTTAAGCTTAGGGTTTATGGGTTTCTGTTGCTTGCAGTCAAACACAATACCCAAGTGTGTTTCATTCATTAATATAATGAATACATTAGCTCATTAAGATTTGATGATGTAAAACCCCCTGGGGTAGGAATTATTATTATAAGACTTTGAATTTTCTCTGTCCATTAAATCCTGTATCCAATTCTCCCTCAAGTTCTTCTGGCCTTTCTTCTCCACCTATACCTCCATGTCCTTAGATCAGACTATCCTCACCTGAACTGTTCCAAAAGCTGCTGATTATTCTCTCTACTTTCAGTCTCATTGCTTAATTTATTCATTCAGAAACTCTTTATTGAAATGTCAAGACAAGAGTAGATATTGGGGAAAGAGTAGTAAAATAGGTAGGCATAGCTTGTGCTCTTACACAGCTTGGATTCATCTAATTTACTGTCATCAGTGATCACAAAATGTAAATTAGATCATGTCATTCCACTATTTAAAATCCTAAAGTTACTTCCCATTACCTATATGTAAAATTAGAAACTATAAATTTAATGTAAGGTCTTTCATAACCTGGTAATAAGCTAACTTTCCAACCTCATCTTGCCATCTTCCATCACTTGCTTCTCCCAGGTTTCCTATTTTCAAGTTCACTGAACTGCTGGCTAGGTAATGTATATAAAGTACCTTGCATGGGGCTGAAAAAAATAGGCATTTAGCAGTGTGAGTTGCCTTCCCCAGCCTTTCCCAAACACAATATACATGCTCACACTCCTCTGAATTTGCATATAATTTTGCCTGGAGTTTCTTGTTGACCTTTCCTTCCAGAAGACCTATTGAGTTCAAGACCTACTTAAATATTGTGAGCTATAGGTATCTCGGATGATATGGATAATTAATTTTTATGCCTTGCACCTTCCTTACACATCCTAGCACCAAAGAGTAACAAAACATGTTGAAAAGAATGACCTATAGGGAAACAGATGTAGTTCAAGTGATTGGGCTCCCATCTACCATATAGGAGGTCCAGGGTTCAATTCCTGGGGCCTCCTGGTGAAAGGAAAGATGGCCTGTGCAGCCAGCTGGTCCAAGCAGCAATCTGGCCTGCACAGAACACTGGCCCACGTGGAGAGCTGGCACAGCAAGGTGACACAACAAAAAGAGACACATAATGTCCTCCAGGTTCATCCATGTTGCCATATGCTTTATGACTTCATTTCTTCTTACAGCTGCATAATATTCCATCGTGTGTATAGACCACAGTTTGTTTATCCATTCATCTGTTGATGGACACCTGGGTTGTTTCCAACTTTTGGCAATGGTGAATAATGTGGCTATGAACATCAGTGTGCAGATGTCTGTTCATGTCACTGCTCTCAGTTCTTCTGGGTGGACATATACTGTATGAATGCATTACTATGAACCAAATATATTGTGTAATATATTGTTTGATTTTAAAAAAAATGTTATATGACTTTTGTTAGAATTAATTTATATATATATATATACACACACACATATATATAAAGAAACTTGTATCATAACTGGCAAAGTAGATAATAAATGGAATTTATTCTTATGCTAAAATAAAATTCTGCTCTGGGTCAACTGGGAACCAAAAAAAAAGAGACACAGAAGAGAGACAATAAGAGATGCAGCAGACCAGGGAGCTGAAGTAGCTCAATAGGTTGGGCGCCTATCTCCCACTCTGTAAGGTCCCAGGATTGGTTCCCGGTGCCACCTAAAGAGAAGACAAGCAGACACAGAAGAACGTACAGAGAGCAGACAGTGAGTGCAACACAATGGGGGGAGGGGAGAGAGAAATAAATAAACAGAAATAAACCTTTGAGGAAAAAAAAAAGAATGACCTATAAGAGAATTTAATGCAATTCATACAAAATTGGGTTTCTGGTAGCTGACCATTGATAGTAATGCACTGTCAGAGAGAACTGAAGGAAGATTCTCTAGAACTTGCTCTAATGTGAAGCCAGGTTGAGGCAGATTCCAAGTAAACCAAAAGCAGCTAAAATGTTCTGCTCTATAATGGTCAGAAACAATGATAACATCTAATGTGGCAAGTGCAACTAATTTAATTAATTCCACATTGATTAAGCACCTAATTGTGAACATAGGTTGAGGAGCTGAAAAAGTAGATAACTGGATTGATATAAAGCAGGGGTTTTCCTGGAGAGCTGGAAAGGAGGAAAGGTTATAAGCGTAATGAGGCAAGAGAGCAGAGTCCCAAGTTTAGATGTGATGTGAAAGAAAATGAAAACCCAAAGAGACTGACAAAATTGGGAGAAAATAGATTAAGCAATTAACATCTTGATGCAGTCAAAGAACAATGCAGCAGATGTAAAGAGTGAGAATACTAGAAGAACTGGAGACCGTGATTAGGAAATGGAGAATTTGAGTTGAAGGTTTCAGTGCTGATGCAGTCCCTGGGGATGAGGACATCTTCACAGTCATGGGTGTGGAGTGGAGTGAGGGTGCGTGTCCCTGGAGCTGAGGAGGACAAGACATCATGGGTCTAGAATGTTGGGCAGTCGTCTACATGGACAGACAAGTCATCCACAATAATGGCTCAATGTGGGGTGAAGAGGAAGAATGTAAGTCAAACGAAAAATTCTATGTATTTGTGCCATATTGTCTGTGGGGAGACATGGAGGGTAGTGGAGCTAAATAGCATAATAGGGACATAATGAAGGAACAATGCTTTGGAAGCAATAGCAGGGACACAATAGTATATTGACATTACCCCTTTCCCCCATCCATATCACTCATACACGTGCACCAAAGTCTCATGCTGAAAGGAAAAAGGGAAGAATCATTTGTTTTAGTTGAGAGGGCTAAGGGGAATTTTATTCTTGGAAGAAAAACAGGTGTATTAGTCCGCATAAGGGGTGCCGATGCAAAGTATCAGAAATCTGTTGGCTTTTATAAAGGGTATTTATTTGGGATAAAAGCTTACAGTTACAAGTAAGTAAAAAGTGCAACTCAAGTTTGCTTTCTCATCAAAGTCAGTTGCCACGTGTTGAAGCAAGATGGTTGCCAATCTCTGGCTGGTCTCTGCCTTCCCCTCTGGGCTTCCTCTTCCTCTTGAGCACAGGTTCTTAACCAGGGGTCCACGGACCCAAAGATTTCAGGGGGTCCGTGAGCTTCAATTGAAAAAAATCAACTTATCTTCATTTTCTCTGATCTCTAAGTGAAATCTAGCATTTCCTTCACTTATGAATGTATGAAATAAATAGATTACAGTAGTATTCATTTCACCTGACTGGAAAGGAGTCCATGGAACAAAAAAAGTTAACCCCTGCTCCATGGGCCCAGCTTCTTGAGGCTTCATGGTTATGTGAAGTCCTCTCTCTCTGAGCATAGGGCTTGTTTCTTTCCCAGCCTCCTATGTCAGTCTTGGCTCGCTTCCCAATCTCAGCTGTAAACTATCAGTCAAAATGGTTCTCTCCCCTGGGCTTTAGCTGTTTGAGCCCTCTTTCTGTCACATGGCAGGATCAAAAAATGATAGAGCACTCTCTCTTCCTGTGTGACTTCTGTATCTGTCTATCTGTGTAAGTGTCCTTTTATTTGAGACCCAGCAAGTGGGCCGGGACTCAACCTGAGTCACACCTTACTGATGTAGTTGAATCAAAGCCCCAAAGTGATCTTATCACGTAAACGAATCAAAGACATCACAGCTGAGTTAAATGCAATCAAACGGTATCCCACCCAAAGGAATAGATTCGTTTGCAAACATAATCTTTCTTTTTTGAGGATTCATAAAATAATCTCAAACTACCACACCAGGTTTAAATCAAATCAGGAAGGTGTAATGAGTCTTTTGTGAATATGATTAAGATGATGGAAATTTTCTTCATCATAAAATGAGATTTCTTGAAGATGTAAAATATTGCAAGAGAGTTCAGCAATAGGAGGCTGGCCAGAAAATCATTGATCTAAAATATGGGAATAGACAGCTGGAGGAGTTTACTTTTGGGCAAGGATAATGGGTTGTGAGGTATGGTGGAATCATCTGGCATCAAAGATCTAAAGAAATGCTGAAGTCAAAGCTGAGCTGCAAGTATGTTGTAGGACAGCTAGTGTAGTCTTCTGTGGCCTTTCTTCTAGGTTCATATGTAAACGTTACTGAGAAGTTCTACTATCTCTGAAGAAATTCTAACCTGGGTGGATAGTTTTGGGTACTCATCTCATAGTGGAAACCTCCCAATGGGTGGGATTACTCAAGCTTTTGAAGGAATGGCAGTGACCTGGATTGGGACTCATCTTGGGGATGCTCCTGGTAACATCAGAGGTGAGATCCAGAAAAAGGAGACTCTCAGTCTCAAAGGCATAAAAATCAACAAATTGTGTGTCTGACACATGGGAAGCACACACAAAAAAATTAGTCAATTGAATTGTGAATTTTAACTTTTTTTAGAAAATAGAAGTTTTGACAGCACATTTTCACACTGCTGAAAAGGAATGTAGGAAATGCTTGTCATTCTTTCTGGCTGCCCAGTCTGAATCATGTCTATATTTGGGGGCTTTCCCATTTTATGAGTTAGAGCTAGAAACTAATGCCAGGTATTCATTTTTCTGGTCTCCCTTGCAAGTCAGGTGCATGCACAAGATCTAGGTTCAGCCAATGATATGCAGCTTCCCTAGGCTTTATGTTGGGATCTGGAAGCTAGAATGGCAAGAAATGTCTCTTGTGGCAGAGGCCATGGCAGCAAGATTAATGTCCCAGAGCAGCACTAGCAGCAGTAGCAGCAGCAGCACCCAGGGCTCCCTGCCGGTAGGGTCAGCAGTGGAGCTCGGGGGGCATGGTGCTTAATGGCAGTGGAATTTATGTCCCGCCCAGCCAGCTCTGTATGTGATTTGTGGCCTTGCTCCTTGCAGTGCATCCTCTGATCCTGGTTTTCCATCCCCACATGATTCCTACCCAATATCCTTTCGGTGAATTCAATTTCTCCTCAATTTAGGTAGATTTTGTTTCTTCTTCTTGCAACTCCGATGATAACAGATGTTTGAATGGGAAGAGTGGGGTTCTGAAAGTAAGAGTCTAAGATATGAAATTGGATAAATAGAGGGGGTAAGGTAGATGGCAATGAGGAACCTAGCTGGGAAGTTAGTGGCTCTTTCTATGGGGTTGTGAGGTAATAGATTAAACCATCTGTTGCTCTTGAACACAGACCATGGACCTAAGGAGGGGTTGGTATTAGGGGAAATTGTAAGAACAGCAAAGGGTGAGGGCTACTTCTTGGGGCTTTCAATGAGGCTTCATGAGAAAGAAACAAGTTAAGACTAAGCTTGGACCATCTTAAAGCAAAGAAGGAAACAGGAGATTTAGCAGCAGCAGATAAATTTGGGCCAAAAGAGAAGCCTAAATCTCCCAGACCTGTCTTAAAGGATTCCTATAAAGTTGTTTCTGCTGGACAAAGAGAAAACCCCAAGTGCCAAAGATTGGATTATGGATATTGCCTTCCTACCCAGGGTTATTGTTTTAAATTGCCTCAGGGCCAGGGTCATTAATCTGAATCTAGGAGGACCAGTATCATGTAGAAGTCCCTGGCATGGTGTCAGGAATTCTCAGGCTCACAAGTCTATTTCTAGAAAAGACCGTTGGCTGTGTTATTAGCCCATGGATTGACTGGAAGCACCTGAAGCCTACTGAGTTCTTACAGGAATTGTATTACCAAAGAAAGCTCAAGGTTAATAAACAATGGCTGTGACTGTTCAGACACTGGGCAATTCTCTAAGCTCCTAAACTACCACCAACAGCATATGGAGTACTAAAGCTGTGCAGCCCCAGAAAAGGCATTTCCCCCAATGTCTATCTCAAATGTTATCAGAAATCACCATTATATTGGCCTAGGTAGATAAATACCATAACAAAATATGCAGTATTTAAATGTCTCAAACAACAGAAATTTATTTCTTATTCACATGAGCAATTGAAAAGGTATGTGGGGCAGCCATCATCCATGCAGTATTTCAGGGATCCAGGCTGAAAGGGGTTCTACTACATTCAACATATATGTTCTATGCTTATCTTATCAGGGATCTCCATTCAGTGAGCTGCAAGGAGGGGAAAAAATAAACATGTAAACTCACATGTAGGTGGTTTATGGGCCCAGCCTGGAAGCAATGCATAGCACTTCCACTGATATTCTACGGGCTAAAACTCAGTCAACACAGCTACAACTAACTGCAAGGAGAACTGGGAAAGGGGCCTCGCTGTTTGCCCAAGAGGAAGAGGAAGCAGGTATTGGAAGCAGCTAGTCATCTCTGCCATGACAAAGAAAAGAGGGACCTATCCTGGGAGTAGAATTAGGGCTGAACAATGAGTGACTATGTGCTTCTCTCCAATGCCAGGACAGGGAGTCCTTGCTACTCTTATCAATTCCCCTGCTTTCTCCATTTGAACAGAACTAAAATTTTGATTGGCAATCATCCTCCTAACTTCATTTAGCTAACTTTGGTCAGTGTTTTAGTTTGTCAGAGCTGCTATAACAAATACCACAGACTGGTTGGCTTAAACACCAGGAATTTATTATCTCACACTTTTGGGAGCTAGAAGTCCAAAATCAAAGTGTTAGCAGGGTCATACTTTCTCTGACGTCTGTGTAGCATTCTGATGATGACTTGCTGGCAATCTATAACTCAGTCTCTGCCTCTATCACATGGTCATCTCTCCTCCCATCTTTCACCTACTCACTCCCATTTACTGTGTCCAAAATTCCTACGTTTATAAGGATTCCATTCATATTGGATTAAGGCCTACCCTAATTCAGTTTGGCCTTATCTTAACTAATAGGATCTCCAAAGATCTTATTTATGAATGAGTTCACATCCACAGGACAAGGGATTAGGACTTAGACATGTCAGTGACAGTTTGTGATGATTTTTGTGAATTCCAAAAAGAGAAGGATTATGTTTTAAATCAATCTATTCTTCTGGGTGTGATACCCCTTGATTATATTGGATTCAGTTGAGGGGTGCTTGATTAAGTTACCTGTTAAGATTAGGGCTTTGATTTAACCATGGACGTAGGGCATGACTCAGGTTGAGACCCCTCCCCCTTGGTGGGCTGATATAAACAGACACTCACTCAAGAAGTCACATGGGAAGACAGAGAGCTCTATCATGTTTGATCCTGGGGCCCTAGGGAGAAATGAGCCATTTGCCTGATAGTTTGCAGCAGACCTTATGAAGAGACCAGAGCAGCTGAGCAGCTGAGAAAGCCCAGAAAGAAATAAGCCCTATGCAAGAGACTGATATAGTTAGCCCTGAGAGATAAGCCCTATCCCAGCCTACAGCTGAGATCAGGAAGAAGCTGAGCCCATGGAGCCTTAAGAGGAAGAGGAAGCCAAGGAAGGAGAGACCAGGCAGAGATCAGCAACCATCTTGCTTCATCACGTGGCAACTGACTTTGATGAGAAAGCAAACTTGAGTTGGACTCTTTAGGGCCTTGTAACTGTAAGCTTTTATGACAAATAAACACCCTTTATAAAAGCCAACAGATTTCTGGCACTTTGCATCAGTACCCCTTTGGCAGACTAAAACAATGTCCTTATGTGGGACATGATTCAATCAATCCATAACAGTAGTCCCATTCTTTTTACCTGTGGTATAGGAAAATACATGTGATACAATTCTTGCAATGAAATATGAAAGAAAATCTGCTAGAGGGTTTCAGAAAAAAGTTTCATTGCTAATAAAAGAGACTCATGGGAAAAAGGATATCTGTTTTTCCATTTGACTTTTTTGTGTTGTACACAATACCTGGAACTATGCCAACACTGTGGGACCATGAACAGGGCTGAATTGAGGCTAAGTAAATGGGTGTATGTCAGAGGCAAAAGATGGAAAGAACCTCAGTTACAATCATAAAATCATTAAGCAACTAAATTAACTGGCCTTTGTGTTGCACTCCTGGGTGAAGCCACCTCGAGTTTTTATTATGTAAGATACTACATTTTTATTAATGCTTAAGACATTTTTAGTCAGATTTTCTCCTAACTGGAAAAAGAAAAAATCCTTGGTGCTAGACAATCCAAACACCTGATATAATACACAGGAAACCTAAGGTTTAGTGCCTTTTCATAGAAAATACATTGTTTATATCCGGTATGACTATACTATCCTTTGTAGATGAAGGTAGTACTGAGACCACACATCAGTAGAGAATGTGTGTGTGCAGGTGTGTGTTTCATGAAGGTGATCATTTTTGATTGACTCACCTACCTTTTCTCAACCAGTACACTCTGTAACTAAGAACATATACTTGATAGTCAGTTGGCTGGAGTCAATGGTATGCTTGGCTATGAAATGGAGTAAAGTTAAGTCAGAGTAGAGTCCATTACGTTGGCCTCATTGGGATGGTGGGCTAACCATCATAGGTTATGTACAAGAGTAAATAACTTCATTACAAGGCCAGCAACATGGTGGGAATTAAGAATTGTCCTTCAGATTCTATTATACACTAATTCTGTTGCTTTGGGCAAATAAATAGCAAAAGAAATAAAGCTTTGCAGATGTGGGTGGCTTACATGGTATTTTAACATCTAGTGTTTGTGTTTTGTTTTGCTATGTTTTTTAGCACATTTCCTATCAATGCTTCTGAAGTTAGCGCAAATTATTTTCTTCCCATTCTATTATGTTATACACTACTTCCACCTTTCAATTATGGTGAATATGTAATGATGAAAATAAATGCTATAAATAATGCATATATTTTTTATATCCTCTTTCTAACAAAGAGAAAAATCCATGCTGAGCTGCAGGGAGAACTGGGTGGCAGCTGCTACAATGTCTCAACAGGCAAGGATGTATGGACCACTTGAAAAGAAGCAGTTTTTCTTCTGATATAGGATGAGATGGGAGTGAATGTATATAGCAGCCATACAGACATTCCAGAACACCCCCAACTCATCACCACTTATAACATGATCAAATCTCCTAATAAAAATTATAGAAGTGTAAAGATACCCACTGCATGTGTGAAGTGTCTGGGAATGCCAGGAGCAATCTTCCTTTTTGTTTTTCTTCTTTATCAGGAGTTTAAGAATCCTCAAGAAGGTAGTGAAGGCAACAGTAGGGATTTGCGACAACTTGGGTAAAAAATGGATTAGTGTGACTGCTAAGAGGCAAAACATTAATTCAGTAAAAATCTTAGCCCACCATAATCTCAAGGGATGAATCATTCTGGAAACAAAATGGGATTTGGAATCAACAGACCTGGGATGAACCCCCAGCTCTGTCATGTATGAGCTTTATAACTTTGCTCTTATAGCTTCATCTATCTCTAAACTTAAGGCAATAATAGCCAAATTATTCATTCATTTACTTATTTACTTTCTCATATATACTCTCTTTTAAAACATTTGAAGCAGATTATTAAAATTATATTTGTAATAATCACCTAAGGTTGATGAAACAGAAATAAAAATTCAAAACAATGAAAAGAAAAGGGAGAAAGCATTCTAACTATAAAGGTTGGTATAATAGCCATAAATATTCATCACGTTAGATTTGGAGGTTCCTGGAAGCCAGGGCATGGAGGGAAAAATGAGGTTACATATATTTTGTTTTTCATTAAGGAGAGTGAATATCAGTTCCTCTGAGGCCATATATAGCATTTTCTTGGCACTGTATTCTCAAAGAAATTGAAACCTTATACAGATAATAATGGCTGATAATAAGGATTAAGTGCATTAAATATATATAAAATCCTTTATCAAATGTAAACTATTATATAAATATTAATTAAATATATTTCCAGAGTCTGAAGTTGTAATCAGAGAGCCGAATTTTAACATTTAATTCTTTTCAGAGGAAGTGTTTCTACAATATACTCTATGTTTTCTGCCTTCTTGAACAGTACATACAGTGCACAATTTCACTTTTAAAAGGATTTGAGAGTTCATCATTATAAGTATCAGTGGTTGTGGTATGCAGTGTCTATAGGTACAAATGTGGATGTGAAAAAATTACATGGTATATGGAGATGAATGGAAAGGACTACACCAATGGATCTGACACTTTCTTTCTAGAAAAAAATATTGCTGGTATTTGTTTGCTTTTAAACAATTTGACTCTCATAAAAGTGGAGTGAAAAACGTGCAGCCGTTGACCCCTTGGGCAGTGTAACACAGCTGCTTTTCTGTAAAACTAATTAGTCAACCTAAAGTTGAAGCAAGTAGCCTTCTCCCAAGTGATTTTCTTGCCCTCCAGACAATTTTCACATTTACCGTGTCTCTTCCTCCTCAACACCATTCAAAGCATTATCTTTTATTTCTGCATCATAACTCAATGATCCAGGGGTGTTTTCTTGTCACCTTAAAGTTCCTCTTTTACCTCATTTACACAGTTTGAGGATGGGATGTCTGGAAGGACTATCCCTTAATACTGCACGAGGTTGTCTCAGGGCAAAGGACAGTAGCTTATTCCAAAGTCTATCAATGATATTAGTAGTGTTTAACAGTTGCATATCAATTTAAAAGCTTACAGAATACTTCCTTATACACAGTTTCATTTAATCCTCACAAATACTCTATGCTTTGGTTATTATTTTCTTCATTTTGAAGATGGAATAAGATATCTGGACTTGAATCTTGGCTCTGCCCCTTATTAGCTATGGGAGTGCAGGTATATTATTTATTATCTTTATGAATCAATGCCCTCACCTATAAATAAAGAGTAAAGGACATACATTATTGGATTGTGGTAAAGACTGAATGAGATAATATCTTTGAAGCATATTTCACAGTATCAGAATGTATAGTATTATAGTAATTATTATATTATTCAAACAGAACTCTGGCAGCCACCAAATAACATTATAAATTGCAAATTAAAATGTTACAATGTCATTGAAAGTCGCAGTCGTGTTCTTTTCTGGGATAATATTATGTATTTTGGTCTATAATTTGACAGTGGATAACACTGTTTTAAAAAACAAATACTAACCTCGCTTCCCCAGAATGAATAGGGGACTCTTTCCTAGATGAAATCACCAAAAGATGTATAAATCAGTCCAAAAACATTTGTCTCCAGTTGTGTGTGGTTTGTGCTCTGTACTCAATCATTTCTTGCAAAGCAGCTGCAGCACTCTAGGACTATGCATTTCTATCCCTACGATTTGCATATTATAGGAACCTCTAATATGCACAAAACCTTTTCTCATGTGATTAATCCCAGAGGCATCTGATTATCTTCTAGTTATCTTCTGGATTAGAATTGCCAAAATAGCCCAGCTTCTTCAGGTTGTTAGAGTGTTCGTAGGTGATTTATCTGAACGTAAGCTATGAACATTCTTCAGCACCCTCCTAATTCGCAGGCTCCTTGTCACCAGTTATTTCCATTTCTAATAGCACGCCTCAGTTTAAAATGCCAGCGATGGCCTTGAGAAAGCACACAAGCTTGGTCACTGTGTTTGCTGATGTAACCCAGCCTTTTCAGCCAGCACTAGGTCAGACTTAGGGAGCGCTTTGATCTTTTTACTGTGAGGCAAATGGTCTCTGTGTCAGATATCACCAGTGACAATATTTCACAAGTTATTGCACCCAGATTGGCATCAGGACTTGGCAGAACTTAAAACCCAGAGTCGGTGATAGGTGTACACAAGTGAGCACTGAGAGCCAAGCACTCCGGTGCCAAAGAAAAGTTGTAATACATAGAAGGAGATAAGATAAGGAGACATAGTCCAGTCGGGGATCTGAGGACAGGAGCAGGGTGCTTGGCAGCTAAAACTGCTGTCCCCTTGGTAAAGCTGTTTGTATTGGACCACCTTGAGTAGAGTGGCAAGCAGTGTCTTACAGATGCCACTTAACACAGCCACAGTGACTCAGGATGCAAAGAATTTGAACAGCTACCATTTGAAAGCCTTGTTATGTTACCAGTCAAATATACTTAACACTCATTACCTTAAAACTAGTTCACCCAATGATGAAGTCACTTACATTTGTATATGAAATAAATATGCACTTCATTTTTGGTGTAGCCATTCCAACCAATTGTGGAAAATTTTGAATTCTAATAGGTTTTGTTTTTTTTTTAATTTACCAGTTTTGAACAACTTAAGGATATTTAGCCAATTTGGTTAAGCAGTCTTCCACTTTTATTTCATAATTTTAAAACATGCTTATTATAACTTTATAGAAACTCATTAAATGTATCCTTTTTGAGTAGTCTTACATCTTTTAATGAGTACTTTTACAAACTATATAAAATTTTTAATTTTTTTTATTTTTAAAGAAGCTTTAGATTTCATAAATGTTACATCAAAAATATAGGGGATTCCCATACATCCCATCCCCTCTCCCTCCCTCACTCTTTCCCCCATTAACAACATCTTTCATTAGTGTGGTGCATGTGTTACAGTTGAACACATATTGAGGCATTGCTACTAACCATGGTCTATAGTTTACATTATAGTTTACACTTTGCACTGCACAATTTTATAGGTTTTGACAAAATGTATAATGTCCTGTATCTGTCATTGCAATGTCATGCAGGACAATTCAAATGTCCCCAAAATGCCCTGTGTTACACCTATTCTTCCCTCTCCATCTCCTTAGAACTTCTGGTGGCCACTGCCTTTATGTCATTGATAAAAGTTCTTCAATTGCTAGAATAATAATAAGTTTGCTTTGGTCCATAGTTGCATTCCCCCCTTATGTTTGTTCATTCCTCAATCTTGAGGATTTCGGGATGGTGATGCCCACTCTGTTTCTGACTGTGAGGGGGCTTAGATACCATAGGGCAGATGGATGGAACTGTCTTGCTTGCAGTTGCAGACACTCTCCACTTCCTGGGATGTGCATTGCCCATTATCATCCTTTTGTTAGTTGTCCTGGGCAAGTCCAGGGAACTGGTGAGTAGATGTTGCAACTCTACTGAGATTCAGGGCTCCACCAGCATATGAACAGACTGAAGATTTAAGTCACTGGTACATATATTTAATGAGTATAGTGCTAATTATAGGTTCAAATTAAATGGGCAGGAGAGCCATGTGTAGGGAAATTATAAATAAGTCTAACTGCTACACTGGGGAGCATATATGTTACAAATGACATAAATTTATTAAGTAAATTAACAAATACAATGTGTTTGCTCCTATTTAATGAGGAACTGCTGTTTTGATAATAAAGAAAAGATCAGTTATGATTTTATGATGTAGATGTTATAAACAATGAAGTGCAATGAAGGATTGAATTCAATGTTGGATTAAATTAAACACAAGATTAAGTATGAAAGCACAGTACCTGGCATATGTTAGCTATTCAGTAAATATTAGCTCCTTTTAGAGAAGTGAGAAATATATTTTCATTAACAAATTGCTTTGTTGACATTTCATATGCCTCAGACTCATCAAATTTTTGCTAACTTTTCATTTCTCTTTGAATTCTACCAACTTTGTTTTTATGATGTGGATAGGTGGGAGAAAAGATAAAGAAATAATCCTCTTCAGAACCTACAAGGTTCTAGTTTATTTTCCTAACTCCAATCTTAGAAACAACTTCTGGGAAAAGGGTTATTCCATTTGCCCTATACTGGTTCCTGTCTGCCTAATACTAAAACTTTAGCCTATTCTCCTTTCCCTCTGGCCTTTGTAAGCAAATGAGGGAGATACACCAGATGTTCAAAGGCTTGCTTCTCCCCCACAGGACATGCTGTGAGCAAGAAAGCCAATTCAGTTATGCTCTAATGCATTCTGTGCTTGAGCACTGCTGTATGCCATAGTTGGACAGATAAAGAGCAAAGGGAGAAAAGAATAAACAAGTTTCAGGGTCAGAGTGTGTGAATGTGGAAAAAGAGACTAGAATTTATTGGAATGGAAGAGTTCAAGATGAGCAGGGAGAAGGATCAATACATAGTTCTAGTTTGGTGAAATAAGAAAATATAGTTTTGTTAGTCTACACTTGTTTCTGCATGTTTACATGGGCTGCACATATCTATAAAGAGAAAGAATGGGAAGCATCAAAGTGTGTGTTGGGGGAAAGATGATGGAAGGGTGGGTGATAGAAACCAGTGAGAGAGCCCAGCTTCAGTGGGAGGAGAGCCAACTGTTTGAGCATATGTATGAAAGAGGTTAAAGAAGGTGTGGAAGAAAACCAAATTTGGCTTCATTTTAACTCATCACATCTACAAAGACCCTATTTCCAAATAAGATCACATTTGTGGGACTGGGGGTTAGGACTTGAATGTGTCTTTTGGGGGGACAATTCAATCCATAACAGAGGCATTCAACTTATCTTTCAGGGTGTTTTTTAGTTCTTATAAAGACAGTGTTTATACATTAGTTCAGAACCTTATCCAATTGACTTACCTTGAATTAACAACTATGAATTAAGAACCTTGTCTAAGTTTTACACATGTAGGTCAGCTATCATAAGTCTTTTGTTGGTTGTCCACTCTATGGCCATGATGCCTTTCTTCCCTGCTAATAGAAACATGATTTTGCAGTGGGATGAGTTCCTCTGATCTCAGAGAGTGTAGGACTCTAACCTACCCCAGGGACTGACTCATGATTGGCCTAGGTCATTCATAATAGGTATCTTGCAATCATGAGACAACAGGTGTAAATATGAAAAGTTCACTGGGATGGTGAAGTTAAAGGAAGGAAAGAGCCCTGCTCCAGATAATACCATTTTATAGCTGAGGCTACTTCAGCAACAGCCAACTTCCAGACACTTGCAATAGTAACATGGGAAAAATAACCCCATGTGTAAGCCACTATTGAGCTGAATTTTCTGTTACTTGAACCCAAAAGCATATAGTCTCTCAATCACATCTGGACTGGGCATTCAACCTATAATCTTCACTATCTTTTAAGCCTTAAAAGAACACATTTGCTTTGTAGTTCAAAGGCATGTTTAAATGAAACATCCTGAACTAACATTTTTTTCCTAATTTAACACATTCTCTGGGAGTCACAGATCCAGATATCTTAAGCATGACAAGTTATTCTACCTATTTTCATGTGTCATCACCATCTACCAGGGATCTGAAAAGAAAACACACAAAAAATTAAAATATGAGTAAGTTGAGTTAAAAACATAAGTACATAAATAAATGCAGATATTTTTAAATCATTTCATTGCTGACTTCTGATTAAAAAGTTTAAATAAAATTCATTTAAGAAATACATAAAATCGTAGCTCTGAGAGAGCAACAAGGCCATAAAAATGCCCTTCTTTACCTGGGAACAAAACAGAGGGATTAAGTGACCTCAGTGATCAATCAACTAGACAGTGACAGTCAGGACTGGAATGCAATCCTTCTTTCAGGCTTAAGCTCTTTTCTATTCTATCATATTGCCTTCCAAATACAGACATGAAAAACCCTGTCATAATTATTGTAATATGTTCATTAGAAAGCAATGGTCAAATGTGGCTTCTCCCTGAAATATACCTCTATGTTGTCTTCAGTCATTCCTTTATTATTGCTTATTCTTCTTCTTATGGATTGTGCTGATAGTTCTTTTTTTTCCTCTTTAATTTCTCACTATTTCATTTGATTCCTCTCTATTACCCTTACTTTCCCTTCCCTCTTCTGATTACCCATTCTTATTTCACTTACTTACTTTTATTTATATGTCCCTTCTTCTACCAAATCCTAGCTTTGAGTCATCTATCCACTCATCCATTTTCTCTTCTCAACATAAACTTTACTAACTCATTCACTTCCATCGGTTCTTTTTATTATTGTTTTTGCCTGTTTTTTCTCTGATTTAAATAGTCTATTTTCATTGTTTAATCACTTTTCTTGCACGCATTTTTTTAAATGCATGCTCTAGCTTCTTATTTATTATTTTATTCAGTCTATTCTGCTATTTTCCAAAGGTAGTTGAGCACTAATAGTCATAATAACCTGGCACTCTTGCCAATGCCATTACATTCCAGTTAACCTGCAAGCTTCACCCAGTGGAGGTGAATAAAGACCATTAAAGATGCTAAATAGAAGGGTGGCAATAAGCAGAATCCCAAGAGATAAGAGAGTAATGAAGGAGAGAAGGAGAACAAAACGAAAAATAAATACCATTAAATCCTACTATTTCAGAGCCATATGATTTCATCTACACAGACAGAAGAAAAGGGGCAAGCATTCAGGTTGTTGGAATTGACTGCTGAAGGAAGGCCCAGGAAACCAGGGTAATTAAAAATCTAACCTGAAGAGGTCAGTGGTAGGGCAGAAAGAGCCTGAGTGAAAGGTTTAAAGATAACAGAATCTTTGGTCAAGGTCTTCTCTGTGTTGATCATCTGCATTGCCAAATAAAAGGGTTCTTTTGTAGTGTCATTCATCCACTGTTTCATGAGAAGGAGGATGTTAGACAAACAGCAGGAAGGAGGAGAATATTATTGGGGGTGGCGAAATTTACAGCTGACTTGAACACACATCCTTTATAAAGCCCTATGGCCCTAACTTTATGGCAACTACAGATTTTGTTGGGTTGTGATTCTGTAGTGAAATCTATTTTCAAAACAGGAGTAATATCTTTTGTTGTCACTTTACCAGTGTTCCACCCCACCATGAAATTTGTATACCTTATGAAAATGAACTCCACCTGCTAGTCAAGATATTTTCTTATTTTGGACAGTGCTTAAAATGATAGAAACTTTTTTAAATGTTCTAAAGTAAGGTAATTAAATACTCCCTCTCTTAATCAGGGAATGGAAAGAACTACTTAAAATATTTCTTATGACACCTCCTTACTCTTAAGTCTTTATGAATACTTTTTGACATATAGTTTGCTTATGTATACGAAGTGGTTGAGGAGGGAAGAGGTGAGGGGGAATGAAAATTAATTTCTATTTAATAGATGAATAAATAATTATACAGCCCATATTTCCCCAAGCCATCCCAGCTTTGGACCTCAAATTGAGGAATATGAGTTATAATAACATTTTTTTTAAATGTGGCTCAACAATTGCTAAAATTCACACCCAACCACCTTTCCCAAATCCAGCTAGTCCAGCTCACGAATTCCAATCAGAAGGCATCCAAAACACTCCTGACTATCCCAACCGGACTATTCTTAAGGACCACTCCCTCAAGAGTGCCTTTGCCTCGTGGTTAAAAAGCCACCAATGTTTCCTTCATGGCTGCTCCCTCACTCTGCTCTGATGGCTGTCTTGAGGAAGATTTGGAGAAAAACTATTCCCTCTTGATGCCTATCACAATTTTTTAAATTTCCATATACCATGAGCCTCATATATGTGCACTTTACGTTAATTATAGTAGAGCTAACCTGACTCAAATTCAAAAATCCTGAGTCAACTGCCCAGAATTATTCTTCCCCACTGACATTCGTCCAGTGTGTGACCTCACTCTCCATCCTCCCCACCCCACAAGCTTCTTTCTTTCCAGTACATATGTTTTTGGAAATCTAAGGAGTAAAACTTTTATCCTGATTTCTGAAGGTGGGACTGTGGAGAAGTGTTCCTGCATCATTTATCTCCCCCAGCCTTATTTGATGCTTATGTAAGGACACTTTATTTGTTCTCTGCCCTCTGGAAGTGTCTAGCTATATACATAGCTTGGTCTGAGACCCTCCCTAAAACCACAGAAACTTCACTGTAGATAAGTTTCCTTGTTGCCTTCTCTCCCCAACAAAGAATGCAGCCAAGACTCAAAATATATTTGTCACACAATGGTATAAATAAGATTGGTAGGAGAGACCTGGTTGCTGGCTATTTTAGACCGAGCCCCATATAGGTGTTAGTGATTTGGGATGGATCCAGTTTAGCCTTCAGTATGGGGAAGAGCAATATTACACATGCAAAGAGTATGGAGACACATACCATTATGCCTTGGCCCTATGAAAAGAAGAAATTTTATTCCTTACTTTTATAAATTATGTAACTGGATTTTCATTCTCTCCGAGGGAGCTAATTCACACTAACCAAATTGCAAAGCGTTTGTATTAGTCAGCCAAAGGGGTGCTAATGTTAAATACCAGAAATGGACTGGTCTTTATAAAGGGTATTTATTTGGGGTAGAAGTCCACAGTTACAAGGCCATAAAGAATAAATTTCTTCTCTCACCAAAGTCCATTGCCACATGTTGGAGCAAGACAGCTGCCGAAGTTTGTCAGGGTTCAGGCTTCTTGGGTTCCTCTCTTCCCGAGACTGCGTTTTTCTCCGGGCTTAGCTCCTCTGTTTCCTCCACAAGGTCAGCTGTAGATTATCAGGCGAAAGGCTCGTTTCTCTACTCCTGGGGCCTTCTCTCCATATCCAAACTCCAACATCAAAACTCCAACTCAAAAAAACTGCTCCCTCTGTCCTTTGCCATGCCTTTTATATTCGATATTCATGAGTAGGGCTCAGGCGCCCTACTGACGTGGCCCAGTCAACGCCCTAATCATAACTTAATCATGCCCAGATTAACAGATCAGTTTACAAGCATGATCCAATTATATTTTTGGAATTCTTAATTACATCAAATTGCCAAACGGCTACAGCACTGTTAACCAAAATGCCAATTTATTAATTTACCTTCAGGAATATAACTGCCAGGTGGACTGTGATGCTCATGTTGACTACTCAGAATAATATTTTCTACATAGAAATGTCTCATTGAGAAATGAAGTTAAAATTAGAGGATATGGCTATGTAAAGCAGGGGAAAAAGAGAAATTCAGAGGTGAGGAAATTTTCTTGTTTGTTTGTCTGGTTTTTGTTTTTTATTATTGAAATAATGAAAATGCTTTAATAATGATTGAAGTGATGAACACACAACTATGTGATTATACCAAATACTATTGGTTGTACATTTTGGATAAATTGTATGCTTTATTAATGAATCAATAAAATTGATTCATTTTTAAAAAAACTACAATAAAAAAAATGTGACCAACAAGGAGGTAAGCTATACCCCCAAAGAAAAAAAAAAATTAGCGGATATGTTGATGAACACTGAATGAGAATAAAAGAAATTGAATGAGCATAAGTCATACAGCAACTTCTCTACCTTGGGGTTGGACCTGCCAGGCAGACCACAGTATTCCTCAGTCGTCCCAGAGTGGGCTAAAGTAATATAAAGTAATATATGCAATATCCAGCTCTCAATCTTCAGTACTCTTATTGTTGGAAAAACATTTCTGTGATTAAAATTGTACTTCGTGTTGGAAGTTCAACATTGTTACATACTGCCCCCCTTTATTTTCAGTATATTTTTAGATTCAGGTTTCCATGGTAGCAATTTAGGAAGGTACTGTTATCAGTGACAGACTTAAATGATTCCTCTTAGTGTGATGTTACATTTTTAGAAAAATACTCTCCCCAAAAAGCTGGCTCTATGCATTTGTTTTTTGAATTGTTATTTCAGTTAAATTGTTGAATTATGGGTTGTATTTCAGTAAGACTGAATGGTACACCCCTTTGGAATCTGCAGTCCTATATTCACTGCATAAGATCTCAAGTTCACATGTAGATACAGGGGTCTTCTTGGGAGCGTGGCACTGTGAGATGTGCAAAGGACTAACAGTCAAGATATCTGGGTTCTAGTCTCAGCTCCGCTTCTAGATACCTGAGGTGTGGGGAAACCATGCCTGTTTCTTCATACACATAGAGAACTGGAGTAGATCATTTCAAAATCTCTCTGACTAGCACAAGGTCGGGTACTCATGCTTGTTCAATCTATGGTTCATCTCTAAGAGCTCTTTCAACACTAAAAATTTTTACAAAATCCTGGTGAATTAAAATCCAGATTGGTGAACAAGTTTTGACAATTTAATTTTTTTCTGTAAGAGTAGTTTTCCATTTATTAATTCAGTGAACATTCATTACAAACTGTCTGTTCCTAACCATAAAGAACTCAACTACCAAGATCCAAGAAAACCAAATACCAGATTACAAAGATTTTTCTTCTTCATCTTCTTATATCCTTGGTCCCCTCACAATATCACATTTTTTCCCAATCAAATAAAATTTAATTTATTCCAAGATGCCTTCCCACTAGTCAGACAGAAAATTAAATTACCACCATTATTGGGGATCCTCCATCTCCCCATCCTCCAAGAAAGTGCAAAAGTCTGGAGTTAGTAGGAAGTCCAGAGCATTCAGGAAGGATCCTCTGACATTACCCACCGCGGTCTGTGCACATCCCCTTCTTTTTATTCTGCTAATCTAACAATCTCTGTGCACCACTAACTCGCTCTCTTCATGGGCCCCTTTCCCATAAATGCCCCAAGGTTTATTTTCTCTGTGACTCGTTTGTTTTGAACTCTTTCTTCTCAAAACAAAAACAAAAAACTAACAAACAAAAAAACAACAAAACTTGCCTATTGGTTTATAATCCAAGTTCAGAAATTCAGGAAAAGCAGATTCTAAGAGAAAAGCAAAAGTATGTGTGAAGGATCCCCGTAACCTTCTATGTACCTAGTTCCCGAACGTGAATTGCTCACATCTACAGCACTGGCAGGTCACTCTGGCTTTTACATCCCCAGCAAATCCCCCACAGGATGGCTGGGAAGGAATCCAGCCAAACATCCTGCGGCCACATGTGTCTTCACTCACTCTCCAGCCCCCGCAGCCTTTACAGGTCGCTGCCCTGATGTGGACCTGCCCAGACCACCCACGGGCCCTCCTCTGAAGTCCTGCCTCCCTTGTTCTCTCTTCTCTCAATCGTGCCCAAATGTGCTCAGCCTATAGCCCAAGCCCACACCTCTACCAATGTCATTATGAAGGAAATTTTAAAGAGAAACATGATTTTAAATGCCATAATGTTTTAAATTTGAATGAGAACAGACCCACAAAGTGCAGCAGAAGCCAGAGCAACTCATGCAGTAATTAATACGAGAATGAAAATGAGAGAAGCTCAGGGAGCTTTAAAAGGGGACTGTAAGCATTGCAGGGAGGGATGTTGTTGTAGGTATACCTGCTGAGTGCCACCTAAGCCAGCAGAATGTCTACAGACTCAATAAGTATCTTTCCTGGCACAATTAGTCAAAACCCAAGAAAACCAAATCCCAGAAAACTCAAAACCAAAGAAAACTCATTTCCTTGTGTTTAACGTTTTTCTCTGATCCAGATAATTGGCCTATCCCATGCATGTTGGCATTCTCTGTCCACTATTTAAGTGGCAGGATGAGGGTTAATGACAGGTCTGGGGTACAGCTGAGGATGTTGTAATGGATCCACGGGAAGCCTAAGGGGCAGGCAAAGCATAGTCATAAATCAACCAGTTACAACCACCACTTGAGTGCCCCTTCTTTTGCTCTGTACTTGTATTTGTGTCCACCATATTATGAGCTGTGGCTATATCTCTGGGTGGGGGAGTATAGCCAAGCTCTATCCCTCTCCCCACCCCAAATTAAATCACAGCTATAAGAAAATGTGATTTTTCTTAAAGCATAGCAATTTTTAAATGTAATTAATTCCTGATTGGTAGAACAATTTGATTTAATAGATGCCTTTTGCCCTGTTCTGTGGTTCTTGAGATAGGTCAAGTAAACCATAAGTGTTTGACCATATGAGCTTTGCAAGTTCCATTTTAGAAATTTGTCATAAAGAGAAAATTGGAGAACAATAAAGACACATATGCTAGACAGAGTATTTATTATAGCATCTTATATATGTGCAAAATTTGATAAATAAACCCCATATCTGTGAATTAATGAAATAAATTGTTACATCCATACACTAGATCACTAGGCAGCCATTAAAAATATATATCTTTATTCATCAACATGAATAGTCCTCTGTGCTCATTATTAAGTGCAAAAATGAAGTAAAAAACCCAACAACCCAACATATATGATCCATTTAAGATCAATTTATACTGGCAGACCCACACACAGATATACATAGAAAGATGTTAACCAAAATGTTTAAAACTCCCTAACATATGGCCTCTTTCTAAGCCAAACTCAGCATATAAACGCATGTCCCTTGGCTTGGGACATGACTCCTGGGAATGGGCCTCCCTGGCACTAAATGATTATTACCAAGCACCAATTAGCAATGCATTTGGAAAAAGACCTTGACCTAAAGGGGGAAATATTAAATACAAAAGAGTTTTTATAGCTAAGAGATATCAAAGTAAGTTAGGAGGTCATCCTGGAGGCTACGGTTATGCACGTCTCGGGAATATCACTCACTGCCACAGTAAACAAAGTCTCAAGCAGGGATGATCTCAAAGGCTTTAGAGACATCTGGACACTATAGGCAGGGCATACAACCCCAGGAAATTGGCACCCCAATTTGGAATATATGGAATATATTGGAATATATGTTAACCTAATCTCCTCCATGTAACAGAGTTAGATTCATTTACAATTTCCCTATATATGGTTCTTCTGCCCCTTTATTTGAAGCCATAATTATCACTATACCTGTTAAATATATGTCCCAGAGACTTAAATCTTTGGACTGTTCATATGCCAGTTGAACCCTGAATCTCAGCAGAGTTGCAGCCAAAACCTACTCTCCAGTTCATCAGACTCACCCAGGACAGCTAACAAACTGATGGTGATGGACAACACCTATCCCAAAAAACAGAGAGTATCTACAACTCTAAACAAAACAGTTTCATCCATCTGTCCCATGGGATCTAAGCCCCCTCTTAATTGGAAGTAGTGCAGACATCACCATCCCCAAATCCTCAAGACAGAGGAATGAAGAAACATAAGGGGGGAATGCAGCTATAAACCAAAGTAGACATATTATTCTAGTAATGGAAGAACTTGTAACATTGATATAAAGACAGTGGTCACCAGAGGTTTTGAGGGGAGAGGGAAGAAAGAATAGGTAGAACATGGGGCATTTTGGGGACACTGGAATTTTTCTGTATGATATCGCAATGATGGATACAGGTCATTATGCATTTTGTCAAAACCTATAAAATTGTACCGTGCAAAGTGTAAACCATAATGTAATAGACCATGGTTAGTAGCAATGCTTCAATATTTGCTCATCAATTGTAACAAATGTACCACACTAATGAAAGATGTTATTGTTAGGGGAAAATTTGAGAGGGGTGAGGGTATATGGAAATCCCCTATATTCTCAATGTAACTTTTCTGTAATCTAAAACTTCTTTAAAAATAAAGTTAAAAAAAACTCCCTGTCAAATCCCCAAAGTGGAATTTCAGGTGATCTCAACTTCTTTCTATTTTATGTATTCTTTGAAAATGAATAGATGAAATTAATCACTTTTAGAATGAGGGAAAAAGTCAATCAGCTATCTTTATTTTGAGTTTTGGAAAAGGAATTGCATGTGAGTATTAGAATCAAAAAGAGGTAGTTTCAAATACTAAGTCCCACTTGCTAGTTATATGACCCTAGGCAAGACATTTAACCACTCAGATCTTCTGGTGCCTCCCCTGTGTAATTATTCCCACCCTACCACAAAGATTCCTTCAAGATCCTATGAGATGATAGTTGCAAAATATTTTTAAATAGTATTCAATGTAGCTTTCTTTCTTTAAATTCCATTTTTTTGGTAGAAACCTTCCACTACTAAAATTCAACCAGGAAAGCTGAGGTTCTGTCCTCAGGAAAGAGAGGACATAGACTAACGTAGTGAGAAAAACTTAGTAGGATCAATAGTCATATTTTTACCTTTGAATTCTAAAATAACCTTTGAATTGAAATCCCTGGAAGAGACAACAGATTTGAAAATCAAAGTGCCATTTAAAAACTGTCCCTTCATGCTTTTTTCATAAGTTTTCCTATTGCAAGTATTACTCTTGAAATAAAACACCTTTGATTAAAAAAAAAAATAGTTGAACTTCAAATTTTCAAACAATCTTCAAATAAATAAAGCTCAATTACTTGCCACAGGGCACAACACTTCAATCATTTGTTAAATACTTTTTTCCAGGCACTTTTCTAGACACTGAGAATAGAGCAGTGAGAAAAACTAAACAAAATTTAGTTTATAAAACAGTTAACACATTCTTTTGATACATAATTTCATAAAGGGGAAGGTACAGAATGGAGAGTATGTGAAGCAACTGGAACTAATATATTGCTGGTGGGTAAGTCTAAATTGATTCAACTACTGTAGAAGATAATTTGATATCATGGTAAGTTGGGTTTTTTTTTTAAGATTTATTTATTTATTTTTATCCATTTTAACCCCTCACGTCCACCCCGTTTTGCTGTTTTTGTGTCCATTCGCTGGTCAATTCTCTGTGTCTGTTTCCTGCCCTCTCTTCTCATCCTTCTCCTCCCGTCTTCACCGGGATTCGATCCTGGGAACTTCCGATGTGGGAGAGAAGCATTCTGCCACCTGTGCCACCTCTGTTCCTGGTTTTTCATTGCATCTTGTCTTGGCTCTCCCTTGTGTCACTCTCCTGTTACATCATCATCTTGCTGCGTGGCTCGGCGGGGCCTGGCACAACCTCAAGTGGGGCCTGGCGGCATACCTGCACCTTCTATATTTTTCTTTATTTTACCAGGAGGTCCTGGGGATTGAACCCAGATCCCTCCATATGGGAGATGGACGTCCAGCCATTTGAGCCACATCCACCCCCCTCATGCTAAGTTGAACATTTGAGTGTTCTGTGAAACAGCAATCCAACCCCTAGGTATATTCCCAAGAGACATACCTAGCACACATGTTTGGGGAAATTTATAAAAGAATGTTTGTAACAACAATGTTCATAAGGGTAAAAACCAGAAAACAATCCAAATGTCCATGAACAGAAGAAATGGATTAATAAATTGAGGTATTTATGTACAATGGTAAAAACAAACTACAGCTACGTGCAATATTATGGATACATCTTTGAAAGATAATTATGGCAGATTGTCTTTTCCAAAAATGGCCACAATAGTATTTCCAGTCCCACAAGCTCTTCTAGAACCTTACTGCCAGCTCCAAACCCCCTGCATCAAGAGGTGAATTCTGTTTCCCTCCCTTGAATCTGGTGGGTCTCCATGTCTGCCACAATTAATACAGGACAGATGCTATGTGACTTCAGAGGCCAGGTCATAAAAGGCGATATGGTTTCCACCTGCCCTTTGGAGACCAAAGCTGCCAAGTGAGGAGCTTCCCCTAAAGTCATTAAGCTGAAGAGTCTGAGAGATGCCAAACACAGAGTCCGAGAGATGCCCTGATGTGCTCTAGATGTGCCAGTCCCCAAAGATTCTAGTCTTAGCATCCCAGGCATCAGACAAAATAAAATAAAGTGAGTGAAGGTGTCTCAGAGATGACTCCTGCCCTAGAAACCATGTGTCTTCAAGCACATGAGACCCTGAGCCAGAACAGCCCAGCCAAGCATTTCATGAATTCCTGACCCACAGATACCATGAGAGTTGATTTATGGTTATTAGAGACGTTTAAGGGAGGAATAGATAACTGGAACAGTGACATTGGGTGAAAAGAAAGAGCAAGTCCAGAGAAGCACTTACAATATGATGTCATTTTTATAGTCAAAAATATGTAAAACAAAACAATAAATCTATATTTTTAAAATCATTGGAAAAATATACCCAAAAATCTCTAGATTTTGATATTAGTTTCTGACTGTATTGCATTCAAATCAGAGAATATTTGTATTATTTTTACTTTTTGAAATTTATTACTGTTTTCTTTGTAGCTTAACTGGTGATCACTTTTTGCGGATGCTATTTGAACACTTGAATGCACATTTGCCTTTTTCAAGATACAATATTTGAGATATACCTATGCGTGTATGTATCAGATCTGCCTTACTACTTAGGATATTCAGGTCTTCTAGACTCTTAGTTTTGATATGTCAGACAGAAAAGTAAATTAAGGACTCGTTTCTGCTCATTCTTTTTTATCTTTTGAAATCTCTGCTTTGTGAATATTTAGCTCTTATTTTTTGGAGGCCATAAATATCCATACCTACATCTCCATTGTGAATTACAACCATCTTAGTTTTATCTAATGCTTATTGACTTGAAACTTACTATATCTGATACTAAGACCATGAGCCCTGCATTCTTTAATTTTCATTTCCTTTGTTTAAGGTTGTCCATCTTTTATTTATAAGCTTTCTTAATCAGAATGCTTTAGGTATGTCTCATATATAGCATAGACTTGGGTTTTCTATGAGATCAGTCTGAAAATCTTTCCCCTTGCATAGAGTGTAAAGCTTATTTATATTTATTAATAAGAGAGGTATCTTAGTTCTATTATCCATTCAATTGATAGTTATTGAGTGTCTAATACTCCAGGTACCATAGAGCTGAGAATGCAAAAGTGAAATATATTTATCATTCTGAGAAGCTTGCAATCTAATGGAGGAAAGAGAAAATAAACATAATGTGTTTTAGAGGATTTTTTTAATATGTTGTGTAAGCCTCTGACTCTATGATCTGAATTCTTTGTGTCTACTTGTAGTTATAGTTCTTCTATTTTTTAGAAATTTTGTCTTCCTCTACTAGTGGAAATTTTATAACTATAACAATATAATAACTTTAGTTTTCTATTTCTTTAGACAGTATCTGTTAACTTTCTATTATGAGGTATGATTAAATTAGCATGTTTTCTTTCCCTCCCTCCCCTCTCTCTTCTTTTCTATTATCTTTCTTAGTGTTTAATAGTACAGTTACATATACTAATATTTCTACTACCTGCTCTGTTAGCTTTAAATAATATCACCTGACTCTCAAGGATTACACATGAAGCAATCAGCAAACTTTCTGTACTGCCATTTTCCCCCTTCCTCTCCAAATTTTCCTTAGTTATATACTCTTTGCCTAGTTAGAACATATATATGTTCTGTCACCATGTTATCTATATTTGGTTTAATCTTTGCCTGCAGTTAAATAGATTCGATGCTCACTGCCATTTCCTTAGCCAAAATTTCCCAAGTCATCTCCAGGAATTTCACAAGAAGAATTCATTGGGCCAGTACTTCTTCTGTTCCTGCATGATCAAAATAACCCTCACTTGGGGAGCAGATGTGGCTTAAGCGGTTGAGTGCCTGCTTCCCACATGGGAGGTCCCAGGTTTCTCCCGGGTGCCTCCTGAAAACAAAAACAAACAACAAGCGAACAAATGAAAAAGAAAACAACAACAACAAACAAACTCGGGAACTAATGTGGTTCAGTGGTTGAGCACCAGCTTCTACATACGAGGTCCTGGGTTCAATCCCCTGCCCCAGGACCTAAAAAAAAAAAAAAAAGAGCCCACACTACCTTTAGCCTTTATAATTGAAGGAAAATTTAGCTGGATATTTAAATTTTGACCCATACTTCCTTCTAGGAATACTGTAGACATGCTCAAAATATTAATATTTTAGTGCATTCTCATCTGCTGATGCATTTTGCTGTTCTTTTACATATTTTCTCTTTCTCAGAGTACCTTTGTATTGTTGCTGTACCAGTTCCTGGATGGGCTTTTTGTTGGAGGTTCTTCTCTGTTGGGTACCCCAGGTAGCCTTCCAGCCTTTATATCTAAAGGCTTTCTCCTCATGTGCTGGTACAGAGAGAGACAATTTTCTGCAGTAATGGCTCACCTGTCCGACTCTTTCTTAGCTATGCCTCCTTGCTTGTTTGAAACAAATAGATCTAGGGAACTTTTGCCATCAGCCCTGCTCACCCCAGTTCCTGACCCAAACAAGCCACATGGTGTTTGCATTTCAGGGAGAGAACTTCATCTTCAGGAGGAGGCTCAATCTGAGTTCTGCCAATCTCTAGCCTTCTCTCCACCTCCCTCTGTTGCATATATATATACATGTATCTTGATTTCGTGAAAGAGTAAAGTTTGCAAGTTTCTTTCTCTTCTTCCTTAGGCTTTTGCCCTTTTCCTGGGAGATAGAGCACAAAGCGTACTTATGTAGCCTTTTGCATGCCAAATATTTCAAAGTACTTTGGGTTTGCCAGAACCTGATTACAGAGCTGCTCCCCCATCCCAAAGGGAATGAGATAGCAATGCTATAGCTGGAAGGAGTTGATTGGAATTAACATGACTAGACCATACAGAGGCCTCTGAGAAGTGCCCCGCACTCTGTCCCTATTTGGAGTGAAAGTTTTGAATAGGGAGAGCAGCATAAACTGTATATTTGAGGGAAATCCTAGGAGCAAAAAGGACAATGGGAGGGATATTTTGGAGTACGTCTCCAACACAGCACCTGAACAGTGGAAAAGAAGGGCTGAGGAAGTTGTCTGTGCAAAAGTTCCTGTGGGCCTAGAAGTGGCACAACCAAGAGAGGTGAAAGAGTGTGTAGATCCTGAAACAAGAGGCAGTGGAGGAACCAATCAGTAGCAGACCCTATCGCACTGCAGCAAGGACCCGTCAGGGTGAGCCACACCTCACTGGAACCCAGCAAGGTCAGAAGGCATCACGCTGGCCTGACACCCCTCCCCAATGCCAGGATGCCACAAAAGCAACAGCATTCACCCCAACACAGATCATCCCAGAGGAGGAGGAAGGAGAGGGAGGGAAATATGCAATCGAATGAAATTTTAATTTGAATTGATTACATATAAATTGCAAATGCTGAGTTGCCTTGAATTGCTTAGAAAATGTTTATGGCGTCTTCAAAATGGGACTATAGAATTGAGTGAATTTCAGTTTTAAAGAAAGAAACGATATTAGATTTTTGCACATCTAAGATCCTGACAGTAAAATTTTATTTTACTTTTGATGACAGCATTTTTTTTTATTATTGTACTATTTTTAACAGTAGTTACTTTTGTAACAATTGATGCAAGATTTTTAAACAGTTCTATTATCCATTATTTACATTAGTTGTATTTTCCCCACATACTACCCTATTATTACCACCTTGTATTAGTATCATACATTAGTTATAATTCATATGTCCATCATCTACGATAGGGTTCACTGTTTTGTATATTACTATTTTTTTTCTTTTAATTTTTATTCCAGTAATATATATATCCTAAAGTTCCCTCTTTTAACCACCTTCACCTGTACAGGTGAGTGCTCTTGATTACACTCACAATAATGTGCTACCATCACCACCATCCATTTCCAAACTTTTAGCATCAGCCTAAATAGAAATTCTGTACAAGTTAAGCATCAACTCCCCGTTCTCTAGCGCCAAACTATCTCATGGTAATATATATTCTAGATTGTAACTCTATGAGTTTGCTTATTATAATTAGTCCATAACAGGGAGATCATACAATGCTTGCCCTTTTGTGTCTGGCTGATTTCACTTGACACAGTGTTGTCAATGTTCATCCATGTTGTCACATGTATCAGGACTTCATTACTTTTTACAGCTGAATAATATTCCACCATATGTATATACCATATTTTGTTATCCATTCATTGGTTGATGGATACTTGGGTTGCTTCCATCTTTTGGCAATTGTGAATAATGCCACTATGAACACCAGTGTGCAAATATCTGTTCAGGGTCCTGCTTTCAGTTCTTCTGGGTATATGCCTAGTAAATGGATTGCCAATCTTATGATAATTCTATATTTAGCTTCCTGAGGAACTGCTAAACTGTCTTCCACAGAGGCTGCACCATTTTACATTCCCACCATCAGTGAATGAGTGTTCCTATTTCTCCATATCCTCTCTAATACTTGTAGTTTTTTGTTGTTGTTTTTTTTTCAGTAGTGTATTCTAGTAGGTATGAAATGATATTGTGGTTTTGATTTGCATTGACCTAATAGCTAGTGTTGTTAAGCATATTTTCATGTGCTTTACAGCCATTTGCATTTCCTCTTTGGAGAAATATCTATTCAAGTCTTTTGCCCATTTGGGTTGTTTGTCTTTTTATTGTTGGGTTGCAGGATTCTTTACATATTCTGGATATTAAACCCTTATTGAATATGTGGTTTCTAAATATTTTCTCCCTTTAAGTAGATTGTCTTTTTACTTTCTTGACAAAGTTCTTTGATGCACAAAAGTTTTTAATTTTGATGAGGTCTCATTTATCTGTTTTTTTTCTTTCATTGCTTGTGCTTTGGGTGTAAAGTCTAAGAAACTATTGCCTAACACAAGGTCCTGAAGATGCTTCCTTACATTTTCTTCTTGGAGTTTTATAGACCTGGTTCTTATATTTAGGTGGTTAGTCCATTTTGAGTTAATATTTGTATATGGTGTGAGAGGGGGGTCAGCTTACATTCTTTTGCATATGGATATCCAGTTTTCCTAATACTGTTTGTTGAAGAGCCTATTCTTTCCCAGTTGAATTGACTTGGCAGACTTGTCAAAAATCAGTTGACCAGAAGCGGATGTGGCTCAAGCAGTTGGGCATCCACCTACCACATGGGAGGTCTCAAGTTTGGTTTCTGGTACCTCCTAAAGAAGAAAAGCAAGACAGCGAGCTGACACAACAGGCTGGTGCAGCGAGATGATGCAACAAGATGATGCAATTAAGAGACAAAATGAGGAGACACAACAAGTGGGAAGCAGAGGTAGCTCAAGCCAATGGGCGCCTCCCTCCCACATGGGAGGTCCTGGGTTCGGTTCCTGATGCCTCCTAAAAAAAAGACAAGCACACAATGAACGGACACAGAGAGCAGACAGCGAGGGCAAACAATGGGGGGGGAGGGGGGGATAAAAAAACAAAATCAAAATGGAAGAAAAAAAAGTAAAGTGACCAGAGATGTTAGGGTCTATTTCTGAACTCTCAATTCAACTCCATTGGGCAATATAGCTATCCTAGTGCCAGTACCATGCTGTTTTGACCCTTGCGGCTTTGTAATATACTTTAAATTCAGGAATGTGAGTCCTTCAAACTTCATTCCTCTTTTTCAAGATATTTTTGGCTATTTGGGGCCCCTTGCACCTCCAAATAAATTTGATAAGTGCATTTTTCATTTCTGCAAAGTAGGCTGTTGGAATTTTGATTGGGATTGCATTGAATTTGTAAATCAATTTGAGTAGAATTGACGTCTTAATGATACATAGTCTTCAATGATTGTAAAATTTTAAACCGTTTACATGTGGGGGCTTGCCTGAAATTCCAAGGCCCATTCATGTAGGGCATACCTGTACCATGAGCTAGTTTAAACCTTAGACAAGAATTGGAGCAAGTCAGATTGAGATCAGAACTGTGATCCTGGGAGAGAACTGTACGCAGAAAGAAGTCAAAGTTTGGGGGGTAGCAGATATGGCTCAATCAGTTGAGCACCTGTTTCCCACATGGGAGGTCCTGGGTTCAGTGCCCAGCACCTCCTAAAAAACAAACAAAAAACAAACGATAAGCAAACATAAGAAAACAACTCGGGAGTCAATGTGCCTCGGGAGTGCTTGCTTCCCACATGAGATCTGGGGTTCAATTCCCAGCCATGGTACCATATTAAAAAAAAAGTTTGGAACCCCAAACTATAATATTAAATTTACTGAGCGGATATTGATAGGCAGCAGAAGAAAGAATGGCAGTAGCACAGAAAGCTATATTTAAGGTTATTAGCTCTGATTCTGAATGCTTAAAGAAATGAATACTCTTCCCAAAGAGGAAAGGCTGATTCTAGGGTTACCAGCTTAGGCTACAAATGTGATGGACAGCAGTATATTTATTTGACAAGTTTGACTTTGGAAGACAAACAAGACCTCATATACAAGCTGTGAGGAAAATCCATATCTAGTGATATAGAAGCTGGATAGGCAAGGCCTTGAGGCCCTGGAGGGTGGAGCTACTGTAATTATGCAAAAGTCAAGGATTGGCTAGCACCCATCATCTCTTGAATCAGACTTCCAGGATCCAGCAGCAGGACAATATACTCCTGGGAGCCAAGGACATCCCAGGAGATTTGGATTGGGGCCCTATTCATCATTTCTCTATCCCAAAGCAGAGACACCTATTCACTCTTAGTTATCTCGGCTTCAGGGGAGCCCCTTCTATACTCTGTCCCCTAGGAAGAGATGGAGAGGAAAGAGAAATTCCTGGGAAAGCAAGCATGGTCCTACAGTGGAAACAAATAAGAATATCACTCATGACCCATGTTGAACTCCACAATCTTAGAGACTCTAGGATATATAATTATGGATAAACAAAATTTGAACAGAGATTTAGCTATCACATTCTTTGAAGAATACACCCTTTTTTTCTTGGGGATGTGACCATTTATTAAGAGGATAAAAGGAGCAGGAATTTTAACCAATGCAATTTTCATTTACAGTCATTCTTTAGTTCATATCAGTCTCTAACTATGAAGAAATAGTATTCATTGCTTCAGGATGGGGGCAGATCCAATTTAGAACAAAAAAGTCCTGGTCTCATTCTAAGATTGAAAGTAGAGGTTTAAGTACAGAGCAGGCAGGAATGTAAATTCATAGAGAATGTGTTAGCAATAGGTTCGAGGTATCCCAGAGGAGAAGGGTAATTGCTTGGCTTCCCTAGGTAAAGCCCATAGCACTACACAAACATTCTAGAGAAGCTTTGCTCCAGCATCAAACCAAATGCTGTTGAGTCACAACAGCTGAATAAGATCTCTGAGCTGTTGGACCTCTGAGGTCCCTGACCTGAGTGTGGTGTGGGAAACCTCCCTGGGGGCTTGCACTGAAAGAACTAGTGGGCCAAAAAAGACTTCATGTCTGGAACAAGGAAGATGAAGAAAGCATGGCCTGACAATTGGAGGCCATTGGAAGGGTTTGGACTCAGCAGTGGATGTAGCAAATTCCGAAGTCCAGGCAGGCCCTGCTATGACTTGCTGGGCTAAGCAAGCACAGAGGATCACACCTGGACCACAAGACAGATGATCCCTCCCTAGACCAGGACAATATGTTCATGAGTCCTTCCCTCGGTCCTTTTTCCACCCAGATCATACTTCAACCCTGGCTTCAAAGAGAAAATGAATGAGAACCATGAGCTGCCTGATCTGAAATCTCAAACTGAATTCAGGAAATGGCTGAGGAAACTTGAATTGGCAATACAAAAATTTCCACTATCAGAGAAGCTGAGAGGTCTTAAGTTTATGTAATTTCAGTTATAATGGAACAGCACACAATTTCATCTTTGACACCCAAATTTTGTGACTATGTGAAAATTAAACCCAATATATTTGTTGAGTAACTGGCACATAGCAAACATTTAAGAAATTAAAGCTATTAATTATTATAGTATTATCATATCTTTCCTTTTTTATCTTAATTTCATGTTCTATCAACTTTTAGGTCTTAAGAGCCTACTATTTAAAAGCAAACATCTTTCAAATGACCTGTAAGTTTATCAGGTGATACTTAAGTATTGGCAAATAAAATCTTTCATTCTTAGGAAAGCTAAATAATTACTTTGGTACAGTAAAGGACTGAAGGTAAAGACTAGTGTTTGAAAGAACAGCGTTCTAAAAAATTTTATCTCATTCATAATTTTGCATGCAAAAGAAAAACAAGCTCATCTGGCACCCAAATCACCATGAATTATTTGTACTAGGATGACACTTTAATAATTAATAATGAGAAACTTAGCTTAATATTCCTGCTAGCCTGCACTGAGAAGCCACATTTTAAAAATTCCTTGGTAAATCTGGGATCTGAGTAAATATATTGGGTGGTCTTGCAGGATATTTGCATCATGTTATAGAAGCCCAGTGGATGGCTTTTCTCCATTAAAGGACTGTATCACCAGAGCATCTATTTATATTCCAAAGTCAGGCCACCCTCTTGCTTTGAGAATACTGCCAAAGCACACAACATTCTTACATTATTAATTGCCTCCTTTTACTCTCTGAGTGTCACCACTCTTTAATTTTTATTTGTCTACCTCATCCTTCTTTTCAACACACATTTTTAATACATTGCAAATTAATTACGCACTATTTTTTTTAAATAATTTTAGTTTGTTATTTTCATCTGCACATGAGAAGCTATATTTATTCTTAAAATTTTTACTGAAATTTCTCCCAATTCCATTGGAGATAAGTTATTTCTGTCAAATCTACTTCCTGATTCATGTATTTGATATGCTTCAATCATTTCCTAGCCAGAATTTCTTACTGTTTCCTTTGACTTGCTCCTAGGTTTGGGGATTCTTAGTTTGGGTCTAAGAAGAATTCTTTGTCTATAGACTTTTCTCATGGAAAAGTTAGTGTTAAACTTCATCTTCTTGACCTATCAGGGCCAAATGCAGTTGATAGGCCAAAATGATGAAGACTAAGCACTTACCAGTGGATTTAAAGACTGGATTTAAATGTTGTTGACTTTAACAAGTGCAGTTTTAGTAGATTGGTGGGGTTGAATGTCTTATTGAAATGGTTTCAAGAGAGGATGGCAGAAGAGGGATTGATCACAGAAAGAAAGAAAAAAAAAAAGAACCCACTTTGGCAGACTTTTTTTGTAAGGAAGAACAGAGAAAAGGGGTGGGGACTGGGGGAGACTGTGTGGTCAGGAGAGAGGTTTTTAAATTTATTTTCTAAGACTGGGTAAATTATAGCATGTTGTATGCTGAAGGGAATGATTCAGTGGGGAAGGAAAAAAACTGGTGATGCAGAAGTGAGGAAACAATTACTGGAGCTATGTATGTGAGTGGGTGAGCAGATTAGGAATCCAGTGCCAGAAGTGGAGGAGCTGGCTTTAGGAGCATTGATGGTTGTCCATAGTATCAGGAGAGGAGGCAGAGCTGTAAGAAGATGGGTAGATGGAGTGGTTAAAGCATCTATGTGCAAATTTTCACTCCTGAGTGCTTCTTTTTTCTCAGGAAAATAGAAATCAAGGTTATCAATGGAGAGGGAGAATGGGAGAAGGGGTGTTGGAAGTTTGAGAAGAGATGGAAGGTGTAGAATAGTCAGGGGCCTGGGAGCATGTTGTAGCTTTGCTGGACAGCATTTATCATCCCAAAGGAGCATTTCTGAACTGGGCTTCCTTAGGAGAAATAGCACCAGAGTGTTAAGAGGCATGTTTGAAAACCCAGTTGATTCAATATTTGGGGAACCGTAGTATACTATGTGACCCTGTTTTCCAGAGTCACAACGAAATTAATATAAGTTAACAATTATTGCAGCATCCTCTTCAAAGAAAGTTCCTAACATTGTATAACCAAAATCTTTTCCAAATGTTTGAAAGCACAGAATCCTTTATATACCATTACCTATTAACATCCACTAGGACCATGCTCCGTGGACCCCAGTTTAGAAAATCAGTGCCACAACCACAGCATCCACAAAGGTGTCCACCAGTCCCCCAAAACAGGCTGCTGCACATGTTGCTCTTCCATGTACAAGGGGTCACAGAGGAACCAGATGAAAAATGCAAAACTTGAGACAAGGTAAAAGATTAGGGAAGAGCTCACTAACCTTTTTCTGAAGCTTCTCTTTAATGAGCTGTAGTGGAGATATAAAAAGACTTCAATGACAAGTCAGTCTAATGTGAAGAACAATATGCTGGGATCCAGAAAGCCAAACCTGATACACACAGGCTAGGCGATCTTGGCAAGCCATCAACTATTATGCATCTAAATGTTCACTGACAAATTATCTCCAGCAGTCTTGTGTGGAGCACAACCTAGGAGCACACCTCAGCTCCATCTTTACTAGCTGTGGCACCTTGGACAAGTTACTCAACCTCCACCAAGTGTCTCAGTTTTCTTCTCAGTAAAATGGAGAAGATATCACCTACCTCATTGGATATTGTGAGGATTAAATAAGAAAAGGCATGTAAAAACACTTAGCACATTGTTTTTCACACATATACTGTGAAAATAGAATGCAATAACTAATAGGAAACACTTTTCTAAATTAAAAACCCCATGAAATTGTCAAGCAGCATTACTTCTTTATTAATGTCCGAGCAAAGGAAATAAAATTAAAAATTTATTTTGAAAGACAACTTATAACCTAAATAGATTTGGCTTTTAAAAGTACCAAGCTATTCTATTGTTTCCCACCCTTTTAAAACAATATCTTTCAGAACTGGGGCAACAATCTATAGCAGAGGTTTATCAAGCCTGTACTGTATTATTGCAGAAAGGAATGGCTTTTCTGTTGGGGATAATAATAGTAATAAAATCACATTGTTTTAGATCTGTGGTCTAGAATTTCCTTTACAAGCAGGTATTGCTCCTGATGGGAAAATAAAGGTTACAGGAGGGTTAACTGACTTAGTGAAGGTCAACAACATGGCACAATCATTCTGCCCATAGAGCAGTGGGAAAGTCTGTATTTCTGATATATTTATAACTATGGTTAAGATGTTTGCTTAATGTTCTTTTTTATTCAAAGGTCTCTGGCCATTTAAACCCTTTTCCCTCTAACTTAGATGTGCTTTGTTAGCTATTAATGCTCTTTAAGTACCTGCTTTGTGCTCACTTTAAGATCTGGACCTACCAATTTTCAAAGAGTTCTACTTTGACAAAATTCCAAGATAATTACAGCAATTGTTTTTTAAAAACATGTTCAAGTTAAAAATAAAGCCCTCCTTTAGATTTGAAATTTCAAGGAACTAAGTGTCTTGCTTGTTATAAGAAGATAATTCTCAGATTTTATAGTGCTAAGAGTAAGAAATCATTTAGCTTATAGGTTTAAAACGTGTTTGACTATGTCTACTAACCTTGGAAATTGATCTAAGAGCTAGGCTCAAAAGTAGTAGCTAAAAATCTGAATTCCAGGTCTTATTGCTGAATCCACAAAGAATTATGTATCTCCTTTCTATCATCCAAGCTTCTGGATATGGGTAGTTGGGGCAAAATAATTCTTTGCTGCTTGATTATGTTACTATATAAAAGCAATATTTATAAGGATTGTTGGGGTTAAATTATACATAAATATTTTTGAGCACGTGATTGTAAGAGCTACAGATCCCAAAAGTAGATGTGCATGAATGGTTACACAAGTCAATACATGTGCACAAAAAGAGATAGAATTACCTGTGGCGTGCATCTAGGTTTTCACAGCAGACCTAGCTGTATGTTTCTTGTCCAGGCTGTTGCCCAGCAAACTCATGCATATGAATAACAGTTCTAGCAGGCAGAAGTCATGCTAATAGCGTTTTGTATTATTATAGTATACTACTCAACCAAACTTTTTTTACATAATTTTGATAAATGCTCTGTAAAGATTAAAGGTAATTAAAGTTTGATGGTGACCCACTACATAGCATTTTTAAAAATATTTTTTATTTATTTTTAAAAGATACTTAGATTACATAAAATGTTACTTAAAAAAATATAAGGGATCCCCATATGCCCCACTCCCTAGACCTCCCACTTTTCCCCACATTAACAACTTCGTTCATTAGTGTGGTATGTCCATTGCAATTGATGAACACGTTTTGTAGCATTGCCACTAAGCATGGATTATAGTTTACATTGTAGTTTACACTCTCTCCCACACAATTCTGTAGGTTATGGCAGGATATACAATGGCCTGTATCTGTCATTGCAATGTCATTCAGGTCAATTCCTAGTCCTGAAAATGCCCCCATATTATACCTCTTTTTCCCTCTCCCTGCCTTCAGCACCTCCAGTGGCCACTGCTGCCACATCAATGATATAATTTCTTCCATTGCTAGAACCACAATAAGTCTATAGCTGAATACCAGTAAGCCCACTCTAGTCCATATTTTATTCCCCAATCCTGAGGATTCTGGGATGGTGATACCCAGTCCACCTCTGATTAAGAGGGGGCTTCGATCCAATATGGGTGATGGATTGGACTCTCTTGCTTGTAGCTGTAGACTCTCTCAGTTACTTGGTGTGGTGGTTGGTACATGGCATTTTGTACCATAAAATGTAACAGTCACTGTCTCTCCTTGGTGTTCCTATACAGTTATGGTCTTTGTAACCCCCTGGAGTCAGACAGGACAGTGACAAGCAGAATTGCCAAATACACAGGGGTTAAAGTCTGTGAAATGTCCCTTACTTTTTTCCTTGCAATAGAAAAAAACTGCTCCCAGCTTCAGTGGGATAAAGAATAGGATTTAAATTCATTTGCCCTTTTCAAATACATCGAATGTATACTTTCTGCTTAGTGTGGAGGTGGGATGGGAAAGTGCAATACAGCTATAGATTTTCATTCATATAGAAAAATTTGTATATATTGAAAGTAAGCCTTAGATTTTATCTGATGTTTTCTACTGAGAAAAGTCACCCTGCTTAATTCAATGAGCAAAATATTTAATAATTGATGAGGATTTGTGGAGTTGAAAACTGTAAACAAGACAGTATTTCAATACAACAGCTCTAAAATAATTTAATAGACTTTCTCTGTTATATTTATTTATCCTTTCCATAGCACCTATCATCTTTATACTTAGGTGTAAAAGTAACAGGCATAATGTGAGGCAGAAAACATCGTGATTCCATCTAATTCTTCTCTCTCAATTAATTAAAATATGCAGTGTTCAGCCATACATTATAGCCCATTGCCCATGTTATTCTGCTTAATTCCTGAGAATAAAGAATACCTTATGTACTACAAGGATGCAGTGCTTGGTGTGAAAGGAATATGAAATTGTGACACTGTATTTTAATCCCAATGTGAGCCAGACGTTTATTTAAATAAAAAACAATACAAAAATATTCAGATATAGTAGTAGTATATAATGGCCATGCATTCGATTTTACTTTTCCTAGTTTCATCCTCATTTTGGAACAAACTCTTCCTTCCAATCCTTGATCTTGTGGAAACCAGTTTAGTTCCCAAAGACACACAGTCATTTTATAGGTCTGATGAGATTATCAATTTCTTTCACACCCAAAAGAGACATAAGGAAATGGTTTATATCATAATAGTTAATGATAAATTATATGAAAGTCCTCATAATTACAGTTTATTGGATAAAGTGATATTTAAAGCATCAGAGACTTCAGTTTCCCTATCTGTGCAATGGGAATTCATTCATTCATACATGTTTATTCAGTACCTACTATATGCCAGGCAGTTTCTATACAATGGGCTGCAGCAGTGAACATGATAGAAAAATCCCCTGCCCTTGTGGAGCTTCCACTCTAGAGGGGATAAATGCAGAGGGGAAGATAGTTAAACAACAACAAAAAGTAAAATAGTATATTAAGGGGTGATAAGTGCTATATGGAGAAAGATAAACTAGGGAAGGAGGATCAGGAGTGCTTGTTGGGCTTGCAAATTTCAAAAGTTTGGAGAATTCCTCCCTGAAAAGATGAAAACAGTAGTAGAGTTTCATAGGATTCTTGTGAAGAGTAAGTAAATTATTATATGAAAAATGATTTGAACTGTCCATAGCACATAGTAATTGGACAGTAAATGTTAGTATAAAAAAGAGAGAGCAACATCAGGGTTGTTTCAAGGAAGGTTTCTGTTTCTTATATAGTGAATTTCTTTTAGTTGCCACTATTATTCTATTTGGACTTGAGAATGGAATTGTACTTGCATTTTGCATAAAAGGTTCAACAAACTAATTTGAGAACTAGATAAAAATAAAGACCTGGGAGTTCCAAGTCATCAATGGATAAATTATCCACAACTTGTCCCTCTCTTGAAAGAAAGAACAAAAGAAAGAGAGAAGAAGAGGAAGGAAGAAACGGAGGGAGAAGGGAGGGAGGGAGGGAAGGAAAAAAGTTCTTTATTAAGAGTCAACTTTAAGAATAAAATAGTTTTGTCATAGATCTAATTTAAATTACTTTAACTTTATATGTATTCTGACTTGGAAAATGAGTTAGTTAAAAACATGCATGGGAAGTAGTTGTGGCTCAAGCAGTTGGGTGCCCACCTACCACATGGGAGGTCCTGGGTTTGGTTCCTGGTGCCTTCTAAAGAAAAGAAGATGAGCAGATACAGCATACAAAGACCAGACACAGAGAGCAGACAGCGAGTGCAAACAACAAGGGGTGGGGGTGTAAATAAATAAATAAATAAATCTTTAAAAAATACCCAAATAGATGCTTGCCAAAGGTAGGAAAATACTAGTCTTCACATATTGAATGAACTGGGTCCAAACATTATATTGAACTAAAGTATAAAAATTTTACATATTATTTTGCATTATTTTTCTGGACAAAGAAACAGCTCTATTATTATACTAGGTTACTGCATTTAGGTGCATTTTAATATAAAGAAAACAGTAAGTTATTTGTATTAAAGAAGCTAATGATTCTAAGCACTTTAGAATTACCTTTATTCTGCCATCAAAAAGTTTTGAGGACCTGCAGTGTGTTGGATTTGAATTGGACACTGGTGGTATAACTGAGAATGATCAGATACATTTCTTGCCAAGCCTCAGAGAGCTCACAGTCTTGTACAGGAATGTTTAAAATGCTTTGGGAAGTGGATGTGGCTCAAGCAGTTGGGTGCCTGCCTACCACACAGGAGGTCCAGGGTTCAGTTCCCAGTGCCCCCTAAAGAAGACCAGCAAGACAGCAAGCTAACACCATGAAGATGATGAAACAAGATGACACAACAAGATGACTCAACAAGGTGATGCAACAAAGAGACCCAAGCAGGAAGCACAATGAGAGACACAATCAGCAGGCAGTGGAGGTAGCTCAAGTGACTGGGCACCTCCCTCCCACATGCGAGGTCCCGGGTTTGGTTCCCGGTGCCTCCTAAAAAGAAGACAAGCATACAATGAACAGACAGTGAGTGCAAGCAACCAGGGGAGGGGGGAAGAAATAAATAAATAAAATAAATCTTTAAAATGACTTATTAGTCCTCAAATCCTTGCAAAGAAGGTGCTAACCCAGGTGTACAGGGAGGAAAACTGAAACTAAGAAAAATTTATCAACCTATCAAAATTCTCACAGCCAAGTGGTGAAGCTCAGAATCTGCCTGGGTCTCTCTTGTTCTCAGGCACAAGCACTTAAACTCTGCTGCCTCACTAATATTTGAATGTGGAATGCAAACAGTTTATATTTGGGGAATTACAGATTCATCTTTCTAATTGTGATTGCTTATGCCAACTTTTAAAAACTAATGTTCGTTTTTCAAAAACATGTAAATTGATGGGGTGGAAAGATGAGCCATAACCAGACCCTACAACTGGGTAAAGCTATAAGCTTGGAATCACATTTTGCCTTAGGTGAATCACACATGGGTTAATCTAAAATTAACTACATTATGGTTTGTGTACTTTAATGACTTATTTACTGCAGTGAAGGGCATAGTACATGGTAAGAAACATCGCAAAATCCTTTTTATAGTTTATGAATTGATGTCCTTAAATGATAGTGGGAATAATTTAGAAGCCTACAGTATGTTTTTCTTTTTTAGCCATCTGCCAGCAAGAATTCAATAGACATCCTCAGTAATGCAATGGCTTGTACTTTAAGACTAAAACATTATACAAAATCGTATAGCAGAAAGCCAGGCGCTGTTAAGCGGCTGTTCCAAATTGCACCTAAGAGCCCATCTCCCTACCCACTTTCCTGGATTGGTCTGGGGAAGCCATGTGACCCAGTTCTGGTCAATGAAATGTAAGCAGATGCCATGAGTGACGCATCTGGGAAACTTTCTAAAAGAGATGGATTTGGCCTTTGCACTTAGCCTTTTTCCTTCTTTGTCCTGGGTAGCTGTGGTGGTGGTGAGGGTGTTTACTACACATTAAAAAGGGGGAGAAGGAAAATAAAATGACCTTGGTGTCTTAGGGCACCAAGTCTGGCTCAAACACCAGTCTTGGACTGCTGCTGCCGACCTTTGGATTTCTTGTTTCCTTGTGCGGGGGTGGACAAAAATGCATTTTTCTTAAGCCAGCATTTCTCAGGTTTTCCTTTTTTTGCAGATGAAAGCAACGTTAATAAATACAGTGCTCGCCCTCCCTCCTTTTCTTTCTCCCCCCTCTCTAATCCTATTTTCGTTACATTTTATTTATTCCAAGTTTCTGACCAGGTTTCAATTCATTCTTTCTATTTTCTATCAGCTATCTAATTTGCTACTTTTACTTCAAATATGGTAGTCAATTATCTATTGAGATGACGCACACATTTATCAAATATATACTAAAAACAAGTTAATTCTCCTGAATTCCATACTTTTTAAGACACTTCTTTTCTCCTATTGCCAAGGCTTGAAATGCAATACAGTTTCCTAGTCCCTTTCCTTTGTGTCTCCTCCCCAAAATAAGTTGCTGAATTTGAGAGTCTTAATTTGTAATGTCTTTCACAGCTGTACTAATATTCCTTTCCTATTGTAGCCGCCCAAGTTCAGATTCTTTCCCTATTTCAGCCAGGCTATGGCAATAGGAGTTCTACTCAGTCCAAGCATCCTACCCACCAATGCCACATTTATATCCCTAGAATAGAGTTCAATATCCAATAATCAAAGAATTAAAATTCAAGCTATGCTTTTTTACTAACTGAAGGGTTTTTATTTTAAAGCACCACCAAACATTAGCAAGAACACAGGGATGTATGTCACTGTAAGCTGGTAAAATATTTTGAAAAATAATTTGTCTGTATGTTTCTAGAACAGTAAAAACAAATTCATCTTCTTTGTCTCGGTAATACAACTTAGGGGAGACTGTCAAAAAGAAATATTTTTTAAAGGAAACAAACCAAGATGTTGAATATAAGGTAAGTATAATAGAATTTTGGGAAAAATTCTAATGGGGTGGAGATAATAAGTTCAATAAATAGTGGAAAAAATAATGACCATGAAGACTTTATGGCAAGATCAAAAACATTGACATAAAATTGCAATGAAGATATAAACCCCAAGTAGGAGAGTAGTTACCCCTGTAAGAGAGAGAAGGGGGATGCAACTGGGGAGGATCACCCCAGAGATGTCCGTGGTGTTGGATATGTTCTTTTTCTTAAGATGGGTGGAGGTCACATGAACAGACTTAACATATATGTAATACATATTATTTTATATGTATATTTCATATTAATAAAAAATAAAACTCCCTTATTCATCTTTTGAAGAGTCTTTTCAATTTAAGCAGTCTTTCCCACAATGTTTCCAAACTGATGTAACTTTATCCAGAGTATTTTAAAATTGAACCTCATATTACAGTTATTCATTAGGTTTTGCTAAGCCCATTGTCATATACCTTTAATACTTAGTGCCTGGTATATAGCAGGAAATTAAAGGGGTATATTGTGAACTATGTACAGTTTAGCTATATTTAGTATTGCTATGAGGGTATTATTTTCATTTGTAAAATTAAAAAAAATTAAGAATCACTACAGTTCAAACCTCATATGCCTTAGTTTTTTATATTTGAAAATGCACATCATCTCTGTTTATACATCACAGTTCTGAAGTTTGCAACCTAAAAGCTTGTAAAGTACCATTTTTAAAAAACAATTAGGCTCGAATTTCCCCTTTTATACTGAAAAATTGAATTTTCATTACAGCCTAATTCTACATAATTCTAACAAAACAAGAATGAAGAGCAGTATAACTGATTGAGTAATTTTAAATGATTAAATATGATAGGACTATGAAGTAAAGTAAAAATGCTTCAAATCAGGTACATTACTTAATGTAAAAGCTTTTAACCTCAAAAGAAAGTTGTTTGCAGAATGTTGCCAGAAATAATGTCCAAAAAGTATTTATTGAGACACATTCCAGAATTTTTGCTTGTTATTTTTAATATGTATATCTGAATGGATGGATACTCAAGGTTTCTTCCAAATTGTGTTTTAGTGTATGTCACTCTAATTTTATATACTGTAATTGTTTCATTGATTCAACAGAAATTCATGTATCATCTGTCATGTGCAAATTAGTAGTGGGAGGGGTAGTAGGAAGGCTAAGCAGGTGATTAAGTACAGTTCTTGTTTTCAAAGGGTTATATGTGATAGGGGAACCAAGATGTATACAGAAACAATATTTAATGAAAGGTAGGAAGGTGTAGGTACCTTAAGAACAAGTGAAGGAATTAACGTTTGTTGGATGCCTACTTGGACCAATAAATCTCACACTGACAAATGTTAAACCTTCCTTGGATGGGAAATATTATTTAAATGGATGGAAAAAAACCCCAACCCAACCCCACCCCCGGGGGGGGGGGATGAAAAATCAGCTAGTCAGTGGCTGAGGTATTCTTTCCATGACACCAAGTTAAGATAAAAGAAGCTTCAAGAAAAGAGAGATGATTTTTTTTTATTAAAGGGGTGGGGCATGTGTACAGGTGTGTGGGGTGTCATGGGGTAATCTTTGGAGGATTAAGCATGAGGAAATGGAAGGGGATCATGGAGTAGAGGGGAGGCATCTGTGATGGATGTGGCACGGCAGGTGTCCATGTGGCATGGTGGTGGAAGTGTGAGATGGGAACATCCACCTGGGGTCCTTGAGTGTCATGGTATCATACTAAAACTAATTTTGTATCATTTTAGGCTTTTAAATATAAGTATGCTATAATTTGGGCTCTGCAATGGGAGGGTTGGACTGGAATCTGAGCGTAGGGGTGCTCAGAAGTGCAGAAGTAAGTGGACAGGGTCTGGGATGGGCATGTGATAATGGAGGCCAGGAAGGAGGAGTCCTGGATGAATGTGACTGTAGAGGGACTTGGAAAAGACACATCTGAGGGATATAATGGAGATGTTTAAACTGAAAGGGTAAAAAAACTGTACTGATTGCAACAAACAGAGATGAAATGACACCCTGATCCCCCCCACAATCCCAGTAAATTTCAGGCAGCTCCTCATCCAAATCAAAACATGTTTACCATGTAATTGTACAATATCACAAACTGTTTGCATTTGTTATGTCTGTTACATGCCTTTCTCATACTTAAACAGTAAAATTTTCCCTTTGCTGAATATTATTGCCAAATTATGACACATGAAAAATAGAGGCATTGAAAGCTTAACTGTATATATTCACTCCTGGCCCTAGGAAAATTAGGACTTTATTTTTTAATTTAGTTGCTCCAGGAATCATCTTTACTTTTACTTCTAGTCAATTCTTATATTGACCTTTCCGCAACACATGCTTTACTTCTGAAAATGGACGCTCCCTCAACTGCCTCCAGGAATTATATTGGTGCTAAATCATCCATGCATTCTTTGGTATCATTAACCCAAAAGTTTAAGAACTTTGCATATATATGAAAAGAGTCTTTACTTTTGAGAAATTAGGGTGTGGCATAGCTAATATGCTTAATAAAAAATTTTCTACCACTGATATTAATTTTTCAAACAGACCGAGTATGCCCACTGGTTAAGTATAGGAAGGTCTGGCAAAAAGTTTATGGGTAGTAACATTTACCTGTACGTTAACTACTTCCACTTGTAAGTTTTGCTATATCATTTACAGTGAATTAGATATATTATCTACTTTGGGAATGTTTGTGTATGCTCCTTTCTTTTCTGGACAATGCTTTCAGGTAAAATCCCATGCGTGCGTGAAGTTATAAGAAACTCCGAATACCAATCTTCCTCCTCTTACTGTTAATGCATCTTCTTTTGATATTGGCAATAATAAAGACAAAGAAGATGAAGTATATAAAGTCAAGGAAATGGGTAAGAAACTCCTCATCATTCTCGACCCCAATGATCTTGGTTTAAACTGAAGTGATGAATCATATAAGGTTTGGATTCTGGATACTTTCAAACCTGAAACTATGGTTTTGTAATTTCTCTCCCCAAAGTCTTTTACATGGTCAGAACTACACATTGTTGCCAAAATAATCTTGCCATCTTTACATTTTCTGATATTTCAGGTCACAGTATACAAATGGGGGTAGAGAGGAGAAAGGTCTGAACATAAAGATATGTATAATCTTTGCCAGGTGTGGGTCCTTTTTTTGTACTCTCTCCCCTTCTGATCATACCTTATATTTGCTTAAATCTAACTTCCACACAGAGATAAAATTGGATGAGCTCAATTGGAAATGTATGTTTGTGTATAGGTGCATCATGCACGCACACACACTCTCTCTATGTCTTCCTACCCAACAAATATCCATGCTTCTTTATTCTTTTACTGACTTTGTTCTTCCACAGCCATTCTCAGCTCATACAATGAAGAGGTTATCCTTTCTAAAGCTTTTTCTTTTCCCTCTTTATACCTGGGGAATTGCTTTAATCTAACATTTTCATTCCTTCTTACCCGTCTCAATTTTTTTTTTTAATTATCTTCCAACGTTTTTTCCTAATATTTAATCTAAGTCCCCCCCGCCCCCCTTTTTTTGAGGTTCCGCACGCCTGGGATTGAAGCCGGGACCTCCCATATGGGAGGTGGGTGCTCGAGCCACATCCGCTCTAAAGCCGTTTAACTGCATCATCCAGACTCTAGATAGTAACCTTGACCTTCCCCTAGTTTCGATATCCCTCTGGAATGGATTCCTGTACTTTATTTTCTATCTTTTATCCTTCTATCAACATGCCTGTGGCTGTTGCCAGAGGAACGGAGTGCAGTTTGCTTTTCCACGTGCAGAAACACTCGCTATACAATATATTTATGGTCTGTCCACCACTCAGCTCTAAGAAAGCTGTTATTACAAGAACTGCCACGCTGACATAATTTCTCATAGCATCCTTCCACCGTGACAGTTAACTCGCCTTCACTCCTTGCTTCTCCTTGCCCCCACCTAGAGGGGAACTTTTAAGTGTTTTTTAAGAGTGGCAAGTTTTTCCTTTAAATATGCGTATTTGTTGATATTCTACTATTTTCAAATTTATCATGTTTCCATCCAGATGTAGTGTAGTGTGATGGGCTGTTCACCCCACGCCCAGGATCAGACCAGGGGCTGGGTCCGGAGCATCTTTAGGTGGATTAGACACCCCACCCCTGGGACCGACTCCTCAGCCTGCAGGTCCCATTTTCCTTTTGGGTTCCTGATTCCCTCGCAGCACTCAGATCTTCAACTTTGGTCTTGCATCGCCTCCTCGCTCCCTCTGCCTTGCCGGTGTAAGGCTACTTGGCTTGAGGAGTGATACACAATTTTCTGACCTTTTTATACTTAATTCATTTGTTCTTTGAAACTCTACGGCCAGGAGAGGCCCCTTCCTGCTCCTCGCCTAAGAAAACGCAGGCCCATTGATTCATCCAGTCCAGACTAGAAGAGGGACGTGGGAATTCTCCTCCAGCTGGACCACCTTTCCCATTTTCCTCAAACTAAACGTGGCAGGAGGCAGCGAATGCACCGGGGGACACACTGCCTTTGTTTTCACTAATAACGTACACCAGGCCTTTCTAAGTTTGAAAAATGCCACAACGCCATACAAAAGTAGAACATGGCTTTTCCTGGCTTGAATTCGTTCCTTCGCTCGCATTTCCTGTTTCTCGGCCTCTCCCTTGTTTCTCTTCCCACCCCACTTCATGCCACATTACAGAAGATCTTTCTCTCAACACAAACTTCCCCTTCCTGGCTTTCCCACCGCCGGAGCCTCGCCCTCGGGTGCTGGTTCCCGAGGCGGTTTCCCACGGACGGCGGGCTCAGGGGCAACGTGTAGGGGTGACAGCCGGGCAAGGAGCCTACAGTGCGCTCACCTAGGTCTGCAGGAAAGTGGCACACGCAATCTCAAACAATCAATGACTGCCCCGCCTCGCCCAGCCCTGCCTCCCCACCCCCCGCCCGTCCGCTTCCGCCGGGTCTCCTTCCCGCCCCGGTCCACCCTCCCGCGCCCGCTGACCCCGAGCCCTCGAAACCGCGGCGGGAACCGCCGCGGCCACGCCGGCTGCCTCCTCCCCCCTCCCGCCCCAGAACCCCGCGGATCCGCTCTCCAGGGCACGGGGGCGGAGCGGGAGGGGGGCGCAGAGGCAGGCGTCAAGGACTCGGCTCCCGGCCGTCAGCTTCTCGGTGCTCAGCTCTGGGGCGCAGGGCCGCTTTCCCCAGTGTCCCCTCGTTGATCCAGAGCCTCCGGGCCTCGGCAGCTCTCGGTTTTCTCCCCTCCTGCAAGTTTGCCTGCTTTCCTAAATAACTGGCTCCGGGAGGCGCCCCTTGCCCCGGGATTCGGAAGCGAACCCAAAAATGATTCTCCTTCCCTCCCGCGCAGAGGGCGCCGCCCGCCTGCGGGCTCGGGATGCCCCCGCGCGCACCCCATTGTTGCAATGCGCGGGCGATGCCCAGCGTCCGGGGGCGGTCCCCGCGAGCGGCCGCGCGTGGCTGCGCCGCCAGCCCCGCAGCCCCGCCGGCTCCGCCCACACCTTTCCAAGTTAGCTAGCAGGCGAGCCGCGGGGACTGCGTGGGCTCCGGGCCCCCTCCCTGCACGCCCCCAACCGGGCGGGGACCGGCCGGGGGTGGGGTTGCTTTATTTGTTTCCGAATTCTCTTAATAGTGCTGTCCTGCGCGCTCTGACACAAAAGGGGACTTTCTCCCGGGTCAGCGCAAGTCCTCGCCTTGCGAGTTGAAATCTGGGGGTTCCTCTCGCCTCGAGGCACCGCGGGCCCCCTTAGCCAGGGGCTCACAAAGCTCCGTTGGCCATGTGTACATTATTTTTGGTATCGCAGCAAGGTAGTGCAGGTGAAAGGGAAGCGCGGCTGAGAAAGGAGGCCAGGGGAGGCGGGAGCAGGGGTGGGGCGGGGTGGGGCGGGGTGGGGCGGGCTGGAGGCTCCGCGGACCAACCCCCCAGCCCGGCGGCCCGGGCGGCGAGGCGAGGGCTGGGCAGTGGGTGTTGCCTTCTACCTCTGCGAGCGGGGAGGGGTTAGTTTCCCACAGGGGATTTCAACCATCACACTCAGAGCCCGCCTCCTAATCCTCGGGCGGAGCGGCTCGGGGGCCCCATTTTATGGCAATAAAGCGACTTAGCGCCTGCTGAGCGAGCCCCTCCCTGCCGCCGCCCCCGCCCTCGGCCCCACCCCGGGGCTCGCCCGCAGCGGCGGGGCTTTGTTTCTGGGGAGGAGGACCCGGAGCTCTTTTGTTTGGGGGTTTGGTGTTTTCACCCCCCCACACACCCTACCCCACCCCCCCGCGCCTCTCGGGTTTCCTGAGCTCGGTGCTGCAAGGGAGGAGAAGCGGCGTCTTGCAACCCCCTCGGCTGGGCCCCGGGGTAATTCGATGCGGGCCTGGCGAGGCTCCCCACGCTAGACCCGGGCTCGCGTCTCGGCTGCCTCCACCCACCGGCCCACCCTACATTTAGCGCATCATGTGATCCGGGTAAGTCATTTGCAAGTACAACAGTTCCCTGGGTTGCCCCCCATTCATTTCCTGAGAACTGCAGAGAGCAGCTGAGAGCTCTGCCTGTGCGAGTGTGCGTGTGAGTGTGCGCGGGTGACGCCGTGTGTGTGCGAGTGAGTGTGTGCGCGCGCGTGTGTATGTGTGTGTGTGTGTGTGTGAGAGAGAGAAAGGGAGAGAGAGGGGGACTCTGTGAGGGAAAGAAAACAATTTCTCCTGCTCTGCAGCTTCTGTTCAGGTCTGTGTCGATTCTGTTTCTTATCAAAATAAACAACCCCCTTCCTGTTATTATTTTTGCCATCCCAAATCAGACCGTATTCTCTTAACGTGTTTTATTTTCCTTCTGTCATCTGCTCAAGTTAAATCATTTTGGTTGGTCTGTGATCTTAAAAGGGGAAAGTGTTCAGAAGCGGGAGGGGGTCGGGGGAGGGCGATGCTATTGCAAAGCAAGTAGCGTTGGTCGGATTCGTGGAGAAGAAAGGAGGAGGTTTCTTCCCCCCCTCCCCTAATTTTTTTTTTTTTTAAAGAACTTATCAAGTAACGTGTATTAAGCAAATGTTCAAATGTTTTTCTACCCCTCGTGAAATTGTTGGTTGCAGTGTTTGCCTGACAGTTGCCAAGGATGAAAAATAAAGCACTAGGGCTGGATTGGGGGGTCTTGTTAAAGTGATTTGCCCCCGGGAATGGAGCGGTTTGGATGAATAGCTGCCGCACCGCGGCTGTCTGGGTTGTGGACTGTGGATGTGCGCTGGAGAGCGTGGAGGGGAAGGGGTTAACGCGGAGATGACACCGCTGGCATGAATAGTGGTCCTGGTGCTACATTCATTATTGTCTCTGGTCGTAATGATGTGTAACTGTCACTTGCCACAGTGCCTGGTCCGTGGAAGTAGCCAGACACTGGACCGTGGCTGTTATTTTCAATTACTGGGGCCCCGTCCGGAGTTGACAAGGGGCAACTTTGCACGTCCACCCGGGCGGGGAAGCCCGCGGAGCCGGCCTGGGAGCCACTTCTTGGCTAAGAGAAGCTCGCTCCGAGGACTCGGGCTTGACCTCCGCGACATTAGTTGGTGTTCATGTTAGATGCTCCCCTACGGGGAGAATCGTTCCTGCTTTTTTGGGGGTAAAGAACTGCCTATTCGAACTTTGAAAACTTTTATCTTTGGGGAACCGGGTGGGGTGCACTCAACAGTTCTCTTTACGCCTTGCATTTGAGGCAAATGCTTGGAAAAAGTACCAATTCCTTTGTTACATGCCCTGCAGCTTCCCAGCCCCCTTCACTCTGCGCTTCGAGTTTTGCATACTTTAGTAGTAATAGCCTTAATTCAGCTGATAAAAGCCGACTGTGTTGTGTTAAAGATTATTAGTACAACGGAATGAGTAATCTGGATAAACAGTTTGTGTGGTTAATATTGTCAGCTCTCTAATTTAACTGTACAGATGGTTTAAGTATCATTCTACAGGGATTGTTTTAAACAATTCCACTGGCTAATAGAATTTACGGCCATGCACTTGGATATTTTATTTTAAATCAGCTTTAATATTCTCCCAGCTTCCCTGTGACACCAGGGAGATGGGCAGCTCTATTTACATTTAGAGCTTGTGCATCTAGTTGCTTCGGTAGACATCTGCCAATCAAACGCACGTCATTCTGTAAATCCACCTAGGCGCCTCCATTCCCTTTTCTTACTGGAGGATAGAGTTGTTAAGTAAATGCTTTGATATAAATTTGGTGGCTTTTTGCAGGCAGCATCTTGCCAAGGGAATAGGAGTGGTCACTTTGAACAGTGGGTGTATACCACCTTCTAAGAAATGCTCTTTAGAATTGGCGGTTAATAAAAACAGTGACTGCCTCCGCCCCCCCCCCCCCCAAAAAAAAAGCCTGTGCTATTTGCAGACCTCATTTAATTTTGTTTACAGTTTTAAAGCCACGTAGATATTGATTATTTTAGAGGGATATACTTTTAGTCTAGAATATTTTACTGTAGAAGCTTAGTAGAAATAGGATGTTGAAGGGCAAACATTTCAGTTGTGTAAGTAATATCTGTTGCTGCAGCTTGGTTAATCATGAGCCTAGATGAGCTCCTTATGAGGTGGAGATAAACTTTAGCATGCAAGAATTGGCAGAAATTTATAAAGTATTCAGGAAAGATGTTTATTATTGTTAATCTTTCTAATTCATGACTATTATAATTAGACTGGTAAAATTTGGACCAGTTCCACATAAAGTTTCTATAATTTATGAACTAAAACTGTCATTAATATAGCTATGTTGGGTAAACAACATTTTTGAGGGTTTTTTTTTTTTTATAAATGCTCTAGTTATTTACTATATAGCAATGCCTATTTAAAAGAAACTTGAGCAAAACTTTATTTTGTATTACTATTTATTAATGAAAATTGTTGTACTGGTGAGCACTTATATCCCCCCCCCCCAAAGTTCCTTTCTAAGAAATGAATGTCATTTGGGAGAAAACTGGTCCTGATTGAGCATTTGAGACCTTGACCTTAGCAACTCTTGGCTGCTGGTTGTTTACTACAGCTGCAGCCTATGTGTGTACAAAAGGGGAAGGGATTGCAAACACTGGTGCACTGACTCTCCCCAGGCCAAGGAAATAACAAATCAGGATGCTTGACTTTCATTCCGATGAGCAGGCAGGCATCAAGCATATTATCGATAGTGTTCTGGTCATTAAAACGTGTGTTTGCGCGCGTGCATGTGCCTGCCTCAGGGACTTCTTTGCTGTCTCCTGTGAAAGGCACATATGGACTTTAACTGCCATGAAGTGAGTTTTAGTTGTTACCCTGAGGTGTGGTGTTATCAACTTAGTGAAATAATTTGGTGTTAAATATAGGTGTGTTTAATCCCAGCAAAGACCCTAGTGCTGAGGCCTCTGGCCTATACTGAGGGCATTTTGAATTCAAGCCACTGTTGGTTAATCTAAAGTATTGAGTGACCTTCCCTAGAGAGGTGATGTTGTTAAATAGTTGACTATAGGAAGGTCCTGAACATTTCTTCTCTTGTACAAAATGGAAAACTTGGAGTTTCCTATTTATGTGAACTCAGTGACATTAGAATAATCACATTAAATTGGAATGTAGAATGGTTTTCCTCATAAACAGTCTTCCTAGTGTGTTAACTTCATAAACGTAGTTGCAGATAGGTTATGTGTTAACACAAAATAGTTTTGATTGTACTAAACTAGAAATGCTACAAAATTATTTGAAAAGGTAGTCCTTTTTTGAATACATGTTTCCCCACTTGTGCTTTCATGTTGCTTACTGAACAAGAGCTAAAAACCCCACAGCAGTTTTATTCAAATTTGACACATGTATCTCTTTTTTCGAAGACAACTTTCATTTGTGTAAATAATTCCTAAAATAGGCTGTAGTTGCTTACCTCTATTACTTATGTTTTGAAAATACCATATGGCGATAGGATGGAAATATCTGTTTTTTGCCCAATGTATTTGCCCTGTATTCTTTTATTTCCCCTTTTTTATTCAAGTTTGTTTTTCTGCCCACAATTATACACAGCTTTTAGCCTTATATATGTACAAAATCTAAGAGTGAAAAAATTGAAATTAAATTACTGGCAACACCCTATAACTGCAGCCTTAACTCATCTATACAACCAACCCTCCCAAAAGCAAAATGCAAGAGCACAGCTGGGCCTTGCCCTGTGCCCAGAAGGTCAACAGCCTTAGGCTCTGTCAGACCTGCTTAGTTTCTAGAGCTCAACCTGTCCAGAGAGCTGCCTGATTTCAACCCACTAGAATCCTTTCTCAGGGCCTGGACTGGCCACACCCCAGTTGATGTCAGTTTTTGAGTGCTTGTGGTAGAGAACATATGCTGTGGATTAAATGGTTACTTTCTCTATATATTCTCAGTAATTATGTTGCAAAAGAATTTTTTCGGTTTTGGGTGTTTGCTGTCATAAAAGTGGCTACTTGAGTAGTCATATTGCGCCATAAAAATTTGTTTTGGTCAGGCAGTATTATATGATATTCACTCAAAGAATTCTCTGGTAAAGCCTTTCTTCCCGTAATGCTGTATTTTTTTTTGTTGCTAATCTCATGTTATATATTTTTGAATATCTATTAGTGTAGTAATTGGATGGATACAGATAGTATTACTTTCTAGGCACAGAAAGCCCTTGCTGTTATAATCCTGCGTGGAACAGAGACGGGGAAAATTTGGAGAGCTTTGGGGGAATCTTCCCACTGTCATCGGAGACTATAGAAGCTGAAAACTTATTCTACCACGATCATACCTGCTGGTTTGACAGCAAGGAATTATCTTATATATGCTTATCATATATGGTTTTCCCAATAAATCCTGGCTGTGATGTATATGTGTATACTATATGTAGATATGTATTCACTATTTTATATGACCACACAGAGGGTATACATTTTGACCAAGAATTATAATAAAAAGCCCCCTCCACATATTTGAAATTAAAAAAGGAAGAAAATGCACAAAAGCCTGTTGTTTTTCAAATTCTATGTTTTGTAATAGTATTCTCTTTATTTTGAGATTAATAAGCAAACTCATAACAAAATATAAAAACAACTCTACCCCCTAAAAAACAAACCAATGAACCTAAATGGCGACCATTTATTGTAAAATATGAAATAAAAAAAGTAAATGTAAAAAAAATCCTTCATTTCATAATCAGGTGTCCACTAATATTTTACGTCTAGGTATCAGGACTGATTTAAGTGGCAGAAATATTTGGGTTTGAGTCAGGCCTTCTTGTTTACTAACTCTGGATGACCTTGTTCACATTTCTCAAACTCTCAGAGTCTCAGTTTTTTGTCTGTAAAATGGGAAGAATAGTAAGTAGGTTAGAGAGCTGTAAAATGAGATAATGCAGGTAAAACCCACTTTGTAAATTATAACATACTGGTGTGGCAACTGATTTGACAGGAAAACCACTCAACGCTGCACTGCGTTCCCCCCCCCCAAGGGGATGAACTTTGCAGTTTCTCAAAGGGAGCATGTATATTACACTTATAGGAAAGGAATTTTTGAGTGTGGGTAGAAAGCCTCTGGTAGTCTAAGGTCATGAATTCTGTTCCTGTCTCACCAGAGACTTGCTCCATGACCTTGAGAAAGTCACTCATAAAAAGTTTCTAAGGGGGAGTGGATGTAGCTAGTGGTTGTGTGCCTGCTTCCAATGTGGGAGGTCCTGGGTTCAATTTCCCCGCACCTTCTTAAAAAAAAAAAAAAAAAGTTTCTATGTAGCTGGTATAAAAGTTACTGACTATTAACATTTATATAATGCAGGTAAAGTATCTGAGTTTTGCAAAAGAAAACAATTACAGAAAAAGAAACAGTTCATATTATTTTCTAGTCTGTCTATGATAAAGATCAACCATTATTATTTAGAGATTATAAAGCTCCAGGCTACCTCTTTAATGAGTCAACTGAAACTTCTATCAACCGATCATTAAAAATGCCCTTACTTTTTTTTAATCATTAGATTTGTGATGTACTGTAATTTAGAACAGTCTATTGAACTGCAAATCCCCACTTAAGCCAAGGTTCTGTTGATTAAGCTATGTCTGATTTATGGCACAAGTTAGACTCAAACATTGTTGCAACACAACATGTATTGCTCTTGATTAACATTATCCAGAGTGCACAATAAAGAAGGGAAGATGATGGAGATCATAAATGGTCATTTGAAAAATTATGGAACACATTTTTACTTATATTCACACATCTTTCTGCCACATATATTTAAGAACAATATTAATTCATATAATTTTTCCCCAGTAACATTTTTTCTAATTAATAATAAAAAGATATTTTTTTTCACAATCTGCCTAACCACTACTAATCAAAGAAATTGACTCAAACTAGCTTGTCAGTATAACTCGTTTTATGTTCTTTCCATGTCACTTACACATTGCTTAGCTCCTATTTAGGCTTCAAGTATCACTGTAAACATCACTTTCTATGTAACTTTTATTTATCACCTCTTGCTTTAAGAATACTCTAGGTTCCAGTCTATATTCTGTGGCCCCATAGCACATTCAGGTGTAATTGCTCGTTGATTTGTCATTGTCCTCTCCCAATAATAAGCCCCTTGAGAGCAGGAACTGATTCTTCTGCACAATGATTTTCCTGGCATCTAATACAGTACCTAAAGTAATGGCTGATACACTCTAAGTATAAAAATATTTAGTGAAAGAATAAACTGTGGAATAGCAACCATGCAGTCCATATGGCTATCCTTTCAGTCTGTTCTTACCTAAGTCTTTTCATCTCTAGCTAAATCTATTCAATTCTGCCATTCCTTAAGTCACCATATTTCCTGAATTCATTAATTAGCCTCTTGCAAAAAGAAGCTTATGATAGTAGAACTAAGAGTCCAACAGTGCTAGATTTGAAACTCCACACAACCCAGTTTTTTAAAATTTTAATTAAAATTTTTTTTTGAGGTCCCCGGGGGCTAGGGACTGAACCTGAGACCTCGTATGTGGGAAGTTGGTGCTCAACCACTGAGCCACTTTGGCTTCCCTGTGTTGGTTTTTAAGTTTGTTTTGCTTGTTTGTTTTGTTTCTTCAGGAGGCACTGGAGCTGAACCAGGGACCTCCCATGCGGGAGGCGGGCACTCAACTGCTTGAGCCACATCCACTCTCACAACCCAGTTTTTAGCTGTCAAACTGGACAAGTTACTTTTCCAAGTCTGTTTCCTCATAAGTAAAAACAAAAACAAAAACTACAGCCAATAATGTCAACATTCCAAAATGTTTTTGAGAATTAGAAGGTGGTAAGGTTTGAAAAACGTATAGTATAGAACCTTGCGCATGTTTAGTGCTCAATAAATATTAGTCTGCTCCAGTATGTCAACGCGTCTCTTAAAATGAAACATTCAAAATGAATGGTAGCAGCAAAAGAAAAGAGCTACCCTTTATTGTGCAGATACTATAATACAGATGTTAGGTACTGTGCTTTACATGTGTTAGTGTCTTTAATGCTTTTTCTTGAACAAACAGGCACTGGTAGTCCTTGCCTTTTATTTGACTTTCAGATTATTGACATTTAAAATTTTATATGTGGAAACCACTAATGTGCCTTTTATATACTGAATTTTGACTTGTGAATATCAGTTAGTGAATGAATTTTTTTAAAGCTGTTGTATGATGGTGTTACCTGCCAAGTACCAGTTCACTTGTGCCACGGTGACTTTACCACCTTTGGGGAACATTTTATTGACTCTCGTCTTTCTCCTTTTAATTAAATGAAAAGAAAAGGGAAAACAAAAATGCTGCTTCTAGTTATGAGAAACTTAGGGCTTATTATGTAGATATACAATTGTGACGAAAGAAATCATTTGGTGTACTGAAAGTGGTGAATCTTTAGTGAAAGTGCTTAATGGAATTAAGCTTATGAATTGTGAAAAATAATAAGATTACAGAACATACAACATGCTATATGTCTATTTAATTTTAATATATTTTATTACAGAAGTTGTGAACTTACAAAACAACCATGCACATGTGTGGAATTCCCGTACAACACCCCTTCACCAACCTACCACACTGTTGTGGAACATTTGTTACAGATTATGAGATAATATCATCAGACTGTTACCACTAACTATGGTCCATAACATATATTTGGCATATTTTTTCCATATGCCCCTATTATTAACACAGTACATCTTTGGCATTGCTGCAAGAATATTATAGTACTGCTGTTGACTATGGTCCATAGATTACATTAATTGTATTTTTCCCACGCTTTGCCACATTCCCATCACCCTGCAATAGTGCTGTGCATCCATTCTAGTTCACAGAAGGACATTCTTGTATTTGTACTAGTAACCACAATTCTCATCCACCTCTGAATTCACTGTTATTCAGTCCCTAGATTATTCTCTAGCTTTCTTTTAATTGACGTTTATATTCCTTGACTACCCTTTTATATGTCTATTTTTAATGACTGTTTAATAGATTGCATATAATCCTGGATTTTATAATTTTCCTTTTGTTTCTGGAAATGGATCTCCTATAAAACATACATCTGTTTCCTTTCCTTTTACATTTTTGACTTTTGTACAAACTTTCAGGAGTGTATTATTTATAAAAATGAGATTCCTTCATTTATTTTTTATTCAGCAATATTCATTGAGTACATACTTAGAAAGCCCTTGAACAGATTCTTCTGTTTTGTTCTTATCTCCCTCCAGCATTGAATATGATATTCCAGGTTTTATTTGTAGTAGGGCACAAATGGGAGTGTTGTATAAATAACTATTGTGTTTATAGAGGCTGTATTATTTTGTTGCAGATTATATTGTTATACTACATTTTTAATGGAATTATGCTTTAATACATAGCCAGTTCTGTGTTTGTTGATATATGCACTAAAACAAATTGAGACTTAATACAAAAAAATAATTTAGAAGACAACTGCTACAGGATGCTTGATAGTAGTGATAGTACATTAATAAATTCTGGCCGACATGCGTTGTGCTGTTTGGTAAAGCTGTTAAAGTTTAGAGGCTTAATAAAAGTAATAAATATATTATATTTACAAAAAATGCCTTCTTTACCCATTTGACTATACTTATTTAGCTCCTACTGTGTGAATGGAACCATAGTACATGGTTGTCATCAGATAGGGGAGTTAAGACTTGTATAAGAATATTATAATTCAAAATAATTTGTGATAAGTGGACACGTGCTTAAGCAAAGTACATAGACTGTCAAATGTTTCAGGGCTTTGGAAGATAAATGGCAAAATGTTTTCGTGGAAAAAACTTTAAAATTTATAGAAAAGAAAATGCAAAGCTGCAAACACATGATAGCAAATTACAAACCTATTTTGGCTGCTGTGGTGATTTTACCCCTACTTTTCTGTTATTTTTTTTTAAAGCTGATGGCTTTATGGTGTTTTGGCAAACTTCTGTCATTTGCTGTTATCAACCAGAAAATTTTCTTGTCCAAATTGGGATCCTGGGATCTTGGTCAGGGAGACCTACAGTATTATGAGTTTAGAAAAAGTTTATTTGGGCTATGAAACCAAAACAAAAATAATGATGACTTGTAATAAAATAAAAATTACACTTTATGTGAAGCTGTTTAAGGAAGTTCTTTCATATAGATGAAGGGATTTGATTTATAATATTTTATCAATGATGAGAATTTTAGACTTGATCAAAATGGAGAAAACTTTTTTTTGGTAAGAAAAATGGAAGAAAAAAATAGATATATTTTACAGAAGTTCAGAGAGTCAGGTCAGAGTCAACTGTAGTTTATTGGATGTATTGCTTGAAGGGATATTTAAAGTGGATGTTTAAAGGGGTGACATCCCCTGGAATGTGTATCCATTTTTCTGTTTTAAATGCAAGTATGAGAAACTTTAGAACACAACAAAAAGAAAATTAACTTTTTATGAGTCTATAAAGAGCATTAATGGAATTCTTACTGCATACTCAACACTTGACTAGATATAATGGGGCTATCCCAATGCTCTAGGTTGAAGCAGTTACCTTGTGTTTTATTTATAAATAGCTTGATAATTAAGACAGTTTAGAAGACTTGAGAATTATGGGGTAACAAAGAAATTGCTTTGTGCTAAGTGGTTTACAGAGTGCTTTTAGTTTCATTCTCACAGTTCCCTAAAGTAGATACATTTTAAAAAAGATTTTATTTTATATACCACCCCCTTCCCCTCCCACACTTTACCCCATTAACAAAATATTTGATTAGTGTGGTACATTTGTTACAATTGATGAGCACATATTGGAGCATGGCTACTAACCATGGTCAATAGTTTACATTATAGTTTACACTTTGCATTGCACATTTTTGTAGGTTTTGACAAAATGTATAATGGCCTGTATCTGTTATTCCATTGTCCCAAAAATGCCCCGTGTTACACCTATTCTTCCCTTTCCCCCTCCTTAGAACCTCTGGTGGCCACTGCCTTTATATCAGTGTTACAAATTCTTCCATTGTTAGGATAATAATGAGTCTACTTTAGTCCATAGTTACATTCCCACCTTATGTTTGTCCATTCCTCAATCTTGAGAATTTTAGGATGGTGATGCCCACTCTGTTTCTGATTGAGGGGGGGCTTAGATCCCATGGGGAAGATGGATGGAACTGTCTTGCTTGCATTTGTAGATAACTGTTTTTTTTGGAATGGGTGTTGTCCATCATTATCCTTTTGTTAGTTGGCTTTGGTGAGTCCGATGAATTGGAGAGTGGGTGTTGGCTCAACTGGCATATGAACAGTAAGAAGATTTAAGTCTCTGGTATATATATATTTAATGGGTATAGTGCTAATTATAGATTCAAATAGAAGTGGCAGAGGAGCCATGTGTAGAGAACCTATAAATGAGTCTGATAACTCTGTTACACTGGGGAACATATATTTCAAGATAAGGCCCACTGACAGGGTGCTGAATTTCTGAGATTGTCTGCCCTGCCTATAGTGTCTAGATGTCTCTGGAGCCCTCAGGAGCATCCCTGCTTGAGGTACAGTTTACTATGGCATTCAATGAGAGCCTCTTGAGATGTGCATAAGTGTAACCTCTGGAATGACCTCCCGACTCACTTTGAAATCTCTTCGCCATAAAAACTCATTTGTATTTAATATTTCCCCCTTTTGGTCAAGGTCTTTTTCCAAATACATTGCTAGTTGGTGCTTGGTAATAATCCCTTGGTGCCAGGGAGGCTCATCCCTGGGAGTCATATCCCATGCTGGGGGAAGGTAGTGAGTTTATATGCTGAGTTTGGCTTAGAAAAAGGCCACATTTGAGCAACAAGGAGGCAGATGGGATACATATTAATGATTTTATTTATAAGAATATTAAAGTCAAGAGAAGGTAGAATAACTAGGTTATTTCAACAAGTCAGAACTAGAACCTGTTTTCCAAAACCTGTGTTTTCTACACTTCATCCCACTGCTGCCTTTCTAATTTTCATTAAATTGTTACAAGCCAGAAATTATGCACTGAACTACTAACTGCCTCCCCCAAGGGAGTTTGAAATAAATGAAAATAGAGGGAAAGTTCAGATTGCACGCCGGAGGTGTCACCTTCTACTGCCTAGCTCATGGGAGATGTTAAGTAAATATTATTGGATGAATTCTTATCTCCATCCAAAATGCACATACAGAGGCATGATTTATCTTATGACCTAGAGAGATCAACCCAGTCAACCCTAGGTGAGATTGTGCATCAGAGACATCCATATTCTGAAGAAAATTAGTTTATCACTTACCTTATGCCAGAGATTGTGCTAGTTCCTGAGAATACAAAGGTGAGTTAGATATAGGGACTTTGTCCTAAAGTATAGGCAGATCAGGAAACATAAAGGAAAAGCCACATTAGCGTATTCTGGTTTAGTTAATTTTCTTCATTTACATCTTCAAGCTATTATGCCTAAAGTAGAAATGCCCAAGATACTTTTACACTTAGGTTTTAGCCTCATTTGAGTAGTTTTAAGCTTATCAGAAAACATTTTCTCCCTGTAAGCATGTGATTTTGTAGTTTTTTTCCTTTCAAAAAATGTATATTGCCCCACATTTATTGCACATATGATGTGTATAATACATTTTAAAGGTATTATCTCATTTAATGTTTACAGTCAATTCAGAACTAGGTATATGGTGAATTTATTATTACTTTGTGACTTCAATTTTCAAAGGAAAACAATAAAGCTGTAGGAAATTAAGCATTGTTGTGCAGAAACTCACTTGATGGGGCAGTGTTTACAAATATCTTTAGAAAGTTGGTACATTTTGTATGGATACATTTTAAACTTTATGTTTTAGTGAAATCTTTTCTCTTTTTTTACTTAGATTCCCTTCTTCTAGCCTAAAACAGCATTCTTTTTGCCTGTAACCCATGCCGTAAGAGCTAGTATGCATCCTTTTTATATTTTTCATGTTCATAGATGCTATGAACTCATAAACAGAATTTGTCAGTGTTTACAAAAATGGGATCATTTTATGGAAACTTTTAATCATCTTTCTTTTTTCTTTCAGTTTTGCCTGAGATTATTCCTTTTACTCAAATGCTATATGCTATAGCTATAGTCTTTTTTTTTTTTTTTTTTAATATTGCATGGTATTCCAAGGTACGGTTATTCCATAGTCTCTTCAACCATTCACTTCTTGGTGGACAGTACTATGTTTATAGTTTTTTAGGCACTAAAACCAGTGTTGCAATAAACATCTTTATATAAAGGTTCTCAAAATACAGATGTTTTTAGTTTTCATAAATGTTGTCAGAGTACTTTCAGAAGGCTATGGCATTTCACATTTCTACCAGCAATGTAGGGCTAATAATCTTTCCCTGAAACTTCATCAGCAATAGTTCTTAGAACTTTTTCCAGTCTGCTAGTTTTATATTGATCTCATTGTTACTCTAATTAGCTTTTCTTGACTCTAGTGACTTTGAACATCTTTTCCTGTATTTCTAGGTCTGTTGGAATTGCTCTTCTAAGAATTCCCTTTTGGTATTTGTCCATTTTTCTATTTGTTTGTATTTCTTATCAATTTGTAGGAGTTCTTTATATATTATAATTATTAATCATTTGTCTGATATCTGCATTGCAAATATTTTTTTCAAAACTTGATATTTTATTTCTTTTGTTCAAGAGATTTTTTTATATACATTTCAAACCTTTTGTATGTACTTAAATATTATGTTTCTATAACATTAAAATTTTTTATTTAACCATATTGGCCATATCCCTCTTGCTGTCTCTCATTTCCTGTTTTAAGGCCTTTCTATTGATGAAATAGACATGTAATCTCCTATACCTAGATATAATATTT